>JAQQAC010016209.1:118008807-118170731 GCA_029783875.1 Phataginus tricuspis | reverse complement strand
GGGAAGGGAAGAATGGAAGGGAAGGGAAGGGAAGGGAAAGGAAGGGAAGAAGAAATAAGCCAGGCAGAGAAAGACAAGTACCAAATGATTTCACTCATCTGTGGAGCATAAGAACAAAGCAAAAACTGAAGGAATAAAACAGCAGCAGACTCACAGAACCCAAGAATGAACTAACAGCTGCCAAAGGGAAAGGGACTGGGGAGAATTGGTGGGAAGCGAGGGATAAGGTAAATAAGAGGCATTACAATTAGCACACATAATGTAGGGGGGCACGGGGAAGGCAGTATAACACAGAGAAGACAAGTAGTCACTCTATAGCATCTTACTATGCTGATGGACAGTGATTGTAATGGGGTATGTGGTGGAGACTTGATCATGGGGGAAGCTAGTAAGCACAATGTTGCTCATGTGATTGTATATTAATGATACCAAAATAAAAATAATAAATTAAAAAATAATAAAATTTTATATAAAGTGCACAATGTGATCATTTGATATACATGTGAAATGGATATTATTTAGCCACAAAGAAGAAGGTAATTCTGCCATTTGCAACAACATAGATGAACCTGGAGGGGATTATGCTACATGAAATAAGCCATGCAGAAAAAGATATATACTGTATGGTATCACTTATATGTGGAATCAAATAAAGAAAAGCTAATCTTGTAGAAACAGAGAGTTAAATGGAGGTTGCTAAGGGTTGGGGAAATGAGGAGATGAAGGTAAAGGTACAAACTTTCAGTTATAAAATGAATACATTCTAAGGACCTAATCTACAGCATGGTAACTATAGTTAATAATATATTATATACTTCAAATTTGCAGAGAGTAGATCTTTAGCTTTCTCAGCACACAAAAAGAGAGTTAACTATGTAAGTTGATGGGTACATTAATTAACATTATCATGGTTATTATTTCACAATATATATTAATTAATTTATGAATGTTGAACCAGCCTCGTATACCTGGAATAAACCTCACTTGGTTATGGTATATAATTCTTTTATACATTACTGGATTTCATTTGCTAATATTTTGTTGAAGATTTTTGCATCTATGTTTATAAGATACATTGATCTGTAATTTTCCTTTCTTGAGTTGTCTCTCTGTAGTTTTGGTATTAGGGCATAAATACAATCTTCATGCTGAAAACTACCAAATGTGATGAAAGAAATCAAACAATATCTAAATAACTCATGTGGTTTTGGATTGGAAGACTCAAGAGTAAATATGTCATTTTTTTCCAAAATTTATCTACAGGTTTAATGCAATTCTTCTTCTTTTAATTTTTATTAAGGTATTATTGATATACACTCTTTTAAAGGTTTCACATGAAAAAACAATGTGGTTACTACATTTACCCATATTATCAACTCCCCACCTATACCCCAAGGCAGTCACTGTCCTTTAGTGTAGTAAGAGGTCACAGATTCACTATTTGTCTTCTCTGTGCTACATTGTTTTCCCAGTGACCCCCCACACCACGTGTACTAAACATAATACCCCTCAATCCCCTACTCCCTCCCTCCCTCCCCACACTCCCACACCCCTCCCCTTTGTTAACCACTAGTTCCTTCTTGGAGTCTCCGAGTCTGCTGCTATTTTGTTCCTTCAGTTTTGCTTCGTCGTTATACTCCCAAATGAGGGAAATCATTTCGCACTTGTCTTTCTCTGTCTGGCTTATTTCACTGAGCATAATATCCTCCAGCTCCATCCACATTGTTGCAAATGGTAGAATGTGTTTCTTTCTTATGGCTGAATAGTATTCCATTATATATATGTACCACCTCTTCATCCATTTGTCTGATGGACACTTAGGTTGCTTCCATATCTTGGCTATTGTAAAAACTACTGTGATAAACATAGGGGTGCATATGTCTTTTTGAATCTGAGAAGTTGTACTCTTTGGGTAAATTCCAAGGAGTGGGATTCCAGGGTCAAATGATATTTCTATTTTTAGTGTTTTGAGGAACCTCCATATTGCTTTCCACAATGATTGAACTAGCTTACATTCCCACCAGCAGTGTAGGAGGGTTCCCCTTTCTCCGCATCCTCACCAGCATTTGTTGATCTTAGTCTTTTGATGCTGGCCATCCTAACTGGTGTGAGATGATATCTCATTGAGGTTTTAATTTGAATTTCCCTTATGATTAGAGATGTGGAGCATCTTTTCATGTTTCTGTTGGCCATCTGAATTTCTTCTTTGGAGAACTGTCTCTTCATATCCTCTGCCCATTTTGTAATTGGTTGATTTGTTTTTGGGGATTGGCATGTAAGTTCTTTATATATTTTTGATGGTAACCCCTTGTTGGATATGTCATTTAGAAATATATTCTCCCATACAGTAGGATGCCTTTTTGTTCTGTTGATGGTGTCCTTTATGGCACAGAAATTTTTAGTTTGATGTAGTCCCATGAGTTCATTTTTGCTTTTGTTTCCCTTGCTCGAGGAGATGCGTTCAGGAAGAAGTTGCTCATGCTTATATTCAGGAGATTTTTGCCTATGCTGTCTTCTAAGGGTTTTATGGTTTCATGACTTACATTCAGGTCTTTGATCCATTTCGAGTTTACTTTTGTGTATGGGGTAAACAATAATCCTGTTTCATCCTCTTGCATGTAACTGTCCAATTTTGCCAACACCAGCTGTTGAAGAGGCTGTCATTTCCCCATTTTATGTCCGTGGATCCTTTATCATATATAAATTGACCATATATGGTTGGGTATATATCAGGGCTCTCTAGTCTGTTCCATTGGTCTATGGGTCTGTTCTTGTGCCAGTACCAAATTGTCTTGAGTACTGTGGCTTTGTAGTAGAGCTTGAAGTTCGGGAGCATAATACCCCCTGGTTTATTCTTCCTTCCAGGATTTCTTTGGCTATTCAGGGTCTTTTGTGGTTCCATATGAATTTTAGAAAGATTTTCTCTAGTTTGTTGAAGAATGCTGTTGGTATTTTGATAGGAATTGCATTGAATCTGTAGATTGCTTTAGGCAGGGTGGCCATTTTGACAATATTAATTCTTCCTATCAATGAGCACAGGATGTGTTTCCATTTATTGGTATCTTCTTTAATTTCTCTCATAAGTGTCTTGTAGCTTTCAGAGTATAGGTCTTTCACTTCCTTGGTTAGGTTTATTCCTAGGTATTTTTTTTTTTGATGCAACTGTGAATGGAATTGTTTTCCTGATTTCTCTCTGTGCTAATTTATTGTTAGTATATAGGAATGCAACAGACTTCTTTGTATTAATTTTGTATCCTGCAACTTTTGTTGAATTCAGATATTAGTTCTAATAGATTTTTGGTGGATTCTCTAGGGTTTTCTATGTATAATATCATGTCATGTGCTAATAGTGCCAGTTTTACTTCTTCCTTACCAATTTTGATGACTTTTATCTCTGTGTTGTCTGATTGCTGTGGCTAAGACCTCCAGTACTATGTTGAATAAAAGTGGTGAGAGTGGCCATCCTTGTTCTGTTCCCGATCTTAGAGGAAAAGCTTTCAGCTTCTCACTGTTAACTATAATGTTGGCTGTGGGTTTGTCACATATGGCCTTTATTATGTTGAGGTACTTGCCCTCTATACCCATTTTGTTGAGAGTTTTATCATGGATGGATGTTGAATTTTATCAAATGCTTTTTCAGCATCTATGGAGATGATCATGTGGTTTTTGTCCTTCTTTTTGTTGATGTGGTTAATGATGTTGATGGGTTTTTGAATGTTGTACCATCCTTGCATCCCTGGTATAAATCCTACTTGATCATGATGGATGATCCTTTTGATGTATTTTTTAATTCGGTTTGCTAATATTTTGTTGAGTATTTTTGCATCTATGTTCATCAGGGATATTGGTCTGTAATTTTCTTTTTTTGTGGTGTCTTTGCCCAGTTTTGGTATTAGAGTGATGCTGGCCTCATAGAATGAGTTTGGAAGTATTCCCTCTTCTTTTACTACTTGGAAAACTTTAAGGAGGATTGGTATTAGGTCTTCACTAAATGTTTGATGAAATTCAGCGGTGAAGCCATCTGTTCCCGGTGTTTTGTTCTTAGGTAGTTTTTTGATTACCAGTTCAGTTTCGTGGCTGGTAATTAGTCTGTTCAGATTTTCTGTTTCTTTCTGGGTCAACCTTGGAAGATTATATTTTTCTAGAAAGTTGTCCATTTCTTCTAGGTTATCCAGTTTGTTAGCATATAATTTTTCATAGAATTCCGTAACAGTTCTTTGTATTTCTGTGATGTCTGTAGTGATTTTTCCTTTCTC
This sequence comes from Phataginus tricuspis, assembly GCA_029783875.1. Taxonomy (NCBI): domain Eukaryota; kingdom Metazoa; phylum Chordata; class Mammalia; order Pholidota; family Manidae; genus Phataginus; species Phataginus tricuspis. The sequence goes on along the minus strand of JAQQAC010016209.1, from coordinate 118,166,475 downwards.
ATTTCTGATTCTGTTTATGTGAGCAGACTCTCTCTTTTTCTTGATAAGACTGGCTAGGGGGTTATCTATTTTGTTTATTTTCTCGAATAACCAGCTCCTGCTTTCATTGATCCTTTTTATTGTTTTATTCTTCTTGATTTTATTTATTTATGCTCAAATCTTTATTATGTCCCTCCTTCTACTGACTTTGGGTCTCATTTGTTCTTCTTTTTCTTGTTCGTTAAATGGGAGTTCAGACTGCTCATATGGGATTGTTCTTCTTTCCTGAGGTGGGCCTGTATTGCAATATACTTTTCTCTTAGCATGGCCTTCGTTGCATCCCACAGATTTTGCAGTGTTGAATTATTGTTGTCATTTATCTCCATATATTGTTTGATCTCTGTTTTTATTTGGTCATTGATCCATTGGTTATTTAGGAGCATCTTGTGAAGCCTCCATGTGTTTGTGGGATTTTTCATTTTCTTTGCGTAATTTATTTCTAGTTTCATAACTTTGTGGTCTAAGAAACTGGTTGGTACAATTTCAATAGTTTTGAATTTACCGAGGTTTAATGCAATTCTTATCAAAATCTCACCAGGATTATTTGTTTTTTTAAACAAGTTTATGAAAAATTATTAGGCAAAGAAACTGGATAAGCTAAAACATTTCTCATAAAGAAGAATAAAGTTGGGGAACCTATACTACCTGATTTTAACTTTCTATATAGCTATAGTAATCAGTACTAACACAGTGTGGAGTTGGTGGTGGCATAGATATGTAAGTCAGTGGACCAGAATAGGAAGTTCATCAATAAACCTATATAAGTATGACTGACCGAGAGATGCTAAATATGCTGTTATTTGAAGGAGAAAAGATAGTTTACATAAGTGGTATTGCAACAGTTCGACAACCATAAAAATGAACCTCAACTTAAACCTCATATCTTGTACAAATATTAACCCAAAATAGATCATGCATCTAAATATAAAACTATAAAACATTTAAAAGAGAAACGTAGGAGAAATTCTGTTTCTGAGGGTCTGATGAAAAGTTTAGACATGACACCAAAAGCAAGATCAGTGAAAGAGGAGAGTGGATTAAAGATAGTGGCATGAGAGGTGAGACAGAGACCTCCTCCCAAAACCACATAAAATACAAAATATAGTTAATACAACTAATCCTAAAAGACCAATAGGAAAGAAGGCTACACCAGATTGCATACAACTGGAGAAAAGAACAGACCTCATGAAACAGGGTAACATACCAAAGCCTTGATCCAGTGGGACCCAAGCCCTTCTCCCACCCTGGCTCACTGGCAGGAGGAAGAGAAACAGAGCAGAGAGGGTGTGGAAGCCCAGGATTGCTGAACACCCAGGCCTGGAGATCTTCTCTGGGAGCACAAACCTACATTGCATGGTGCTCTGGAGATTAGTGGTGTTGGGAAATGAAGACAGGTGGAATACTTGGAGAGACTGAAATTCCAGCCATTTGTGGACAACACTAATCCACATTGTACTGCTATGGGACAAAAGAAAGGTGGGCAGTTTGAGAGATTTCCTAACAGTGAGAGAGCTGCTAAAGGGGCAAGGATTACACAGAGCTTGCTGCTCAAGAGAAATGATAGGTTGACAAAATGATCCAGGTGTACTCTGCCCCAGCAGGTTGGGAAGTTCCAGGAGCTTCAGGCACTCCATCCCCCTGGCTGGCTACGCAGCTCCGGGGGCCCCCACCATGATGCACAGCCTGCTGCACCTTCTTCCTGGCCTGCCAGCACCAGCTCACAAACTGGCATTCCCTGCCCTGGTGTCAGGCCAGCCAGAGGGATGCCCCGCCTACAGCAGCTACAAACGCAAAGCACAGACACTTACATCTATGTGCTCAGCCCACTGGTTCTGACAGTGGAGACAGGCACAGCAGCCAGGAAGCAGGAAACAGCTCTTTCCTCCCCCCAGGTACCAGTGCCACTCCCCTACGACCTGGCATCACTCCAGGGGCTGAGAAGCTCCAGAGAGTAGAGCCTCTGGGCACTAGATGGGGCCACATACAAATATAAAACATCAAAGGAAACTGGTTCAAACCAAAATCCCATAAACACCAGAAAAAGGACCAAGTGAAACTGAACTCATCAATCTTCCTGAAAGAGATTTCAAAATAAAAATCATAAACATGCTCATGGTACAAAAAAATATTCAAGAACTCAGGGACAAATTTAGGACAGAGATTCAATCATTAAGAAATTCCATATCTGAAATGAAACATACAATGAGGGATTTAAATGCCGATTAGATGTAATGGAAGAGATGGTAAATGGAATAGAAATTAGAGAAGAAGAATACAAAGAAGCTGAGGCACAGAGAGAAAAAAGGATCTCTAGGAATGAAATAATGTTGAGAGAACTGTGTGACTAATCCAAATGGAACAATATTTGCATTACAGGGGTACCAGAAGAAGAAGAGAGAAAAAAAGGGATAGAAAGTGTCTTTGAGGAGGTAATTGCTGAAAACTTCCCCAGTGTTGGGAAGGAGATAGTCTCTCAGGCCATGGAGGTGCACAGATCTCCCAACACAAGAGACCCAAGGAAGACAACATCAAGACATATAATAATTAAAATGGCAAAGATCAAGGATAAAGAGAGATTTTTAAAAGCAGCTAGAGAGAGAAAAAAGATCACATACAAAGGAAAACACATCAGGCTATCATCAGACTTCTTAACAGAAACCTTACAGGCCAGAAAGGAGTGGTATGTTATATTTAATGCAATGAAATGGAAGGGCCTTGAACCAAGAATACTCTACCTGGCATGATTATCGCTTAAATTTGAAGGAGAGATTAAACAATTCCCAGATAAGCAGAAGCTGAGAGAATTTACCTCCCACAAACCACCTCTACAGTATATTTTGGAGGGACTGCTGTAGATGGAAGTGTTCCTAAGGCTAAATAGCTGTCACCAGAGGGAATAAAACCACAGTATAGAAAATAGAACAATTAATTACTAAGCAGATGCAAACTCACATCAACTACCCCCAAAGTCAGTCAAGGGATAGACAAAGACTACAGAATATGATACCTAATATATAAAGAATGGAGGAGGAAGAAAATGGAGGAAAACAAAAAAGTACCTTTAGATTGTGTTTGTAATAGCATACTAGGTGAGTTAAATTAGACTATTAGATAATAAGGGAATTACCCTTAAACCTTTGGTAACCACGAATCAATAAAAGACAAAATGATAATTTGTCCCTTATAAAAATTAAAAATATTTGCTTTGTGAAAGACTCTGTTAAAGAAATGAGACAAAACACCATATATTCAACAAAATATTTGTATCTAGAATATATAAAACTCAAAATTCAACAGCTATAAAACAGAAAATCCAGTTATAAAATGGGCAAAAAAAACTAGAACATACACTTCACTCAAGAGGATATATAGATGTCCAATAAACTCATAAAAAGATGTTCAACATTATTCATCATTAGTGAAATGTAAATTAAAACAATGAAATATCAGTACACACCTATTAGAATGGATAAATGAGAATACTTTTAATATGAGGTGCTTGCAACATGAGGAGCAAGTGGATCTCTCATACATTGCTGATAGAAATGAAAAATTTGTACAGTAATTCTGAAAAATAATTTTGTAGTTTCTTTTAAAGTTAAGCATATATTTACCAAACAACCCAGTAGTTGCCCTCCTGGATATTTAAGTCAGAATAATGAAGACTTATTGTATTAGTTTCCTCTGGCTGCCATAAAAAGTTACCACAAACTTAGGCTCCATACAATAGAGATGCATTCCCTCACAGTTCCAGTGTCCAGGAATTGAAATCAGTTTCACTGGTTTGAAATCAAGGAGTTAGCAGGAACTTCACTCCTGGAAGTTCTAGGGAAGAATCTATCTCTTGCTTCTTCCAACTTCTGTTGGCTGCTAGTATTCTTTGGCTTGTAGCCACATTATTCAGATATGTGCCTTCATGGCGCTGCCTTCTCTTCTCTCTGGGGGCAAATCTCCCTTTGCTTCCCTCTCATGAAGACATTTGTGATTGTGTTTAGGGCCCACCAGGATAATCCAGGATAATATCCTATTTCAGATCATTAATTTAATCACATATGCAAAGTATATTTTGCTACATAAGGTAATAGATTCACAATTTTGGGGGGTTCAAAAGTGTGCATTGTTGGGGAACATTGTTCAGCCTACCATACTTGTGTTCACACAAAGGCTTGTGTATGAAAGTTCACAGCAGCTTTACTCATGATATTCCCAAAGTGGAAACAATCCAAATGTCCTTCAGTGGATGCTGAATAAACTGTGGTGTGTCTGCCAATGCAATGGAATTCTATTCAGTAATAAGAGAAATAAACTATTGATTCCCACAATAATTTGGATTAACCCCATATAAAAGAAGCCAGTCTCAAAATATATGATATGTATGATTCCATTTATACAATACTCTGGAAAAGACAAAACTATGTGACAGAACAGATCAGTGGTTTTCCCAGAGTTAGAGGTTTGGGGAGGGTGTGACTCTAAAGTGGTAGCATTAGGAGTTTGGGGGTGATGAAATTGTTCTATGTCCTAATTGTGGTGGTTGTTGCATGAATTTATACATGAAGTAAAATTCATAGCACTATACAACAAAAGAAATCAATTTTACCTTAAGGTCATTTAAACAAAATCTGGTCTTCACAAGACTATGTATACAGAGGCCTAGAGGTAAGGAAGCATTGCACATTTGCTTAACTGTAATAACTGCTTTTAGTTTTGAATGGCAGAGGCTTAGAGCATAGAGATGTGGATGACCAGAGGGAAAAATTGCTGGGACCTCAGTGGTGTTTCAATAATCAAGAAATCAAGAGTTTGGAACATTGATATTAGAATTGTCTTTGGAAAACCTAGTACCTGACAATAATAAATTAGTGTTCTCATCTTACATGATGATTTCCTTATATAACTGAAAGTTTGGGTCTGTAGTAATAGGGACAATTTGAACATCAAAATGGTGATGATTGAACCTAAGAAAAGGCTGGTAATTTTCTAATAGAATTCAGTTAATAGGATTTTATTTCATTCTCTTGATTCATGAATGATCTACCTGAGGAAATGGATAGCTCTTTTGACTCTATCATCTCAGAATCAAGAGAATCACTCCATGTGCCCTCTTCATGAACTTATATTATCTCAATATTTTCCCACTCAGCCAGCTTTCCCACACACCTATTGTCTATTTTTTGAACAATTCATTTTTGATTATTTCCTTATCTCTTACTTAGAACCAACTTTGTTTTATTTCACAAAATCTTGTATGAATATTTGAAAAATAAAGCCATGATATAAATGTACTGGACTGAATTGTTGATAAATCCTGCAAAGTTCTTGTGCCTTATAGTAATGTAGAACACTTGCATGGAATAGCAAAATAAAAAGCAGTTTCACATATTCTTTTGATGCCTCATGTAGCTGATGCACAAAACATGGCCCAGCCATCGCTTTATTTAGCCACATATTTCTTTCATTTACAGTATATTTCAGCTATATTGAGCTATAAATAAATGCCGTCATTTTGAGTTCTATATAAATTTGTTTTTGATGTTTGCATCTTACCAGTTTCACCAAATAATTCTGGTTTTGGGTTCACAAACAAATTCTGTGGGCTATATTTCTACCCATTGTTTTACAAGTTTTACTTGTCCATTTTACTTTTAATTCTAGACTGCTTGCTAACCTTATGCTTTACCACAAAGGCTGAGAGCATCTAATCTTGCCACAACTTCTTCTTTTGAGTAACTCTCATATTGTTAAATGTGAATTCGAATTAAATAAAACACGATTTACATTGCATTTCAGTTTTTAGTAAATGATGGTTTTCAATATCCCTGACTTCAGAAAAAATATTTTGAGTGGTGTGTTTCTTTGACTTCTATCTTGAAATACCAGAGTGTATTTAACAACATTTTTTGTATTGTGAGTAGCTTGTGTCATTTCTCCATATATTGTTAGAAATCAGTTTTTATTTGACATTTCTATTAAATCATTTTCACACTGCCAGCAAAGATATAGTTCCATCTCTTAAGTATCATGTACAAAGTACAATGTAACACATAAATCAATACAAATATAGTCCTTACATTCTAATATCTTACATTCTAAACAAGGAGACAAAATAGGTGTGCATGTGCATGTGTGTATATGCATACATGGAGTGAAATCACAAAACAAAGCATGATAGTCAGTGGCAAAACATAGAACTTAACAATTGGACGACTGGAGTTTGATATTTGGATCTATCTCTTGCTGTGTGACCTTAAACATTTAACCTTGTCAAGTTCTAGTTGTCTTATCTTAAAAACAGGAGTAATAATGCATGATGATATTGTGAAGTTTATATTGAATAATGTAAAAAATACAGGGTCTCATCCCCAAACAGATAAAGTCGTTTTGTTCAAACAGAGCACTAGGGAAATCACTACAACCATTGCATGGACTTCCAATTCTCCTTTATAGTACTTCAAGGCACCCCTGCTATTCTGGAAAGGATATAGTCTTTGGAATCAGGCCTATTGGATTTTGAATCATGTCTTGAGCAATTCATGATTGTGTGGCATTGTGCAAGTGACTTAACCTTTCTAATTCTTATTTTCATTATTTTCAATGAGCATTTATTATCCACTTCTTTTTGTCATTGTGAAGATTAAAATAATATTATTTAATTTAACATCTAGTGCCCAATAGATAATGGAATATATATTTACTAAAGTGGACCTTTTCTCAGCACTTTACAAGGACCACAGAAGGTTCAGCTGAGAAGTGTGAAACCTATACTCTGAAATAGATTTTGAAACATTAATGAATTTATCTGTATATATTAGGGTGATGTGCAATTACAGATTGGTCTATGGAAACAAAAGCATAACTGGGGTGCCCTTTTGTTGTTAGTCAGCAATCTCTACTCATGAAAGAAGAAAAAGTGTGGATAGAGTAGTACTTGTCCCTAACCAAATCTCAGTGTACCATCATCCTGGAAGTTATCATGGCAGATGGACTGATGGGGGATGAGAAGTTCACCTGTGAAAAGGAGCCATTTAATGGCCCTTCTTTTCCACTCCCAAGTCAAGGGAATCCCTGAAATCTGTTCTTAAGAATATTTTAAAAGTCAGTGGCCTCTTGTAATTCTGATTTATTACTTTGTCATTTTGAGCTGAACTCTAGTAACTTCTGTTTTTATGTATATCTTTCCTTCTGCTGTTTACAGATTATAAATATTTCTAAATCTTCTTTGTTGTAAGAAAAAGGATAAAATACCAACAACTAAGGCTGTACTGCATTTCTTATGCAAGCGCTTTGGCAGGTACTTGCTAGTGAAAGAGGAAGGCAGAGCCAAGCATAACTTTATTGGACTTATTAATGTTAGAGTCACCATGGCTTTAATTTGATTGTTATTTGTTGAGCAGTCAAAATATGTTAGGTACACATTGAAAGCATAGTCTGGATACTACAGATTTTATACCTAAAAAAGGAAGTCTATTAACTCAAAAACAGAATGTATCCATTTCTGTATTCACTGTGAAATCTTGATTGGGAAACTCATTTAGCTGGCCTTATACTTAGAGGATATTTTCATTTTTTCCTAGTTAAAAATTGTGTTGCTTCAATGTGATAAGGCCCACATATGCGAAATCATTCCTCAATTGTAAGGTAATTAATAAAAATCTCATCATGTGAAAAAAAACCTCAGCAGATACAGAAGATCCTAAGCAAACTGAGTCCTCAGAGAATAAAGCCATATTCATTTTGTTTTAGTTTTGGTGAAGCAATCATAAAAGGAGAATGAATGCCCTCAGAATAATGAAGCAGTTGTTTGGTGGGAAACTGAAGGAGGGAAGTAAATTTGAGATTGGCAGGACAAAGAATTCAAGGTTATACTGCAGCTTGATCCATAGGAAAGTGAAAGATTGTCCATTTTTCAGTCTGCCATTCCCCAGTGAGCACCCAAAGGGTCCTAGGTCCACTGCAAAACACTGGGAAAGTAATGATGAAGACAGACATAGTCTTTTACTTTTGAGACATTTGCAATCTAGGAAATGTAATTACAGTCGACTCTTGAACTTCACGGGTTTGAACTGCATAGGTCCACTTATATGTGGATTTTTTTCAATAAATATACTGGAAAGAATTTTGGAGATCTGTGACAATTTGAAAAAACTTGCAGACAAACCACATAGCCTAGAAATATCTAGATACCTAGAAATTTTTAAGAAAACATTAGGTATGTCATGAATGTATAAACTATATGTAGATACTAGTCTATTTTATCACTTACCACGACATATACAGAAATATAAAAAGTTAGAATTCATCAAAACTTGCACACACATTTACAGACTGTACATGGTGCCATTCAGTCAAGAGAATTGTAAACATTACATATAACATACAAAAACAAAATGTATTAATCCACTGTTTATGTTATGGTAATCCTTGTGGTCAACAGTAGGCTATTAGTAGTTAAGTTTTTGGGGAGTCAAAAGTTATACACAGATTTTCAACTACACAGGGGTTCAGCGCCCCTAAGCCCCACACACATTGTTCAAGGGTCAACTGCATTCATTTGTTCAACAGATCTTTATTGAGTGTTCCTCTAGGCCAGACACTGGGGTGGAGAGAAAGAGAGTGAAGAAAAGGTACAAAAATTTCTGTCCTTGTGTCCATATTACAATTTGGTAGGCTGATAAGAAATGAGTGTGGGTGTGTCAGGGGGTGCATATAATATATATCTCTACCTGTATAGCTATCTCTCTATATACAGATATATCCGTATGTGTATCTATACTCAAATGGTGACAAATGCTAGGGAGAACTATAAATCAGGGAAAAGGGAGAGGGTGGGCTGGGTGAGATAGTAAGGTATAAGGAAACCTCACTATTAAGGTGACATTTCAGAAGAGACATAATGACATGAGGGAGTAAAACAAGTAGATGGGAAGTAGAGCTGGACAACATTCCAGAGGGAATAGAAAGTTCAAAGACTCTAAAAAACATGGGTACTTAGTATAATATGCAGGTGTAGCAAAGAGTCAGTGGCTCTGACTGGAGCATTCTGCAGCATGGTTAATATTTGCAGATGTCAGGATTTCTGAACCAATTAGCTCCATCCACTTTTCATCCTTACTCATTAATCCAGTATCTCAGTTTCCTTGGTCTGTGGCCTCCCTGTCCTCCTTTGTCACCTAACCACCTGATCATATGATTTAGCCTATCCTGGCTTGTGGCCTTGACTTTCTTTTTGTCCCATTTGGAATGTCCTCCTTGATTGGTGTGTTTCCAGAATTTATTTGGTTTAATGATCCTCCATGGCCTCCAGCCCCTCTGTACCTACCCACAAGCCTTGGGGGAGGGTCCCAGACAATATTTGCCTCATGAGTTTATTGTGAGACCCAAAGGAGATGATATATGAGTAAGCACTTTATAAACTTTTAAGTGCCTTATACTTGTAACAAAATCTTTAGTTTTAAGACCACAAGCCCCAAACGAAAAGATTACGCCTACAGTAATGTTGTTTTACAATACCAAAGATAGCAAAAGCAGGGAACAGGAAAAGAGGTCTATCTAGGCAGGTCTATCTCTGTCAGGGGTGAAATGAATCACCAACAAGAAATATTAGCCTTTGGAATAGGGCAGCTGTGTTGGTTTCTCCCTATCCGTCTGGGATAAAGTGCTGCATAACTCAGCTTCTCCTCTGCCCCTGTATTTCAAACAATTTGTAGATCCTTTATTTTTCCTCATTTCAGATGTATTTCTTCATTTTTCCCCCATGCCAGATTTTTTTCCTCCTATTTGCTCAGGAATTTATATCTTTGTTTCTCCTGTGTATCACTTTCCCACTTCCTCTGCCTTATTATTTTCTAGTTCTTGCTCCTTAACCTTGATTGGATTTTGCTATGGTCCCTGGGAAGTTGCTTTAGAAGCTTGCAGTACATGTGACATCACGAGTCAACCTGACCACTTTGCCTGTTCCGAGAAGACTATTGCTCCAGTGAAGTGATTCCTTGAGAGAGGGGAGCTGAAAGCATGGGGAAGAGAATGATACATAAAAGGAGTCAGTAGTTCTGGGTTGTACCACTAATATGTGGGGTTAACGTTACCAAGTGTCTAGCATCGTGCAGGTCTCAGTTTCCCCAGTATACAGAATAAAGTTGCTGAACTAGGCCATCTCTAAGAGGTCTAATGTACTGGATTCCAATGTATTAATGTGAAACAAAAGGAATTGTTTGTTTTGGCAATAAAGAGAACTGGAGATGGTGGTTGAGCCACTGGAATAATGTAGCTCTCATGTTTCCTAGCACGTTGCATCATATTGCAACCCTTAGAATCTCTGACTGGAAATACAAACTGGAGACCCTGCCTCCCTGAAAATTCTGCTGTGCTCTGCATATAGTGCCTGCTCACCAAAAATAGCTGTATATATTATGAGCTGACAAATTTGGGATAAACCATCTTTTATTTCTAAAAACTGGTACTGACAGATTGCCTAGGATATGATGAAAGGTGGTAAAACAACATGGAAGAAAGCCTTTAGGGAGAGTTCCTACAGAAGGTAAGTTATGACATGAATAAAGCTTAGGTAAATAGTCTAGAAGCTCTATAGTCCACTAAGCCCTAGATTGGTTCGAATCAAACAACACTGTTTCTGCCTTCAACTTCACCAAGAATTAAGGAAACTATGCCTCTGAATCAAACAACATTTTAGCCACCACACTAAAAATAAAATCCAGAGAATTTGGAATTGCTTTTGTAAAATTGGGAAAATCATCTTTCTGATTTAATTTCCCTACTACACATCTTGATTAACCCATATTTGGGTTATGGTATTGAAGAATAAGTTGTGCAGGAGTATATGTAACAATAATATGATTAGTACTGAGTTATGACCATGAAGTTTGAGTACAGGAAATGCTTGAATTTGTAGAACTGGTTACTGTTCAGTTATCTTCCATACTCCTACAACTATTTTCTTGGTGCTGCTAAATCAGAAATTTCAACATCTTTCCAAACGCAAACTCCCGACCTCCCCTGCCTCTGTATCCACGCCCTTTCTGTTCCTCCTGTTACTGTGGAAGTGCACCTGAAGTACTCTCTGAGACTAACCCCATGACTGTGCTTCTGGCCTCATCCCGTCACCTTCTTGAGTTCATCACTCCAGCAAGGACTCTTCCCTTTTCTTTCCTTTGTCAAGCATTTCTCTTTCTACAACATCATTCCCATCAGAAACAAATACAAAAGCAAAAACAAGACAAAAACTTTAAATCTCTGGTGTCTCTTATATTAAAAGCCAAAACAACCCCCCATTTTTCTAACCCTGTATCACCTTCTAGCTACAGCCTCATTTCTCAGTTCCTTTTTTCAAAAACCAATACTTTTGGGAAGTGATACCTTTTCATTCTCAAATCCTTCAGCTCCCTCTTAGAAGTCTCAGTTCATTCTTTTTAAAACGTTTTTACTTTCCCTTGGCTTCCAAGATGCCACATTTCCCTGGCATTTTTTTTTTCAATATTACTGGGCACTCCATTTCTGTCCCCTTTGATTATCTGCTCACTTCTCTGCATGAGCTAAATACTGGAATACCGGTTTACCCCACTAAAAACATAAAGCATTCCTGTGAAACCTTTTCTAAGCCAAAACAGCCTAAATTAAAGAAGTGATAAACATTAATTTGTATGGAAAAAAATTTGAGCATCCCGCAGACCCAGAAAAATAACCTCTCTCAGGCTTTTCTGATATTTAGGATACATCTTGCTAACGGATACACAAAATAAATGGAGATGAAGTACAGATGCTCAGAGACACAGGTCAAAGCTCTGGTGGCTTGATGCTGAGATGCTGCATGTGGCTCCCGGGAAGCGGTTTGGCGGGGCTGCTTTTGCAGCTCTGGGCACAGGCTGCCTCTGTGCCAGCTGGCTTGGTGCAAAACCAAGGCTGAAAGATCTTTTTCCCTGTTCACTTTTTTTGTAAAATCAAAAATACTCTTCAGATTTCTTTTAGTTACCTAAAACCGGTGCTAATGTAGGTCTTTCATAAAACAAAGTGGTGTGACACAAACTTTCAACAAGTGGGGAACACCTGTATCTGCAGTCTTGCCATTGGCCTCTACTCACCTACATTCTCTCCTGAGCAATTTCCATCCATTCCATGGCTTCACATATGCCCCAAGCACTAACCTGTCTCTTCAGCTTTGGACTCATCTATGAGACTGCCTAATCATCATCTCTACTTAGATGTGTAGACAACCTGAAATGCTGCAAACAGAACTCTCCATCTGTGCCCACCCTACACCCAACCTCTCCTCCACAGCCATTTCCTTGCCAGTAGCAGCCACTCAGAAATTCAGATCAGACAACTAGTTGTAGTCATCATGCATCTCTTCTGTCTTCCTCACTCCTCACATCCAACCCATCAGCACATCCAGTAGACTCCAAAACGTCCTGGATTCACTTGTTACTGTGCTCTGTCCACAAACCTGGCTCAAAGCACCAGCAGCAGCACCCTCCTGGGTCCTTGGAAGAGCCTCTAAAGGGACCAGCCTGCTCCTCTCCTTGCCCCTTTTTAGTCGATTTGCTGCACAGCAGACAGGAAGATCTCCTCAAAAGTTGGTCAGATGTGTCACTCTCCTGCTCACAACCCTCCCATGGCTTTTCACTATGCTTACAGTAAAATCTAGACTCTTCACCGTGGCCTACAAGAACTGTGTGTAGGGTCTGGCCTCTGGTGACCTCTTTTCTCTCATCTTCCACCCCCTGCCTACTGTCCTCTGACTACATCATAAATTTTCCTCAAACATAGCACGCTTGTTGCCATCGTAGGACCTTTTCAACAGCTGTTCCCTTTTGTATTTGTCATCTGTTTCCATCACATTTAGCCCCAATACATGTGGGGGTCCAGCTATAATTTGTATGTGATATTTAATGAGATCAAACTATAGACATTGCAGCTGCAGTACAGAAGATGCATGTAGTGAGGCTTGGAAAGAAAATCAGATATATTAAACTGCAAATTCACTCATAAATAATCCCCTAATAGTCTTTTTTGAAGAGAAGCTTCTTCAATTATATGTTACTCTTAGTTTTCTATCATATAATTACTTTAGGGAAGAATTGTGTACTGTAATTTAAAGCATGGTAAAAACCACGATGTTTATAAAAATAATCTCCCTGCCATTATGGCACTTAGGTTGGCTTTTATTCAACAGAAACACTATAATATAATTGATGATTTGTTTGATCCTTGGTTTCTTTAAATTAAAATGAGAAAAGAATATCAGTGAAGAAAGGAAATAAAATAAGGAAGTTATATATCCATAATTTTTGGACAATTTCATTTTATAAAACTTTTTGCTAAGTATTCCTGAGTTAGAATTATATAGTCATGAAAACGGATTTGATTGCTTCACAAAAATCCATTTATCAGAATAACCTCTCTTTTACTTTTTTTCTATCAGAACTGATTAAATCAAGCCCTTTCATTTGGGATGACACAATTAGGCAAACAATAAGCCTGCCTCTGTGACCAAATTGAGACCACCACAATCAATACATTCAGTGACCTTTCTTAATTATTTTACTCTGAACAATTTGCTCAATAGAATTACAGCAAGAACTTAAAACCTCAACATCAATTGTTTTTAAAGTATCGTTTAAGAAAAGTCCAATATCAGTTAAGATTGGGTTCTCTAGCATTATACTGTGGTAATCAGCCAAATATCTTAAAATGAAGTTTATCCAGGGAACTTTGGAGGACTATATTTAGGATCTGAAATACAATTTAATTCATGAGCATATGAGTCATACATTATTGATTTTTGTTAAGAAAATCTAACAGTTGTGAAATCAGTTTATTTGATTATTCTAAATATAATTTCCTCTTTTTAAAAGAAGGGAAATTTCCCAGAGCACTTATATACTTCTTGTCCTTTACAAATGCAGTTCACATACTAAGGCAGACCATCTGTTAGCCCTCTAATTTTGCTATGATGAAAATTACTATTGTAATGAGACTAGCTTTTTTAAGCATATATTTTTATATATGTGAACATAAATGTGCACAGTGAAATAAACTTTGAGAAATTTGTGTCTAGCTTTTGAGGTGGATGGTGGGTATCTTGAAAACAGAACTTTTTCTACTGATTATTATCCAGGTGCAGTAGGCTGGGTAGGTTTAAATCCTGCTTTTCAGTCAACGTTATCATCAAAAAATGCTGAATTTTGCACTATGAAGCTGAGGTTGGAAAGGAAGGAACACAAAATCTCACGAAGGTACATACATTTTTTTCCCCAAAAAACTCTTGTAACAAGAATTATGAAGTAAGCTGGGTCTTGAGAGAACAAGAATAGAATGAAAATAAGTCAAATAGAGTATGAGCTTAAAGGAAAACTGAAACCATTCCATGGTGTATCAAATGCAAAAATATTATGGGAATAAGGAATGTATTCTCGTAAGTGCAGTTACATTTTAACAGTATCTTGAAAACTGCATCTCAGTTTTAATGAAAATTTTCTCTGAGTTATGTGATCATTTGGGCAAGAAAAACGTCTGAAATATATTATTTTTTTATTAAGGTATCACTGATATAACAGTCTTATGAAGGTTTCCCATGAGCAACACTGTGGTTACTACATTCACCCATATTATCAACTCCCCACACACACCCCCCATTGCAGTCACTGTCCATCAGCGTAGTAAGATGCTATAGAGTAACTACTTGTCTGCTCTGTGTTATACTGCCTTCCCCCCTCTACATTATGTGTGCTGATCGTAATGCCCCTTGTTCCTCTTCTCCCTCCCTTCCCCCCCACCCCAGTCCCTTTCCCTTTAGCAACTGTTAGTACATTCTTGGGTTCTGTGAGTCTGCTGCTGTTTTGTTCCTTCAGTTTTTTCTTTGTTCTTATACTCCACAGATGAGTGAAATCATTTGATACTTGTCTTTCTCTGCCTGGCTTATCACTGAGCATAATACCCTCTAGCTCCATCCATGTTGTTGCAAATGGTACAATTTGTTTTCTTCTTATGGCTGAATAATATTCCATTGTGTATATGTACCACATCTTCTTATTCATTCATATACTGATGGACACTTAGGTTGCTTCCATTTCTTGGCTATTGTAAAGAGTGCTGAGATAAACATAGGGGTGCATATGTCTTTTTGAAACTGGGCTGCTGCATTCATAGGGTAAATTCCTAGGAGTGGAATTCCTGGGTCAAATGGTGTTTCTATTTTTAGTTTTTGCAGAACCTCCATACTGCTTTCCACAATGGTTGAGCTAGTTTACATTCCCATCAGCAGTGTAGGAGGGTTCCCCTTTCTCCGCATCCTCACCAGCATTTGTTGTACCTAGTATTTTCTATGTTGGCCACCCTAACTGGTGTGAGGTGATATCTCATTGTGGTTTTAATTTGCATTTCCCTGATAATTAGCAATGTGGAGCATCTTTTCATGTGCCTGTTGGTCATCTGAATTTCTTCTTTGGAGAATTGTCTGTTCATCCTCAAGGAGGTTAGCTCAGGCTTGTTCACAAGGATAAAGCTATACAAGTGAGTGGGTGTGGGGAAGTTGGGGTTCCTATGGCCAGGATCCTCACTGAACTTAAACCACCTGATGATGTAACAGGCCTGTTGCTAGGCTACTGCTTCCACACCTTTAGGCAATAAGCTATTATTGTGCTATATAGAGAGCTCTACCCAGTGCTCTGGGCGGAGGCAGAGACGCTAGTGCTCAACCTACGGCCGGGAGAACAAGCCGGATAATAAACCCTTTCACCCCAAAGAACGTTTTACTGTCAATTTCTTTGGTCACATTGAATCCCTCGCGAACTTGCCCAGGTATGAAACCCATTGGCAAGATATATGATAACCATATTAGCATTTGAGGAACTTCCAAACTGTTCTCCAAGGTGGCTGCACCATTTGCATCCCCTTCAGAAATGTATGAGAGTCCCAGTTGCTCCACATCCTTGACAACACTTGAATTATTTTTCACACACACATGTATGTGTATGTGTGTGTGTGTGTGTGTATATATATATATATATATGTGTGTGTGTGTGTGTGTATTCATATATGTTCTATTTTAATTCATCTACTGACTTTTTGGTTCTCTCTCTTCATATTATTTTTTAAACATTTGCTCAAGAGATTACAGCATGCATATCTAACCATTCACAGTCAACTTAGAGTTAACATTTTACCACCTCAGGTGAAATGTAGTAGTCTTACAACCACATAGGTCTATTTGTCTTATCCACTTTATGATATAGTTGTCAAATATAACATCTGCATACACTGAAAATTCCACCAGATAATATACTTTTTGCTTTCAACAGTGATATGTTTGGAAGAATTTAAGAAGACACAACTAGTTTGTTATATTTATACAGATACTGGCCATTTCTTTTGCTCATCCTTCATTCCTGAAGTTCCAAATTTCCTTGTTTCATCATTTCTCTTTAATATAAACAATGTAACATAGCATTTCTTTTAGAGAATGTCTGCTGGCAATGAATTATCTTAGTTTTTCTTCATCTAGGACAGTCTTTATTTTGCTTTCACTCCTAAAGTACATTTTCACTGGATATAGAATTCTGGCTTGACTGTTTTCTTCTCTTTTTTTCCCCCTTATAGAAATTTAGAGATGCTTCGTGTCTTCTGGCCACCATGGTTTCTTATAAGAAATATTCAGTTGTTTGAATTGTTATTCCTACTTGGATAATGTGTCATTTTTATCTGACTGCTTTCAAGAATTTTTTATTTATCTTTGGTTTTTAGCACTTTGATTATACTGAATCTAGCTTTGGTTTTCTTTGAGTTTATATTATTTGTATTTTGCTGAGTTCCTTGAATGTGTAAATTTTTGTCTCCAAACAAATTTGATAAATTATTAGTCATTATTTCTTCCAAACTGCGGGTATCAATATCTTTCTCTTATTTTGTTGAGACTCTAAGGGCATGAATGCTACACATTGTAATATTATCCCACACGTCCTTGTAGGCCTTTTCAGATTTTTTCAATCCTTTTTCTGTTCTTCAATTTGGATGATTCCTATTGATCACTCTTCAAGTTAACTGAATATTAACTCTGTCATCTTCATTCTACTGTTAAGCACATCAAATGAGTGTTCTTCTTTCAGATATTTTATATTTCAGTTCTAAAATTTACATTGAGTTCCTTTTTATAGTTTCTTTCTCTTCTGAGAATGTTTCTTTCCATTAATTTTAAGATACTTTGCCTTTACCTCATGTAACATGCTTTTAAAAATTGCTTTAAAATATTTGACAATTTCAACATCTGGGTCTTCTCAGTTTTGGCATCTGTTGATAATATTTTTCTTTGAGAATTGGTCAGATTTTTCTAGTTCCTTGAATGTTGAGTAATTTTTAATTGTATCAGGATCATTGTGACTACCATGTTATAAGTTCTAGGACATGTTAAAATCCTCTGTAGGATGTAGATTTTTGTTTATTTGCTTTAGAAGGCAATCAACACTGTCAGGTTCAAATCACAAATTTTGCCTCACCTTTGGTGGGCAGTGGTTAGAGTGTCAGTTCAGGTTTCAGTGAAACCTGCTATGGCATTTGGGTCTGCCTATGTGTGTACTGCTCAGGGGCAATCCCGAGACATGTATTAGTTCAGACACAGAATTAGGGGATCCCTTTCTCTAATGCTTTTCTCTCCAGGATTTCCCCCACATTTTTTAGTTCTCAGAGGCCTCTTTTTATTTCCTTTAGCCAGAATGTTGGGTTTCTCTTGGAGTTTTAGTCCCCCTCAGACTCGTTTGTAGTTCCATATCATTGGGGCTTCCATTAAGTCAAGGAAATGAGAAGAAAAATAGTTTCTATCAGAATTTTTCATATTCATTCTCACTATGTACCTCTGCAACATGTCCTACTCTTGGGTCAAAATCTATTATAAAAGAGGAAAATAAAACCAAGAAATTCACCACCATTGCAATCATTCTTCGTGTCTGGACTTCTCTTTCCAATCTTCCTGCTATTTTACTATTCATAGTCCTCAGGCAGTTCCTGCTTGTATTCTCTCCATAGTTTTTAGCTACAATTAATGGGAGAGATAGATTACAGTGCACTTACTCCATTTTGGCCAGCATCAGTAGTCCTATCCATTTTTCAAGAGCATTTCAACTTTTGATTATCTGAATCACTGAGCTTGTAGCTACATATCTGTCCTTTATATACATAGCCTGTACTGGGAATTTATCTGAGGATGGATAAGGAAGCATCAATCAGATGTCAAATTAATTGCTGTCCAAAATAACTGAAAGTAAGTTATATTAGTCATACAGTAGCTCGTAGAAGTCATTACTTAACTTCTAACTGGTTAAACAACTAGGAAGTTGCTGAGTCTTGATGTGAACCTTAAGATCTGACTCCCGAGTCTGTGCTCCTGGCAACAACACTAAGAACACAAGGAATGTACCTAAATAATGGAAGCTGTGAGTGAAGGCTCCATGCTATATAAGATTAAAAAGTGTGGAAACCTCAAAAAGGATAGGCTTTCTACTATGGGTCATAGTTATACTTTTCCAAATTCTTTTAGAGATTCATAAAAGTTCATCCAATCTTAAGAGTTGTGAGGTCCTTAGACACTATTCAGAATACTTCTTTCTTCACATTTGAGGAATCTGTTAGTCAGCCTAAAGGCTAACAAAGAGTCCTTCAGAAACATTGGTTTAAATAATATAGAAGATTTTCTTTCCCATGTAACAGTACAAATTGTCTGAGGTAGTGAGCAGTGGAGCAGCTCTGCTACACAAGGTCATTCAGGGAAACAGGAACTGCCCATCTGTTATTTGCCACCACTTGTTTGTCTGGTCAAAGTAAGTCTCTGACATGTCCATTTTCCATCCCCTAAGAAGAGGAAAAAGAGGAACTCCACAGCAAAAAAAGTTCTTATTAAGCCAATAAAGTTGAGATTGCCCACATTACTTCTGCTCCTATTCCATTAGTGATAAATTAGCCATATGGCCATACCCATTGTAAAAGAGTTCAAAAATGTAGTCACTAGCTGGGCAGATACTTCTCAAGAAGAAAAGAATAAGGAATTTTGAGAGAACTAATACTCTAAAAAAGGGAAATTCAGGCCCTGATGTAACTATGCCTACTTAGCCAGCACTTTGTTGCTGTCTTTTTTTTGTCTTTTAAATTTTTATTTATTATACACTACCAGAGACAGAGTTGCCATGAAACTATGGAACTTTAACATTCAGATTACCCTCACTTTCACTATTTTATTTCCATGATCCTGCACCTCATTTTGTATTTTCAGTTTTATATTCATTTTCTTAGAGGACTCTAAAAATTACATAATCTTTAAGACTCACAAAACTTAAATTCTCATTTGCTTATTACAAAAATAACACATATGTACTATAAAAATATTTTTAAATATAGAAAAATGTTGGGGGAATGACTACAGTATATACCAATGAATTACCACAATTAAGTTATATGCACTCTCATTGCTTGGTATGCTCCCATTGTATAGATATACTTCAATTGGTTCATCTCTTCACCACCTGGTGAAGATTTGTATTGTTTCCACTTTGGGGCTTCTGTGGGTACAGCTGCTATGAATGTTCCTGCGCCAGTCCTTTGTGAGGGTATATGTTCTCATTCAGTACATATCTAAGAGTAAACTTACGGGTTAACAGTGTAAGTTCAAGATTAGCTTTAAAAGAGATTATTTAATTGTTTTCCAAAGTAGTTGTTATATTTTACATTCCTACAAGCAGTGTATGAGAGTTCCCATTGCAAATCATCCCAGGCAACAGTTGGTATTGTCTTTATTTCTAATATTACCCTCTCTATTAGGTGTGTAGTGGAATCTCATTATGGTTTTATTTTGCACTTGCTGATGACTAATTATTTTACCATACTTTTATGTACTTACTGGCTATTCACATATCAACTTTTACGAAGTTTCTGTTGAAATATTTTGCATATTTTTATTAAGATGTATGTCTTTTTATTGTGTTGTAAGAGTTCTTTATGTATTCTGGACACAAGTTCTTTTGCAGAGATAAGTAATAAGAAATTTTCTGTTGTAACTTGCATTTTCATTTTCTTAACAGTATATCTTCTACAAGCAAATTTCTTTAAGTTGGTGAAGTCTGATTTATGAATTTTCTATAGGGTTAAATCTTTGTTTAAGTCACATAAAAATGTTTTGTATCCTAAGATCTTCTAGGAGTTTTAAAGCTTTAACTTCTATATTCAGATCTATGGTACATTTTGAGTTAAATATTATATACAGTATGAAGTGAGAGTCGAGGTTTAGTTTTTCCATATTCATACCAAGTTGCTTCAGCAACATTTGTGGAAAGGGTTATCCTTTACTCTCATTGAATCACCTTAGAACTTTTGTCAAAAATTAATTACCATATATGTGTGGGTTCATTTCTGAACTCTTTATTCTTTTCAGTTTATCTATATGTCTCTTCTAGCACAAATACCACAGTGTATTTGAAATAAAGTATTGTAAGTCATTACACTTTGCTCTTCTGTTTCAAAAACTTTTCAATTCTACTAAGTCCTTTGCATTTCCAATAAAAAATTTTAAATAATTATTTTGGAGGAAAAGATGTCAAGAGTAGGAAGGCAGGGTGGAAACCACATACACACCAAGGAAATAACTACAGCAAATACAGCTAACCCTGAAAACAACCTGAAGACTACAGAACAGACTATCTACACCTGGTGCAGAAGAGAAATCCACATTGAGAAGGGTAAAGAGAGAGCTGTGATCATTCAGGACCAAAGCCCTCCCCCAACCCAAGCCCACAAGCAGAATGGAGAGGAATGAAGCAGGAAGGGGATAAGTGCTCAGGAATATGGCACACCTGGCCCTGGAGATCAGCTCTGGGAACATGAGTCCACATTGCACTGGGGATTGGTGATTAATGGGGCTGGACACCAAGGAGAATTGGAGCTCTCTAGGAGGCTGAGACTCCTGTCACTTATGGAGGGCACACATGCTCTGTCAGGCCCACTAAGACCCAAAACAGAGATAGCAGTTTCAAAGATTTACCAGAAGTGGGAAGTATGCCAGAGGGGCTGGGATCCAAGGGAGCTCTCTCTGAAGGAGAAAGTGTGGGTGGATGACATTCCCCCAGCCCTCTCTCAGCCCAACTGGTTGGGCACTACATCTCCCTTGCTGGCAGCTCAGCCCCAAGGAACTTCTCTGTGCATCCACCCACCTAGCCTGCTGGGCCCAGCAGCTGTCAGACTTTGTTGTCTGACAGGTGGAAGGATGTTTTCCATGCTTTCCCAACCCTCCTTCAGCCCAACTGGTGGGACATCTGCAGGAGGCAGCTCTAAATCTCCATTTCCTTCACTGGTTGGTGGCTCAGCCACATAGCTGTGATCCCCTGCTAAACCCACCCTGCCTGACCCAGCAGCAGCTGCCATTGTTGACCTGCAGGCAGAGGGCAGTGCTGCCCACAGTAAATCCCAGAAGAAGTACCTGAAAGCACACAAAGGGCACACAGAGTCCAGCTGTCAGCCTCTGCTGACAGAGATCAGCCATTGCCTGCAGAAAGGAAGAAAGTTGGCTCCACCCACAGCCCACCAAAAGCAACTGGGGCTCCACCACAAAGGAGAACCAAGCACTGGTGAGCAAAGAATCTCAAGCTTCTGGGCACCACAGGACATCTTCTTCATAAAGCCATTAGCTATCCAATACAAAGGAAGAAACAGAAACACAGACAAAATGAGGGGGCAGAGCAATATGTTCCAAACAAAAGTACGGGATAAGACTCCAGAAAGAGGGCTAAATGAAACAGGGATCACCAATCTTCTTGCCAAGGATTTCAAAACAGTCTTAAGTATGCTAACTGATCTACAGAAAAGTATTGACAATCTCAGGGAGGATTTCAGCAGAGAAAATATTTGAAAAAGAGCCCATCAGAGTGGAAGAATACAATAATTGAAATGAAAAATACAATGGATGGAACAAAATATAGACTGCAAGTAGAGGAAAGAATGAGATGGAAAATAGAGAACAGAAAACAACCAAGCTGATGAACAGATAGAAAAAGAAATTCTAAAAATGAGAAGATGCTAAGAGAGCTGTGAGACAACTCCAAATGAAACAATATTTGCATAATAGGGGTACCAGAAGGAGAAGAAAGTATACAAAGTCTCCTTTCTACAAAGGAGTAGAAAGTCTCTTTGAAGAAATAATAGCTGAAAACTTCCCTAGTCCAGGGAAGGAAATAGATACCCTGGTCCTGGAAGTTCAGAGAGCCCCTAATAAGAGGTATCCCAGGAAGACAACACCAAGATATATAGTAATTAAAATTGCAAAGATTAAGATAAAGAGAGAATCTTGAAAGCAGCAAGAGGGGCAGACACTTACATACAAGGGAAACTCCATAAGGGTATCAGCAGATTTCTCAGAAGAAACTTCATAAGCCACAAGGCAGTGGCATGAAATATTTAATGTATTGAAAGGGAAGAACCTACAACCAAGGATCCTCTATCCATCAAGGTTATCATTCAGAATTGAAGGAGAGATTAAAAGTTTCCCAGACAAATGAAGGTTAAAAGAATTCACCACCACTAAACTAGCCTTACAGGATATGCTAAAGGGACTTCTGTAAGTGGAAATGTTCATAAGCTTAAATATTTTTCATCATTGAAACATACAATAAAAGTAGTAGATCAATTACTTACTAAACAAGTATGAAGTTACAAAAACAAAAGTAGTAAGACCAGCTATACATAAAATTAGTCAAGGGACACACAAAATATGTAGATTATGACATTTTATACATAAAGTGCAGAGGAGGAAGAAGTAAAAAGTAGTACTTTTAGATTGTGTTTGAAATCAAGCTACCATCAACTAAATACACACTATTATATATTTAGGAAACTGTGAACCTTAGAGTAACCACAAACCTAAAGCCTATAACAGATATACAAAAGTTTTTAAAAAGGAATCTGAGCATAACACTAAAGAAAACCATTAAATAGTGAAAGAAGAGTGTAAGACAGGAAGAAGGGAACAGAGAAACTACAAAAACAACCAGAAAACAATTAATAAAATGACAATAAGTACATACCTATCAATAATTACCTTAAATGTAAATGAACTAAGTGCACCAATCAAAAGACATATGGTGGCAGAATGGATAATGAAAAAAGAACCATCTATATGCTGCCTACAAGAGACTCATTTCAGACCTAAAGACATACAGAGACTGAAAGTAAAGGGATGGAAAAAGATATTTCATGAAAATAAAAGGGAGAAAAAAGCATGAGTAACAGTACTTATATCAGATAAAATAAACTTCAAAACAGGAAATGTAACAAAAGACAAAGAAGGACATTACATAATGATAAATGGATCACTCCAACAAGAGGTTATAATAATTGTAAATACCCAACATAGGAGCACCTAAATATATAAAACAAATACTAACAGACCTAAAGGGGGAAATAGATAACAATACAATCATATTAGGTGATCTTAATACCCCACTTACATCAATGGACAGATCATCCAGGAAGAAAATAAATAAGGTAACAGAGGCATTGAATGAAACATTAGACCAGATGGACCTAACAGATATGTAAGGAATGTTCCACCCAAAAGCAGCAGGATATACATTTTTCTCAAGAACATTCTCAGAATAGATCACATACAAGGACACAAAAAGAGGCTCAATAAATTCAAAAAGATTGAAATTGTATCAAGCATCTTTTCAGATCACAATGGTATGAAACTAGTTATAAACTACAAGAAGAAAACAACAAAAAATACAAACACATGGAGGATAAACAACATGTTTCTAAATAATCAATGAACAAATCATGGAGGAAATCAAGCAATACATGGAGACAAATGAAAACAGAAACACAATAGTTCAAATATGTGGGATACTACAAAGTGGTTCTAAGGGGAAACTACATAGAAATACAGGCCTACCTCTAAGAACAAGAAAAATCCC
This sequence comes from Phataginus tricuspis, assembly GCA_029783875.1. NCBI lineage: Eukaryota > Metazoa > Chordata > Mammalia > Pholidota > Manidae > Phataginus > Phataginus tricuspis. The sequence continues at coordinate 118,142,482 of JAQQAC010016209.1, read as the reverse complement.
AAATAAAACAAGTTAAAACTCACAGCTGAGGAAACTAGAAAAAGAAACCCAAAGTTAGTAGAAGGAGGGACATAATGATCAGAGCAGAAATAAATAAAATAGAGAATAAGAAAACAATAGAAAAAAATCAGTGAAATAAAGAGCTGGTTCTTTGAGAAGATAAATAGACAAACACCTAAAAACTTATGAAGAGAAAAAGAGAAAGGACAAGAACAAAATCAGAAACGAAAAAGAAGTTACAACTGACACCACAGAAATACAAAAAATTATTAGAAAATTCTATGAAAAATTATAAGTTGAACCACTTAGAAGAAATGGACAAATTCCTAGAAAAGTACAAACTTTCAAGACTGACCCAGGAAGAATCACAAAATCTGAACAGATCAATTACCAGTAATGAAATTGAATTGATAGTCAAAAAACTCCCAACAAACAAAATTCCAGGAACACATGGCTTCACAGGTGAATTCTACCAAACATTTAAAAAGCTAAACCCTTCCTTCTTAAAATATTCAAAAAAATAGAAAAGAAGGGAATAATTCCAAACTCATTCTATGAGGCCAGCATCACTCTAATACCAAAAGGAGACAAAGACACTACAAAAAAACAAAACTATAGACCAGTATCTCTGATAAACATAGATGTAAAAATCATCAACAAAATATTAACAAGGCAAATTCAAAAATACATGAAAAGGATCATCCATATGATCAGGTAGGATTTATTCCTCTGATGCAAGGATGGTACAATATTTGTAAATCAATCAATGTGATACACCACATGAATAAAAGGAAGGATAAAAACCACATGGTCATCTCAGTAGATGCTTAAAAAGCATTTGAAATCCAAGACCCATTCATGATAAAAACTCTCAATGAAGTGGGTACAGAGGGAACATATCTCAACATAATATAAGCCATATATGACAAACCCACAGCTAACATACTCAAGGCAAAAGCTGAAAGCTTTTCCTCAAAGATCAGGAATATGACAAGGATGCCCACTCTTACCCCTATTATTCAACATAGTACTGGAGGTCCTAGCCATGGCAATCAGACAAGTTAAAGAGATAAATGGCATTGAAATTCATAAGGAAGAAGTAAAACTGTTCCTATTTGCAAATGACATGATGTTATACATAGAAAACCCTAGAGACTCCACCAAAAAAACTATTAGAACTAATAACTGGATTCAGCAAAGTTGCAGGATACAAAATTAATACATAGAAATCTATTGCATTTCTATTTACTAACAAAAAACTAGCAGAAAGAGAAATCAGGAAAACAATTCCATTTACAGTCACTTCAAAAAGAATAAAATACCTAGGAATAAACTTAACCAAGGGGGTGAAAGACCTGTACTCTGAAAACTGTAAGACACTGATGAAAAAAATTGAAGAAGACACAAATAAATGGAAATCTATGCCATGCTCATGGACAGGAAGAATTAATATTGTCAAAATGGCCATCCTGCCTAAAGCAATTTCCAGATTTAACATAATCCCCATCAAAATGCCAATGGCATTTTTCAATTAACTCTAGCAAATAATCCCACAAAAGGCCCTGAATAGACAAGCAATCTTGAGAAAGAAGATCAAAGCTGAGGGTATTATGCACCCTGACTTTGAGCTATACTACAAAGCTACAGTAACTAAAACAGTATGGTACCGGCACAAGAATAGAGAGCCCATAAATCAACTGACACATATGTGGTCAATTAATATATGATAAAAAACTGTGAATATACAATGGTGAAAAGACAGCCTCTTCAACAAGTGGTGCTGGGAAAATTGTACAACTACATGCAAGAGAATGAAACTGGATTACTGACTAACTCCATACACAAAAGTAAACTTGAAATGTATTAATGACTGAAATATAAGACAGGAAATCATAAAACTCTTAGAAAAAAACATAGGCAAAAACCTCGTGAACATAAATATGAGCAATTTTTTTTTGGACACATCTCCCAGGGCAAGGGAAACAAAAGTTTAAATAAACAAGTGCAACTACATCAAACTAAAAAGCTTCTGTACAGCAAAGGACACCATCAACAAAACAAAAAGGAAACCTACAATATGGGAGAATATATTTGTAAATTATTTATCAAATAAGAGCTTAACATTCAAAATATATAAAGAACTCATATGACAACACCATACAAAACAAATAACCTGATTACAAAATGAGCAGAGTACCTGAATAGACATTTTTCCAAAGAAGACACACAGATGGCCAACAGGCACATGAAAAGATCCTCCACATTGTTAATCATCAGGGAAATGTAAATCAAAAACACAAAGAGATATCACCTCACACCAGTTAGAATGGCCACTATCCAAAAGACAAGAAATAACAAGTGTTAGGGAGGATGTGGAGAAGAGGAAACCCTCTTAAACTGTTAGTGGGAATAAATTCATGCAGGCACTATGGAAAGCAGTATTGAGGTTCCTCAAAAGCTAAAAATATAAGTAACCATATGACCCAGGATTTCCATTTCTAGGCATTTACCCAAACAAAACAAAATCTCTTATTTGAAAAGATATATGCACCATGTTTATTGGCATATTATTTACAATAGCCAAGATATGGAAGCAACCAAAGTGTCCATCAATAGATAAATGGATAAAGAAGATTTATGTGGTACAGATACGTAATAGAATATTATTCAGCCATAAAAAAGAAAGAAATGCTGCCATTTGTGACAACATGGATAGACCTAGAGGGTATTATGCTCAATGAAATAAGCCAGGAGGATATAGACAAATAACATGTCATTTCACTTCTATGTGTAATCTAAAAACAAAACAAAACAAAATGAACCAAAGACCAGTAGATTCATATACATTGAGAAGTCAATGGTGGTTACCTTGGAGGCAGAGTTAGGGTAGGTGAGTGAAATAGGTGAAGAGGATAAAGAGGCACAAAATCTCAATCAAAATATAAATTAGTCTCGGAGATGAAAGTCCAACATAAGAATATAGTCAGTTTTGTAACATCTTTCTATACTGACAGATAGTAACTACACTACTTGGGGTGAGGATTTAATAATGTATATAACTGTTGAATCACTATGTTGTATACTTGACACCAATATAATATTGTACAACTATCCTTCAATAAAATTTTTTTAATCCATTTATAAATTTCTGTAAAATAAGCTTTTTGCCATCTTGACTAGAATTGCATTGAATCCATAGATTAATTGGGGGAAAATGGAGATCTTAACAATATTCAGTCTTTTAATCTATGAACATGACTTATATCTCCACTTATTTAGGTCTACTTTTATTTCTCTCAGGCATGTATTATATTTTATTTTCCTGCATAGGTCTTACATCCATTTTTTTGTAAATTTATTCCTAAATATTTCATATTTTCAATTTTATCATAAATAATAATTTAAATTTTCCTTTCCCATTTTTATTGCTAGTGTATACAAATAAAATAATTTTTATGTTGACCCTGGATTCTGAAACCTTGCTAAATTTGATTTTCACTTCTAGTATTCTTTTGGATTTAGTGGAACTTTCTTTGTATATGATCATGTAATCTTCAGGTAGTGCTGTAATACTGTGTTGTATTCTTGAAACCAACATAAGATTGTATGTCAACCATACTTCAGTTTTAAAAAGAGTGAAAAAAAGAAAGATTGTTGTACTTCTTCCTTGCTTATTTGAATTACTTTTTTCCTTGCCTTACTTAATGGCTGGAATGGCCAGTAAAATACTGATTAAAAGTGATGAGAGAAGATATATTTAATTTGTTTCCAGTCTTAAGGAGAAAGTGTTCATTCTTTCATCATTAATGATGCTAAGTGTTAGCTTTCCATAGATGATGCTATATAAAAATTAACTCAAAATGAATGATGAATTCCACTAGTGGAAATGAAATTAATAGTGGCTCTAAATTCCTTTCTTTTTTCACAGCCAATTTTACAGCACCATTTATTGAAAAGCCTATCTCTTTCTTGCCATTTTTGTCAGAAGTCAGTCGGACACATATGAATGGCTCTCTTTCTCTATTTCATTCTGTTCCATTGATCTATATATTAACACAGATGTATTTGCACAAATGCTTCTCTATACTGTTGATCAGCCTTATAATCAAGCAGTGTAAATGCTCCAACTGTTCTCCTTTTTCAAAATTTTGTTACTCTAGATCCTCTCAATTTCCATACAAATTTAATAAATAGCTTGTCAATTTATTCAAAATGCCTTCTGGAATTTTGACTGAGATTTTATTGAATCTATAGAACAATTAGGAAAGAACGGACATACCTAATATGTAATCTTCCCAACCATGAACCTATTACACAGCTTCTTTTATTTAGATCTTTAATTTATTTTAACCATGTGTTCTGGGTTTTAGTGTACAGGTTTTGGGCATATATTGTTAGATTTATCTGAAAGTAGTTCATATATTTGATGCTATTTTAATATTTGCATTTCAATTTCTAATTTTTCGTTGCTACTATATAGAAATATAATTTATTTACACATCCTGACAGTGCATCCTGCAGCCTTGCTATACTTGCTTATTTGTTCTGGAAGCTTTTTTTTATAGATTCCTTAAAATTTTCCACACATATGATCCTGTTACTTGTGAATAAAGATAATTTTACATCCTCTTACCGATATGTATGTCATTTTCCTTGCCTTAATGCACTATGTTAGGGGGGAAGCATTCAGTCTTTTACCATTGAGTATGCTATTAGCTGTGTGATTTTCTAGATGTTCTTTGTCAGATTGTGACATTCCCTTCCCATCCTAGTTTGTTGTGAGTTTTTAACGTGGATGACTGTTGAATTTTGTCAAATGCAAAATTTGCACCTGTGATCATATTTTCCTGTTGCCATATTAAGTTATACCAATTAGTTTTCAAGTGCAAAAACAACCTTAAATTCTTGGGATAAGCCCCAGTTCGTCATGATGTGAATTTTTTTTAATATTGCAAAATTACATTCACTAAAATTTTGTTAAGGTTTTTGCATATACGCTCATGAAGGATATTTGTCTAGTTTTCTTTGGCTGCAACATCTTTGTATGGCTTTAGTATCCAGGTAATGTTGGCCTCATAGAATTAGTTAGAAAGCAATCCCTCCTCTTTTATTTTCTGTAAGAGTTCGCATTAGATTGACACTCTTTCTTCCTTAAATGTTTGGTAAAATTCACCAATGTAGCCATATGAACTACATTGAGTTTTCTTTGTGGTTAGATTTAATTTCCAAATATTTGAGGATTTTCCAGATGTCTCTTTCTTACTGATATTTTCATGCAATCCATTTGTGGTCACATAGAGTGTATGATATTATCGCTTTAAAATGTATCAAGTCCTATTTATGGTCTATGTAGTTTAATGTTTGCAAAATCCCTTTGAAATGAATGCATAGTCTTTTCATGGTGGAGTGTTCTGTATATGTCAATTAGTTGAGGTTGGTTGAGAGTACTTTTCCAGTCTTCTATATCTGTACTGATTTTAATGTCTTTTTCTTCTATCAACTAGTGAAGTAAGAATGATGATATTTGCAACTGTTATTATGGATTTGTTTGTTTCTTGTTAAGTTTGTCAATTTTTGTTTAATCTAATTTGAGGTACACAAACATTTTGAATTTTATGTAATTTTAATGAATCAATATCAGGAAGTATTTGCAGGCATACCTTATTTATTGTGCTTCACTTTATTGCAGACACTGTGTTTTTTACAAATTGAAAGTTTGTGGCAACCCTGCATCAAACAAATCTATTGGCACCATTTTTCAATTGCATTCATTCACTTTGTGTCTCTGTGTCACAATTTGGTAACTTTTGCTATATTTTAAAGTTTTCATTATTATTATATTTGTTGTGGAGGTCTGTGATCAGTGATCTTTGATGTTACTATTGTAATTGTTTAAGGCACCACAAACTGCACACATATAAGACTTCATTAATAAATGTTGTGTGTGTTCTCACTGCTCCACCTACCTGACATTTTCCCCATATCTCTCTCTCTTCTCAGGCCTCCCTATTCTCTAAGACATATTGCAGTTAGGCCAATTAATAACTCAACAATGACTTCTAAGTGTTCAAGTGAAAGAAAGAGTAGCACTTCTCTCACTTTAAATGAAAAGCTAGAAATGAGTGAGGAAAGCATGTCAAAAGCTGAGACAGGCCAAAAACTAGGCCTCTTGCTACAAAGAGCCAAGTTGTAGAGTGAAAGGAAATGTTCTTGAAGGAAATTTAAAATGCTACTCCAGTAAACACACAAATGATAGGAAAGTAAAACAGGCTTATTCCTGATAGGGAGAAAGTTTTAGTGGTCTGGGTAGAAGATAAACCAGCCACAACATTCCCTTAGACCAAAGCCTAATCCAGGCCCTAACTCTTCAAGTCTGTGAAGCCTGTCAGAGGTGAGGAAACTGCAGAAGAAAAGTTTGAAGCTAGCAGAGACTGGTTCATGAGATTAAGGAATGAAGCCATCTCCATAACAGAAAAGTGCAAGGTGAAGCAGCAAGTGCTGTTTGAGAAGCTGCAGCAAGTTATCCAGAAGATCTAGCTCATATAATTAGTGAAGGCACCTATGCTAAACAGATTTTCAATGTAGACAAAACAGCCTTCAATTGGAAGAATATGCCGTCTAGGACTTTCATAGCTAGAGAGAAGACAATGCCTAACTTCAGCCTTAAAGGACAGGCTGACTCTTTTATGCAGCTGGTGACTTTAAATTGAAGCCAATGTTCATTTGCCATTCTAAAAATACTAGGGCCCTCAAGAATTATGCTAAATCTGCTCTCCCTGTGCTCTGTAAATGGAACAACAAAGCCTGGATGACAGCACATCTGTTTACAACATGGTTCACAGAATATTTTAAGCCTACTGTTGTGACCTCCTGCTCAGAAAAAAAGATACCTTTCAAAATATTACTGCTCATTGACAATGCACCTGATCTCCCAAGAGAAGTAGAAGTAGATGACAAGATTAATATTGAGAGGACTGACTCCAACTTTGAAAGAAGCTCTACTGTGGGTAAAATGCTATCAAACAGCATCACATGCTACAGAGAAAGTGTTAAACGAAGAGTCAATCAATGGGGCAAACTTCATTGCTGTTGTATTTGAGAAATTGCTACAGCCACCCCAATCTTTAGCAACCACCATCCTGATCAGTCAACAGCCATCAACATTGAGGCAAGACCCTCCACTAGCCAAAAAATTATGACTTGATCAAAGTTCAGATGATGGTTAACATTTTTAGCAATAAAGTATTTTTAATTAACATATGTACATTTTTTTAGACATAAAGCTATTGCACACTAAATAGACTACAGTATAGTATAACCATAACTTTTATATGCACTAGGAAACCAAAAAATTCATTTGACTTGCTTGAATGCAATAATCCCTTTATTTTGGTGTTTGGTCTGGAACTTAACCTGAAATATCTCTGAGATATGCCTATATCTATATTGGTATTCATTATCCTGAAATCCATTTCTCATTATTAATATAAGCATTTTTGTTTTCTTATGATTTGTGTGTGTGATATATATATATATATATATCCTTTTATCTTTGACATATTTTGATCTTTATATTAATGTCTGATGGTTAGATCATGTCTTCTGATAATCAGATGCCAAGGCAGGGTTACCCATGCAGAAAGTGTATTAGGTGAAACACCTGTGAGAGAAAACTGTAAGGCCATGATACAGGTCTGATCCTTGTACTCAGAAAGTCAAATAGGGAGAAAAAACTTACAATAATATTTTTTAAATTATCACTTCAATTATATTTACCATCTTTCCATTATCCACAAATATTGCACTTATTTAGTATTTTTTTAATAATCTCCTCCCTTTAAAATTTATTTTAAAAGGAAACGTATCAAGCAAAGGTAAAAGACCTTGCCCTAATTGTTTCCCAAGCCAACTTTATCCATAACTGCATTTAAGTGGGTTGAAAACAGGAGCTCGTCAGAACCCAGAAATAGGCAATGGGGAACACTGTGTCCATCTTGGAAGAGGTACATGCCCAGTCATCAACCTACTCATCAATACTTACTACTCCTTCCACTTACCTGTTTCTTCCTTACTTTCTCCTTTCCTATGCCAAGTCCAAGGGCTATGGATGCCCCAGGCCTGGATTTAAACCCTGCCTGCTACCCTGGCACTGACCAAGAGCCAGATGCTCCTGGATTATGCTGTGTGACCTGTCTGGGCAGAGAAGGATTATGTACATAACACTAAAATAATTTTGCTAAAATTTTTCCACACTTTGGGAAACTATACATAGTGATATCACTTTTCCCATTTTACCTTTTCATGAATGCTCTCCTGGCAAGTACTGCTGAACACCAGGCATACTGTATAGAGAAGACCCTTTCATCATTGGATTCTAATCTTCATTCTCATGCCACCAAAATTTGATACTACTTGTTAGACCATCTTCATCATGTTACTTTTATAAACTCACCTTCACCCTGTTTATTATCTATGTTTGGCAGGATGGCATATACACATCTGAGGCTCTGAATTCCTTCAGAATTCTTTTCTTATGTTAATCTCTAGTACCTCCCACAATCTTTTTTTTAAACCATTGCCTTGTTCTTTTTAGTTTCGTGTGTTTATGAGCTCATATTTTCTCCTCTTCCATCATATTCAGTGTAAGCAAATATATTTATTCTTATACCTTTGAGATATATTCTAACTCAAAGAACCCATCAATCTGGTATCTAACACTATAGTTCAGAAATTCATACCCTGTTTCTCCAATAGACAAATATTGACTATTCACTAAGCTTGCCAGGCACTCTTCTGGTCCCTGGGAACGCAGTGCTAAATAAAACAGGTGATATTCTTGATCTCACAAAGCTTACATTCTAGATGGAAGAGACCAACATATAAACAAATAAATGTCACAAAGTAATAAATGCCAGGCAGAGAGTAAAATAAAGGGATGATATTGTAGTCTGATCAGGCTACTTTATGTCTGGTCAGGGAAGTTATCTCCAAGGAGGTGACATTGGAGCTGGACCTGAATAATAAGGAACCAATCACATGAAGTTCTGGGAGAAGAGCTTTCCAAAGAGAGTGGTCATCTAGTACAAATGCCCTCAGGTGGGAATGAGTTTGAATTTGCTTGAGATATAGGAAAACGGACAGTGGAGCAGGAGCAGAATGGGAAAGGGGGAGAATGAGAGAAGATGAGTTCTAAGAAGTCAGCAGTAGCCAGGTCATAAGGGGGCCATAGCAGTCTTTGTAAGGACTGTAAATTTCATGCCAGGTTCATGAGAAGACACTGAAAGGGGATCATGTTATCTGATTTAGGTTTTAGGAAGGTCAATTTCCTTGGGAGCCCTTCACCAACCATAGCTGCCTCTCTCTTCCCAGGCCCCAACCAATGGTAGAAGGGAGAGAAGAAAATACTACTTGTGTTACCAAGTCTTTCAGTTTCTTGCAAAGTACAATGTCTCCTTAGTCTTTGCTGACAGTCCCTGAACACCATGTGACTAGCAGAAGAGAATATTGGACAGGGTGTTTGGCAAAGCACTCCGTGTCCTGAATCTGTAACATATGTCCCCAAATGATAGCGCAGCTTCCTGCAAGAAGGTGGGTCTGTACTTGTTTTAATCTGAAGAGGTGTTCTCTGAGGAATGTTAGGCAGATCTGCAGCATAAAAGCTGAGTACAGAGTTACACATTTAGTGGGAAAGATCATTTATTCAAGAAAAGAAAATTAAAATGTAGATCCTAGTGTCACCTCCAGTTTGGCATCTGTGTCACTGATTGCTGTTGTTTTCTGCTATTTCTCTTTAGTTCTGAAATTTGTATTTTTTAAATGGTGACCTGAGTTTCACACAACCTGTAATTTAGAAATGTTCTATGTTGTAAATTGTACTTCACTCTCAGTAAAAGCATTTACTTGTCAAGTAGCACAACAAGAATGTCATGAAAGAAGGTGAAGTTCCCCATTAAAAAAAGAAAATTGGGTAGAGACCTGCTAATGTATACCACAGGAAATAAAAAGAATGGTGGTATGAACATGCCTATCAACTTACCCTTATAATACAGTGATATTCAAATGTTAGAGGAGCACTTGTGGGCCTGTGTTATCATAGTGGAAAAGTGCCAGAGGATTCTGTTTTCAGAAGGTCAGAGTTCCACAGCTGCTCAACCAATATGTTGAGAATGGGTCTTTAATATTTTTCATAGTTCTGACACTATATCCTTTCTGTTTTCCTATATGGAAACATGCCTGAGGCTAATGCTGTTGCTTGTACCGTGACATTTATCCACTTTTCTTCATAACAACAATAGCAGTGGCAATAATAATAATATCAGGAGCTACTATTTATACAGTGCTAGTCACTTTGCATCATGATTTTACCAATTTCCAAGAGTCCTATAAGTAAGTCAAGAGTTGGGCCCCATTTCCAGATGAAGAAAATAAGGCCACTTGGTACTGACAGTACACCCTTATTCAGGAAGAGGACAGGAGATGGGGCCTTCCAGACAGCATTCTTTCCTCCTTTCCAGCACCATATGCTAGCCAAGTGAGTACAGTTTGGCAGCCTGTACAGGAGCTTTGCTAATATTAGACAGAAAAATTCAATTCTTATGTCATTTAAAGTAGGGACCTTTAAACTTTCTGATCCTATTCAGCTGGCTGTAGACTGTCTGTCTAATAAGAAATAGACTTCCAACTTTCCAATAGTCCATATATAAAATCTTCCCTGTGAACAGAAGATGTATGACACGTAATTATTGCCCAACAACTATAATCTTCGTAAGAGAATATAGTATATTAAGCTCTTCTCTGTTGCCTCCGAACTATATTAAATTCAGCTTGAAAGTTGTGCTTCTGATAGAAATTACAGCTTTTCTTTCAGTGAAAATGCTTGGTGCCCAGGCACTTATTAAAACTAGAATTCCTAAAAGGCATATTTGAAGAGGGAAGAGCAGTTGTTGGCACTAGTGGAAAGGAAGCTGTTCTTTCAACTTCACACTCTTTTCATTTGAAAAGGGGGCTGAGAAGATGTAAAGGGTATAACTCTTTTTATTTATGTGACATTAGAAGATAGGAAAAAACATCATGGCTGAGCTCTCTGAACCCCTTGCAGTTGCATCCTGTTACAATGTGTGACTTTCAAAAATACTGATGCCTTCATTCTCAACATAAGATCACATTACTTTCAATTTAATCCTGACTACTTAAGGAAGTTTCAGAAAAACAATTTGTCTCTATTTTGTGTGAGAAAACTGTCCATAGTAGCAGCAGGGGATCTGATTATACTATTTATTTGAAATTCACCAGCCTTAGCACAGCCCCTGCTGTCAGTGAATCAGTTTCTTCATTCTTGTTGACACACAAAATATTGCTTTTGATCCCACTAGATCAGAGCTGTTTATTACAATGTCTGCATCATGTCTATGTGTCTTACTGTTTACATACTGTTTTTTTTCCAAAGCAACTATGGAGCTTTATACTTATGTTCCACTTTCTGAACTAGTAGAGAAGTGTTCAGCAACATTACAGCATGGAATAAATAGTTTTAATTATGAGATACTCCTCAGGATTCATTCATCTGATAGACATTACAGTCATTATATAGAACTAATTTGACACTATATCTGTAAAATGTGTTAAGACTCTTTGATGCTGAAATTTGTATTTTCAGAAGTGATTGTTGGAAGTTACTGCAATGCTCAGATGATAGCAGTATCCAGTTCTCAAAGGACAAACAGTGCAGTGTCTTCATAGTCACTACTCAGGCCTCCCTGCCCTTGGCTTACTTCCAGCCTCAAAGACAGCAAGCCCAGGCTCCTGGACTTTGGGCTCTCTCTTCTCCACTCAATAGTTCCTGGCTTTCTGTTGGCTCCCTGAAGTGCAGAGATGGGCTGGTGGCCAAGAGTCTGACCAAAAACTACCCAGTAAGCTATGCAAGCAGGTGTCTGCTGGGGAAGCAGATGGTAGGCTTACCTAAGCAGGGAGCCAGATGGGGTTGTGGAGAAAACATGGGCTTTGTTAGCAGGCCATGGTTCAGATCTCAGCTCAGTCACATACTGGCTGGATTTATCAGTTAATTTATCAGTGTCCTCAGTTATGAAATGTGGATAATTACACATACCTTGTGGAGTTGTAAGAATTAAATGTTATAATGTATGAAAGTAGTTCACACAGTACTGGGAATATAATAGGTACTGAATACACATTCATCTCTTCTTCTCACCCATGAATTAGGAAAAATATGATTTACCCTGCTTATCTCAACCCAAATAACACAGTGTTTTTTTAACTTTATTTTGGAGTAGAGTCTCATTTTTCCTGAGAGGAGAGAGTACATGGAGACTTGCACAACAATGAAAAAAATATTAAAGTAGGGCTGATAGGATATTAAAGATGGCAGCATGAGAGGTGAGACAGAAGCGTCCTCCTAAAACCGCATATAATATGAAAATATAACTAATACACTACTCTTGAAAGAACAACAGAAAAGAGGACTGCACCAAACTGCATACACCTGGAGAAAAGATCAAACCTCATGAAAAAGGGTAACATACTAAAGCTGTGGCCCTGCAGGATCCAAGCCCTTCCCCCCACCCCAGCTCACTGATGGGAGGAAGAGGAACGGAGGAGGGAGGGAGTGGAGATATGGGACTGCTGAATACCTAACTCCGGAGATCTGCTCTGGGAGCACAAACCTACATTTCAACAGTATTCTTCAACGAACTAGAGAAAATCGTTCTAAAATTCATATGGAACCACAAAGACCCCGAATAGCCAAAGCAATCCTGAGAAGGAAGATTAAAACAGGGGGAATTACGCTCCCTGACTTCAAGCCCTACTACAAAGCCACAGTAATCAAGACAATTTGGTACTGGCACAAGAACAGACCCATAGACCAATGGAACAGACTAGGGAGCCCTGATATAAACCTGACCATATATGGTCAATTAATATATGATAAAGGAGCCATGGACATACAATAGGGAAATGACAGCCTTGTCATCAGCTGGTGTTGGCAAAACTGGACAGCTACATGCAAGAGAATGAAACTGGATTATTGTTTAACACCATACACAAAAGTAAACTCAAAATGGATCAAAGACCTGAATGTAAGTCATGAAACCATAAAACTTAGAAGACAACATAGGCAAAAATCTCCTGAATATAATCATGGGCAAATTCTTCCTGAACACATCTCCTCGAGCAAGGGAAACAAAAGAATAATGAACTCATGGGACTACATCAAACTAAAAAGTTTCTGTATGGCAAAGGACACCATCAATAGAACAGAAAGTCATCCTATAGTATGGGAGAATATATTTGTAAATAACATATTATATCCGACAATGGGTTACCATCCAAAATATATAAAGAACTTACACACCTCAACACCAAAAAAATTAATAACCTGATTAAAAAATGGGCAGAGGGTATGAAGAGACAATTCTCCAAAGAAGAAATTCAGATGGCCAACAGATACATGAAAAGATTCTCCACATCACTAATCATCAGGGAAATGCAAATTTAAACCACAATGAGATATCACTTCACACCAGTAAGGACAGCCACATCCAAAAGACTAAGAACAACACATGCTGGTCAGGATGCAGAGAACGGGGAACCCTCCTACACTGCTGGTGGGAATGTACGCTAGTTCAACCATTATGGAAGCAATATGGAGTTTCCTCAAAAAACTATAAATAGAAATACCATTTAACCCTGGAATCCTACTCCTTGGAATTTACCCAAAGAATACAACTTCTCATATTCAAAAAGACATATACACCCCTATGTTTATCGCAGCTCTATTTACAATAGCCAAGATATGAAAGCAACCTAAGTGTCCATCAGTAGATGAATGGATAAAGAAGAGGTGGTACATATACACAATGGAATATTATTCAGCCATAAGAAGGAAACAAATCCTGCCATTTGCAACATGGATGGAGCTGGAGGATATTATGCTCAGTGAAATAAGCCAGGCAGAGAAAGACAAGTGCCAAATGATTTCCCTCATTTGTGGGGTATAACGATGAAGCAAAACTGAAGGAACAAAATAGCAGCAGACTCAGAGACTCCAAGAAAGAACTAGTGGTTACCAAAGGGGAGGGGTGTGGGAGGGCGGGTAGGGAGGGAGGGAGAAGGGTATTGAGGGGTATTATGTCTAGTACACATGGTGTGGGGAATCACGGGGAAAACAGTGTAGCACAGAGAAGGCAAATAGTGAATCTGGCATCTTACTACACTGATGGACAGTGACTGCATTGGGGTATGGGTGGGGACTTGATAATATGGGTAAATGTAGTAACCACATTGTTTTTTCATGTGAAACTTCATAAGAGTGTATATCAATAATACCTTAATAAAAAATTAAAAGTGTATGTAATAAAATAAAATAAATAAAATAAAAATATAAAATAGGGCTCTGGAGCCCTTCCCATTGGTTTTTCATTCATTGCCCTCATTGGTCTCTCAGACGTTTCTAGGCAACCATTTGAAACCATTGAAGTAGTGTGTTACTATGGACTAAATGTTTGTGTCCCCTCCCTCAAACATCATATGTTGTTAAAGCCCTAATCCTGAAGTGATAGTGTTTGGAGATATTTGTCCTTTGGAAGATAATTGGATGTGGACAAGGTCATGGAGTAGAACCCCCATGATGTGACTGGTGCCCCTATAAATAGAAGAGACCAGAGCTCTCTTGTTCTCTCCACACCCTATGAGAATACAGCAAGAATGCAACATTTATTTGTAAACCAGGAGGATGGACTTCAAAAGAAAACAACCAGGCTGGCACCCATATCTTGGACTTGCAGCCTCCAGAACCATCAGAAATAAATGTTGGTTGTGTGGGCCATCCAGTCTACAGTATTTGTTCTAGCAGCTTGCACTGACTAGGAAACATATGAAAATACAGAATGACACCAAAATGTCATTTGTTACTTTTATTAGAGGTTAAGGTGAATTCTGGAAGTGGGGGTGGAAGGGTGGTGGCCAGGGATTAGAGAGGTACCCTGAAGGAAAATCTGGTCTGACCTGGGCCAGCCAAGCATGCTATGAGCAGGGCCACCTTTGAGGATATTTATGTAGTTTCACAGGGCACAGTACTCAGAGTGGTCCCACACTCTGTTTAATATGTTACTGATAGCATCTTGAATTGTAGTAATTTGTGAACAAAGTACCCTGCATATTCATTTAGGACCGGGCCACCACAATTTTGTATCTGGCCCCATCTATGGAAATATAAGTTTTATAGAATTCTCGCTATTTGCTTATGCTTCACTCTCTGGTGGGAGTATGACATTAGGTGGCAGCTAGATCCTACCCTGAGTCCATTCTCTTTTCTTCCCTCCTTAAACAGATGCCCTTTGTATGTATGTTAATCCTGACTCTCTCCTGATGCTTGTCCCACAAGCACTCATTCCTGATCTAAGCCTGAGCTTCACTGTGGGTAAGATTGCAGAATTTCCAGAATCTCTCGCCTGGTGTTAGTGTATCTCCATATCAACAGACGTTCCTAAGGGGTGGAGAGCAGCAGTTCATCTCCAAATCAATGTGTAATTACCTGGGCGACCAAGGGCTTATCTGAAACTGAGCGGTTGAGGAGAAGCTCCACTTGCTTCTGCTGGAGCAGGAAAGAGATGGCCCCTGGACCACAGTTTGTAAGCAATAAGCAGGTTTTAAACTTTATTTCTCCCTTTGACTGATTTAGGTTTTAGAGGTATTTTGCGCCAGGATTTCCTCTCCCTGGAGTTACATTCACCAAAATCATTTCATCAGTAAAAGTGAACAAAATTAGTAGTACTTGGAGACACGGGAATAGACACACTGATTTTACTCACCAGCATTTTTCCTCTGTGAAATCAGGGGAATTTAATCTGGGTCACAGGACCGGCAGGAGAAAGATTAATATGATAACATTTTTAATGCTTCTGTTAAAGCCATGAGACTGCAAAATGCTTCCTTTAGATTTGAATTTTTTTTAATTTTTTCTGTATTTGATCATGAGGAATGATCACTTAAGTATTCATCTCGACCATGCCACTTTTAAGTTTGAAGAGGAGTGTTGTTAGTGATTAGGAATAGTTATGCCACATCAACAGTTGTAAACCTAGACTGTCCTGGGCAGTCTAGAATTATGGTCACTTATCAATCTCTTCATTGGTCATTTTTTCTCTCTAGGTTTGTGCTAAGAGAAAAATCTTGTTAGTTTAAAATGTTCTCTTGAATATGGACTTGATTATCAAAGCAAGAAGGGTGGCAGTCATTTAAGGAGAGGTAGATTATGAACATAGCCTGAAATCTGTGCACTTACTTAATCACAGTTTCTTCTGCAATACTGCATGCTGGCACAGTTTTCTTCCTATAGACATGGAGCCACATGGGCCCCAATGTATCAATGCTTCCGTCTGTCAAGAACAATAATTTTACATGTGAAAAAAAGTGCTAATCCACATGACCCATCCTCTAATATACATCATCCAGTGTGACTGTTTTACCATAACACTGTTTGCTATGAGAGTGATGAGTGTGAAAATTTCTTCCGCCCTCTGCATGCTGCTCCTCAGCAGTCTCTGCTACTGGGTAGTGCAGGCGCTACCTTGCTTGGCCTTCCTTCTTTGCACTCCCACTTCTCTCCAACCTACCCCAGCACTATGGTCTTTGTGATGTTTCTAAAACAAAACCCAGGCCACACTGAGTCTTAGTTCCATACCCTTCAGTGGTCTCCCATTGTCCTCAGGGTGAAGCCTAATCTTAACATGGCTGGTAAGGAATTTTGTGATCAGACAGAAATCCAGGTTCAGTGTAGCTCTATCAATGTGGACAGAGATGAGTATGATGTGGTAGAAGTGAGGGGTGCATGGCCAGATTTGACCTGCATAATGGCTGATCTCTTCAGTGCCCACTTGTCCTCCTCCCCCTTTCTCTGGCGATTTTTAGAGTCCCTTAAACTTCCTGCCACCAAATGCATGGTCCCTGAGTTTTCTTTGAAAACTTGCTTAAGAGCTTGGCATGCTCAATAGCAAGCTCAAAACAGGCAGGTTTTGTCTTTGAATCTGATTTCTGGTTTTAAAACATCATTAAGGCTTCAATGTGAGGGATGGACAGTCCCCTCCTGTACAGTGTGGATCTCTGAGACCCATCAAGTACCCAAGAAAGGAATAAAATATCCCTTATCATGACTATACCAGTATTTCTGTGAAAGGTTTTTCTAAGCAGTGCAAAATGTAAAGTAAGTTGGATAGTATCACTGAACTTCTCATTTTCTTCAGAGAACTAGCCCAAGGGCTGGTGGTAGCCCACAGTCCCTCCATGACCTGTCAGCTGGCTGGATCTCTGACTTCATACCTATTCTTTCACTCTTTCCCTTCTGTGGTATGCTGAAGAATGCCCTCCCCTAAAGAGATCCATGACAAAGCCCTGGAACCTGTGATTTGCACCTTGTATGGCAAAAGTTGTGATTATGTTAAGGATCCTAAGAAGAGGAGCTTATCTGAGTGATCCAAATGGGTCCAATGTAATCACAGTGGTCCTCATGAGGGAAAGGCAGAGCGAGACATACAGAGAAGTCCCAGAGAGGTGGAGGTGTGAAGACAGAGGCAGTGGTCGGAGTGATGGTGCCTGCAAAGCAAGGAATGCAGACTGTCACAGAAGCTGGAAGAGCAGGAATAAGTCCTCCCCTAGAGCCTCTGTGGAGCATAGCCCTGCTAACACCTTGATTTTGGACTTCCAGCCTCCAGAGCTGTGAGAGTATAAACTGCTTTCAGCCACCCAGTTTGTGCCACTTAGTACCGGTATCAAAATAATCCACCTTCCTTCTAGTCCCACTGGTTTCCTTGCTGTTCCTCAGCTAGGCCAAGTGAGCGCCACTTCAGGACTTCTTTGTTCACTGTTCTCAGACTGGAAAGCTCTTCCCTGAAGTAGCTCCCTACTGACACATGGCTTTCTCCTTTACTTCCTTCAGATGTCTGCTCAAATGTTACTTTTTCAGTAATGCTTTCCATGACCACACTATTTAAAATAGGCTGCCTGGCACTCCTTAACATTCTTGCCAGGGTTTTTTTCTCTTCATAGTACTATTGCCTATCTGATACATTATTTTATATCTTTATTTATTTGTTTATTATTGCCTGTGTCTGGTTGTCTGTGCACTCAGTGGAAGACAATCTCCATACTGTGAGAGATTTCTGCCTGTGTCATTCATGCTGCGAACAATTAACAGTGCCTGAGCACCTAGGACAAGGCCCGGGATATATAAGCATTTAATGCACATTTGCTAAATGAAGAATCATCTCACATCAGAGATAGACAGAGGTAGTGATAAAGGAAGCATTTTATAACTTACCTGCTTCTCAAACTGTCCTTCCCATTAACAATGCAACCCTCAAACCCTAACAAATAGCTTATTTTCCCATTTTCAAATGTTGGAGTTTGAAGAAAGGCTGAGACATTTCATGGATTACAGTTGACTGTACCTATTGTTTTTCTAGTCATATATTTACTCAACAAGTTTTTAAACATCAAAGTAGAGTTATCAAGTACTTTCTTCTGTATCATCCTGGAATCCTAAGCATAGGGTTTCCTAATTACACAAACAAACACTATGCAGATGTGGCCAAAATGATGAGTGTATGTATTTTGAAGGGCTTGTACCTCTTTTGTTTTCTTTTTTGGCAGATCTCAGCAGGAAGCACAAAAAAAAAAATCCCCCAGGACTCCTCCATGGGCTTTTACCTTGCTGAGACCATATGACATAGCTTAATTTCAGGGCTGTTTATGGTTCAGGTGGATAAAGAGACAAGATACAAAGGCACAGTATCTACACAGCAGCCAGCAAGATAGGCTTGGAAAGGTTAGCCAGAGGCGATTTCCTGACTGAACATGGAAGGGGAATCAACAAAGTCTTTTATTTCTGTCTGAAAGCAAAACACAGTATTGTTTGAGTTCATTGGTTCCATTTTGTGGAAGAAATTCGTGCCAGAGATACCAGAAGGGAGTTGGAGAACATCCGAGAAAGGATTCCAAGATTATAAAACTGCACTCCAGCCCAAGCCTGTATTGATGCCAATAGTAAGAATTTCTTGATGATGACCAGCCACAGTACTTAGCATATCAAATGGAAGGGTCAGAGACAGGCTTTTGATGACTTTGAAGCTTGCTTTGTTGAAATAAAGCTTCTCTTAAACAGAAAAGCTGAAAAGGGTTGGAATAATTTTTTAAATTCTTATGCTTTGACTTTTCAAAAGTCACATTCGTTTTTGCTTTAAGCATTGGAAGAACGCTTAGAATATTTGTTGCCAATTACTACACATATTTATGAGTAGATCAGAATGATTTAAGGAAAGAAAAATGGTGGAAATAAGTGTTTTAATTGTTTAACTATCAGTCTTTTTTAAGTTGAATTGGTTAATTGAAAATAACATACATAGAGAAAAGAACACATATCAAATTGTGCAGCTTGATGATATCTCCCACAATAAATTTATCCTGTAACTACCACTCATCAGAAACTAGAACATTATCAGTACTCCCTTCCACTCCAAAGGTAGCTTCTGTGCTATTTTGTTACAACGAAGTACTTGAATTTTATTTCATGTCTACCATTGAAAGTTCAAGGGACATTGATGCTACAATTTCAACTTACCATCAAATTTTATCAGAGTCTTAATTTTGTTTTTCTTTAGAAATAAGGTCCAAGGTCAGGGAGCTATAAAATTTGACCTAACATAACTTCTCTTTCCCCATCCCTGCTTAATTTATGTGCTGTAATAGACATAAAATAAATATGATTTCAAATAAAAACTCATTCTACTTTCTCAAAAACAGACTGATAGCCAACCACTACAAAACAAACCAGAGTACACAAGCACACCAAAAAACAAAAAGCAAACAAAAATACATCCTAGTACAGGGTTATGGTTTTAGTTTTGAGCTTTAAAAAAGTAATTAAAATGGTATTTATGAAAGGATAAAAAAACCTTAACTGTGTCCTTTTAAATAAGGGTACTCTCAGAAGTGAGGGCTTGAATTAAAAAGCTCTTGACCACTTTACTGTTAGCCACTGGAATTTTTTTTTTAATGTAATAAAGGACATAAAGGGTAGGTGCAAGCGACCACCGAAAATCACCTGCCTGTCATGGGTACATTTCAATTATATCCAGCATTAGGCATTACCTCCAAGGAGCCCCGGGCAGGTGCTGGCAGTTCCCACAGAGGGTCTCACCCTGTGGGTGGCTGCTTATTATTGTGAGGACATGTCCTGAGTAGATGCTGTTGCACTTGGTTCTGGATAAATTTGATGCTCTGATGGACAACTTGCTGGAACATTCAGCAAGCTCCAGCCTAACGTTAATCTCAGAAAGTCAAGCCTTATATAATTTTCACAGCATCTAGGAGTATCTGATGCTGAGACAGGATCTGAATACATGTGCACTAGAGAAATAAAAATACAGAGGCACCATGTCTGGGCTGTAATTTCTTCTATGAAAAGCAAGGCTTTCAATTGATAAAAGAAAAAAGAGATTAATATTGCAGAGGGCATCAGTTAAAAGGCCTTAAAGACAAGGTCTAAGGGGCCCAGAATCATCTCCTTTCCTTCCCTTTACAATGGCTTTCTTTCCTGTGATAGCCACAGAGTAGCTTCCACATTTTGTTTTCATTCTTAAATACTTGAACATTGCAAAATAAAGTTATCCGAAAGAGCTTAAGTAACCACACCCTAAAGATACTTGCCACTGAGCAAGTCTGTTGGTTCTTCCAATATTGGTTCATGCAATGAGAAAATGGCATCTCCACGGGGAGAAGTGCTGATATACAGGTAAAACTGAACAATCTTCTTCAGTTTAAATACTCCTCACTATGATTTCTGAAAGATAGATATTTTTTGATCACTTTTATTATTTAAGTAAAGCTCAAATTGTGTATAAAGCAAGGATCTTTGAGATATTATTTCTGCATGGCAGTCCTTTAATATAAGACCACAATCACTCATGTATTTGTCATTAATAATACTTTTGTTCCTGTAGAAACACTTACCACCTTGGCATCTTTAACATCTGTGCCTGTTGTCATGACAATTCCATCAAGAAGTTTTCTGCATCTTTGAGGGGAGTTTTTGTCCATCAGAGCATTGAATTTATCCAGAACCAAGTGCAACAGCATCCATTAACACTCTTGTTTTCTTCATCTTTTCTATCCATGGCAAAATGCTTTTGAAGATTTCTTGACTGGTAGAGTCTCTCTTTCTGTCTTGAACTTTTAGTTTTTATATTTGCTGTGATCCCAAGGCAAAGTTTCCTTCAGTGAAGGTAGAACTGAGATAATAGCCTAGTAGAACTGAAGTAAAAAGTCCTATGCACTTGGTCAGTGTGCGTTCTTCAACCACTTCTTAAGCTCTCTGTGTACAACCTGAAAGCCTTCACTCGGGGCCGCAGCCACACGATGTCGCTCTGGGACTTCACCACTGCCACCACTGTGGCCACCTCAGCACTTCCTGTCTTAACTTGTTTTGACTAGTTTTATCTGATTTTGAATTTTACATTAATAGGCAAACAGGATGTTCTCTTTAGTGTTTGATTTCTTTCCATTAAATTTATGTCTGTGAGATTCATCTATGTTGTTGCCTGTGACAGTAGTTCATCAGTTTTCATTGCTGCATAGTTTGTTGTTTTAATAATATAACAGTTTATTCAGTCGTTTCACTCTTTGTGAACACTTGGGTTGTTTTTAGTCTTTGGATACTACAAATAGTGCTACTATGAACATTCTTGTCCAAGTGTTTCAGTAAACATACATATACATATTTGTTATGTACATATGTTGGAGTGAAAATGAAATTGCTGAGCCATATGATATGAATGCATTCAGCTTTGGTAGGTACTGCCAAAGAGTTTTCCAATGTAGTTGTACCAATTTATATTCATACTGGCAGTGTATGAGAGTTTCAGTTGCTCCACATCTTTGTGAACACTTTATATTGTCATTTGAGCCATTGTGGGATATATACAGCAGTATCTCATTGTGGTTTTGTTTCCATTTCCCTGATGACTAATTATGTTGACTAGTTTTACGTGTGCTTATTTTTTCATTTGTTTTATATGCTTTATTGACCATATGAATATCCCTCTTTCAAGCTGCCTTTTCAACTCTTTTGCCCATTTTCTGTTGGATTGTCTATCTCTTATATTGATTTAATAGGAACAGTCTAGCTGTGAGTCTTTTGTCATTCGTGTGTGTGTGTGTGTATGTGTGTATGTGTGCATTTTGAAACTCTATTATTAAGTGTGTATACATATCAGATTGTTATGTCATATTGGAGAAGTGATCACTATCATTAGTGAGAAAATAAACTATCTAAACCTAGGCGATATTCTTTTAAATATTTTTTAAGAATCTTTCTTGTGCTGTTTGCATTATCTGCAGGCAAAATATTTAGTTCCATTACTACTCTTCTTACAATTATGCCAGATTAATCTTCTTTAACCCTACTTTGATCAAGTCATTTATGAGTTAAAAAAAAAAAACTTTGATTCCAACATTGCCTATTAAGTTGGTATATAACACCCTTTCCATTATGACTTTATAAATAGCCTTAATCTTTCACCACTCACTTAATCTCTATCCAAAGTTGATGAACTACCCTTGTCCAGAACATAAATCACTTATCTACTAATTCAGCATTCATTTGGAGCAAACTTATTTGACTAAATGCCATGGAATGTTTAAAAATGTATTCCCTATTCTTGAGAAGATTATAAACTAATGTAAACAAAAAATATGGAAATGAGCATAGACCGTAAGGTAGAGCAAGGCTGCAGTCTTGAACAGAATTGGGTAAGGCAGAGAGGCAGGATAGCACTCTGTAAATAGTGCAGTAACCTCTATGGGAAATGACTCAGGGATATGATTTTGTTGGGATCTAAAGTTATTTTGTGAAGTATCAATTTCAGGATACTAAGGGTCAAACAGAAATCAGAAGGCATTTTGGTTGCCTATAATGACAAGAACCACAGCGTTAAAGAACACAGTAATTGACTTTGGGGGGATTGATCCTAAATATCTGTCCATGGCAGAGTAATTTGCATGTTGGCTGATTAAGCTTTAGGGGTTTTAAATAGCATTCCTACTTAACGTTTTTGTTCAGGTGAATTTGGCTTAGATTCTAGTCTGTATTAAAGTAAGACTGAATATTAATTGTCTTAAATTATGTATTGGAGAATAATTTGTTCATATGAAATCCAGGCGCACATATGAAATTCAGCACAATTAAGGATAAGAACCCAAAGAAACTCATGCTTTAGGCCTTTAGCATCTGATATCATTTTATATACTTATAAGATGCATTGGAATAACCCTGAAACACAGGGTGTGCAATATATCACTCTGTATTTAGAAGGAACAGGTCTATAATAATTTGGAGAAGGAAACTGTTTTTTTTAACACTTGTGTATTTTGGAAGATTTTAATCTTTCATCTTAACCTTTCAACAATGATTTGACTGACTTCATAACCCTATCCATGAAATTACTTATCTGTCAAATGGGCTATTTCAAAAATTATATTCTTATTAAATTATGGTCTCTACATCCCAGTGTCAAACCAAAGGGGTATAAGGTTTCTTGGGATTTCTGGCAAAAATTTTGTAAACACTGCAGTGGTAGGCTACCCATTCATGATAAAAGAAAGTGTGTGTGTGTGTGTGTGTGTATGCATGTGCGGCTTTGTTGTTGATTTTGTATTTGAAGCGGATAACAGAAGACAACTGGAAATACTACTGGTTATTTGCTAAATATTTAAGAGAACCAGCAACTAGCAGATTGTTAACCTTTGTTATATACTCTGATTCTTCACAAATACAAATTGTTTTCCCTTTTGGAAGGCTTGTCTTTTTTTAATTAGTAAGCTTTTTTTTCAAGAACAGTTTTATGTTGGCAGCAAAATTGACCAGCAAGTATAGAGTTCCCATATACCCTTCGTTCTCCCCCCAACATACACAACCTTCCTCACTATGGACATCCCACACAACAGTGGTACATTTGGTAACAATCAATGAACCTATATTGGCACATTATCATCATTCAAAGTCTATAGTTTGCAATTGGGATAATTCTTGATGTACATTCAGTGAGTTTTGATAAATGTATAATGACATGTATACACCATTCTAGTATGAGCAAAATAATGTTACTACCCTAAGAGTCCTCTGTGTGCTCTGCTTATTCATCTTTCCTACCCTGCTAACCCCTGCTAACCACTGACCCTTATACAGTCTCCACAGTTTTGTATTTTCCACAATGCCATTTAGTTGGAATAAAACAGTGTACAGCCTTTTCAGATAGGTTTCTTTCACTTAGTAATAATATGAATTAAAGTTTCCTCCATGTCTTCTCATTGCAATTCTCAGGCAGTTATGAATAAAGCTGCTAAAAACATATGTGTACAAGTTTTATGTGAACATTAGTTTTCAATACATTTAGGTAAATACCAAGGAATGTGATTGCTGGTAATGTTAAGGGTTGAGTTCTCCTCGGTTCTTGTCCCCACAGCAGCAAATAATTGAAAGGCAGAGACACAATAGCGAAGGAGAGCAAAAGTTTTATTTGAATACACTCCAAGGGAAGGAGCGGACTAGCTTCAAGGTAGACTAAGGCTGCAAACTGCTGGAGGAGGGTCTATTGATCATGACTTAGCCTGAAGCACTTTGACTGGCAGGGTGAGGACATTTGATTGACACTTCTAGTTATACACGCATTCCTCTTGGTGCACATGTCTTTTCCCAGAATGCACCCAGGAAAGCCTATGGGTGGTGAAGAGCAAACCTGCAATTTTATTGTAATGAGATTATGGTGAGCTGTTGTTTGGGCGGTTCTTAGTTTTGTTCGATTGTGTTGGGACCTGGTTGGGACTGGTTTGGCCTAGTCCAGATAGGCAAGAAGTTATCTCCCTGAAAAGCCTTTGTTGTCCTCACATGGGAACCCCTACCTGGGCAGAGTTTGCACAGTTTTTTCTTTGAACCTTATCTTCCCCTTCCCCGGCTGCTCATGTCTATCTTTATACCTAATAGTAAGAATATGTTTAGTTTTGTGAGAAACTGCCAAACTGGCTTTCAAAGTAGCTGTACCGTTTTGCACATCCACTAGCAATAAATGAGACTTCCACATCCTTCTTAGCATTTGTATGTTTTTTTTAACCATTCCAACAGGTGTGTACTGGTAACTCATTTTAATTTGTACTTCCTTAATGATATATGATGCTGACATCCTTTCCTATGCTTACTTGTCATCTGTATATCTTCTTTGGTGAATGTTCAGGTCTTTTGCCCACTTTTTAATTGGGTTGTTCAAATTGGGTATGACTATTTACAACTGTGTTTTAAGAGTTCTTTGGACAGTCCTTTAGTGTCTTTTGAAAATATTTTCTCCCATTTTGCCTTTTATCCTTTCATTCCATCAACATTGTCTTTCATAGAGCACAAGTTTTTAATTTTAATGAAGTCCAGCTTATCAATTATTTCTTTCACAGATCTTTCCTTTGATGTTGTATCTAAAAGTCATTGCCACACCCACGGTCAGTTAAGTTTCCTCCTGTGCTGTCTTCTAGGAGTTTGATAGTTTTATTCTTTATATTTAGGTCTATGATCCATTTTGAGTTAACTTCTGTGAAGGTTATAAGGTCTGTGTCTATGTTCATAATTTTGCATGTTGATATCCAATTATTTTGGAACCATTTGTTGAGGTCATGGAGTAAGATTTTGCCATTATATACTTGGCTGACTTGACCATAACTAATGTACCTCCTTCAGAGCACTGCATGGACTCCACCTGTCCCACTCCCAGAACATCATGAGTCTAATTTAGTGAACCCCCAAGGACATCAATCCATCTCATCTACTGTGTTTAATCCTTCCCAGCACCAACACTATAAAGCAGTGGTTCACTGGGTGCAAGAATTTATTTCCAATTTCCACACATTTATCCCTTTCTCTCTGCTTTGAAATACATGAGAGTTGACCATCATTATACAGAAATACTATCTTGCATATGCAATCCAAGGAAACAATTTGTCTCAACCCATTGGACTGAACCTTCAGGATAGAATGGTAACCCCCGTGGTTTAGCTTCTTACATTAATACTCCCTGTGGGTTAATGTGCTATTAATACAGCAAAAAGAAATAAAACCCTTTAAATAGCAGCTGTGCTTCTTTTTGATTTCTCTCCTGCAAAAGCTGATTTACTGTGTGTTTCTTCCATCTGGCAGGAAGCTAATCTGAATATGAATCAATCCTTGCAAAAATAACTGCAGGAAATTTTAAGCATTCATAACTTTCTACCATTTTTTTCTCTTTAACAATAACATTGTCAATCTTTTCGTTGAGCAAAGTTTTTCAATTGAAATTAACTATGACGATTTAAAGAATTGTACCACCTCATACTGAATGCCTCCTTTACTGTTGTGGATTCACATTGCTCATATTCTACATATTTGCACATAAATGAGTAATTGCTGTTATCCCAAAAAGTTTTAGTCACGAGAGGAAAACAGATTAAGGTGATGTTCACAACTTGATAAGCAAAATTATCAAAAAAGCCATTCTCACAGTCTATGATTCTGTAACGTCTTACTGCATTGATAGATAGTGACTGCACTAGAGAGGGTGAGGATTTAGTAATATGGGTAACTGTTGAACCACTGGGTTATATACTTGAAACCAGCATAAGATTGTATATCAACGATACTTTAGCAGAAATAGTCATTCTCAAATATCTTACTCTTCTTTCATTGCAGTATCTTTTGTAATTTTGCTGGTTTCTAACAATGGCTATACCAAATAATATTTCTGGTACTATGGAGGAAAAAACCCTCTGCCTCATAAAACGAGACTTGATTTTTTAGCAAGTAACCCCTAGCTGTTTCCAAAATCAGTGCTTCCTGACCATTCCCACATCAAGGCACACTAAGAAATTTATAATGTTTACCCTGGGGAAAGTCTGCTTGGGAAGGAGGTAACCAGCCCAGGGACTCTAGCTGCCCCAGGCCCCATCAGGCCACCCCAAGATTGAGGGGATAAGTATTCTGTCACACCTGTAACCTATTTTCAGCACATAAACTCTGCTCAAGGAAACTGTCCCCCAGAACTGGGAATTGGGGAAGAAAAATGTGTACCATGTGACAATGAAAGCATCATCATCCAGACCAATACATGAGTATCTTTGGCAGAATTTCCAGAAAAAGTTATGTGGCAAGTCACACAATTCTAGTCTGATTTACCAAGTATGATGGGCTGACCCAGTGTTTTCCAAATTGTGTTCCATAGAATGCTAATTTCCCATGAGATTTTAATAGATACTAAAGCCATTTACCCCCTGTGGTCAAATACATTTTGAAATGTATTGGGTTAAACAGATTTTATTGCTCCAATACTTCCTGAGTTCTTTCATATACTAATGTGATTTCTGAATCTCCAAGAAAAAGATAGAGCTGACCTGCAACGTATGGTTGTGCAGACTGTACACAGAACAACATTACAGGTCACTGATAATACTATTACATGGCACTCATTTAAGCAGAATACAACTTACACATGGTAGCACTAGGATAAATCATGCAGCATTTTCCATATATATTTGATGATAGGACATTGTCCAAAATACCTGTTAATGTCTAGTGTAAATAACACATTTGGTTCTTTGTGGACTCCATTGATCCTCTTGTTTATTATGTTACATTTCAGGGGTACCATGTTCTAAGTAACTCCATTCCTTCTTTTCCCCAAACAGATTGCACATTTTCTTTTCTCCACACGGAAAGAACATGGACTTTGATGTCAGATCAGTCTGAGTTCAGTATCAGCTCTGCCACCTATTTTGCCAACTCTGGGTCTCACTGTTATCTCTAAAATGTAAATAGTCCATACACATACCCAGGGTGATTGTACAGATTAAACGAGCAAGCATATATAAAGCCTTAGTACAGTGCCTGGAACACAGTGGTATAGAGCAAGTATTTCTCTTCTCCCTCAGTGCCTCATGTTGTTCCCGCTGCCTGAAAAGCCTTCTATGCTCAATCTGCCCTTCAAGGACAACTTGTTTTACAAAGCCTTCCCTGATGCAACTGTTCCCTCCCTGGAACTTCCACAATACTTTGTTTGCAGTTTTGTCAAAGGTACATTCTAGAACTTTTTCTGATACCAGAATAATTGTGGCCAATTTCTCATCCCCTTGCTTGATGGTGATATCTTAAGGGCAGCAACATCGTCATGGTCATCTTGATCCTCACCAAAATCTGGGCTGTCTTAGGTACTCAATAGACATATGTAGAATCTAATGGAATCAAGATAGTAATGTAGCTATCAGATATGCACAATATATTTTTCACTGAGGAGGGGATAATAGAACCTCTTCTGGGCTGACTATATGCACATTATAGTCTGTGTAAAAATCTGACTATTTGTGTTCAGAGGCACTCATAGCAGGCCCTTAAAATATATTTTGCATAATACAAAGAAAATGTTGAGGTTTAAATTGCACAAATTGGTTGCACAATCAACATCTTCTGTAAAATAAAGGCCTTTAAACATGGGGTGGTGGTGGATATCTAATCATCGATCATAAACTCAAAAGTAAAGCAAATATTTTAGAACAGAGTCCCAGACTCAAAGATCAATATGTGTAAAATCCATGTTCCTAAAGTTCTCTTCAAGTGCAAATCCATACTAAATACTAAGCTAAACCACTTTTGAAATGTCTGTTCAGATAATGCATTTGCTAATATTACAATATATACTGTTTCAAGTATATTTAGACAACCTGTTTTCACATTAATAATATATGTATGATCTATAGCTACTGTTATATTTTATTCAGGTTCTCATGCTAAAGTATTTTTAAATAAGATGTATATGTGTAAAGTAAATGACACATTAGCTTTTCAAGTAAGAATTTATGAAAATTTGACAAATGCAAACAAGTTAGTGAAGCTGAGCTACATTTATCAAGAGGAATTAGACATTAGGAAGAAAATCAAGGAATAAGAACATCTTTTAAAATAATGCTGGAATAAAAGGAATGAACTACTTAGTTAAGACCCACAGTTCCATTCTTTCATAGGTGCTTCAGCCCTTGACACACTATTTAAAGAGTTATTTACCAGAAAAGCACAAAACTGTGATTGCTGATAGTTTTCATAACTACCACAACTGATTAATTTCCATAAAAACAGGACACCACAGTGCCCCAATACAGAGTGGTAATAACAGTAATAATCAGTTATAAGGATTTGAGCTGTTGTCTCTACAAGTCCAAAGAGTAGGGACTTTAGAAAATTTAATAGTTATATTTGTAAATATTTAGAGAGTGTCAACACAACCTTTAAAGCAACTTAACAGTTAATTATTAAAGTAACTATTAAACTACACAGTTAATTATTAATTATTAGTCTCTTCAGGACAAATACCAAAGATTCTATTGTAATCGTTGCTGTTTTGTTTTTATTAGCCAACATTTTATGTACCCTTACATTTGCCAGCCACTATGCTAAATATTTTATATACGCTATCTCCACACTTAAAACACGCAAATGTTGACAACCAAGAGGGCAAAAGAGAAAGAAGACAGCAAACTAACATTTTAAAAGACAAGATGCAGAGGGAGAGCCATCCGGTGAGCCGGTCATCTGCTAGCTGAAATATACCAAAGTGATTCTGACGTGAGTGAATTTACCGTGGTCCTGGGTCTGACCCTCAGCTTTCAAAGTCCAGAAATTTTGACCCATATATTCCTTTACTGAAAACAGATCTATGTAGGGAGCCAAGTCCTAATCAGATGGCTACTTGTTGAACTTGGGAGCAGAGCAAAGAAAAAAGGATACTCTTTAGGGATATTTCATTCAGGCCATAGTAAAGCCCAGGAAAGAGAATAGGTGAAGCCATGTAGAACACAAGAAACAATATGTGCACAAGCAAAGAGAAGTCAAAAAGTATAATGTACTTCTGAAAGATCTTGTAAGAAAAGATCTTGGACTGGCTGGAGCAAGGGAACTGGAAGCAGAGGTGTGATGGAAACCAGAGCTACAGTGGTAGACAGGGCCAAACTGCAGCAGGCCTAGGACTTACCTTGATTGCAGTGAGAAACTAGTGACTGTTTTTAAGCAAGAGACTGACTTATCAGACTCTCCTGGAGTCTGTTTGAGGGAAACAATAGTGAATACAGAGAAAACACAAGGCCGTTGTAAATGGCACAGGTGAAATGTTATGCAGATCTAAATTAAGATATGATTAAGGGAGGAAACACCTTTCTAATACTGTTTCTCTGAGAAAAATGTGTTCTGAATTGAAAACTACTGGCTTCATTAAACATTTACGTTTGGGATTCAATACTTGATACTCAATACATTTGAAAGTTGACATTAGCCCATATTTAAAAACAAACACTGTAATGCAGTTGTTATGATTTTATAAAATCATGTCTAGTGCAAGTCTGATTTTTATAAATTTTTACTAAAAAGTATGGTTCAAATCCCCCAAGATTAAAAATTAGTGTTGCATTAATTTAAAAAATTATCTTAAGGGGTTAACATCCAAAATATATGAAGAACTCATATGCCTCAACACCAAAAAAATAAAATAAACAATTTAAGAAATGGGCAGAGGACATAAACATTTTTCCAAAGAAGAAATTCAGATGGCCAACAGACACATGAAAAGATGCTCCACATTGTTAATCATAAGGGAAATGCAAATCAAAAACACAATGAGATATCAACTCACACCAGTCAGAATGGCCACTATTCAAAAGGCAAGAAATAACAAGTGTTGGTGAGGATGTGGAGAAAAGGAAACACTCCTACACTGTGGGTAGGAATGTAAATTGGTGCAGCCACTATGGAAAACAGTATGAAGGGTCCTCAAAAAAGTAAAAATA
Organism: Phataginus tricuspis; assembly: GCA_029783875.1. Classification (NCBI taxonomy): domain Eukaryota; kingdom Metazoa; phylum Chordata; class Mammalia; order Pholidota; family Manidae; genus Phataginus; species Phataginus tricuspis. The sequence goes on along the minus strand of JAQQAC010016209.1, from coordinate 118,111,579 downwards.
GAAATACCATATGACCCAGTAATTCCACTTCTAGGAATTTACCCAAAGGAAACAAAATCCCTGATTCAAAAACATATATGCACCCCTATGTTTAGCATCACATTATTTGCAATAGCCAAGATATGGAAGCAACCTAAGTGTTCATCAATAGATAAATGGATAAAGAATATACGGTACATATACATAATGCAATACTATTAAGTCATAAAATTGAAAAAATTCTGCCATTTGTGACAACATAGATGGTCCTAGAAGGTACTATGCTAAGTGAAATAAGCCAGGTGGAGAAAGATAAATACCATATGATTTCATTTATATGTGGTATCTAAAAACAAAACAAAACAAAATGAACAAAATAGCAGTAGACTTAGAAACACTGAGAAGGGACTGGTGGTTGTGATGGGGGAGGGGTTGGGGTGGATGGGTGAGGAGGGTGAGGGGGATAAAGATACACAAAATCCCAATAATCATATAAGTTGATCATGGGGATGGAAGTGCAGCATGGAAGATATAGCCAATGGTTCTGTAACATCTTTCTATAATGACATTGACAGTAACTGCTGTAATTCGGGTGAGGATTAATAATGGGTAACAGTTGAACCACTCTGTTGTATACTTAAGACCAATATAATATTTTATATCAATATATATCTTGCCTGAGGGTTTCAGCCCTGGGCCAGTTCACTATGGATTCAGTGAGACCGAGAAATGACAACAGAACATTCTTGGGATAAAAGGGTTTATACCTGGCTTTATTCTCACAGCAGTAGGTCGAGCACTAGAATCACATCTGCATCCAGAAGTCTGCAGGTCTGTAATCCACCTCCATCTCTGCCTCTGACCAGAGTACTGGACAGAGCTCTTAATATAGTGACTCAGTCAATCAAAGCTCATTGCCTATGGATGTGGAAGCATTAGCCTAGCAGGAAGCCAATTACATCAAGTAGTTTAGGGTCATTTGAGGATCCTGGCCATAAGCACTTCCATTTTCAACACAATAGACTTCAATACAAAAAAAAATTTAATATCTTATAATTCTACTAAACTTTTCTCCCATTTTCATTCTCTATTTCCATGAAGACTATTAGCTAATTCATTTCATTTCTTCTCTAAGCCTTTTAACATATTCAGTTTTTAGTTTTGAGAGACCACTTATTAATTTCCAACAATTTGTAAAACAAAGACAGTCAAAACTTCCCAATTTTTAATTGCAAAATAAAGATGATTAAACACTTACCATATTAATAAAAAATGTAAAACAATCATTATCAAATATTTGAAATACAAAAATTAATATTTTAAGAGTATGGCATACCATCTTGCCAATGGGTTTCAGTCCTGGGCAAGTTCACTATGGATTCAGTGAGACCAAGGAATGACAATGGAATGTTCTTGGGGTGAAAGGGTTTATTACCTGGCTTGTTCTCTCGGCAACAGGTCAAGCACTAGAATTACGTCTGCATCCAACAGTCTGCAGGTCTGTAATCCTCCTTCATCTCTGTCTCCACCCAGAGCACTGGGAAGAGCTCTTTATATAGTGACTCAATCAATAATAGCTTTTTGCCTATGGGTGTGGAAGCAGTAGTCTAGCAGCAGGTCAGTTACATCATCAAGAAGTTTAGGTTCAGGTGAGGATCTTGGCTCTAGGAGCCTTCACTTAATATTGACACTCCATCCCTCCAGGATTCCCGCCTCACATTCTACACATTCTCAATCTTCCACAATGGTCCCTGTGTGAGAAAACAGGAGCATTGTAACCAGATTCCACAACGGCAACAGAGGATAACAACAACATAGAGATAATAACAAAAATTAATATACAAAAATTTTTGATACAGGTAACAAAAATTATAATAATCCTCAAGCCTGATGAGGTTATTTCAGCTCTACTCAAAACCAGTTCTACTCAGATGAGTTCATGACTCACACTTAGTAGTGGTATGGATAGGGAGCTCCATACACCTCAGCAAGTAGCAGTTTGTTTTCTAGGGTGTGTGCCCAATCCACAAAGACTTTAAGGGTGCTAAGCACATGTTTTAATGACACCAACATAGGCAAATTTGTCCATCCGGTAGGAAGCATGCAAGAGAGTGGTCCTGTGATAGATCTGTAGCAGGAAGGGGGTCCCATCAAGGTCTAGTATACCATACTTTTATGCCTCTCCCAATTGGGGGTTACTGAGGGGTCTATACGTAGTGCTACTAGAGGTGCATCAATGGCCATAATGATAAAACAAAACTCCCCAGTAAGATGCTCCTACCTTCTGGCCATTCAGGATATACTACTGTAATCTTTGGGGGCCACTCTGCTGTTACTACAGGAATACACAGAAGGCCACCTTCCAGGCCTTGTCCCCAGGGTGCCAAGAGAGCCAGCTATCATTGGTCCATGTGTTGAAAGGTCCAAGGCCACGCCCACTCAATGGAGTCTCCAGGGTTCAGTGCAGTTGGTGCTGGCAGCAAGATGTTATTCTGGTGGCCAAACCTCGGCTTCAGTGATTCTTCCTTGGTTTGTACATGCAGTTGTATAAGGAAGGAAGCCATATGCATTAGCATGTCTATGGGGCTCAGGGATCCCTTTCAGGGTTTCTCATTCAAACACCATAGCACTGTCCATAGCGGACTGACCATCATCAGCACAGACTTCAGTCCAGATTTTAACAAACCATTGTACCTCTCTATCCTACCTGCCACAGTAGTATTGTATGGCATATGAAACTTCCATTTGATTCCCAACTGTTACATGCATTCTTGTAGTGCACATCCAGTAAAGTGGGTGTCTTGATCACTCTCAATTACCCGTGGCTGGCCATAGGCTGTAAAGAGATGCTCCAAGCCTCTTTTGGTCATCTGTTGGTCTGTAATTGTAGGAAAAGCAACCAGAAGTCCAGTAGCTGTGTCCACACAAGTCATGGCATATTGGTACACTTCTAATACGGGCAGAGGCCCAATATAGTCTATCTACCACCTGACGAGGGGTACTGTCCCCTTAGCTGTTATCCCATGTTGCTGTGGAACTCAGTGTAAGTCTCTTTTAGAGCATATGATGTACTCCTCCCGGGCTCTGCTGACTTCTTCACAGGTCAAAGGCAAACCCCACTGATGGGCTACAGCCCACATTGTCTTTTTCCTCACATGCAACAAATATTGATGTAACCATTGGGTTACATCAGAGGCAGGCTTTCCTTCTAGCCAACGTACCTGGGCCAATTTATCTGCATCATCATTTCCTGGGGATGCCAGTGGCAAATGACTTGTCACATGATATGCTGTAACTGTTTTAGTCTGACAACAGGCCCATAAATCTTGCCACAATTCTTGTCCCCAAAGGTGTTGGTGACCAACCAACCAGTTGGCATGGTACCGTGTTGGTAGCTACAGGGTCGAGCCCCGATAGACAGCCCAGCTGTCAGTGCAGACTACTATAGGAGAGGGCTCCTGGCTGATCACAAGCCACAAGGCCTGCAACTCTGCCCATTGGCTGCTCTTCCTCTCACCATCTTCCATCCCCATTGTCTCACTCTTAGGATGGAAAGCTATGGCCCTCCATTTTTGGGACTGCCATTGCTGGAGCCATCTGTGTACCATCCATCTTCGGGCATAGGTGCTCTTCCCTCCAGGTAAGTATTCTTCCTGATTTTCACTGACCCCATTAAGCACTGGAGTTCTTCACTCAAGGGGCTACTAGAGAGGGCACTACACTGCTGTAGGTATGCACCCAACTTGGCCAGTGTAGGCATTTCTGCCACATCACTCCTTGGCTTTTGGGTCCAGTCTTGTACCCATCCCATGATGGGATAGGTGGTTATTACCTTTATTGAGGCCATTACAGTGATGGGTCAGCCAATTATTTTTCTGTCAAGATGTATCATACCTCTGCTCCTTTCCAGAGTTGCAACCATAATCCAATAGGTTGGTGAGTTCGTTCAAGCCACTGCCAGAGACCTCAGCCATAACCACCTTTAGTCACATGAATATCCAACTCACAGGGCCTTGATAGCTCTATCACCCTCAAGCCCTGCAAGACCTTGACTGCCCATATTGCCATAGTAAAGGCAGATGCACATGTCTCATCCCAGTCCCACCTGACACCCTTTCATACCAACTGGTATAAGGGCTTCAGAATTTGTGACAAGTGCAGAATAAACACTCTCCAGTAGCCTAGAAGACCCAAAAACTCCTATAACAATGCTACAGTTGTAGGAGTAGGAAAGGCCTGAACTTTATCTATGATTGCTTCTGGTATAACTTTAGTCTTACCCAACCAGATGACCTCCAAGAATTTTACTGGCAAACCAGGTCCCTGAACCTTGGTGCTGTTCACAGCCAATCCTTTCTCCTGTAGGTGTCTAGTTACTGCAGTAGGTGTCTAGTTTCTCCTGTAGGTGTCTAGGTACAGCAGTCTAGTTGCTTCACCTTCTAGATCTGAAAGAGAATCAGATGTGAGAATGATATCATCAATATAATAGTACAGCTGCACCATTGCCAGTTTCTCCCACGCTGCCAAGTCCTGGGCTACAATTCCATGACAGAAGGTGGGGCTGTGGAGGTAACCCTGTGGAAGGACAGTGGAAGTCCATTGCCATCCTTCCCATCTGAAGGCAAATTGTTTCTGTCTTTCCTGCTCAATGTCAATAGAAAAGAAGGCACTAGCAAGATCTACAACATAATGGTATGTTCCTAGTTCGTGACTGAGGGTATCCATCATGTCTGCAATAGAGGTGATGAAAGCATGCATAAGGGGTATGACTCTATTCAATTCTCTATAATCCATGGTCATATGCCAGGAGCCATCTGTTTTTTTCACTGGCCACACTGGGTAATTCAAAAGACTGGGTGTACAGGATACAAAATTAACACACAGAAATCTGTCATATTCTTAAATACTAAAAATGAACTAGCAGAAAAGAAATCAGGGAAATAATTCCATTTACAATGGCATCAAGAAGAATAAAATACCTAGGAATAAGCCTAACCAAAGAGGTGAAAGACTTGTACTCTGAAAACTAATAAGACACTCATGAGAAGTTAAAGACACAAATAAATGGAAATCTATTCCTGTGCTCATGGGTAGGAAGAGTTAATATTGTCAAAATGCACATTCTGTCCAAAGCAATTTATAGATTCAGTGCAACCCCTATCAAAATGCCGACAGCATTTTTCAGTGTGCTAGAATAAATAATCCTAAAATTCACATGGAACCACAAAAGACCTTGAATAACAAAAGCAACCCTGAGAAAGAAGAACAGAGATAGGGGAATTATGCTTCCTGGCTTCAAGCACTGCTACAAAGTTACAGTAATCAAAACAGAACCCACGAATGCACTAACAGTTACCAAAGGGAAAGGGACTGGGGAGATGGGTGGGAAGGGAGGGATAAGAGGGTAAAAGGGGCATTACGATTGGCAGACATAGGGTGGGGGGGCACGGGGGGGACTGTACAGCTCAGAGAAGACAAGTAGTGAGTCTCATCTCACTACACTGATGGACAGTGACTGTAATAGGGTTGGTGGGGGGGACCTGATGAAGGGGGTAGTTTAATCATCACAATACTGCTCATGTAATTGTAGGTTAATGATACTAAAATAAAATACATTGTAAAAAAAAAAACAGTATGGTACTGGCATAAAAGCAGACCCATTGATCAATGGAACAGAGTAGAGAGTCTAGATACATATCCATGCATATAAGGTCAATTAATATATGATAAAGGAGCCATAAATATACAACATGGAAAAGACGGTCTCTTCAATAACTGGTGTTGTGAAAACTGGACAGCTACGTGCAAGAGAATGAAACTGGATTACTGTCTAATTCCATATAAAAAGTAAACTCGAAATGGATCAAAGATCTAAATGTAAGTCATGTAACCATAAAACTCTTAGAAGAAAACATAGACAAAAATCTCTTGAACATAAGTATGAGCAGTTTCTCCTGGACACATCTCCTTGGGCAAGGGAAACAAAATAAAAAACGAACAGATGGAGGCTTTTCTAAGATGGTGGTGTGAGAGACAGCAACAAGAAGGAGGGCTGAGCGAGACTGCATACAGACCTCATGAATGGAGCAGACCTTAAGAAACAGAGTAATGTCCAAAAGCCTTAATTCGGCAGGACCCAAGCCCTTCCCCCAACCCAGCTCACCAGCGGGAGGAAGAGAAGCAAGTACGGGAGGGGGTAAAAGCATGGGACTGCTGGACACCTAGCCCTGGACATCTGCTTTGTGAGCGGAATCCTATATTGTGTGGTGCCCTGGGTGTTGGGGAGCTCGGACAGGTGGAGAGCTTGAGAAAATTGACATTCTGGCCATTTGTGGAGGAGGGGTCCACACCAGGACGCTCTGTGTTGGAGGTGGGCAGGGAGTCTGAGAGGCTTCCTAGCAGCAGGAGGGCTGCTGAGGGGGCGGGGTTTGCATGGAGCTTGCTGTGCGGGAGAAGGGAGAACTGGACAGGGTAGTCTGGGTGCACTCTGCCCAGTGGGTTGGGAACTCTGAGGAGCTTCAGGTGATCCATTCCTCTGACTGCCTACTCAACTCCGAGGCCCCCCACTATGACACACAGCCTGCTGAGCCTTCCTACTGGCCTGCAGGCACCTACTCACAAACCTGCAGTCACTATGCAGGCGCTGGGCCAGCCAGAGGGAGGCCCCACCTGCAACAGCTGAGACGCAAAGCACAGAAGTTTACCCGTGTGTGCTTGGCCCACTGCCTCTAACACTGGAGACAGGCATCACAGAGGGGAAGCAGGAACAGATCTTTCCACCCCCCAGGCACCGGCTCCACTCCCCTATGATCCCCAACCTCACTCTAGGGGCTGAGAAGCTCCAGAGATTGGAGATTCCACACACTAGTGGGTACCACACAGAAAAATGAAATGTGAAAAGAATATGGTTCAGACAAAAATCTCACAAACCCCAGAAAGAGGGCCAAATGAAACGGAACTCAACAATCTTCCAGAAAGAGACTTCAAAATAAAAATTATAAACATGTTTATGGAGGTACAGAAAAATATTGAAGACTTCAGGAATGAATTTAGAATGGAGATTCAATCATTAAGAAATACCATATCTGAAATGAAACATACAATGGAGGGATTTAAAAGCAGATTAGATGTAGTAGAAGAGATGGTAAATGGAATAGAAATTAGAGAAGAGGAATACAAAGAAGCTGAGGCACACAAAGAAAAAAGGATCTCTAAGAATGAAAGAATATTGAGATAAAAGTATGACCAATCCGAACAGAACAATATTCGCATTATACGGGTGCCAGAAGAAGAAGTGAGAGAAAAGGGGATAGAAAATGTCATTGAGGAGGTAATTGCTGAAAACTTCCCCAATCTGGAGAAGGACATATTCTCTCAGGTCATGGAGGTGCACAGATCTCCCAACACAAGAGACCCAAGGAAGACAACATCAAGACATATAATAATTAAAATGGCAAAGATCAAGGATAAAGACAGACTTTTAAAAGCAGCTAGAGGGAGAAAAAAGATCACATACAAAGGAAAACGCATCAGGTTATCATTAGACTTCTCAGCAGAAACCTTACAGGCCAGTAGGGAGTGGCATAATATATTTAATGCAATGAGGCAGATGGGCCTTGAACCAAGAATACTCTACGTGGCAAGGTTATCATTTAAATTTGAAGGAGGGATTATACAATTTTCAGATAAGCAAAAGCTGAGAGAATTTTCCTCCCACAAACCACCTCTACAGGGCATTTTGGAGGGAATCCTATAGATGGAAGTATTCCTAAGGCTAAACAGATGTCATCAAAGGGAAGACAAAGAGTACAGAATATGATTCCTAACATACAAAGAATGGAGGAAGAAGAAAAAGGAGGAAATAAAAAAAGAACCTTTAGGTTGTTTTTGTAACAGTATAGGAAGTAAGTTAAATTAGACAGTTAAATAGTAAGGCAATTGCCCTTGAACCTTTGGTAACCACATATCTAAAGCCTGCAATGGCAATAATTACATGACTATCGATAATCACCCTAAATATAAATGGTCTGAATGAACCAATCAAAACACATAGAGTTAATGAATGGATAAAAAAACAAGACCCATCTATATGCTGCCTACAAGTGACTCACATCAAACCCAAAGAAATACAGAGACTGAAAGTAAAGGGATGGAAAATGATATTTCATGCAACTAATAGTGAGAAAAAAGCAGGAGTTGCAGTACTTGTATCAGACAAAATAGACTTCAAAACAAAAAAAGTCACAAGAGACAAAGAAGGACATTACATAATGATAAAGCAGGCAGTCCAACAAGAGGATATAACTATTATAAACATCTATGCACCCAACACAGGATCACGTACATATGTGAAACAAATACAAACAGAATTAAAGAGGGAAATAGAATGCAGTGCATTCAGTTTATGAGACTTCAACACACCACTCACTCCAAACGACCGATCAACCAGACAGAAAATGAGTAAAGAGACAGAGGCACTGAACAACATATTAGAACAGATGGACCTAATGGACTTCTAAAGAACACTCCATCCAAAAGCAGCAGGATTCACATTCTTCCCAAGGCACATGGAACATGTTCAAGAATAGATCATATATTAGGCCACAAAAATAACCTCAGTAAATTCAAAAACATTGAAATTATACCAACCAGCTTCTCATATCTCAAAGGTATGAAACTAGAAATAAATTACACAAAGAAAACAAAAAAGCCCACAAACACATGGAGGCTTAATAACATGCTCCTAAATAATCAATGGATCAATGACCAAATAAAAACAGAGATCAAGCAATATATGGAGACTAATGACAACAATAATTCAACACCACAAAATCTGTGGGATGCAGCGAAGGCTGTGCTAAGAGGGAAATATATTGCAATACAGGCCTACCTCAGGAAAGAAGAACAATCCTAAAAGAACAGTCTAAACTCACAATTAATGAAACTAGAAAAGGAAGAACAAATGAAGTCCAAAGTCAGTAGAAGGAGGGACATAGTAAAGATTAATGCAGAAATAAACAAAATTGAGAAGAATAAAACAATAGAAAGAATCAATGAAAGCAGGAGCTGCTTCTTTGAGAAAATAAAGGAAATAGATAAACCCCTAGCCAAACTTATCAAGAAAAAAAGAGAGTCTAAACACATAAACAGAATCAGAAATGAAAAAGGAAAAATCACTACAGACACCACAGAAATACCAACAATTATGAGAGAATACTATGAAAAATTATATGCAAAAAACTGGATAACCAAGAAGAAATGGACAACTTTCTAGAAAAATACAACCTTCCAAGGATGAGCCAGGAAGAAACAGAATATCTCAACAGACAAATTACCGGCAAAGAAATTGAATTGGTAATCAAAAAACTACCTAAGATTTTGGCACAAAAACAGACCCACAGACCAGTGGAACAGAATAGAAAATCTAAACATTAACCCAAACATATACAGTCAGTTAATATTTGATAAAGGAGCCTTGGATATACAATGGGGAGATAACAGCCTCTTCAGCAGCTGGTGTTGGCAAAACTGGACAGCTGCATGGAAGAGAATGAAACTGGACTACTGTCTAACCCCATACACAAAAGTAAACTCAAAATGTATCAAAGACCTGAATGTAAGTCATGAAACCATAAAACTCTTAGAAAAAACATAGGCAAAAATCTCTTGGACATAAACACAAGCAACTTCTTCATGAACATATCGCCCCGGGCAAGGGAAACAAAAGCAAAAATGAACAAGTAGGACTATGTCAACCTGAAAATCTTCTGTACAGCAAAGGACACCATCGGTAGAACAAAAAGACATCCTACAGTATGGGAGAATATATTCATAAATGACATATCTGATAAGGGGTTGACATCCAAAATATATAAAGAACTCATGCACCTCAACAAACAAAAAGCAAATAATCCAATTAAGAAATGGGCAGAGCACATGAATAGACACTTCTCCAAAGAAGAAATTCAGATGGCCAACAGGCACATGAAAAGATGCTCCACATTGCTAATCATCAGAGAAATGCAAATTAAAACCACAATGAGATATCACCTCACACCAGTGAGGATGGCCAACATCCAAAACAAAAACAATAACGTGTTGGTGAGGATGTGGAGTAAGGGAACCCTCCTACACTGCTGGTAGGAATGCAAATTAGTTCAACCATTGTGGAAAGCAGTATGGAGGTTCCTCAAAAAACTCAAAGTAGAAATACCATTTGGCCCAGGAATCCCACTCCTAGGAATTTACCCTAGGAATGCAGCAGCCCAGTTTCAAAAAGACAGATGCACCCCTATGTTTATTGCAGCACTATTTACAATAGCCAAGAAATGGAAGCAACCTAAGTGTCCATCAGTAGATGAATGGATTAAGAAGATGTGGTACATATACATAATGGAATATTATTCAGCCATAAGAGAAAACAAATCCTACCATTTGCAACAACATGGATGGAGCTAGAGGGTATTATGCTCAGTGAAATAAGCCAGGCAGAGAAAGACAATTATCAACTGATTTCACCCATCTGTGGAGTATAAGAACAAAGAAAAAATTGAAGGAACAAAACAATAGTAGACTCACAGAACCCAAGAATGGACTAACAGTTACCAAAGGGAAAGGGAGTGGGGAGGATGGGTGGGAAGGGAGGGACAAGGGGGAAAAAGGGGCATTACGATTAGCTGATGTAATGTTGCAGGGGCATGGGGACGGCTGTACAACTCAGAGAAGACAAGTAGTGATTCTATAGCATCTCACTACGCTGATGGACAGTGACTGTAATGGGGTAAGTGGGGGGGACCTGATGAAGTGGAGAGTTTAGTAACAATAATGTTGCCCATGTAAATGTAGATTAATGATACCAAAAAAAAAAAGCTACCTAAGAACAAAACCACTGGCCCAGATGGTTTCACTGCCGAATTTTATTAATATTTAGTGAAGCCTTAATATCCATCCTCAGTAAAATTTTCCAAAAAGAAGAGGAGGCAATACTCTCAAACTCATTCTATGAGGCCAACATCACTCTAATACCAAAACCGGGAAAACACACCACAAAAAAAGAAAATTACAGACAAATATCCCTGATGAACATAGATGCAAAAATACTCAACAAAATATTAGCAAACCAAATTCAAAAATAGATCAAAAAGATCATCCATCATGATCAAGTGGGATTCATCCCAGGGATGCAAGGATTGTACAACATTAGAAAATCTGTCAACATCATCCACCACATCAACAAAAAGAAGGAGAAAAACCACATGATCATGCCATAGATGCTGAAGAAGCATTCGACAAAATTCAACATCCCTTCATGATAAAAACTCTCAACAAAATGGGTATAGAGGGCAAGTACCTCAACATAATAAAGGCCATATATGACAAACCCACAGCCAACGTTATACTTAACAGCAAGAAGCTGAAAGCTTTTCCTTTAAGATCTGGAACAAGACAAGGATGCCCACTCTCCCCACTTTTATTCAACACAGTACTGGAAGTCCTAGCCACCGCAATCAGACAACACAAAGAAATAAAAGACATCCATATTGGTAAGGAAGACGTCAAACTGTCACTGTTTGCAGAAGACATGATATTGTAGATAAAAAACCCTAAAGAATCCACTCCCAAACTAACAGATCTAATATTTGAATTCAGCAAAGTTGCAGGATACAAAATTAATACACAGAAATCTGTTGCATTCCTATACACTAATGATGAACAAGCAGAAAGAGAAATCAGGAAAACAATTCCATTCACAATCCCATCAAAAAGAATAAAATACCTAGGAATAAACCTAACCAAGGAAGTGAAAGACCTATACCCTGAAAGCTACAATACACTCTTAAGAGAAATTAAAGAGGACACTAATAAATGGAAATTCATCCCATGCTCTTGGCTAGGAAGAATTAATATTGTCAAAATGGCCATCCTGCCTAAAGCAATATACAGATTCAATGCAATCTCTATCAAAATACCAACAGCATTCTTCAACGAACTAAAGAAAATCGTTCTGAAATTCATATGGAACCACAAAAGACTCTGAATAGCCAAAGCAATCCTGAGAAAGAAGAATAAAGCAGGGGGGATTATGCTCCCTGACTTCAAGCTCTACTACAAAGCTACCATAATCAAGACAATTTGATACTGGCACAAGAACAGACCCATACACTAGTGGAACAGAATAGAGAGCCCATATATATACCCAAGCATATATGGTCAATTAATATACGATAAAGGAGCCATGGAGATACAGTGGGAAAATGACCACCTCTTCAACAGCTGGTGTTGGCAAAACTGGACAGCTACATGTAAGGGAATGAAACTGGGTTACCGTCTAACCCCATACACAAAAGTAAACTCAACATGGATCAAAGACCTGTATATAAGTTATGAAACTATAAAACTCTTAGAAACAAACATAGGTAAAAATCTCTTGGACATAAACATGAGCAACTTCTTCATGAACATGTCTCCCCAGGCAAGGGAAACAAAAGCAAAAATGAATGAATGGGACTATATCCAACTAAAAAATTCTGTATAGCAAGGGATACCATCAGTAGAACAAAAAGATATCCTGCAGTATGGGAGAATATATTCATAAATGACATATCAAATAAGGGGTTGACATCCAAAATATATAAAGAACTCATGCACCTCAACAAACAAAAAGCAAATAATCCAATTAAGAAATGGGCAGAGGACATGAATAGACACTTCTCCAAAGAAGAAATTCAGATTGCCAACAGGCACATGAAAAGATGCTCCACATCACTAGTCATCAGTGAAATGCAAATTAATACCACAATGAGATATCACCTCACACCAGTTAGGATGGCCGCCATCCAAAAGACAAACAACAACAAATGTTAGTGAGGATGTGGAGAAAGGGGAACCCTCTTACACTGCTGGTGGGAATGTAAATTAGTACAACCATTGTGGAAAACAGTATGGAGGTTCCTGAAAAAACTCAAAATAGAAATAGCATTTGACCCAGGAATTCCACTCCTAGGAATTTACTGTAAGAATGCAGCAGCCCAGTTTGAAAAAGATATATTCACCCCTATGTTTATTGCAGCACGATTTACAATAGCCAAGAAATGGAAGCAACTTAAGTGTCCATCAATAGATGAATGGATAAAGAAGATGTGGTATATATACACAATGGAATATTATTCAGCCATAAGAAGAAAACAAATTCTACCATTTGCAACAACATGGATGGAGCCAGAGGGTATTATGCTTAGTGAAATAAGCCAGGTGGACAAAGACAAGTACCAAATGATTTCACTCATCTGTGGAGTATAAGAAGAAAGAAAAAACTGGAGGAACAAAACAACAGCAGATTCACAGAACCCAAGAATGGACTAACAGTTACCAAAGGGAAAGGGACTGGGTAAGATGGGTGGGAAGGGAGTGATAAAGGGGAAAAAGGCTATTACAATTAGCACACATAATGCAGCAGGGGCGGTGGTGGGGTAGGGGGATGTGGGGAAGGCATTATAACACAGAGAAGACAAGTAGTGATTCTATAACATCCTTCTAAACTGATGCACAGTGACTGCAAGGGGGGTATGTGGTGGGGACTTGATCATAGGGGGAGTCTAGTAACCATAATGTTACTCATGTAATTGTATATTAATAATAACAAAATAAATAAAACGAACAGGTGGGACTACATCAAACTAAAAAGCTTCTGTACAGCAAAGGACACCATCAGCAGAACAAAAAGGTAACCTACAGTATGGGAGAGTTTATTTGTAAATGATTTATCTGATAAGGGGTTGACATCCAAAACATATAAAGAATTCATATGCCTCGGTATAGCATGGAGAAGACAAGTAATGATTCTGTAACATCTTAACTATGCTGATGGACAGTGATTGCAATGGGGTGGGAGCATTTGATAATATAGGTGAATGTTGAAACCACAATGTTGCTCATGTGAAACCTTCATAAAATTGTATATCAATGATAACCTTGATTAAGAAAAAAAGAATTCATATGCCTCAACACCAAAAAAACAAGTAACTCAATTAGAAAACTGACAGAGGACCTGAACAGACATTTCTCCAAGGAAATACAGTGGCCAACAGGCATTTGAAAAGATGCTCCATATCGCTAATCATCAGGGAAATGTAAATCAAACCACAGTGAGCTATCACCTAACACCAGTCAGAATGGCCACTATCCAAAAGACAAGACATAACAAGTATCAGCCAGGGTGTGGAGCAAAGGAACCCTCCTACACTGTTGATGGGAATGTCAGTTGGTACAGCCACTATGGAAAGCAGTAGGGTGATTCCTAAAAAACTAAAAATAGAAATACCATACCACCCAGCAATTCCACTTATCGAAAAATACCTGAAAAAAAATAAAGTATAAAAATATTTTAGTAATGATCTAGGGGTGACATCAGTACAATTTACATGTGACTGTGAAGATAAAAGAGACAAAAAAGAGAATCGATAGGATTTTGGTACTTCCTGAGAATAAGCTATAAGTGAAAGAAAAAGAGACCTGAAATACATTTCTATTGTGTGGCTCTTGTTCTTAGTATTTAAAAATACTGAAATTTGTTTTCATAATAAAATTTAATTACCACACACACAAAAAAGACTATGAGTGGGATTTATAATACCCACCTTTTCCAGTTCCTGAAGGGTTTCTCCAATTTCTTTATGCCCTCTAGGAAGTTTGTATTGTTTGGTATTAGTTACCCACTGATGCACTGGCAAAGCTATGGGTGGGTGCTTAGCATGTCCCCTCAGAACTGCCTTCACCACACATATTCTCAGTCTGACCTCACCTGCAGTAGTCTGCAACCATAGACCCTGGAAGATATCTATTGCCAAAATATATTTGGGGGTGGGAGAGATATATACAGTATACTCTTTTGGAGGTAGACGCCCCATTCCCAAAGGGATTGGGGCTTGTTTCACTCTGATAGCCTTAACCCCATATCCACATATAATAGTGGAGGTCCCTGGAAACCAGTCAGGGTTGCCATAAATCAGTGAACATTCAGCCCCTGTGTCCACCAGAGCGAGGACATGTTGTATGTTCACTTGGGACCAATGAATAGATATTTAAACATGTGGCCTCCAGTCCCCCCTGGTCCCTCAGGGTACCTCAACCTTCCCCTCAATCAAACCATGTTCCCAAATCATCTTCCTATGTGGGTTCAAGTGAGGTTGGTTCACTCTCCAGCAGGAAGTCTTGCAAACACATAGGTAGGACTTGTGGCTCTGTCTCTGGCCTCTGCCTCTTTGTTCTTAATGGCTGGAACTGCTGCTCTGGTTTCAGTTGTTGCCACAGCTCCAGTAAGATTCTATTTGACTTTCCATCTAATTTCTTTCTGTCTGCTCCTGCCCATGTTGAATCAACCCACATCTGGATACTCATAACCTTCATGGGGCCCTTTAAATTCTTCCTCTGAGTAGCAGAACTTATTTCTTTCCATGCTGTCATTGATTCAGGCTGTCCTAAGTCTGCTACTGTATGGGTAACCTCACTTATGGGCTGCCCTAAGTGAGGGCTAAGAATGACCACTAGAGGCCCAAAGAGGGATGTGGGAGCCATTTGAAGTACAGCATTTCTCATCCCTGCAGTAAAAGGCTCCTCATCTGAGCCACAATTCTCTAGATTATAGATGGCATTTTTTATGCCTATCCCCGAGAACACCTGTTGGAGCTCAGCATATGTCTGTAATCTATCATGGGAGGATGGTAAATCACCCTGATTGGGCCACACAGCACTAAGTGCAGCCATAAGCCAATCAAGGAGGGAGTTATTTCCTGAGGTCTGATGTGCATTTTGTAATCACTGCCTCAGGCAGGCTGAACTGTCAGGAAAACCAGCTTTCCCATCTCCAATCCAGACAGAATAATTCCATCCACCCCTAAATCTCACAGATGCAGGAGCCAAGCTGATAATGCTTCCGAGGACTTCTGCCTAAACCAGGAGCCCAAATCCAGCAGCTCAGCCTGAGTATAGGGAAGGACCATAGAGTGCTCTATGACCTGGGGAGGGGCTGCATCTCTCCTGGAGGAACCCTCAGTTGCTATGTCCTTATTCTCTTTACAACCACTGGGCATGCTTTCAATAGAGGAGGGGTCGGTGCCTCCAGCACCACCCCTTCGTCCTTCCCCAGCTCCTCCATTTCCAGGGCTGATGGCATCTTTCTCTCAACTCCTCTGAGTGCCTCCTCTGCTATATCCTTTCCCTTTTCTACAGTGTCTTGAACCAATGCTAGCTCAGTCTTCAATTGCTCTCTTACCTTTACCTTAATGTCCCACAGCTGGCATTCTCATGGCACATCTTCCTGTGCTTCCCTCAGGAGTACAACCTTCTCCTCCATAGCCTTTGCCTCCTTCAGAGCACCTGGCAGTGCTGTTGTCTCATTCTGTAAGGAATCTTTTACATCCTCTACTGGACCTCACAGCTCACATTCTCACACTGCCTCGTGTGAGAAAGGGTCCATCCTTTTCCTTCATGGCCTCTACCTTTCCAACCCTACCTCATAGTGACACCATTTCAGTCACCAACAAATTTTTAACCTCCTTAATGGCACCCTGCAGCCAGCGTTCTTGTGCTGCCTCCTTTCTTATTATTGCCATTTTGTTCTTCAATGAATCCACAGAACTTCACAGCTCACGTTCTTGTGCTGCCATTTCTTGTGTCTCCTGCAGGAGCATGTTCTCATCTGTAGACTTTTTATTACTGTGAGAAGCAGCCAACCCACAGTCCCCATGCCCTCATGGGCATTCTGTTTCTCAAAGGACCTATTTACTATACCAAAGGCCACACCTACTGCCTCAGGTATCACCTCCACCTGCCTCCAGTCTTGGGGTGGGGCCCAGCCCTCTAGGAGTCAAGCCACCTCAGACCACATACCCATTGGGGGACAATCGACTGTCTCCCCATTCATGGGGCATCCCACTGAAGCACCCCTCCCGTAAGGGCAGCCTGTTCTTTTCCTTGGTCAACAATGAATCCTGCTGACATTAGCAATTGTCTTGCCAATGCGTTTCAACCCTGGGCAAGTTCATTATGGATCCAGTGAGACCGAGGAATGACAGTGGAACGTTCTTGGGGTGAAAGGGTTTATTACCCAGCTTGTTCTCCCAGCGATAGGTTGAGCACTAGAATTACGTCTGCATCCAAGAGTCTGCAGGTCTGTAGTCCTTCTTTGTCTCTGTCTCCACCCAGAGCCCTGGGCAGAGCTCTTTATGTAGTGACTCAGTCAATAATAGCTACTTGCCTACAGGTGTGGAAGCAGTAGCCTAGCAGCAGGCCAGTTACATCATCAAGTAGTTTAGGTTCAGGTGAGGATCCTGGCCATAGTAACCTTCACTTTATCCACACCTACGTAATGCATGTTGTGTATGATTATATGAGAATGACTATTCGAAGTATTTAGAGAAAAAATGAAAAATTAAAATTTGCAGCATATGTGTCTGTCAATGATTATTGTGTATGTTTCTTTTCACAGAAGAAATATGTAATTAAAATAAATAAGAATTAATAACAGATTGAGGCAAAACCTATATGTACACATCAGTTTGTGAGGGGGGACACTTATTCAGCCAATCACCACTGATTGTATTCAGCTGTTTTCCCCAGCCTGAGCAGTAAACAAGGATAAAATTTTTGTTTTTAAGTTTTAGAATAAGCACAATGCTTCCTGTGTTAGAACACAAGTCATTTCATTCCCACTCATGTACAGGATGTTATAAGAACGTACACTTTACACACATACACACACTCAGAGACTTGACCTTGTCTTTAAAAATCTAACAAGTAAGAATGTTTGTAGCAGCTTTATTCACAACAGCCAAAACTGAAGTATCCAAGGTGTTCATTAATAGAAGCATGAATAAACAAGCTATGACATATCCATGCAATGAAACACTAGTCAGCATTTGAAAGGGTTGAACTATTGATATTGACCAAAAACATGGATAAATCCCAAAAACATTATGTTGAGAGAAAGAAGCTAGACATAGAAGAGAGGTACATGCTCTGTGATTTCATCTCTATGGAGTTCTAGAAAAGGCAAAACGAATTTATGGTGAAAAAATTAGAACATTGGTTTCAGAGGACAGGGAGAAAGGACTGACAAGGAAAAGGGTGTAAGAGAACTTTCTGGGGACAATGGAAATATATCTTAACAGGGGTTAGGGCTACACAAGTGAATGAATTTTTTAAAACTCAATGAATTTGTGCATTTTATTTTACATCTGTGAATTTAAATTTTTTTTAATTTTTAAAATTAATTAAATGCAAATATCAAACTCTAGTTAATGCAATGTATGCTGAACTACTTTAGGGGGATGTGTGCAGACTTGATGTTTCCACCTTACGTTGGAATACATTAAAAATATGATGAATTGATGAATGAACAAAGAGGTGAGCCAGTAGATATGTGATAAAATTAGTATAAAAATGTTAATGGTAGAATCCAGGATATGGGTGTGCCAGTAATTTACTGCCTCATAGCTCCAATCCAGCCCTTCTTGGTCCCATATTGTGATTCTGGAGCTGAACTCTGCAGCTCACTCTCCCCTTAGCCAACTGCTTTCTCTTCTTGCTCTGCCAATGGGGAATGTGAGAGGATGACTGCAAGTCTGAGGGTGGGAAAAAGTACTTCCTTTTCATTTTTTCTTATTTTTAATTTGTCTCTGAAGCAGTAAAAATTTCAGATGCAGCTGATATCTGTAGGATTCACCGTGGTGGCAGATTGTTCTTGGCAGCCTCCAGCAACTTTCTTCTTCCCCATAGTGACAGGCTGTTCGTACAGTTCTTGTGTGTTCTCTTCTTTACTCACAGCAGTAGAAGTTATGCTCTTTTTTGTAGTTACAACCTCTCAGGTACCCAAAACTCTGCATTGTGGGGACGTTCCTTTAAGTTCTGTCAGCAAAAGAAACTTTAATAGGTCAGAGAATTTTCCTTCAGTCCTAGAATGAATGGTAGCTTCTTACTGCAGTTAATACTTCAGTTACACATTAGAATTCTCTTATCAGTGTTGCTAGAAATAGCCCTTACTTTGTATGACTGTGATTTACTACAGTTTGGTTAAATAACACCAGTTCCCCAACAGTTCCACAGTTTGAATTTTAGTTAGAAGGGTATAATAACTGTAATTGCATAAAGTGCAAACTTCACCAGTTGCTCTTCAATCCACAAATCACTACACAAATATTATGATTACTAACAAATCATGTCACTTCTTTCAAAGTCTGTCAGTGATTGATCACTGCACATAAAGTAAGTAAAAAATATGCACATGTGATAGTATATCATAAGTATAAAAATGCACATATAATAGTTTGTGCACAGACAACAAAACATGTAGTTGTGTTGAATCTTTGTCTTCCAATGATAAACCCATGTGACATTTTACAAAAATAGGTACTTGAAAGAGAATTGGTCAACAAAGATGAAAGTGAAGCAAAGAAACAAAAGAACAAGAAGTGATAATACTAGAAGTGAAAATATAATCAAGCATAAATGAAGTATAGAAGAAACAGCTAACCCTGGACACATTGACACCATTGCCATTCTAGGGACTCTAGAAATGCAACTAGAGGAACTTTGTGAGGGTGAAATCATTGATATAAATGTGGAAAGTTGTTGCAATGAAAAAGATGAAGATATCCTGGAATGATGACAGCAAAACTTACACAAAAAAAGGAAATCTTAGAGATATTTGACAACATTGAAAGTGCAAAAGATGTGATGTTGGAAGCTAATCCAAACTTAGAAAGAAGTATGACAATTCACCAAGGCTCATTCTATATCATAAGTTGTCAAGAAGGTGGCAAGCATCATTCAAAGTATTCTTGATTAAGTTTTCACAAAGAAATAAACCACTTTGATACTCAATGTTTCTAATGTTTTAAATTACAAGGTACTGAATAAATATTTTGTTGTCTTTTATTCCCCCATACATTTAAAGCAGACAATAGGAGTTTTAAAATATTTTGACCAAAAATTTAAATGCAATCTTAATTCCCCCCATTGATTTTTAAGAACATTTTGAAAAGTCTCAGCTGTCACTGTCATTCTTATGGTTCTGCACTAACATGAGAAGTGATGACTGCCTGTACTTAACCAGCTTTTATTTGATTAACAATTCTTTACATTGAATTTCCCTGTTCAAAATTCTGATGTGGTTTCTGTCTCTTGACTGTGCATTACTGATCAAATGAGTATAAAAATGTTGACTATAAAATTATTTCATATTTGCTTTATATTTGAAAATTTTTAAGAATAAAATGATGGGAAAAATCAGACCAACAAGTATTGTGTTGTACTTCCAGATAAGTCAGAAGAATTAAGGAAAATTATCTTAATGAAAAACAACAATATTTCAGACAATATAAATGGGAAAGGTGATGATTTTACCAGCAACGAATTAACATAATACTATGACCTCAGGCCAAACACTTCCAAAAAATCATGGCCAATGGGAAAAAAAAATCCTGATATTCTAGGGCGATACAGCAAGGAATTTGACCAAACCACAACTTGCAGAGGTAGTACTAAGGGGAAAAGGGCTAACAAAAATTTGAAAATTCTTTCTAATACCCATTATCTGGTCAGATCAGACTGACAAGATGGATAGGCAGCCCAGAGGAAAGTCAGGACAACTCTTTAAGAGTAGAAGCCATTACTTACTGCCTTCAGGAATTCTTGTCATACAGACAAGGTGGGGAAAGGCACTTAAAAAAGAGAAAGAAATACACTAGGCTGGCCTCAGACTTCTCAGCAGCATTCAACATGAAGGGATCTTGGATACAGAGAACCCTTATAGAAACAACTTGATGATATCTAGCCAGACAAAAGGTGAATGGAGAAGTCATGATAAAAGGAAGCACAACACTCAATGCAATTAAGTAGCAGAGCCATTTGTGCAATCCTGAGAAGGTGGAAAACGATGGCATATAATTTTATAACCAGTCAAGTTGTCCTTTGTGTATAAAGACAATAGTCTTCTTCAAGCATGCACACGTTCAAGGACCTCCACGAGCCCTACCTGAAAAAGTTACGTGATGCAACCAGTCAGCTAAGAGGTTAATTCAAATACAGAACTTAGAGATGGAGAAGTTGTAGCCAAAAATTTAATGGTAAGCACTGAATGTTTTTAAATAGAGAATTAAAATTAAGCAGGTATGGGAATTAGGATTTTTGAAGTCAATTTAAATGCTAATAGCCTTGAAAAAATAAAAAGTAACAAGTACTGCCCAAAAATCTCCCATGGAGCTTTAAAAAGTTAAAAAATAATACTTGAATAACTTTTTGCTTAACCTCAACAATTTTTTCAGTTTTACTCTGACTTGCTTTTCCTCTACGAAATTCAAGTTCACTTCAATGTACTCCTTTTAAATTTAAAATAAATACGATATAATCTTATTTTTATAAAACTACTTCATGCATCTATCCAGTCATCCAATCACTCATATATTTGCATAGAGAGACATATGGAATGATATTCACTAATGTTAAGATGGTTTTTTCTGGGTAATGGGCTTTGAAGTGAGTTCTTTCTTTGTTGTACTTCTGTATTGCTTGATTTTTAAAAATAAACATTTACTGAAAAAGTAAAGTCATTTGATAAAAAGGAAAATAAAACATAAGGTTATGATTGCTAAATCAATAACATATCCATAAACAAAGGTGAGGAGGAATGTTTGAATCCCATCCGATAACGACTTAAATCAAGCATCAATATACAAACAATTCAGGTTTAATTACAAATCACTCTCATCAACTCACAGAAAATGTTGGACCCTACACACAAGGCACTAATTAGCCTATGTAGCAACTCTGTGTATGAAAAAATAAAGAAATTCCATTTTTAAAAACTTGAGTTTTAACAAATTTGAAAATTTCCTCCAATTGGTGAAAACTTGCTTTATTGCTGTCATATTTGTTAAGCAGTTAAAGAATGCCACAAATCAACATTTGAAATTTATAATTGTTATAAACTTACACTCAAAATATAAAATGGATTCTTAAAACGTAGATATTTTCCTCTGTAATAGTGTTTTACATTCTATCGAGCAAATATGTTAGCTTCCTATTTGTCAAAAATCTCACTTTAAATCATTTAATAATCAATGGCCTTCAGTTTTGATGCCATGCATTTCCACCAATTTCACAGACATTTTCGTCTATGTGTTTTATTCATTTATTTGCTAAATAATTTCTGTGGAATAATCTAAATGTGGGCAAATCAGAAAGCTTCAGGTCAAGGCACAATTATGCCCAATTTCATTAAATTACTTTTGGCAAATGGTGCTGACATTTTAGAATAGTTTTCAAACATCTAATAAGTA
This sequence comes from Phataginus tricuspis, assembly GCA_029783875.1. NCBI lineage: Eukaryota > Metazoa > Chordata > Mammalia > Pholidota > Manidae > Phataginus > Phataginus tricuspis. Next base: position 118,089,266 of record JAQQAC010016209.1, on the reverse strand, counting down.
ATTGCTTGTAATTGTGCCATTGTCTGATAGTGAAATGTCAGAACAGCACTGTGGGGCTGCTGAACCCTTCCATTTTTGTGTACTACAAAGCTTTCTGGCTACACAATTCCTCCTGACCGTCATGCTGTGGACATTGCAATTGTTTGCTGCAGTGTAGGCTTTTAACTTATGAAGAACAGCCAGGAGGAAACAAGAAATGGAGTTATATAAATGAGTCCTGGCAGCCAAGATCTGCTGCTCCTCTCACCTGACATGACTGCTCATGACCACCACAGAAGGGTCCACCACCTTCTTTAGAACATTAAAAACTTAGCAGTTTCAGTTTCAATCCCCTGAATTTCAATCCCCTAAATTGGTACCCTGTGAACAGAGATTCTCTCACCATTGGAGGGGATTGCTAGGCCCAAAGGCCGCTGTGTCTTCCTGAACCTTTTCAGGAAAAGAAAGTGAAAGAAGCTATCTGAGTAGCTGCTATTTCAAGCTATGCACTAGATCATTCATTTGTTCATTCATTAATCAAATACTTATTGAGCACCTACTACATACCAGGAACTGGTCTAGTCACTAGGGATACAAGAATAGATAGTATAGATGAGGGTCCAACTTTCAAATAGCTTGCATTTTGTTAGGGGTGGATAAACAATTATATAATATCAGATTGTATTTAGTATTATGAAAAATAAGGCAGGATAAGGGGGCTGGAGAGGGACTATTGTAGGGACACGGTTGTTCAGAGATATGCTAGCTATCAAATGGACAGAAGAGTAAATATATTGCAATCTATTTAAGAATATTTCCTAATACAAACTAGAAATTGTCCTCTATGTTAGACAACAGGAGCTTCCAATCATATTCCTTCCATGTTATCATCATTCAAAGTGATCTCTCTCCTCAAACTGGCATGGTCATTCACTTAACACCCTTGACTGATGCCCTGTAGAAAAGTATTTCTGTACAGCTAATCTCCCCCTACTGAATAGGAATCACTTTGACATCAAGAACTGTTTTATTCATGTTGACATCTGATACTCTATCCCCCCAAATGATAGGTTGAAGAACTAACCTCCACTACCTCAGAATGTGACCTTACTTGGAAACAGAGTCTTTAGAGAAGTAACCAAAATGAGCCCATTGGGGTGGACCCTAATCCAGGATGGCTGGTGTCCTTACACAGATGGAGAATTTGGTCACTGAAATAGATATGCACATAGGCAAGACCATGTAAAGACACAGAGGGAAAATGACATGTGAAGACAGAGGATTGGAGTGATGCATGTACAAGCCAAGGAATGGCAAAGATTGTAAGGAAAATGCCAGAAACTAGAAAGAAGCAAGGAAGGATCCTCCCCTAGCACCTTCAAAACAAGTATAGTCCTGCTGATACCTTGATTTTGGACTTCTGGCCTCCAGAACTGTGAGAGAATAAGTTTCTGTCACTCTAAGCCACCCAGTTTGTGGCCTGGTACTCTGTTACAGAAGACCTAGAAAACTAAAATAGTATCACTCTAAGAGCTTACGAATGAACAATGAATATTTGATGAGTAAATAAAGTACTTTATAAGAAATTTTGCGTATATTTTACAAACAAGAAAACTAGTGCTTAAACATAATTGAACTCTCTAATGTGACACAGGATGTGGATTTGGTTTACCTTTGAAGCTTAAATATTTCTAATAGAGAAGTACGGTTTTATGATAGTATCCCTTTTCCTTAATAAAACCTGTTCTTTTAGCTTTTTACAGTTTAATCCATTAAGGGATATGTGTGTAAGGCTTCCATTTGCTGGAAGATAAGAAATGGAAATCAAAAAGCAGAGTTGATTACTTGGAGAGGGCCCCACAGGTCAGTCCAAGGGGAATCAAGCCTTAGAAGCTGGCTGAAAGTGTAATATTAGAAACTGATTTTGCAGTTTAGAGAGCAGTGGTACAAAACCCAGCCCTAGCCCTGCGACCAACTAAATGTAGATTATGCTACCATAAGTCTGCCTTGAACATTTATACAGAAACAATGAGTGGGGGGAATCCTATTCCAAATCTGATTATGTCCTTCAAAAAAAGGCAAACATTTGATTCATCCAACCCTTGAAGTCTGTTTTGTCTGATATAAGGATAATAGACATTCTAGTTCTCTTTTTGTTACCATTTGCATGGAATATCTTTGTCCAACCTTTCACTCTCAGTCTGTGTGAGTCTTTAAAGTTAAACCAAGTGTCTTGTAGGAAGCATACAGTTCGGGCCTTTTTTTATAAATCCATTCATGCACCCTATGTATTTTGATTGGTGAATTTAATCCATTTACATTTAAAGAAATTACTGGTAGGTGAAGATTTATTGCCATTTTATTAATTGTTGTCTGGCTGTTTTGTAATCTCCTTGTTCCTTTCTCTTCCTTTGTAACTCAATGATTTTTTTCTGGTAGTGTCATACTTTGACTCCTTTCTCTTTATATTTTGCATATCTATTACAGGTTTTTTATTTGTGTTTACCATGAGGCTTAAATAAAACAATATATAGTTATAATAATCAATGTAAGCTGATAACTTTGATCACATATACAGATTCTATGCTTTTCTCCCTCACACTTTATGTTTTAATGTCACAATTTACATTTTTTATATTGTGTATCCATTAGCAAAGTATTTTAGTTATGGTTATTTTTTAATACTTTTTATTAACTTTTATACTAAAGTTGAAAGTGATTTATGCACTACCATTACATTATTAGAGTATTCTTAATTTAATTATATTGTTACCTTTACCAGTTTTTTACTTTCATGTGTTTCCATATTGCTAATTAGCATTCTTTCATTTCAGCTTGAAGACTTCCCTTTAGCATTTCTTGTAAGGCAAGTCTGGTGCTGATGAACTACTTCAGCTTTGGTTTGTCTGGGAGGTCTTTATCTGTTGTTCATATTTAAAGGGCAGCTTTACTGGGCACATAATTATTCCTTGTTGGTAGTTTTTCTCTTTCAGAACTTTGAATATATCAGTCCACTTATTGCTGGCCTTCAAGGTTTCTGCTGAGAAATCTGCTGACAGTCTTATGGTGGCACTCCTGTGTGTGATGAGTTGCTTTTCTCTTGCTGCTTTCAAAATTCTGTCTTTAACTTTTGCCAGTCTGTAATGCGTCTTGGTGTACCTCTCTTTACATTTGATCTATTTGGGATCCTTTGGGCTTTATGAATCTACATGTTGATTTCCCTCTCCAGATTTTGGGAGTTTTTAGCATTTAAATAGGCATGCAGCCTCTTTCTCTCTCTCTTCTCCTTCTGGGATTCCCATAAGATCTGTATTGTTTGATTGATGAGGCCCTGTAAGTCCCCTAGGCTTTCTTCGTTCATTCTTTCTTCCTTTGCTCCTCAGGATAATTTCAAATGATGTGTCTTCAAATTCACTTATTCTTGCTTCTGCTTGACCTAATCTACTTTTGAAGCTATGTAGTGAATTTTTCAGTTTGAGTTTTTGTGTTCTTCAGCTCCAGTATTTCTGTTTGGTTCATTTTTATAATTTCTCTTCTTATTGAATTTCTCATTTTGTTCATGTGTATTGTTTGCCTGATTTTGTTTTTCTATCTGTGTTCTTATAATTCACTGAGATTCTTCAAGATGATTGTTCAGAATCCTTTGTCCAGCAGTTCACAGATCTTAATTTCTTTTGGGTTGGGTACCTGTATATTTCTTTTTTTTCCTTTGATTGTGTCATGTTCCTTGTATGTTTGTTTTGTTGTCTTTGCATTTGAAGCAACAGATACCTCTCCCATTCTCTATGGAATGGTTTTGATTGGGACAGACTTTTGTTGGCCAGCAGTTCTCAGTATGAAGCAAGATAAAGACTAACCCCCTCAGGACCTCACTATAAGGCTGGAGGCAAGTCCCCCGACTTTACTTTCTTTCCTCCCTTGTGAAGGAAAAACCTCAGTAATGTGTTTACTCTTCATCTCACAGAGCAACACTGGCTATGAGGGCTCATCCTTTCCTTTTCTTTGTTCTTAGGTGTTCCAGGGGACCAGACTCTACAGATCATTTAGCACTCAATATTAGATGAGATAGAAAATAGTTCCATAGTGGGTACATTAAGATGCTTGTAATAAGGTGCCCTTAGCTTCCTTTCTTACCTTGTGGAGGAAAAACCTCAATTATATATCTATCCCAATCTCCCAGAGCAGTACCAGCAGTAAGAACTCCCCCCATTTCCTTTTATTCCTAGCTGTACCAGAGGACCAAGATCTTCAGGTCATTCAGCACTCATTATGAGGTGAGATAGAAACCAGCCCCACAGAGAGCACTCTGAGAGACCAGGAGGCCAGTTGCATACTCCACACTCTCTTCCCCCATGGGACAAATCATGGGCTGTCATGATCTTCTTGTTACTGAGCTAGATTCTTTTGGGGGAGGGACTGACACTTAAAAATAGAAATAGCTTTTCTTACACATATAAATGCAATTACTCTTAAGTTTGTGCTCTTCCAGGGTGCTTCTACTTCTTAGCTGGATCCTGAATTTCTCTTCAAGGTATTTTGGTACCAATACTGTCATTTTACTTGTGTTTCTGTGGAGGAATGAGAGATAGGACTTCCTACTCTGCCATTTTGCTGATGAAAGATCTAAAAAATAATGGGATTTGGAGTCAGGTAGAGCTGAGTCTGAATCTGGTCTCCACAAGTTAATAGCTGGTTTTAGGCAAGTTACTAACCTGTCAGCTTCTGCTTCTTCATGAATAAATAGTGAAAATTGTTACCAAATATACAACCAAGATTTTGCTATAAAAATGGACAGTCCTAAGAAATTTTATCTCAAAACCATCTCTCTGAAGCTTGGTTTTGTAATAATTAGGGTAATGGTTGCTAAATGCTCTTAAAAAAATTTCCCTGGCTTAACATAATAAAGTTATTTCTTACTCATATCACAGTTGAATGTGGATAAGGGGGCTTTCCAGGACAGCTGTCCTCCAAGTGATGATTCCTATAATCTTAGGGTGCTGCCACTTTAAACATTGTCCTCTGAGGTCTTCAGAGAAAGAGAAGGGAAATTGTGGATGATCCAGTAGGCTTTTGTGGCTAGTTTTAGAAGTGGTGTATTTCAATTCTGCACACATCCCATTGACCAAATCCAGTTACACAGCCCCAAAATGACATCAAGAGAGACTGGGAAATATAGTCTTCCTGTGTGTACAGCAAGAATAAATGAGATTAGTGAGAATCTGGGCCTGCAATAAGTCTGCGTTTTTTTATTAAGGTATCACTGATACACACTTTTATGAAGGTTTCACATGAAAAACATTGTGGTTACTACATTCACCCATATTATCAAGTCCCCCCCACACCCCATTGCAGTCATGGTCCATCAGCATAGTAAGATGCCACAGACTAACTACTTGTCTTCTCTGTGCTACACGGTCTTCCCCATGACCCCCAACACACACCATGGGTGCCAATCATAATACTCTTCAATCCCCTTCTCTCTCCATCCCCACCCACCCTCCCCCACCCCTCCCTTTGGTAACCATTAGTCCCTTCTTGGAGTCTGTGAGTCTGCTGCTGCTTTGTTCCTTTGGTTTTACTTTGTTGTTATACTCCACAAATGAGGGAAATCATCTGGTACTTGCCGTTCTATGCCTGGCTTATTTCACTGAGCATAATACCCTCTAGCTCCATCCATGTTGCTGCAAATGGTAGGATTTGTTTGTTTCTTATGGCTGAATAATATTCCATTGTGTATATGTACCATCTTTTCTTTATCCATTCATCTACTGATGGACACTCAGGTTGCTTCCATATCTTGGCTATTGTAAATAGTGCTGCAATAAACATAGGGGTGCATATGTCCTTTTGAATCCAGGATCCTGTATTATTAGGGTAAATTCCTAGGAGTGGAATTACTGGGTCAAATGGTATTTTTATTTTTAGTTTATTGAGGAACCTCCATACTGCTTTACACAGTGGTTGGTTGAACTAATTTGCATTCCCACCAGCAGTGTAGGAGGGTTCCCCTTTCTCCACATCCTCACCAACATTTGTTGTTGTTTGTCTTTTGGCTGGTGGCCATCCTAACTGGTGTGAGGTGATATCTCATTGTGGTTTTAATTTGCATTTCCCTGATAATTAGCAATGTGGAGTATCTTTTCATGTGCTTGTTGACCATCTGAATTTCTTTTTTGGAGAACTGTCTGTTCAGACCCTCTGCCCATTTTTCAATCGGGTTATTTGCTTTTTGGTTGTGGAGGCACGTGAGCTCTTTATATATTTTGGATGTCAACCGCTTATGGGATATGTTATTTATGAATATATTCTCCCATACTGTAGGATGCCTTTTTGTTCCACTGATGGTGTCCTTTTCCCACTTGTTCATTTTTGCTTTTGTTTCCCTTGCCTGGGGAGATATGTTCATGAAGAAGTTGCTCATGTTTATGTCCAAGAGCTTTTTCCCTTGTTTTTCCTAAGAGTTTTATGGTTTCATGACTTATATTCAGGTGTTTGATCCATTTTGAGTTTACTTTTGTGTATGGAGTTAGACAGTAATCCAGTTTCAAACTCTTACATGTAGCTGTCCAGTTTTGCCAACACCAGCTGTTGAAGAGGTGGTCATTTCCCCATTGTATATCCATGGCTCCTTTATCGTATATTAATTGACCATATATTCTTGGGTTTATATCTGGATTCTCTATTCTGTTCCACTGGTCTATGGGTCTGTTCTTGTGCCAGTACCAAATTGTCTTGATTACTGTGGCTTTGTAGTAGAGCTTGAAGTTGGGGAGCATAATCCCCCCTGCTTTTTTCTTCCTTCTCAGTATTGCTTGGGGTATTCAGGGTCTTCTGTGGTTCCATATGAATTTTAGAACTATTTGCTCTAGTTTGTTGAAGAATGCTGTTGGTATTTTGATAGGGCTTGCATTGAATCTGTGGATTGCTTTAGGCAGGGTAGCCATTTTGACAATATGAAATCTTTCTATCCTTGAGCATGAGATGTTTCCATTTATTGGTGTCTTCTTTAATTTCTCTCATGAGTGTCCTGTTGTTTTCAGGGTATAGGTCTTTCACCTCCTTAGTTAGGTTTATTAAGAAGTCTTATTTGATATAAAGGGAATTTCAAGATTTAGAGTCTGTCCATATCAACATTCTTTCCAACTTAACAAGTAATTTGGGAGAATTTTTTACATTGTCATGTAAGTAATTACCTAGGAAGTATCTCTCTTCCAACTATGCCCTCAAATAGTTGTTCTCTTTTTTTAGGGGGCTAACCTCAGGAAATGGTGTGCAAATTCTCAGTGATAAAATAGAATGGTTTTCATAGACAGTGCATAGTAGGTACTGTCAAGGATCAGATCTCTCCCATCCAAGGCTGTCTATACCTAAAACTGTGCCATAAGTGGGTACTTGGTCTCAAGGAAGAGAAACAATAAGGACAAGTATTGTCTATGTAATAAAAATCATAATATGGCTGAATAGGGAAGAACCTTTAGAGGCTACAAAGGGCATGTGGCAAGGAAAATATTTAATGTTGTTTCCTAGGAAGTGCCATGATACACATACATCTTCATTTTCAGTTTGCACTTTATTCAAGAAGAATGGTACTTTAACTCCTCCAGAGTTAAAATCATTTCTCCCTTCACTATAATGCATCAGAAAATCTAAGAAAATAATTAGCACATGGCAAGATTCAGGATACTGAATGTTACATTGAAGTGAGTGAGATGAAGATTACAGATTCACACAAACTGGAAAGAAGCCGTTCCCTAGTAAACAGTAATGCAGGCAAAACTGCATTTTGCTTTCTGTATTGTGGCGGGGTGAGGGAGCTACCTTAACAATGCAGTGACAAACACTCTCTATCCAAAGTGAACTTTGATAAAAGTAAAAACTTAAGAATTTTCTACAAAAAGTAACATGGACCCTGAATGAAAATAATAACATCCTAGTAGAGACTTGCATGGAAATTAATTCAATAAATATTAGTTAAAAGAATGAATGAGGGAGAAGTGGAAATATCAAGGTGTCATCCATGGGGAAGTTGGTAAGAGCAGAAGCAAATATAAGTAGAATCAATGAGATGAGAGGAGACACATAGGACTCATTTTTTAAGTGCCTAAGAAGTGTTATTTTTAGAACTGAATTTATATGCTGGCTGTAGAGCTTGCTCCACCCTCAAAAAATCATCCCTATGCAAGGTATATAGATTATCTAGCAACAACATTCCATATGCCCTTTTCACTCAGGTTCCCCAGCAGTATTAAAGGCATGCTTCAGCCTCAAGGTCGACTCCATTAGCCCAGATGGAAAGAAATTTGAATAAACAAAGCCAGTGAGCAAACCTTCCACACAACATCAGTCAAATCCTACTGACTGTCAAGAAAGACCAATTAGCCTGTTTTGCCCATTTTCACTAGGACCAAAAGTGGAACCAGATGTCTATCATGAGAAAGCCTATTTTAACAATTTAGCCAGCCAGGTTATAAATGGCTTATAATTTACTAGATGGTCTGTATTTTAAGATATTGTTCCTAAAATTGTGTATGAATATACTCTCTGACCAAGAGATCACACTCCTAGGAAAGACATGTTGGCAAATATATGAAAAGTTATATACAAGACTTTTCATTGCAGTATTATTCATAATAGCAAAAGTCTGGACACAACCCATTGGTCCATCAATAGGGTACTGTTAGAATAAGTTATGTTATATTCATATAACGTGAAAAGTGTGCATGTTCTGCTACTGTTTAGCTAAAAAAGGGAAGGGGACACTTTGTCATACCAGAAATCAAGGAAGCACTCAGAAACTACCAAGGTTGTGCAAAGAACTCAGGCACCAACTTAAAGAGGTTTCCATTGACCAAAGACAGAAAAACTTTGGGGAATCAATTAGATTAATAATTTGATGGATTAAAACACATGAAGTATGTTTAAATCCATGATATCATAGTGGCATTTCAAACATAGTCACTGTTCACCTTTGAAGGATGCTAGTGTATTACATCATATGTATTGGCTTATAGCTTTAAAATAAAAGCATAAATGGAAAACTCGAAAAAAATGTTTGGGGGAGAAATGAATAGGATGGAGGATACAGGAAGAGAAATTATACTTCTTTGAATATGCCTTATTTATAAATTTCACCTTACGTAATTATTTTTACATAATTTTTAAAGCCCAGTCCAAATAAGGCAGGGCAACATCTCCAACACCAAATACCATGGTGTATTTTTTCCCTACATATATGTATAACAGTAGCAATATTATACACAGCCCTAATAGTAGTGTAACTTCATTCGGGTATCTGAACCCGATTCCAATGTGTATAAATTCGTGGCTAGGGTTCTTCCCACACCTACTTACACCAAGCAATTCTCAAACACGAGCAGGGTGTTGGAGAACTCAAGTAAATTCTGATTCTGTCTGCCTGGAGACTGCACCAGATTCTCAGGTTAAGGGTTCCATCCTATAAGTCTGCTCTCCACCTGCCACTCCAGACACCAGTCGCAAGTCCCAGGAATTTACCTGTGCTTCTGACAGACTGGAGGTTCACATGACCTCCCTCTTAGGTTCCATTAATTTGCTGGAGCGGCTCACAGAACTCAGGAAAAGACTTAGGTTTACCAGTTTAATAAAGGACACCATAAAGGATACAAGTTAACAGCCAGATGAAGAGAGACACAGGGCATGGTCCCAAATAAAGGAGCTCCTATCCTCGTGGAGCTTGGGGCTTGGCTCAGTGGCATGTGGAGGCGTTCTTGTTCCCCAAGCATAGAAGCTCTCTCCAACCAAGAAGGAGGATCCAACCGAGCAGAGCAGACAGAGTGCAGAACAGAGCAGAGAGCACTTCTCATGGGTTTTGTGAGGGCTTCATTGCATAGTCATGATTGAGTAAACTATTGGGCATTGGCTAATCCAACCTCCAGCCCCCGCCCTTGGGTGGGGATCCAAGTCTCTCATTAACGCAACAGAACACCTGTGTCACCTTTAAGACTCTGCAGTGCTTTCAGGAACTGTGGATGAGGACCAGTATACTTGGGAAATACATATTTGGTCATATGAATAACCAAATATGTGTTTCTTTTAATTCATTATATCACAGGCAGTCTCTAAAATTTGAAAGCAAAATGAAACACATGAATCTAGCTATGTATCAGGTAGCAGCAAAATAACCATAGAATTATTTCAAGGGTCTTTAAAAATTACCGCACAAATTTTTAAAAATCACAATATAAAATTAAACTGAGAAATCATATTTATGGTAGTACTTCTACTTTGTTATTCTGAGACTGGTGTGTGTACTATAGGATAAAACAAAATATGTCAATGTCATTGGGAAGTAGAATTTTCATTCATTCTTTGTCAGAGTTTGTGAAAAGCATCAGAAAACTACAAAGAAGACTTCAAAAGTCAAAGCTGAAAGAGTGAAACAGAGAAACTTATGAAATGTAGATTTACATCCTAAAGGCTGATTATGCCTGTGTTTAGAACATGGAAAATAAATGTGTTCCATGTGTTTTTCAGTTAACTTTGTGTTCATTTTACAGCTATTATTTTTCCATTTTATTGATGATACTTTAAAAATAGATAATTATGCCCTTTTAAAAATGTATTCTATAAAATATTTTGAATATGTCAACACTTTAGAATACATTGAAGGGTGAATGTTTCAAATACAGATAATTTCCTATCAGCTGTGACATTCTGTTTATCATACGGACCATTTTAAAGAAACTCTTAAAATATCAAATAATTCAATAATTATATTCCATTAGCTAAAGTTAATTTTATGTACTCCCATTGTTTTGGACTTAAGTGGCTATTACAAAATTCAGGGTTTTTTTCTCTCCTAGTAATCTCTCATACTACATTCATCTCTATTAAAGGAGAAGAAAGGAGGAGGGGAAGGATAGGGAGGGAGAGGGGAAGGAAGAAGATAAGACAAGAGGAAGATGAGGTAGGTAAAAGGAGTAGGAGAGAGTAGAAAGAAAGAGGACAAGAAGGGAGGAAGAGAAAGGAGCAGAAAAGATATTATTAATAATAAGAGAACAGCTAAGTATATTGTATCCCATCCATTCCATGGAATCTGCAGTTTTCAAATATATCTATAATGACTAGCAATTTGCCAAAATGTTTAAAACACAATACATATTGCATGATACTCTTGTAATTAGGAGCTTGGAAAGCTAAGACAGTCAGAATTCCTGGAGAGACTAAGATTCCAACTGCTTGTGAAATCAGGGATCCATACCCAGCTGCTCTGGGACAAAAGAAAGGCAGGCAGTCTGAGAGACTTCCTAACAAAGAAGACCTTAGCAAGAGGCCTACTAAGGGGGCAAGGACTTCACAGAGCTTACTGCCCAGGAGAAAGGACAGGTAGACAAAATTGTCCGGGTGTACTCTGCCCAGCAGATTGGGAGTTTTCTGATCTTCAGGTGTGCCAGCTCCCTGGCTGCCTACACAGCTCCAAGAACCCCTTCTGTGACAGGCAGACTAGTGCACCTTTCGCCTGGCCAGCCCCACCGGGCTTGCAAACCTGGAAACCCTTCCCTGGTGTTAGGCCAGCCAGAGGGAAGATCTGTCTACAGAAACTAAAAAGGCAAAGCACAGAGGCTTATACCTGTGTGCTCAGCCCACTGGTTCAGACAGTGGAGACAGGCATAGCAGCCAGGAACCAGGAAACAGCCCCTTTCCTCCCCGGAGGCACCAATACCACTCGCCTACAATCCCTGACATTGCTTCAGGGGCTGAGCAGCTCCAGAGAGTAGAGCTTCTGGGTACTAGAGGGCTCCATACACAAATATGAAACGCCAAAGGAACCTGGTCCAGAGTAAAATTATGAATACAACACCTGAGAAAGATTTAAATGATATGGACCTTATGACTCTCCCTGAAAGGGAGTTCAAAATAAAAATCATTAACATGCTCATGGAGGTATGGAAAGATATTCAAAAACTCAGGAATGAATTCCGGTCAGAGATCCAATCCTTGAAGAGCACAATGGACGGTATTAAAAGCAGATTGGATACAGTGGAGGAGACAATAAATGAAATAGAAACTAGAGAAGAGGAATACAAAGAAGCTGAGGTACTGAGAGAAAAAAGGATCTCTAGGAATGAAAGAATATTGAGAGAACTGTGTGACCAATCCAAACGGAACAATATTCGCATTATAGGAGTAACAGAGGAAAAAGAGAGAGAAAAGGGGATAGAAAGTGTCTTTGAAGAAATAATTGCTGAAAACCTACCCACACTGGGGAAGGAAATAGTCTCGCAGTCCACGGAAGCCGACAGAACTCCCAACACAAGGGACCCAAGGAAGATAACACCAAGATACATAATAATTAAGATGGCAAAGGTCAAAAATAAAGACAGAGTATTAAAGGCAGCTAGAGAGAGAAAAAAGATCACCTACAAAGGAAAACCCATCAGACTATCATCAGACTTCTCAACAGAAACCTTACAGGCCAGAAGAGAATGGCATGATATATTTAACGTAATGAAACAGAAGGGCCTTGAACCAAGAATATTGTATCCAGCACGATTATCATTTAAATATGATGGAGGGATTAAACAATTTCCAGACAAAGGAAAGTTGAAAGAGTTTGCCTCTCATAAACCACCACTACAGGATATCTTAAACAGACTGCTCTAGAGGGAAGCACCCCTAAGGCTAAAAAGATGTCACCAGAGAAAATAAAATCATAGCAAAGAAAACAGACCACCCAAATACTAACTAAAGGCAAAGAATAAAACACCCAATATATAAAGAATGGAGGAGGAAGAATAGGAAGGGAGAAATAAAGAAACATAAGACGGCACTCACAATAACTTAACAAGAAAGTTAAGTTAGATTCTTAGATAGTAAAGAAGCAACCCTTGAACCTTTGATAACCACGAATCTAAAGCCAGCAATGGCAATAAGTACATATCTATCAATAATCACCCTAAATAAACGGACTGAATGCACCAATCAAAAGACACAGAGTAATAGAGTGGATAAAAAAGCAAGACCCATCTATATGCTGCTTACAAGAGACTCACCTCAAACCCAAAGATATACACAGACTAAAAGTGAAGGGATGGAAAAAGATATTTCATGCAAACAACAAACATAAAAAAGCAGGTGTTGCAGTACTTGTATCAGACAAAATAGACTTCAAAACGAAGAAAGTAGCAAGAGATAAAGAAGGATATTACATAATGATCAAGGGGTCAGTCCAACAAGAAGATATAACCATTATAAACATATATGCATCCAACACAGTAGCGCCAACATATGTGAAACAAATACTAACAGAATTGAAGGAGGAAATAGACAACAATGCATTCATTTTAGGAGACTTCAACACACCACTCACTGCAAAGGACAGATCAACCAGACAGAGAATAAGTAAAGACACAGAGGCACTGAACAACACACTACAACAGATGGACCTAACAGATATCTACAGAACTCTGCACCCAAAAGCAACAGGATACACATTCTTCTCCAGTGCACATGGAACATTTTCCAGAATAGACCACATACTAGGCCACAAAAGAACCTCAGTAATTTCAAAAATATTGAAATCCTACCAGCCAACGTCTCAGATCACAAATGTATAAAACTAGAAATCAATTTTAGAAAGAAATCAAAAAGGCTCATAAATACATGGAGACCTAACAACATTCTCCTAATGAATCAATGGGTTAACGACCAAATCAAAACAGAAATCAAAGAATATATGGAGACTAATGACAGCAACAACACAAAGCCACAACTTCTGTGGGACACAGCAAAGGCAGTTCTAAGAGGAAAGTATGTTGCAATCCAGGCCTATTTAAAGAAGGAAGAGCATTCCCAAATGAACAGTCTAAACACACAATTATTATTGAAATTGTAAAAAGAAGAACAAAGGAGGCCCAAAGTCACCAGAAGGAGGGACATAATAAAGATCAGAGAAGAAATAAATAAAATTGAGAAAAATAAAACAATGGAAAAAATCAATTAAACCAAGAGCTGGTTCTTTGAAAAAATAAAAATAGAAATACCCCTAGCGAGACTCATTAAGAGAAAAAGAGAATCTACACACATAAACAGAATGAGAAATGAGAAAGGAAAAATAATGCTGGACCCCACAGAAATACAAAGAATTTTAATAGAATATTATGAGCATCTGTAGGCTAACAAGCTGCAAAACCTAGAAGAAATGGACAACTTCTTAGAAAAATACAACCTTCCAAGACTGACCAAGCAAGAAACAGAAAAACTAAACAGACCAATCACCAGCAACGAAATTGAATCCGTAATCAAAAAACTACCCAAGAACAAAACCCCCGGACCTAATGGATTCATGTCTGAATTCTACCAGACATATAGAGAAGAAATAACACCCATTCTCCTTAAAGTTTTCCAAAAAATAGAAGAGGAGGGAATACTTCCAAACTCTTTCTATGAAGCTCTAATACCAAAACCGGGCAAAGACGTCACCAAAAAAGAAAATTACAGACCTATATCCCTGATAAGCCAGGCCGAAAAAGACAAGTATCAAATGATCTCACTCACATGTGGAGTATAATAATAAAGAAAAAAAAACTGAAGGAACAAAACAGCAGCAGACTCACAGAACCCAAGAACGGACTAATAGTTACCAAAGGGAAAGGGACTGGGGAAGAAGGGCGGGAAGAGAGGGATAAGAGGGTAAAAGGGGCATTACAATTAGCAGGCATAGGGTGGGGGGGGCACGGGGAGGACTGTACAGCTCAGAGAAGACAAGTAGTGATTCTCATCTCACTACACTGATGGACAGTGACTGTAATAGGGTTGGTGGTGGGGACCTGATGAAGGGGGTAGTTTAATCATCACAATATTTCTCATGTAATTGTAGGTTAATGATACTAAAATAAAATAAATTAAAAATATATATATTAGCAAACCGAATTCAAAAATACATCAAGAGGATCATACACCATGATCAAGTGTGATTCATCCCAGGGATGCAAGGATGGTACAACATTCGAAAATCCACCAACATCATCCACCACATCAACAAAAAGAAGAACAAAAAACCACATGATCATCTCCATAGATGCTGAAAAAGCATTTGACAAAATTCTGCATCCATTCATGATTAAAACTCTCAACAAAATGGGTATAGATGGCAAGTACCTCAACATCATAAATGCTATATATGACAAACCCACAGCTAACATCATACTTAACAGCGAGAAGCTGAAAGCTTTTCATCTAAGATCGGGAACAAGACAGGGATACCCACTCTCTCCACTGTTATTCAGCATAGTACTGGAGGTCCTAGCCACAGCAATCAGACAAAACAAAGATATACAAGGGATCCAGATTGGTAAAGAAGAAGTCAAATTGTCACTATTTGCAGATGATATGATACTGTACGTAAAAAACCCTAAAGACGCCACTCCAAAGCTACTAGAACTAATATCTGAATTCAGCAAAGTTGCAGGATACAAAATTAACACACAGAAATCTCTTACTTTCCTATACACTAATGATGAACTAACAGAAAGAGAAATCAGAAAAACAATTCCATTCACAATTGTATACAAAAGAATAAAATACCTAGAAATAAACCTAACCAAGGAAGTGAAAGACCTGTACTCTGAAAACTACAAGACACTCCTAGGAGAAATTAAAGAGGACACTAACAAATGGAAAAGTGTCCCATACTCTTGGCTAGGAAGAATAAATATTGTCAAAATGGCTATACTACCTAAAGCAATCTACAGATTCAACGCAATCCCTATCAAACTACCAACAGCTTTCTTCAATGAACTGGAACAAATAACTCTAAAATTCATATGGAACCAGAAAAGACCCCGAATAGCCAAAGCAATTCTGAGAAGGAGGAATCAAACAGGGGGAATTGCGCTCTCTGGCTTCAGACTCTACTACAAAGCCACAGGAATCAAGACAATTTGATACTGGCACAAAAACAGACTCACAGACCAGTGGAACAGAATAGAAAATCCAAACATTAACCCAGACATTTACAGCCAATTAATATTTGATAAAGGAGCCTTTGATATACAATGGGGAGATGACAGCCTCTTCAGCAGCTGGTGTTGGAAAAACTGGATAGCTACATGTAAGAGAATTAAACTGGACTAATGTCTAGCCCCATACACAAAGGTAAACTCAAGGTGGATCAAAGACCTGAATGTAAGTCATGAAACCATAAAACTCTTAGAAAAAACCATAGGAATAAACCTCTTGGACATAAACATGAGCAACTTCTTCATGAACATATCTCCCCGGGCAAGGGAAACAAAAGCAAAAATGAACAAGTGGGACTATATCAAGCTGAAAAGCTTCTGTACAGCAAAGGACACCATCAGTAGAACAAAAAGTATCCTATAGTATGAGAGAATATATTCATAAATGATGTATCCAATGAGGGGTTGACATCCAAAATATATAAAGAACTCACACACCTTAACAAACAAAAAGCAAATAACCCAATTAAGAAATGGGCAGAGGACATGAATAGACACTTCTCTAAAGAAGAAATTCAGATGGCCAACAGCACATTAAAAGATGCTCCACATCGCTAATCATCAGAGAAATGCAGATTAAAACCACAATGTGATATCACCTTACACCAGTGAGGATGGCCAACATCCAAAACACAAACAACAACAAATGTTGGCGAGGATGTGGAGAAAAGGGAACCCTCCTACACTGCTGGTGGGAATGCAAATTAGTTCAACCATTGTGGAAAGCAGTATGGAGG
Source organism: Phataginus tricuspis (assembly GCA_029783875.1). Taxonomy (NCBI): domain Eukaryota; kingdom Metazoa; phylum Chordata; class Mammalia; order Pholidota; family Manidae; genus Phataginus; species Phataginus tricuspis. The sequence continues at coordinate 118,072,552 of JAQQAC010016209.1, read as the reverse complement.
TTTCTCAAAAAACTCAAAATAGAAATACCATTTGACCCAGGAATTCCACTCATAGGAATTTACCCTAAGAATGCAGCAGTGCAGTTTGAAAAAGACATATGCACCCTTATGTTTATCGCAGCACTATTTACAATAGCCAAGAAATGGAAGCAACCTAAGTGTCTATCGGTAGATGAATGGGTAAAGAAGATGTGGTACATATACACAATGGAATATTATTCAGCCATAAGAAGAAAACAAATCCTACCATTTGGAACAACATGGATGGAGCTAGAGGGTATTATGCTCAGTGAAATAAGCCAAGCCGAAAAAGACAATTATCAAATGATTTCACTCATATGTGGAGTAGAAGAACAAAGAAAAAAACTGAAGGAACAAAACAGCAGTAGACTCACAGAACCCAAGAATGGACTAATAGTTACCAAAGGGACAGGGACTGGGGAAGATGTGTGGGAAGGGAGGGATAAGAGGGTAAAAGGGGTATTACGATTAGCAGACATAAGGTAGAGGGGGCACGGGGAGGGCTGTACAACTCAGAGAAGACAAGTAGTGTTTCTATAGCACCTCACTACACTGATGGACAGTGACTGTAATGGGTTTGGTGGGGGCGACCTGATGAAGGGGGTAGTTTAATCACCATAATATTGCACATGTAATTGTAGGTTAATGTTACCAAAATAAATAAATAAAATAAAATAAAATAAAATAAAACATAATACAAAAAGCAGAATACACAGTTGCATACACACAATACTTGAAACTGTGTAAAAGGATACATTCTTGTGGCCATTACTCGGAGGAGAATGTGCAAAAAAATCAAGAAGTTGCTTTGGATCGTTGGATTAAGAGTGAAAGGTTTTTTCCCGCCCTTCTTTGAAATGTTTTAGAGCTGTTACACTGTTTTTGTGGTAAAATAAAACTAAGTGAACAAATGGGTCACTGCAGTTAATCAGCATGACTGTGATGAAGAACCAAAGATTTATCTGAGAATGATCTTTCAGCTAAAAAAAGAAATCTCCCATTATTTATCATTTTAAGCATGGATCTTCTCACCCACACACACAATTCAGAGGCGAGCCGAAGGAAAAGAAAAGCGGTCATAAATAGGAGCAAACTGTACTGAGGAAGAGAAGCTTCCAAAAGAGGCTTAAGTGTGCACCTTAAGAGTGCCAGACTGTGCAGCTGGGAAAATGACATCCGCCTCTTCTCCCATGAAAATGCCATCAGAATTGGAAGCTAAGGTGTGTGGAATATAAAATGAAATAAATAAGCATCCTCCTTAAAGTGCCTAGACTCTCCTTTTGATGTACTTGTTATAAATGCATGGATCCCCCCAAATGATGAAATACCTAAATTAACATTCTCTATTTTCAGTCTAACTCCTTGGACAAAGATTAGACTTGCAGCTTAGGCTGGAATTTTGCACGTGGGTCAGAGCTGCTACCTGTTGGTCACAAATAAAAAGGCTCTAATGGCCCTTCCATTTCTGGCTATTTCTATTCTTAGCATACTTTCTCTGGCCTCACTGGGGATAAGGGCCTCCAGAAGACAAAAAGGGCTGAGACCTAGAGGCAAGTGATTTTTCACCTGGAGTGCACTACAGGGATGGAGAGAACAGGGTAATTATCTTTAGCAATGAAATTCTGTTTTGATAAGGCCATGGGGAAGGGAGCAACAGGTAAGAATAAATAAGTCAGTTCATTTTATTCAGCCTCCCTGAGGCAGCAGCCCTTTGGCATCTCTAACACAGGGCAGTGGGAGCCCTGACAACTCATGGGTCAGCAGAGCATGTGTTGTTTAAATAAAATCTATCAATGCATTGAGATATGGATGATCTTCAAAAATTTGTCTTTCCTACAAAAATATCAACAGCTCAGCTCCCATCCTTTGGTTGCTGTACATCTCAGTGTCTCCCTTTCACTAACCACTTATTTTGGAGCTGCTATACAGAACCTATAATCCTTCACAAAATTGCACATCTCCCTGAGCTATGAACATTTTTCAAGCTCCGGTTGAAACTAGGAAATGAAGACTGTTAAAATTGCAAGCTTCCCATTGAGCTATGACCACTGGTCTGGACAATAACAAGGTCTGATGTCTTGGGAAGAGTCAAGTGAATCTCCTGCAAGCTTATTAATCTGAAGAATAAAGCATATGGGTAGCATATCTCTGTTTCTCTGCTGGCCTTTCACCTGTAGAAGCCATCATCCTTAGAGAATGATGCTTCAGTCATTTCTCATGATTACCACACTTCAGCCCCAGCTTCAGAAATTGGTCTGCGCCATCCACAACCTGGAATTTCCTTTCAAGTGGAGTTTCAAACTCCTGACTAGCTTCACTGAATCCCATCCCCAACCTCTCCCACTGAAAACGCAACCACTGTCTAGCACATTTAGCAATACATTTCTAATCTACCGCAGGTCAAAGCTGTGTCTGCATTACTGACTCATTCCATCGAAACATGAACTGAATTACAAATAATTTTAGAACAACAGGAAGAGAAAACAGAAGTTATGCTAAGTGAAATAATCCCAACTCAGAAAGACAAATATCCCCATGATCTCACTTATATGCAGAATCTAAAAAAGTCAGAGTCATAGAAGCAGAGAGGAATGGTGGTTACCAGAGACTGGGGGAAGGAGAAATGGGGAGATGTTGGTCAAAAGTATGAAGTTTCAGTTTGAAGATAAATCAGTTCTGGAGATCTAATGGGCAGCATTGTAACTGTAGTTAACAATACTCTAGTGTATGCTTGAATTGTGCTGAGAGTTTTTTTAACAACCACATTTTTCATGTGTTTTTAAACACTTCTCTACAGCAGGACAGGGAGCACATCCATCCCCTGATAGAACACTGTTAAGAGACTTGAACTTAAATATTCTCACTACAATAAAATCGTGACTACGTGAGGTGATGGATATGTTAATTAACTTGGTTATGGCAATCATTTCACAACATATACACATATCAAAACATCACCTTGTACACCTAAAATATGGACAATTTTAAATTGTCGATTTACCTCAATAAAGCTGGAGAACAGAGTAGATGCTTTGGCAATACAGTCTTCAGAGAGAAAGAGAAAGACTTCAGTGGCATTCGTGGATCTGTTGGTGGGGATGACACATCCAGTGCCTGGTGGAGATGGTGGGAAGTCATCATAAGCAGAACCAAGGTACTGTCTCTGGAAAAATGAAGAGGAATATAAAGGACTGCCAAAAGGCAAACATGTGGAGGAGTCTCTCGGAGAACTGCTCACCAGAAATATTCATAAGGTTTGCCCAAGTGCTTTCATCTAAGAACTAACATTTAATGAACACTCTATTTCAGATACCACTTCAGTTGTTTTGCATGCATCAATAATTTAACTGTCACACTACCCTGTGAGATGGGTGATATTATATCCCCACTGAACAATGAGGATGCATGCTTTTAACTACTCAACTATCATCTGTATCAGGAGTTGGCAAACTTCTGTAAAGCCAAATCATAAATCTATTTGATGTTGCAGGCCAAATAGCTGTTTCAGTTACTCAACTCTGCCACTGTAGTGAAAAAGCAGAAAGAGACAGTATGTAAATGAACAGGCATGACCATGTTCAGTAAAGCTTTATTTACTCATAAAGTAAATAAAGGCTGCAGGGCAGATTTGGCCCTAGAGCCATAGTTTGTAGACCTCTGATTTGTATTTTGGGGGCCACAGGAGAATTTGGTCAGAGACACGTAGCATCAGAACACAAAACTGTTGCTTGTAGGTGATGGGATTTTTTTGCTTTCTGTCAGGCATTTTGGCCTTCTGAGTCTGCATCATTGAGGCAGTTTGCTTTAGATGTGCAATGTGTCTGAGGAACATACATAACTGTAATTTATGAGAACCAACAAGACTCTATCTCGAAAAGGAGCCATTAATAGGGGATCTCAAACATACCCCACAATCATGATAGGGAAGGAAGTACAGACCTGGCATTTTTAGACACTTTCTGAGACTCTTCCCCCTAAATTATGAAGGCAGAGCCCATCAGAATCACTCATCCTAAGAACACATCATTTCAGAGGGTATTTGAAGCAAAGGATGAGACAGCATTATAGTGTTTCCAATTTAATTTTGAAAAGTTCAGCATAGACAGTATGTAAATTAACTTCCTCCTACATCCCAGGTTCTTATAGTTACCATATGAAGTGCCCTAATCAGGAATGCATACTCCATAGTTGTTTAGTTAGCATCTGAAGGACACTATTTCAGAGGCAGGCTTTCACTCTGTAGGGAGCTATTACAAGCCTTCCAAGTATCTAAATCTTTATCAGAGGCTTGGTTAGTTAACATGAGGATGTGTGGTTATCTATTAAACATTTACCTCCAGCCTTCCCTGAAGTAAACTGAGCAATCTGTCAACATCAGCAGCTTTACACATTTGTATTACCCTAGATCTAGAACTCTGTTGTTTTGGATGTAGGTGCTGCCGCTAAATAGGGAATTCTGTCACCTGGGCCTACGAACATGGTAACTGACTCTGCTGTCATTATATTGTGTCTTTGTCTTGGAGAAAATCTTTCATGCAAACTGCTTTGACTAGGTTCCTAGGGCCCTAAGGGGACAGAGAGTAGGAACTGCTTATAGAAATAGGTTGTGCAACTGTGTTTCTGCCTGCTCCTTTAATAGATGTTCACACATGTACCAGAGTGTGCTCTGAGACTTGCTTTCATTATAACATAACACCTGGTAGCCATGTTATAGAGGAGAAGATACATGCATCTTTAAATTTCTGAAGCTACTCATATCTACCCAGAAACCCTGACAATTGTTTGACTGATAGATCCACTTAGGACAGGTTACACAAATGAATTCATTTACTTATCAAGAGTATCTATTGTGTAAATTGTTTAATTCAGTACCATGGTGTGTACCAAAGACAGAAAATGTGGACCCTATCCTCCAGGAAATCGCAGTTTGGTATCACAGGGAAAAGAAAATGTAGTAAGTATATTTTAATATTTTCTAAGAGTTGCTATTTTCAGACTTTGTACTGGCTTTTAATTCAATTTATAGAGCATTTGTCAGCCACATTGATATACATGCATTTTCACCAATCTTGTTTTACAGTTGAGGAAACTGGAAAATGAAAAATTACAAATACTGCTCAACAAAAATATGATATTTCCCTAAAGCCTTCAAGTAGTTATTAGTAAGAGTGATTAGAGGTAAGTGGGAGGACACACAGAGGATTGCAAGCAAGTTGCAGTTGAATGGCAGAATAGAGAAGTAATTCAAAGAGTAAGATTCTTATCCAAATTGAGCTTGAAATCCTTACTACAAACCAATCACAAACAAAAGTGTGTTGAAATGCACTGAGTCAATTCTCTCCAAAGAAAACCCACTCAAATACAGGATTCACACTGTAAACATTTGAACTGCCACAATAAATCAGTCTCCCAAGATCTTTGCACGAGTGTACGCATCTGGCTTTTGTGTAACACATAGTGAAACCAGACACTGACTACTGCATAATCATATTTGTAGTTCTGCTCCTGAAATGGAATAGTGTAATTCAGGGATGTTTTAATTGTGTGCCCAGTCTTGCATTTTAATCCAATCTTGTTTTATCTGAAAAGACCTTATAATGGAGTCCACCCGTAATGGAGTCACACATGCAAAGACCCGAGATCACAGAAAAAGACATCTAGTCTTTGTTTACTTTTATACTAGCTGGAATATAAGACATATTAACACTAAGTAATATCCCCAGAATCCTCTGTCACCCCTCAAAACATAGCTGGGAAAGACAGTGGCATTGATTCTGCAGTGACAATAATGTCGTAATTCTACAGATCCCTTGAAACAGTGAGGAAGGTACAGTTGTGTGGCCTTGACACAGCCTCCTATCTTAATGAAAATCAGAACTAAGCATCTCTGCTGTGGTAGCCATTATGCTCAGGAAGAATCTCATGATAACCTACTCAGTCTCCTCTGAAGTCTCAAAAAGAAAGTTAATTCTCCAGCTTCCCACACATACAAAGAGAAATCCAGTCAGACTTTGGAGTCAGGTGATGACTTCTGATGCATGCAGTAAACAGAGTCAGAGATTTATGTCTAGGGATCAGGGCTTCCTGCTACTAAAATGCCAGTAGATCTCATAGTTTTCTTGGTAGCTGTCCAAACCAGTGGTGCCACCACATCTCCCATACTTGAGTTTTCAATAATCTCTAGCAGTTGCAGAGCAACTGCAACAGCAGCTCCTCACTGACCCCAGTCTAGGACTGGAGTCAGCAGTCTCTTCCACCTGGCCCCCCTCATTGCCTCCTATATCCAGACTCCAAGTGTGCACTCCCTTCCCTGCTCTTCCTCTGTCTCCACACCCCAATGCACACAGGTGTATTCTCTTGTGATCTTAGAGCTTCTGAAAAAAGTAATTCCTTCCTAACATAATTATTTGGGAACCCCTAGGATAGATTATGAAAAATATTATAGAGAAACTGTAGACACACACTTTCATGGATCAATATAGGGTAATATGTGCACAGATTCAATAAAATTCTAAAGATAATTGCCAATTGAAATTCTTCAAAGAATTTGGAATGGAGCCCTTTTGATGTGAAATTTATTTAAGAGTGAATGATGAGCCTGGTGGGGAGTTAGAAGTCAGGACGTGAATTCTGTTAAATGAACAACTACCCCCTCTCAAACAATCAAAAAGGCTGAGGGGGAATGAAGACAAAGTCATAGAAAATACAAGAATAGAAAGTAAGGAACAATGAATATTGAATCGAAGCCCACTCAGGTAGTAGGTGGGAAGTTATGTACTGAAATAGTGAACCAAAAAGAGAAAACAGATTTATTTGAAAGGTAGCCTTCTAGCTAACACTTCAGTCAAAGGCAATAAAAAAACAACCCTCTATATAGTAATTCTTATTCCTATATAGGAATTGAATTAATATTTTCACTCTGAGGTGGTCATACATTCTTTGTTTTGCAGAGAAACAGTATGGCATAGTCTAATGCACTTGGTCTTAGGATGATGCCCTGCTTCCTATAAAGCAGATGTTTTCAGCCCTGTTGCATATTTGAATCACCTAAGAGATTTTAAAACTCCCAATGCCTGGCCCCACCCCCAGATATTCTGATTAATTGAGAGGGGCCTCGGCATGTATGTGCCTTTTTAAACTCCTTAAATGATAGTAGTTGTAGAGAAAATGGAAATTTCTGACCAGGATTCCCACCTGGCTTTAATATTGCCCATTGTATATAAAAAAGAGCCTGCACTTACGAAAGCAGCAGGATGTTTACCAGGGACAGAGCAGGTGGTCAGTCACAGGAGTACAGTACCCATTCTCTCCTCTCCTCAGTTCCTGGTATGTAATTGGTCAGGCCTTGGCCAGTCACCATATAGACCTGCCTACAGAGTTCCTCCTGGTGCTAGGGCCAGGAAGGAAGCTGGGAACAGGACAGAGCAGAGGATAACAGTGCAAGTGGAGAATGAAAGCCTAAAGGGAGATCCAGGAGAGAGAAACTGCACAGCTCTGGTGCTAGGAAGGGAGAGGATTGGGCCCCATGCTGGGGAGCAGGAGGGAGCATCACTGGAGCCAGCTGCTTGTACATAGCTGGATGACTGCTGTGAGAATAAATGTGGTATGAACCCCATCTCCCCCAACTTGCTCTTGTCTTTATTCAGTCTAATCAAATTCATAGTAAACTTGCCCAAAGCGGGGAACCCCCTCCTCCCAAAGCAATAGTAGTGAACACTCATAGCTGAAAACCGTTCTAGAGCCCCATTCTTAAAGTGTGGTCCCTGTCCCAGTGGCATCAGCATCACCTGGGAACTTGTTAGAAATGCAAATTTTCTAGCTTCAGAACTCTGAAACTCTGGAATTGGGGGTCCAGCAAACTTTTAACAAGCCCTTGGGGGCTCTGATGCACACTGAAGTTGGGGAAGCCTGTCACAGAGCAATGGTTCTCAAACATTGGTTTGCATAAGAATTACCTGGAGAATTTGTTATAATGTGAATCTGATTCAGGACTTCTGTGGCAGGACCTGAGATTCTGCATTTCCAACATGCTATCAGTTACTACCTAAAAATTTTGAGTAGCTTGGCTGTATAGAGGGATTTTTCTCCAACGTTGATGTGTACAAGAATAGATCGGGCTCTTCATATAAATGCAGATGTCCTGATTCGAAAATTTTGGAGTTAGTTTGTTAGAGGTGAGGCCTAGGATTTTAACAAGAAGGCTAGGCTATTCTCACACAGATGTCCCCAGACAACTCTTTGAAGCAATGACCTAAAAAAGGCAAGCTTTGAGAACCGACCCAGGACAAATCACTTACCCTGTCAGTTCCCATTTCCCAATCTGCAGCATAATTCCTACTTGACTACCTCTTACAACTGTTGCCAAAGTCAACGGGTTTAACACAGGTAAATTAGCCAAGTAATCTGCACCAAGAATCAAGGACAAAACCATATCAGCTATATTCCAATAAAAAATATATTTTAAAAAAGACAAAATCAGAGTTTTGAGCTCAGCTATTAGAACTGTGAAAATGGAAGAGGGGCTATGAAGTATAAGTATCTGATTCCTTGTGGAATGGCCCCTTGACGGTAAGAACAGCAACCTCCTCCAGCTCCCAGGAGCAGCAGCACTTCCTTGTACCATAACCTGTGATCTAAACTACTTCAAAACCTTGGAACCACTCAGAAGGTTGTACTGTCTTGATTGCACAGATGGAATAATAAACTCCTCTTAAAACCACATGCATGGGTACATGCACACACACACATTGATGTGTTGTACTGGTGACTTGGGTGGACACTAGAGTGCTCCACCCAGATCTCCTCCTAAAGAGTTCTTAAACCACAACCACTGGGAACATTAACTGCAGATGGTTGATGACTGCATCTCTCACTGCTAGTTGTCCCCCGTCACTACAGCACATTACCAAAATAGTAAATCACAAACAATACCTCATCTCACACAAGAAATGGTAGTGATTGGTGCCACCTGCAAAGAATTAAAGACTACATGGGTGGTCATCTCCATCATACCCTCATGTAATTCACCAGTCTGGCACCTACAAAACTGGATGGATCATGATGAAGGACAGTGGACTGCCACAAACTTAATTAAGTAGTAGCCCTAAGTGTAGTTGTTGTGCTGTATGACGTGTCTATGTTAGAGAAGACTAACATTGATCTGGACTTTTATCCTACTGAAATGTTAATATATCATGGCCAACACAGCAGATATAAGCTAAGCTACTACTTGGTTGAGCTTACAGTAATCTTCAGTCATTGTCCAGGATCTATGTGGTTTCTGTAGGGGCCAGCCTGCCAAATTAAATGGAGCTTTGACAGGTACCACCAGTCCTTCATCTTTTAGATCTTTAAGTGTGGCACTAATTGGCACTCTCCCCTATGATGGAATGTAATATTGTTTTTGATTTACTGTATTGTATGGGAGGAGGGCAGTTTCAGAGGATTACATTTGGCCTTAGCCACTATAATATCACTTACCCCATAGGCCAGTGACCCAATAGAGGGAGCTACTCCAACTCTTGAAACTCTCAACCCTAGGTATATCTTTGGGGACTGGAGAAATAACTCTCAGGTGGGTCTGAGGCCCATCAGATGCACTCCAAGTCCAACTTTTATCAGGACTCCATTTATTACCTGGTTCCATGCTTCCATGATGATATTTTGGGTCTGTAGGTATTAATGTCAAATCAGCACTTGTACCAAATATTCCTTGAACTATCTGCTTATTCACCTTCCCCCAGTGTACAATCACTAGAGTAAATGATAAATGACCAGAGGTTGCTTTAAGAAAGAACCAGCATAAATATCACAATATATGCTTGCTTTAGTGTTGCTGGTTTCTTCTTCCTAGAAACCCAGCCATCTCTTTAGTCAGTGGGTTATGGGTCTGAAATCTGGCTCAGGTTCAAAAACTGTACAAGGTACCATGACTTTTTATTGAGGTTATATTCTAAGCCTCATGCTAATCAATTCTGACTTTGGGCAATTATATGTATTAAGTAGTACCCTCACTGGTTGTCCATCTCTTTTATCCCTAGGGATACCATGTTCTAATAATCATCTCCACAACTCTGAGAATCAAGTCCTCTGGTCTGCCTCTCCAACCTGGCTGGTCATTGTAATTGTGACTCCCTTGCTACTAGCCATTAAGCCTCACATTAAGCCCCATTTGACCACTTTTGCTTCTTCATCTTCCCCATTACCATCAACAAGCTCCATGATAGCCTCTTCCACCATCAGCCATAGCCTGTAGAGGAAAACCACCACTGAACTTCTGAATAATACTGTGACTCCTCTAACCAGCATATTCCTGATAGCCTTGCCATGGAATATAATCCTCTGGTAGGTCTAGTCCCATTTCATCCACTCCTGCATTCCCACTTCTCTAAGCCTTTTAACTTTTGCCCACTGTTTACCATATTTCAACACTGTTCAGCATGGTCCAGTGCTTCATTTTAGCTTCTAGGAGACATCTTAAGTGGAAGTTTGCACAATTGCCTGGAGTTCCTAATAGGGTGTTAAGTCTATTATTCTGGTACAGGGACCCCAAGTCAGTAAATGTAACTTATCTGGTCTTATGATCCGGTCTCCTTGGCCAAACACCTTCAGAAATCCACTCACATAGCTAAGTATTCCTTCAGCTCCTACTGGTACATGCTGGCTAATTCATGTAGCTCCTTTTAAGGTATAGTATCATGCCCCTATTATCATGCTCAGTATACATCTCCAGCTGGATTATGCTGTGACATAACCCTGCTTATCCTCCTGGTAGACAGGAGAGGAGATGTGGCAAATTTTGATGGGATTCCTATGGTTCTGTGTAGGAAAGACCTCTGCTGTGTCTTCTGGAAAAGGAGTGGTTGGGGGAGAAAATGCTAGCTCTAATAGAGAATGATGGGTCACCTCTACAGTATAAGAGGGTTCAGTAATTCTGGAGATCCAAAGTACTTAGGGTATACAACTATATACTCACATCTTATGAGTTGGGGTCCCAGGCTTTCCTAAGTCCTTGGACTTCGCATAGCAGACCTACCCAGACTGAGTATTCAATTATCTTTGAAGCTCAGTGACTCTAACTCAGTGGTTCTTAACAGGGCTAAATCTTGCCCAGCAGGGGATATTCGGCAGTCTTTGGAGTCAGTTTTTATTGTCATGATGGGCTGGGGATGCTGCTGATATCTAGTGGGTAAACACTGAATATTCTATAGTGTACAGGGCAACAACAAAGAACACAGCTCAAAATGTCAGTAGTGCAAGGAGAAACCCTACAACTATAAAGTCCTCAGTTTGGTTTTCAACTTCTTCGTGTCTCCCACTGCAGAATATAAGGACCTCTTTGTAAGCTGCCAAAGAGGTCTTCTGGCCTTCATAGTTTCCCACTATTTATTAACTACTCTTATCTTTTTATTATCCCTCTCAAGGACACCAATGTCTCTTAACAGCAAATGTCATTGCCCTTGTATATATTTTTGCTTCAAACACTTTAAATGCCTGGATCATTTCAACTGCCAGGGCATTTAACCCCACTAGAAATTTTTCTTAAGTCACCACTGGTGAGTTTTAGCAACTGGTCCTCTGTCTAGTGGCAGATATTATCATCCAATACAACACAGAGATAGTGCCTTACTGCAAGCCACATATTGATTTAGTCCCCACTGCCTCACATCTCATTGCCTGCTTTCTTAGAGCAATTTTGTTACCATTGTGTCAGTTGTATCAATTGGGTCCTCCAGAGAGCTGATACCAAGAGTTAAGAGTACCAAAGGTGTATTGGGAGCAACACTGTGAAAGGAAAAATGAGGGAGTAGCATTGGGTAGGGGGAGCCCTCAGACCATGAGGTAGACCTGACACAAAGCTGCCAGCATGACAGGTTGCTCTAGGGCAGAGTTTGACCTTTAGAAGAATCCCATTTTAGGCAGAAATGACCAGGCCTTTATATCACAGTCTTGTTCTGTAATTGGCTGGGAACACCTTAGAAACATATGATTTCTGCTCAAGAGCCAAAGAAGCCTTGTAGAAGCTAACAGCTAGAAACTGTTGGCCTACCACATTCCTCACTTTTGGGTAATCTGTCTTGAAGCGGGATCTGAATGGTGATCTCTGTCTCCCAACACGGTAACCAGGGGTGCAGGGATGAGAATCTGCATCACTCCACCAGGCAAGATACTTAGGTCAACAAAGGTGTTAGCTGAGGGTGAGTGGAATCTAGAATATGTGGTTGAGGGAAAGGATCATATACATCAGTTGTAGTCTCAAGATCAAATGCAGCAGCAGGGCTATTGTTTATCCTTTTAACCCCTCTCTTATAAGGTTCCCCAGAAAATAAAACTTATGAAACTAACCAGATTTCTGGATGAACTATTCCAGATGCAGTAAATTTACTATATGGATCAAGTAGTTCTGAGCAGCGCAGCGATTTGATAGTGTTGTGCGCCACCTGTATCTTCTTGGCTGACATGCTGTAAGGGGGAAAGGGAGTGGCTTTATCAGATGCTAATGGCAGAGGGAGGGACAGACAACAAATGTGAATGAGGAATATCTTTGGGGATGACAGAAATGTTCTGTGCCTTGATTGTGGTGGTGGTTTTATGTGTGTATACAACTATCAAACTCATCAAATTGTACATTTGAAAATTATGTAGTTTTGTGCATAAATTATAGCTGAATAAAGTAGATATTTTTTAAAGTCCACTTCAGTAGCAGAGCGAAATAACTCATTTTAGCAGGGTCCAAGTGAATAGGTTGGTCTCCTTGCTGCTCAAATGAATATCCTAACTGCTCTGATGTAAACCTGCCCTGGGCTCACTGTGCTTTAAACTAGAACCCGAAGTAAGGTCAACTTGTCCAGATCTCTCAGTATACAGAGAATCAACTGAGACTCAAAGATAAAAGGACTTACCCAAAGTGACAAATCCAGTCACTAGAAGAGCCAGAATAATAATTTGGATTCCACACTACCCAGTGCTTTCTGCCTTATTACAGAAACCAGTCACAAAGTTTTGACTTACCAAATTAAATAGATACTGACGAGTCATAAAGCAGAACAAATGGGTAACATTGAATTCCACCAATAAATGCCATTAGCAGTATTTTTATTGGGCAACTTGAAACTTTAAAACAAATGGCCATGAGAGTAGCCTTTAGGAACCTGAACATAACCTGTTCGTAAATAAAATAGCTGCTGTATATTCTATGTGATAGATAATTGTGGTTCTTATTCCAGTGCATTTGACTCCGAAGAAGCATGAGGGTAATTAAACCCAATGACACAAACTCACACTGAACCCAGCCCTTTATAATATTACCTTGGACAAGAGGAATCTGCCTAGTGGCATTTCATGTAGTCACTCCAGCTTTTCCATTTCCTTTGTTGCAATACCTTAATGTAAGCCAAGTTTTCCTATGTTCTATTAAGGTACCTAGTATTTTTCTAGGCTGAGGCAACTGTTGCAAACAACATTAGCCCACTGAATCATGTATGTCCCATAAAATAAAAATTAAAACATTTCTCATGTAATAATGTTCCCTCAACCCCCAATTTTTTTGCTTCCTGTTATGCAGCAGTAACTGAAGCGGTGTTTTGCAAGGTGAACAGACCTTACACAGGCGAAATGTGCTTCATCCTCACAAAATAAACTCAAATTAAAGCCATGTCTGACTACCTGTCATAGGATAGGTGGAAAAGGACTCCTGCCTTTGCTCCCACACAGCTGCTCTTTCCCCTTGTTATTCTGTGTACTACTCCTCCTGTCAAGGCTGAACTTGGCTGATGAGAAGCTGTGGTAACTCAGAGCAGACTTGACCAGGAAACATGTTACTTCTAATCTTGCTCAGAGGAGTTTCTGGAACGGTAAACTGCGACATATGTCTGGCTCTTTTTTCCATAAATGAGAAACAACTTGTAAATCTAACAACAATCCATTTAACTACTTATAAGTCACTACCAGATTTCTCCCTTTATTCTCTTGCCAACAAATCCCTGAGAACACTCACTGACACCTACTTGTATGAAATATACATTTTAATACACATAATAAAACTTGTTATTTCAAGGCTTGAGTGGTATTGGACCACGATTCACATACATCCTGGGTTGAGGAATTAGGTGAGGCTCCGGTGGGGAGGATGTAGTATCTAATCAAAGGGCAAACATTTTCTTAAGAACATCTTGGGAGGTGCACAATGTTCTTTTCTCAAACACATGCCTACACTCTTTTCCCAAAGACATTGCTGTTTATTAACAAAGAGATAATTATGAATATTAAATGTAGCCAAACCATCCAGGCAAGTACTGCTGTTTCCAAGGACAGATGAATTTGGCAAGATAATACAACTCTGCTTTCTGTAAAATTTTAATATTGTGTACAAAATTTCTATTTTTTTTCAAAGAGCATAAAAATTGACAAAATAACAAGTCAGGATGACTAGGTCCAAGGTGTTGCCTTCTTGTCTTTGCCCCACCAAATTCCACCATTCCCCAGAGACTATGTAGGAAAAGGACCTACAAGGTTGAATTCAGGATAACCATTTGAGGAAGAAGTCCATAAAATGAGAATCTTATCATAGACATTTAGTGCTGCAGCCAGACTCCTTCTCAGAACGTTTCTTGCTTGGGAGAATGAAGTTGGAACTTATTGGGACTAGAATCGCATACAGCAGAATTCTTGTAGAATAAATAATAGGCTATCTTATCTGAGGGCCTTGAATAACAGAACCCCTTCATTTTAGCCTCAGCAATGTTATATGTAAGCATGGAATTTCCCTAAAGATAGAAGTCCCCTGTTATCCATTGTTTAACTGTGGGAAACCATGCTTAGTGGCTTCTAGGACAGCTGTGTCAAGCAGGAGAGTCCCTGGGGTGTGGGAAAGCAACTACAGCAACAGCAGGAAACTGGGTCATATGTAGAGTAGAAGAAGCTTCTAGAAAAAAGACATGAGTTCTAGCTCTAGCTGCCACTTATCTATTGCATCTTGAACCCCAATTTCTTGGGGTATAAAATTTGCCTATATATATTGGACTCGCGCACCTATAAGACTAAATGAGATGATCTACATATTCTTTATAACACTCTTTGTAAACTTTATGAAGAGTTAGAAAAATATTTGTTATCATGATTGTATTATACTTCGTGCATTATTTCTTCTACTTAAATTTTTCTCTAATTCCCATGTAAATATTATCAATGTTATACAAGATCTAGATGACTTGTTTCTGAAATGTGAATTTATTAGGCTGCAGTATTCACCAGCATTTATATTATCTTCCACTTTTTATTTCTATCTTTTATTTTCAACTAGAAAGAGCCCTTCTGAAAATATTCCTGGGCCTCTGACACATTTAAGGAACTATCTTTTGGTTTCAGATAAACAGTCAATGCTAATGATACGGTTCTTCAATAAAGATGCAATGGTTCTCAACTAATGGGCTCCACTCTCTCAGAGTCAGTAAGGCCCATGAATCTGCATATGTAACAGGAAATCACCACCACACCTTTTTGATGCACATACTTCCTAATCAGTCTTTAGCATACTTATTTGCTTGTAAGAATTACTCAGAGACTTAGTATATGTGGATGACCAGGCCTCTTCCTGGGAAATCTGAGTCTGTAGGCTTGAGTTAGGCCCCAGGAATTTGTATTTTGAACAAGCACCCCAAGTGATTGTTATCATGGACATAATTCTTCACACCTTAAGAATCACTGGTAGGGAAACCATGGTTCATTCCAAAAGTAGGGGCACAGTCTGGGACACTTGTCAGCAGTAACCCTCATTAAACAGTATAATTATTTATCACTCTTTATTATCACTTAATACATATGTATTATATATATATACATTATGCACATATACCTTTTAATATTAATTGCCTTTATGTATTGTATCTTAAAATACAGCTCAAAAAGAAATAACTTTCAGGGAAACACGTCTTGCCCAATTAAAGGCACTGTATATTGAACAGTGGATGATACAAAAACTGGGATTAGATACTGTCAACTTTAGACAGCACTGTCTTTCACCAGCATTTTACCTGATACTATCTTTCCTATCAGCGGTGGACTCATCCTAATTTTTATCTATCCTATTGCCAAAAATCTCAGACTATCTGGCCTGATTAGCAATCATCACTTCACATTTTACTTCAACTTAAATTAGAAACTGGGTGCCATTTCAAGATTCATAGTGGCTTGTTTGCATGAATCAGGAAGGAAAAAAGGCCAAGAGGTAAGATTCTCTTTAAGTGCTGCAAGCCGGGTAATAGAGAAATCTATAAAGGAAATTCACTACTTCCGGCAGAGGAGGTGGAATTGTTGAAAGGAACTGTAACTCTGAGTCACATAATGGCTAAATATATTTTGTGCTACAGGAGAAGGAAATGTCTTTCTGAATGGTAGGAAAAGACGGAGATTGGTATTAAAAGAATTAAAATTACAGTGTATGCTGTAGGTGTATGGCTCCAACAACTGTTTGAAAGCATATGAGAATAAAAGTGTTATATGAAAATCTCTAAACAGTTGTGTTTGATGGATGCTTCTGTATGTGTTGCTTTTACCAAACCTCCCATACCTCTGCAGGATCAGCGAGCTATCCCTGGCCACATGATTAACAGAGGTTGTTGCAGGTAGGCCCTGTACCAGAGAGGTAGCCAAATCAGATAGGAAACGTCATAGTCAGGAGAAAAATTGTGAAGCTTCAGTTGGCACTACAGGTTTTATTCTTATCTCCAAAGATAATACTGATTTCTAAAGAATTGGAGGTTGTGAATGGGTCAGCTCATAGATAACAGTTGATTGTCTAGCTCTTGCAGGATAGCAAGTCATGGTGCAGCCTAACATTTTAATCTTTGTATTTCCTGAATATGTATTTTATATTATTTGGTCCCATTATAAAAGTAACCTGTGAGCATTGTAAGAAATTTGGAAAATAAAGAAAATTAGGAGAAAACACCACTGTAGTCATTCTAGACAGATCGCTAAAAACAACTGTTCAGTGATGTGACATGGGAAAGATCCACCACATGCTGAGAGTTGAAGGAAGGAGTGGAGATCGAGAAGCAGCCTGAAAAGAAATTTGTGTTCCTAATGTATTCTTATCCCTCTATTTCTCTTCTCAACTTCCCTGCTCACTCAACCTTTCCTGCCTCTGTTCCCACCCCTAGGCTTTCCACCCTGTCCTTTGGAACTCTCAGTCAAGGCTCAGGCTCCTCTAGATCCTAAGCCACTGCTTCAGAAGCGTTACCATGCATCTGACCCACCTGGCGATCTTGTCAAAATGCAGATTCTGATGCCCTAGGTCTCGGGCAGGGCCTGAGATTCTGCATAGCTAACAAGCTCCCAGCTGATAATGATGCTGGTCAGTGGAACAAATTTAAGCAGAAAGTCCTAAATGACTTATCAATTGATCATTTCATCACCTAAACTTCATTTGAATCTGGCTGTCCTCTTAATTTTTAAATTGGGTAGTAGGTTCAGAGGTATTCATTATTTATTTTATTATCATTATTCCTAACTCACCTGTAAGCTACATATATTTTTAGATATAATACATAAAGGAAATTAATATTAAAAAGTATATGTGCATAATATGTATAAATACATATATATAAATTCAGATCGTGTTACTCCTCCACTTGAAACCTTTCAATGGCTTCCCATTTTGGTCTACATAGTCCTGAATTATCTAGCTATGTATACTTCTACATTTCCAGCTTCAGCCCATTCCCCCTCCCTGTTTGCTGCCCACTAGCCACCCTGACTTTCTTTTGTGTCTTGAAAGGGGCAAGCTCTTTCCTGCTTACTATTTGCTCCGCAGGGGAGATTTTTTCCCCACCATCCACCCACATCACTTTTGGGTTTCAACTTTTAAACTTATTTTTTCCGAAAGACATCTTGCCTAACCATTCCCCCATTCCCTTTCTTGGAGATTTATATTAATTCCTTTGTTATTTTGAATTTATATATTGATGTGGTAATTAACATTTGCCACTTCCATTAGATGTTAAGCTCCATGAGGACAGCAACACAGTAATCTGTTCATCGTTGTGTTCACCAGAGTGTACAACTACATTCAGTCTAGAATAGCCACTCGAAAAACATTTGCTGGACAAAATAAATAAATGAATGGAGAAATGAATGCATATGAATAAATAGCATAAATTGTCATTTCAAAATGGGAGGAAGACAGAATCATGGTGCTCTTGTATTGTGCATGTGTGTGCATGGACACACACACACACACACACGTAACGTTCACTCAAGTGACTATGAAAGATGAACTTAAATGTATCGGGGTAAATGTTTACACAGGAAGATCAGAGATATGAGAAGATACAGTGGGCAAATGTTAAACATGAGATCAATTTAAACACACTATGTTAAATACCAATAATAATAATGATTGAATTCATAATGCAAAAAAAGGATAGAACAGAAATACAAAATACTGGTAAACAGTGGCATAAAAGTTTATATATACAAGAAGGGGAGCGAGGATGTGGACCTGATTATAGCAGCCTGGCAAAGTCATTAACCTTCCTGAGCCGTAGTCTGCTTATCTGCAAGCACTCAATAAATGTTTGGTGAAAAAAAAATTAACCTGTACAATTGGAGAACTGTCCCTTCCAGGTCTAATATTCTATGACTTCTTAAGTGTTTGTCTCTTGGACAATCAGCCTCAAGGAGATTTTCAAATCCTTTTCAAAGCAAAAATTATTTTCCAATATTCTTTTCTCAAAGTATATATAAAAGCATGGACAAGACCCTGTAAAGGTAAATAAAACATAGAGAAATATTAGCATGAAAAATTGTAGAACGTACTGGGTAACAGAGCATCACATCTTTCAAAATTAAAACTTGCCCAAGTTTTTAAAGCCTTTTTTCCATTTTTAAGGAATCACCAAATTTTTCCCTTAAAAATGTCTGGTAATTGCTGAATGTTAGCAACTACTGCCTTGCCACTTGGAAGCAATCATTTCTCTCCCACTTTATTTTCTATGGCCAGACACTGAGCAAGAAAATCACCAGAATGGAAACCTCAGAAATGCTTAGTGAGTGAGTTCACGTGCCCTATTGTGGCTTAAGGGTCCCTGCTACTCCCAAGCCATGGCCATCATTCATAATTACCATTCCTTCTGACCAATCTGTCAGGAGCACCATGGCTGGCTCCCAAGGCAGCCCTGGCCTCAGCAGAAGTGCAAAATTTTTTGTTTTGCGTATTTTACTTTCTGTTCTCTGTGGTTAAAGACTATTACACTATTACTGTCTCTGACAAATATAACCCAGCAGGTATCATGACACCACTTGGAGATGAACATTTTTGAAGGATTTATGTCATAAGAAAACACACTAACAAATATAGCTGAACAGATGGGTCCTGATCACAGATTCCGAAAGGTTGAACACAGCAAGTAGTGAAGATTGATACCTACCTACAAAGCAGCAATCTGGGCTCAGAGAACAGCAAGCTACCACAGATATTTGGCATATTTATTGAAGCATTAAAAGACTTTCACAGTCCTCCTAATTATTATACCTACCTCTGGTTACATAGTGCTAGTCTACAGTGAGTTTTCCACTGATTTATTTAACTCTTAAATACCATAAACTTCTAAGCAATACCTATATTCATGCAGAGGCAATAAATTTTCTGCCACGCTATTAAACATTGTTTGCACTTTGGAAATGTCAGTGATATTTGCAGTTCTAAACACAGTATTTTATGCCACTTTAAAGGTGCAGTTGTTAGAGCCAAAAATATTCATGTTTTAAAAGCCTCTCTCATATAAATGGCTTAGGGTCAAAAGACATGAAAAATCTCTGTTTCATCTTAAGTCTGTTCAAAAGCTTTATATAAAAGAATGTCAGGAAGAAAATAATTCCTGGAAGATTCACCTGCTTTGCAAAATGAAAGGAAGCCTTAGATTCATCTCAATCCCCATTACAGTTTGGAAAAGTGTTTCTCAGCTAACAAGTTTCAACACATCAGTCATTCAATTTATTTAGCCAAACATCAAAGGTAAAATTGACTGACAACAATAGGATAATGTACTCTTCCTTGGAAACTGAAGATGCTACATTTTGCATATGCCAAGACACACCCCCACCTCCTGAGTTCATGCCCTCCACTTAAATCCCACAACCTTTAAAGAACGCCTGAAGATTAAAGGTGTTCAGCAATTCCAAGACTCCAACATGGTGACCAGAGAGAAGCCCCACTGCCCGACCTCAGGCATTCAAGAGGGGCCAAGCCGTTGGAGCCTAGCTAGCCCCTGTTAATGTTTGGTGCATTTGGCTAACCAAAATAATTAAAAACAATTACTATCTCAGTCAATATTTTATGAGCCCCTACCCAGTGCCAAATACAGCATTAGGCACTGGAGAGAGAGCTATGAAGAAGAGGGGTAAGATCCTAGCACCCACAGAGCTCACGGTCTACTAGACAAGGTAAACAGCAAACAAAAATGTTGAGAGTCATGCTAAAAGAGAAATCAAGATCACTGTGAGAGAATATAATAAGGGAGGTCTTGCCTGGCCTGAGGGGTCAGAGAAGGCCTGCTTAATGAAGTGACATTTAAATGGAGAGCTCAAGGAAGAACAGGGATCAGCCACATTTAGAGAAGCCACTGGCCTTGGTTCCAATAAATCTGCAAGCTATGCTTGTCCTAGACTGTAAGATCCCCTGGCAGCTACTCCAGCTATTAAACTGCATGCCAGCTTAAAAGGGAAGATAACAGGAATTATTTTATTCCCCAGGTAAGATACCATGACTGGCCAAATAATGATTTGTGTCTTTATCTGATAAGTCCTATTCTTCTCCCATGCCACACCTCCTTATTTCTGCTTTGTGAAAAGGAGCTAAAATTAACCCACACGAAAGTTGACATATTGGCCCAGGAAAACAAAGAAGCCAAAATGTCTTGCTTCTAAGTTCAAAAGCCAGGAGTTCAGGTGTAATTCAGCAAGATTCAGACACACACTGGGACAATCTACTTTCCTCACCCCTTCACACTCAACAGAATAACCCTTTGAACTGAGGACAATTTAGAAATGGAATCCAATGATTTGTCACCTCTCCTCACAGAGCCGGGGCTGGGGAAGAAGAGAAGCATGAGCCTTGGAGAGAAGTATCATCTGCCGTCCTGGGGTGACAGAGTACAAGTGATGCCATGTCCCATGGGTGACATAGGCAAGAAGAGGGCTTAAGAATACTCCTGCAACTTCTGAAGTTCCGAAGTTCTCATGAGTACCTAGTAGGGCATAAAAGTTGGCAGAGAGAGCTAATGGGCATGCCCATTGTCCTAGGGCTATGACGAAAGGGCAGGCAACAAAGGATACAATGAAGAGGATAGCTCCCTCCACTCCACCACTTCTCTGAGTGTTCTCTTCTCCGGAGGAAGGAGAAGATGCAGTTGCATAACTGCTGTATGCCAGGGTGGGAACTGTCATTAGCAGTTTAGACCATAGAGGTACTGTATAAGAGGTATGCAGGATCCAATCAGATAGCATTGCTCTGTAGGAATGGTGGCTCAGATGGGCACATACAAGAAGAATCTTGAACTCAGGCAGTAAACACTAGTTCAAGAAAGTTACTATGAGCTCAAGTGAGGGGACAATTTCAAGATTTTCATCTATTCAAATTAGATTGTGATGATGGAAAAATGATGTAAGGGTGCAACTTGAATTTATAAGAACAACCCCAGCTAAAGGATATGGATCTAGAGTTCCCTGTAGCCATAATGATTTAAAAAGTCATGCGCACAAACAGAATCTCCCTGGAATGTCGTTGCCCCTGCCCTGCTGTCGCATCTCCTCTAGTAGCTGATCTCAGTTCACTTGTAAGGTAGACTCAGTTTGCCTAGCCTGAGATGACGCACTACTTCCCTTAGGACGAAGTCTCCTTAAAATCTAAGGGAGGTTTGGAATAAAATATAGAGATAATGAAGTGAGTCACACCTATAGCATTAATACCAGTATGTGAAGTTCAGAATAAAGTGTGTGCAGTTGGTATTTAGTACGCTTGTGATGTTGACAGGAATGTGACATATTTTAGAATGACAGCTTAAACAAAAAGAACAGATTTCAATTTAAAATTTTCATTAATTTGTGATTGTCATTAAAGTATGTAAGATATTTTGACTTCATTTATTTTTTAGATGTACTAGAATGTTTAAGGAAACTTGATATTCTTTATATTTACAAGTTTGACTTATTAAATATGTGAGATTTGTTCAAGAAATTAGTAAGGCTTTGCTTATTGGGACTGTAAGTTCACCTGATCAGGTATGTGAGGTGCTTTAAAAGAAAATCATACATATTAAACTTAAATATGCACTTTGGAATGTTGAAGAGAATTGAGGTACCTACGTTTGCAAACAGGAATTCATTTAATTAAGCAGAATTTACTCTGTTCAGCCTGAGTTGATCTAATGTTAATCAAAGCCTTCTTGAAAGTGATTGAAAAATACACTAGATTTATGGAATAGACTAAGATTTTTAAATAGAATTTAAAGGCCAAGAGAAAACTACTTTTTAATTTGTAATTTTAATAAATTAATATAAAACCACATAACATCAAATAGTGTTTCCTGCACACAAAAGGTCCCCCTCAGGCATCAAAAAATTCAGTAATGGAACCTAGTCATTCTTCCACAAAACACCTCAGTCACAATCTCAGGGACCACTGTGTATTTCTGTATCAAGAACCAGACCAGTCATGGCAGAAACTGAAGACTGGCCGCTCAAGATGCCATTCTCAACTGCATTTCCCTTGCCTGTCTCCCATGACAGAAGGTGGAAAATCCAAAAAGTCACTTTTCCTGCCTTCTTTCATGGCAAGTGGTAGCGTGTGACTCATTTTTGCTAAGAGGAAGTTTGTGAGGAGCTTCTGCTTTCCTAATAAAGGAGGCATGTACAAGAGGAGAGCTACTGACTAATGATGGTTTTTCCCTCCTTTCCACCTTGGAAAGTTTACGTGCTGTCAGGGTATGAAGCAGCCATTTTGTGACCATGAGGTGAGAAACGCAAAATTGAGAAGCCAACAGGCAAAGAATGGCAGAGAAGAAGCATAGCAAGAGCCTGAGTCATCGAACCATTAGAACAATGTTGAGGCCTCTTGCATCTGGATTTTCTTATTACTAAATAATAATTAGCTTTGTCTTTTAAGGCACTGCTAGCTGATTTTCTTTTACTTTCAGGTAGAAGCCTTCCTAATAGTTATACCTGGAGATATCAACTGGAGTAGGGAAATCTCATAGGATCAAGACAAAAGGATCAAGAAGAGAGCCTTTTGAGACCTCTTTCCTCAAAAACACTATGTAACAGCTGCATAAAGCCAAGTCCTCACAAACGTGATTACCATGCTAGGATGCTTGAAAGAAACTGCCAGGAGATGGAAGAGAGAGAGAAAATGTGAGGTGTTTTAAATCTCAATGTGGCTGAATTATTCACGTATATTGATTAAGACATCACACACTTGGACTGAGTTTACCTGGATGCAACTCGATTAAGATTTTTATTGCTATTCTTATTGTTGTGGTTGTTATTGTTTTCTACTACTATGAGGTAGACTAGGCATTTAAGAAAGAAAATGAACTCACTAATAGAAAAACAAAGTTATGTTATTGCATATTTGAGTCTATGACTATGAAATTCACACATCTGTACCTCCTCTCTAGCTGCTCACATCTTAGGAGGCTACCTGGCATCAGACAAGAGAGATGAGTTGGCAGACAAATACACTTACAGACCATATCAACCATCCCACATTAAATTAACATACATATTGAGTCCCTACTACGTGCCTGTCTCTGCTCAAGCTTTTTCTAATCTACAAACCTTTTAATATTAAGTAAAAAGTTGTCTTTGCAAGTGTGGGTGATACAAAACACAAAGACTGACCATGAATCTGAACTATAGGCTTCCCAAGGCTAATATAAGGCTGAAAGTTATGAAAAGAAGTCAAGCATTGACCCAAAAAGAAGATGCAAACAGATGCTCTCCTTCTTCTCTTTTCCATTACTGGAATTGTAAAGGTTTTGCCTCATTTCATACTGATCCTGCCTATGTTTTCTTAAATGCCTGAAGGGAAGATTAAATGTTGAAATGTTGTCTTCTGTCATGATCCAGCTGAAGCCAATGAACTTTTCTGCTTATGGTCTGTGATGCAAACCTGGAACATGAGAACAACACTATGGATGGAAAAGGTATTTCAGATGATGTGGGGGTAGGAAGCATGAGAAGCCAACTCAACCACACCTCATGTACCAAAAGGGAAGGAGAGGAAGCTGGAAGCCCACAAAGTCTATCCCATTGAGACCATCCTGCTTTTAAATTTGGTTAAAAGGAAAGTATGAGACGTAATCACCCTCATCAATATCATCAACTTAGAGAGGAAGTGTGAAAGTTTATCTATTGATTTTGCTTTGGTTTTATAAGTAAATTGCACACTTTTGTTTATCTAAGCATTTCCAAAATTACAGAGTAAGCAAAATGTAATAAACCATTTTACATTTGGATTCAGTTCATTCATTAATTCCAATAAGAGACATTGTATTTTGGTTTCTGCCAGAAATTCATTCAAGAGAAGGTCAATAAGAAGGGCAGATGGAGCAATGAATGGATGAAGATCATTGTAAAAATAAAGAAATGGTTATTTCCAATTGTTGTCAACACTGTATACAGTCTGACATGGGTTAAAAGTAACATTTCAGTCACGAATTTAACCCTTATCAGCTGACTGTCTCCTTACCGAACATCACTTCTGTGCCTCTTTTGCACAAGCTCACTGCACTCCATCCATGCTTCCTATCCACTCCTCAATTAACAGATAGTGTCTTTCTCTGTAGGAATGGAGGTTGCCTTGCCTTCTACTGCACAGCCGCATATGTGCATCAAACTAATTTTCAGTCATGCCACATCAACAACGCCTTGAGGTGAGTGTCAGTATCTGTAAGCCCTCAGCAGAGAGATGTGCCCTCAGAGGAAAAAAACATATTTTTTTAATAAACAGCCCCTTTCAACCTGCTTGTAATAATTTTCCCTACATCATGTTTATCTTTCAAGTCAGTCTTTAACATTCTAAAGATAAAAGATATGACAAAACTTCTTTTACTCTATCTTAGCAAATAAAAGGGGTAATGTAGACAGGGCTTGCTGATATGAAATATACATTTAGCATATAGATGGAAATATATGGCTATAGATATATTTCACATAATATGTATGTATCTATGTATACATACATAGAAAAATTAATAACTTAGATCCATGCCTATAGCACTTTATATCTTATAAACCTCTTTCATATGCATTCTTCATTCATTCATTTATTCAAAAACACGTATGGATAACCTACTATGTCAGGCACTGTTATTGGCACATGAGATAAATAAGTAAACAACATAACATTCAAAGATCCCTAATCTTGTGAAGCCCAGCAAGGGAGACATTTATAAATTACTAAGTCCCAGTTTATACCTACTGTCCTGGTAGAATTTAATAGCATCCACTTTCACTCTTAAAAGTTTCCCAGTACTACAAAATTGTATGGTCACTATATAAACAAGTAAAATATGTTATTGTATTAAATTATGTATTATGTTAAATAATAAGTAGTGCTATGGAAAAGAAAAAAGAAAAGGTAGAGCCGAATAAGGGGGTCTGAAGTGTGAGACAGGTGGTTGCCGTTTAAAATAGGATGGTCACAGCAGGCTTCATTGAGAAGGTGGCATGAGCAGAGACTGGGAAGAAATTTGGTGTGGAGCACTCTGCCCAAATAGTGTTCCCAGAAGACACAACTCAAAACTTCTTAGTTGAGATTGTGCCCAGTGTCGTTGGGGAATAACAAGAAAGTTAATAGCACCCACTTCCTCTCTCAAGAAGTAAGAAACAAGAAAACCTGTGAGCCTGGAGCAGAGGGAATGAGAAAAGGAGATGAGGCCAGAGTGGGAATGTAGGTAGGAAGATCATGGAGGGACATGTAGACTAATTTTAAGACCTTGACTTTAATTGCAAGTGAAGTAATGAGCCACTGGAGGAATTGGAACAGAATAGTGAGTACCACTGAAGATCTGATTTCCTTTTAGTAGGATCACCCTTGTTGCTCTATTCAGAATGGAGCTGGCAGGTGACATGGCAAGGAGAACAAGGAAGACCAGTTGGGCTGCTATTGCAATAATCCAGCAAAGAAATATTGGTGGTTGGACCACAGTAGCAGCAGTGAAGAGAGTGAGAACTAGTTGGGATTCTGAGTATATTTTGAAAGAAGAGACATTTAATTGGATATTCACAACAACTCCTGAGAGGTAGACAAGAAAGAGATTATTATTCCCATTTTATGAATGAGAAACTGGAACTGAGAGGGGTTGTAATTTGCCTAAGTTTAGGCAACTAATTGAATGGAAGAAAGAGCATAGAAGCTAAGTCTCCTATTAGTCTCGGACTTTGTGTATGTTACACAAAGATTTCCAAACAAACTATAGGCCATACAGTAACCATGCACTTTCCCCACACCAGGCCCCACAGGAGTATTTTCCAGCAGAAAAGGTGAAAATGGCTTTATCAACATCAGCTTGGGGTTCCATCCAGGACACATGTTAAGGATCATGTCCACTCTCAGATGTGACAATTTCAACTAAAGTGATTAAATGACTTGAGCATAAGTGGACAAGGCTTAACACCCCTAAAGGAGCAGTATCATATAACGGGAAGAGGAGAGGAATAAATAGATGGGTTTAAATCTTCCCCTAACATGTATAAGCTGTGAATTTAGCACAAGTTACCTAGTATATGCCTCCTTTATTTGAGAACATTAAATAAAGTCTACAAAACATACCTGGTATATTCTCACGGGCTGGAATTCTTGGTCACTTGGAGACATTGGCCTCCTTTCAGTGATCTGGGTTCTTTCCCGTTTCAAGGGCTTTGCATCTGAAGTTCTGTGACCTGGAGAACTCTTCCTCCAATTCTTTGTCTAGTGAATCTCTACTCATTTTTCCAATCTTGGCCCAAATGTACACTTCTGTAGAGTTGGCTTCCCTGATCCTGAACCAGGTCAGTTTTCCCTGTTAGAAGCTCTAGGACATAGTGTACTTTTCATGAACAATATTTGCCACAATTCTTAATTATTTATTTACTTGGATAATTAGTTATTTAAGATATGTCCCCTTCACTGGAAATGTAAGCTTTATGAGTTCATTGCTCTTTATATCTAGTACGTGACACACAGTAGACACTCAGGAAGTATATAGTAAATGGGTAAAGGAATAAATCCATGCATGTGCAAGAAACTCAACACATACTATAGAATATTTACATGTTTATTAACCCAAAGAATTGGGTTTGGAGAAAAAATGTTCCATTTCAGGGAAAATATAAATTGTGAGAATATAAATTGGGTACATGCTTCCCCTTGCACAGGCAGAATGGATTCACTGTTATGAAAGCAAATGTTTTCCACTCACATGACTAAGTAGGTAATCCAGAGGTCATTTCAAAATATTGTTCAATGGGCACACAAGCAATTTCCCCTGAAATTGTTTTTCCTGTTGATCCTATTTTCTTTCAAAAAATTCACCAAGAGGGCTTGCACTCTCTATGTAACTTCTTATAAACAAGTATGTGGTTCATTGACTCCAGCTCTGAAAACTGTTCCAATTACACTGTGAGACTGCAGAGTGAATATAACCACTAACTAGATAACTATGCCTCCAGCACAAGAACAAGCTCCATTAAGAACTGGAATCCTTGAGTCATAGGTCTTCTGTATGGTGCCTTCTACACTTCAGTAGGAGAGGATATGAGGAATTACATAGTTCACTTGACATTTATATGTGCACTTGACATTTGCAAGCATACTTGACATTTAAGATTAAAATCTGGCCCTTGGCACTAAATTGACTTAAAAATGAGAGATACTGAGATAGGGAAGCACTTTTCCTAAGTAGAAAGGCGGTCAACACAACCAAAGTTTGCTTGCTTTCTTTAGCAGAAAAAGAATAGAACTCAGTGTTTGCTAGATTCTGCGTCCATGGCCAGTAGTGATGGAGGCAACATATATCCATTTTGTCTTGGCTAGGTAATTTGCTGTCCTTTGTTAGAGAGTAAACAATAGAACTATTGGATAATTCATACCTGTGTACATAAGTCAAGTTGTACCAAATCACCCTATCTCCTTCAAACATCCATGACCCCTAGTCTATGACCTACCCACTCCCCATTTTTTTCTTCTCTAACCAACAGGATGCAATGGCATACTAGCACAGTGGAGAACATGAGGGGGCAAATTAAAGACATTAAGATGTCAGCACCATTGAAAACATAGAGAAGACAATGGTTCGGACATCTGCTCTCTTCTTCCCAGATTGGATGAGTGACCTTTATTACTGATTTTTACAGCTAATTAGCAAAATTGAGCTGGTCAATTGAGTTTATTTCTTCTCACTTAGACTAGGAGTGAACAAACTACCCTACCCACAGGCCAAATCTGGCCCTCCAGCTGTTTTTATCAATAAAATGTATTGTAACACAATCACACCCATTCATTTACAGTGTCTATGGCTGCTTTCATGCAAATAAGGGTAAAGTTGGGTACAGGCTTCCCCCACTGTCAGAAAGTAGAGTCTTCCTGTGAAACCTTTCCTAAGCCCAAATGCAGTAAAGTGAAGAAGCAATTGCCATCAATTTATATGGAAAACTTTGTGAGCATGCCCAGACCCCCAAAAAATCACCTCTTAGACTTTTCTGATACCTTAGGACACATCTTGCTAACAGATGTTTAAAATAAATGCAGATGAAGCAGAGATGCTCAGAGACACAGGTCACAACTCTGACGGCTTGATGCTGAGGTGCTGCGTGTGGTTCCCGGGAAGCGGTTTGGCAGAGCCACTCTTGTGGCTCTGGACACAAGCTGCCTCTGCCAAGGGGCTCAGCACAGAACCAAGGCTGAAAGCCTCTTTTCGCGTTTCGCCTTTTTTTCATGAAAAGTGAAAATCCTCTGGATTCTTTTAGTTAGTGAAAACAGGTACTACGGTAGCTCTTTCAAAGACTAAAATATTTACTATCTGGATCTTTGCCAAAAAAGTTTACTTAGACTATGGCTACTTGAGAACTGAAAAAAAATTCTGGACAATTTAAAATACTAAATTGTGTTAAGAAATGAAATATAGTAAAGTCTTCTCTGTGTTGGTCTTTCCAGAGCAAAAGCCTTTAACCTTTAAGCAATAAGCTGTTTTGATTTTTGCTTCAAATCATTATAAAATTTAACCAGATTGCCGTCACTCCACTCTAAAATGTATTACACATTAAGCAGAAGACACTGAACATAATTTAATAATGTCGCATAACAGAATAAGCCTGGGCTCTGGAGTCCAACCAGAGACTTGACAGGCCTTCTGCTAATCCCATTAACAAATAGCCCAAGGCGCATTTAGATAAGGATTTAGGAGCTCCAAAGCCTGACAGATATTTCCTTTCTGTAGTCCTCTGTTTTGAATGACTGCTATGTTCCCAAGAACTTGTCTGCTACAGGTCCACCCTGCAAAAGGAAAAATTGAGGTCACATCCTCCGTTTGGTGGCAATTTGCTCACCTAACCTGCTGACCTTTGTCTGTGTTCTCCATGCTCACCAGCACTGTTTTAAATAAGATCAAACCTCCTGGCTCTTAATAAAAGCCAGTCAACATCAAACCCAGAAGCACTGCCCCTGCTGTGAGCAGTAGCAGGCCAGAAACAAGTTGCAGGAGACATTACAAAGAACTCAATAGTGATTATAAACTGACAGCAGAACTTCTAACCAATGCACTTAACTGTCTCTGGTAATGCTGATCTTTACAACAATGAAACACCTAGAGTGTGACTATTTACTGTAGGAATTGGAAGGGTCAGGAGATAGTTTTGCCTCATTGAGCTTTTGCAAATGATGATAAATGAGATTCTTCACTACCACAAAAAGGGGATCTTTTACTCCTAGGTTTCCTGAAACAGTTTGAATTAATGGCTCTGGAACATTTGAAAAGACTTTCTAATCTTTCCTGTTTTGCTTTTTACCTTAGCTTTGTTTGGGGAGAGGAGGATAGAGCAAATTGTGGTAAAGGTGCATCTCTCTGCTGACTTGAGTATTTAGAAGGTAATTGGCTTTTCTGTCAGCTATGCAAAACCAATGAAAATAAAAGATATTCTAGCAATTCCTTGGTTCTCCTGAAAGGCACTGCTGCTGCAGAAAGATGCCGTAGATCCATTGGCTCCACAGCTATTGAGATTATACTCATTACCCACTCAGTCACACCAGACACAAGAATTCCCCACCTCACTGGCCCGGCTGGGAACAGTCCCTTTGAAACCTCGCGCCACATTTCCAATAATCAGGAATGTAGCTTTCTCTTCTTCCCCTCCACATAAGGCCTAAAGAGTTATCTGGAGGAGGCAATTGTGTTTGAGATGAAAGCTTCCTAGAGACTATTCTCGCTTTGTCTTAAGGAAGATGTGGAATTGAAAACCTAATAACTCTGCCTCTATGTTCCCCTGGGTGATTCCCTAGGGACCTGGCTCTGTCACACTTCCTATGCAACTACCTGATATGTTTATGCAGAAGCCATCATCACCCTGTTTTCCAGAAGCTGAGTCTGGAAAAACTTATACGATATTCTCTCCCTGGTAGGCAGTATCTACAATGGCTGGCTTTAGGCAAGTGGACTGGAACAGGAATTTCACGTTGCATCACTTCAGAGGGCACTATTCATATTGTGAGTGGTGTCCCCTTGGAATTGCATTGTGCACAACTGGCACAACCACACTGTGGTAGGCAGAATGATAGTCCCAAAGATATCCATTTCCTAATCCCTGGAAATGACAATATGTTAGGTTACATGGCAAGGGAAAATTAAGGTTGAAGATGGAAATAAGGCTGCCAATCCGCTGGCCCTGAGAAGGGAAGATTACCCTGTGTGATGGTTAATTTTATATGTCAGTTTGGCTTGGCACAATGCCTAGTTATTTGATCAAAGGTTATTCTAGATGTTTCTGTAAGGGTGTTTTTGGGTGAGATGAACATTTGAATTGGTGGAATCTAGTAAGGCATATGGTTCTCCATAATATAGGCAAGCCTCATCCAATCAGTTCAAGGCCTTAATAAAACAAAAGACTGACCTCCCCCAAGCAAAAAGACATTATCCAGCAGACAGCCTTCAGACTTGAAGTGCAACATTGGCGCTTCCCTCGTGTCCAGCACATTTGGACTTGCCAGCCACTATAGTTCCATAAGCCAATCAATTCCTTAAATCAATCTCTTCCCCTCTCCCTCCCTCTTTATATATACAGTTGACCCTTGAACAACATGGGATTGAACTGCACATAGGTCCACTTAAATATGGATTTTTTTTCAATAAATATATCAGAAAACTCTTTGGAGATATGTGACAATTTGAAAAAACATTTTGTTTTCTCTAGCTAATTTACTGTAAGAATACTGCATATAATACATATACAAAATATGTGTTCCTTGACTTCATGTTATCTGTAAGGTTTCTGATCAACAGTAGGCTAGTTGTAGTGAACTTTTGGGGGAGCCAAAAGTTGCACGTGGATTTTCAACTGCATAAGGAGTTGGCACCTCCTAGCCTTGGTGTTGCTCAAGAATCAACTGTACACACACACACACACAAACACATCTAATGGGTACTGTTTCTGGCTAATACACCTTGGTTTATTTGGTTAGGCACAGTGTAGTCACAAGGGCCCTTTAAATATGGAAGAAGGTAGCAGAAGAGAAGGTCACAGAGATGAGAATGTAAGAACTTATCCTGCCATTGGTGATTTTAAAGGCTGAGGAAGGGGTCCATGAGCCCAGGAAGTAGGCAGCCTCCAGAGGCTGGAAAACTCAAGGTAACAGATTTCCCCCTAGAGTCTTCAGAAGAAATACAGCTTATTGACATCTTGATTTTAGCCAAGGGAGATTCCTTTTGAACTTCTGATCCAGAACTCTAAAAAGATACCTTTGCATTGCAAGCTGCTGAATATGTAGTAGCCTGTTTGGCAGCAGTGAGGAACTAGGACAGCAAGGAAGTGGCCCTTCTCTGGAGTCTGACACACCTGGGCTCTTAGTAGTCTCTACTACCAACCACAGACCTGCAGTCCGTTATCTGAAATTTCAAACTAAAACGTTTTGTAACTTATTTGGCAGCAATACCTGACTTAATCCGAACTAACATGGAGCTACTTATAGTCTTTACCTCATTAAGTGTGAATATTCATATATTTCAGTGCATACATATTAATGTTTTTGATTATGTGGTATCACCACCAACCCTGCTGAGGATATTATGTAACATATGATATACAGACCATGTAGTTTTCTAAAATCCAGGAATTTCTGAATTTTGAAACTTATCTGACTTCAGATAAAAGATTGTGGCTTTTTCTGAGTATGACCTTCCATAATTTACTTACTTCTTTAAGCCTCAGTTTCTCACCTGCCTGTGTCAAAATATTCAATAATTGTTGTAGGTGTTAGCTATTTTTACCCCCTTCTCTCTTCGCCTCATTCCTTTTCCCTTTTGCCTATGCTTGCATCTCACCTGCACCTACCATGTTCTACAAATATCTGAGTGTCCACTATGTGCCAGGCACTTGGCTCTCTGCTCTTCTTCAGTGCTTGTACTGAAACGACTCCCTTGCAGATAACCACAAAAAACCTTGACCAAAATTGCCTGCAACAATCTCTGAACTCAACAGACAAATGACATTGAGAAATATTCATACTGGCTAAAGGGTCAAAGGATAAGTAGGAGGAAGAAACTTGTTTGCTGGCTAAAAATCATTTATTAAAAATCCTATGCATACTGTAGAACTGAGAACAAAGAATCACACAGACACGGTCCCTGGTCATGGGAGCTTATAAAACAAGTCAGTCCACAATAGAACAGAGACATCACAATGTCCTTAGGATGTCACTGAGAAGACAAACTTTTAAAAATATTCAACAAAAATTTCATAGTCACTTATTGAGTGCCAGGATTCTCACATATATTACCTAATTTAACATTCAAATCAATATGACATACTTTTATAAAGCCAACACTTAATTGATAAGAAACTCTGGTGCAGAAAGATGAAGTGACTTCCTCAAGGTGATGTAGTGGCAAAGTCAGGATTTGAGGCTTGTGTATCCAAGCCAAGTCCATTCTTCACTTTCCCTGTGCTATGCTGCTGCTTAGTTTTTTTTTTTTAATGCCTCTTGATTGAAATAAACTGGCTAAGATAGTAGATATGTGAAGACAAAGATTTTCACAGGAGGGATTAGGGAAAAGCTCAAAATATTGTTAAATCCTTTTTATTTTCTGCAGCCTTCTTTCTGTGGCATGCTTCACTTAGCTAAGGGTTGCGGATACTATCCCTTAAATATTTAAAAATATATATATATTATATATATATATGTATATATATATATAATATATATATATATAATCTTCCAATTCTTAGCAAGAGAACCCTCACTATCCTTGGGCCAAAATGCCCATTGTTAGAAGATATTCTTTTTAACCTTTGAACAACTGAAAAACATGCAAAAGTGCCTTTTCTTTGAGGTTATTTTCCCCTCTCTTTATGCATGCAGATTACACTCCTTTGAGATGCTGATCTTTTCCCATGGTGCACTTGGCTGACAGAAAGACAAGCTTACTGCACAGAAATGCCAGTTGAGTTGACAAGCAAACTCCATCAGTATGCAATGTTTATACAGTACAGTTTAGCAACAGCAGTTCACACAGTCTGCTGTCCTGGATCAGAATTCTAATTAAGCCTTAAATATTCTAAGTTCAAGTTCATTCTTATTACTGAGACCTTAGACTTTTTGTTTTAGAAATATGAGGCTTTGTTTGTCTGCAAAGAAGATAGAATATCATGCATTACCAGCATGGTCTGAGCAGTTGTGTATAAACACCCTGGTGCACTGTTTGTGGAATGAATGCAGCTCGTTTTGGTCCATCTAGATTTTTTCCTATTAATTACCACCTTCAGTGGCTGCTGGGGGTCAGAAAACTACTTCTCCAAAGTTGCCTATCCTCCAACTGACACACAAAATAAGTGGATTGTGAAACAAACTTTGGTTGTTGGCAGTAATGACTATTGAGCTCACGTTACAAAATCTCCATACCATATCAAAAAAGGACTGTATTTTATTACTAAACTTACAGCAAATACTATCTAAATTCAGACATTATCTACCTATTAAAACTTCTGAAGTATACTTCAAAAGAGACAGCTGGAAAGCCAAGTGCCAATTCCATCTCTTTCAGTTTTATCTCTTCAACAAATTTCACCATGTCTGTCACAAAGGCACAAATGAAGCTTATGAAGTACCAATTACTATGGGGCAGCCCCATGGAAGCCAATGTTTTCCCCTCCCTTAGTTCAGATTACATATCAAAAACATTATCACCTAAGATGCTTTATTGGAAATTAAAAATAAGTGATTAGCACTAATCATTTTCCAGAAGTAGAAGTGGCAAAAAAATAACATATTTTAGATTGTCACTCTTAAAATCAATTTTTTTCAATTGCTATTTCTGAATAATGCATTCTAATGACAGTTCAAAAGGCATAGGTGTGGGAGGGGAGGTGATTATTCAGCTAACAAAAAGCTTGTGATTCTCTCTGAGACCAAAATGAAGGATTCCAAAGATTCGGCCATGTGCAGGACTTGGATCCTGGTTGTCAGACACCCCACCCAGGAAGTTCTACAGGGTCAAGAGGACATTCGATAATTTGAGATGCAACTGAGTACCATTGGTATCTGGTAGGAACCTCATGGAATGGAAAGAGAAAAGCTAGCTTGGGTAATAAAGAGGATTAGTCAGCAAATGGGTGCAGAAAGAGTGTTGTGATTATGTTATGCTGACCGTGTCAGACAGATAAGGGTAACTCCATTTCTGTAAATACTGGGAAAATTTCAAAAT
Source organism: Phataginus tricuspis (assembly GCA_029783875.1). NCBI lineage: Eukaryota > Metazoa > Chordata > Mammalia > Pholidota > Manidae > Phataginus > Phataginus tricuspis. The sequence goes on along the minus strand of JAQQAC010016209.1, from coordinate 118,037,585 downwards.
CACTCCCATTTTTATGGATACTGCCATGCATTTCATACCTAAGCAAAAATGAGCTTGGATTTCACAGAGCTAAGGGAATATGGAAAGGATTATTCTAAAGTAAAAAAAAGAAAAAAATGATGGCAGGGTTGAAGGGTTCTGGACTTGGAGGCTAGTTGCACACCTCAGGTGAGGGATGGAGAAGGAAGAGAGAAGAGCTTCCTGGACCATGAGACAGATAATGAGTCATAACTATTACTGCCCCTCCCAGTGGACCTAGCACAACTCATGGCTCACAACAGATACTAAATAAATATCTGAAAGATTGAAGTGAAGGATTTTGATGAGAAAAATGAGGTGATGAGAAGTAACTTTCAGAAAATTCAATTGGTAACACTGTGTAGGATGACCTGGATCTGGAAAGAATAGTCAGGAGGCAGAATAATTTTAAAAATACAAATGAAAAATAAAGCAGTAAGTCAAACTCATGAGTAATCAGGAAATTACAAATTAAAACAACAATGAAATAATTACCCCCTGCCAAATTTACAATAAATAAGAAGTCTAGAAATATCAAGTATTAGCTAGGATTTGAGGAAAATTCCTTCAGGAGAACAACTTGGTGGTATTTCAGAATTTTTAATGTGCCAATCCTTTGATGGAGGAATTTCACCTATAGAAATAATATCACTTGGAGAGGAAAAAAAATGGCAGCATGAGAAGTGAGGCGGAAATCTCCTCCCCAAACCACACATATTATGAGGAAATAGCAAGTACAACTATTCCTAAAACAGTGACCAGAAATAAGATTGCACCAGCCGGTCTACATCTGGGAGAAGAAAATATCTCACATAAAAGGCTAAAATAAAGAAGCCAAATCCTTTGGGACCCAAGCACTCCCCCCATCCCAGCTCACCAGCAGGAGGAAGAGAATCAGAGCAGAGAGGGAGTAGAAGCCAGGGACTGCTAAATACCCAGCCCTAGAAATCTACTCTGGGAGCACAAACCCACATTTCATGGTGTTCTGAAGATTAGAGGCGCTGAAAACCAAAGTCAGAGACTGAGACTGCAAACAGGTTCCACAACCAGGTGCGCTGGGACAAGAGAAAAGCAGGCACTTTGAAAGACATCCCAACAGTGAGAGGGCTGCTAAAGAGGCAAGGATTTAGGAGAAGGAACAGGTGGACAAAATCATCCCAGCACACTAAGCCCAGCAGGTTGGGAACTTTCAGAAGCTTCAGACACTCTATCCCCCTGGCTGGCAATGTAGCCCCAAGACCCTTCACTGCGATAAGCAGCCTGCCACTTTTTCCTCCTGGCCAGCACCTATGCGCAAACCTGCTGTCTCTACCATTCCTCCAGACAAGCCAGACAGCAACCCCGCCTACAGCAACTACACAGCTTACTGAAGAGGCTTATCCCTGTGCCTGGCTAAAGGGCCCTGACAGGGGAGGCAGGCACTGCAGCCAGGAAGCAGGAAGGGGCTTTGTCCTCCTGGAAAACACAAGCGCTGCTTGCCTGTAACCCCCACCATTGCCCTAGGCCATCCCAAGGAACTCCCTGCCCATGGCAATTTAGGGGATTAACCCAGAGGCCATTGCCTGTGTGGGCTCACTGGCCCAAGCAACAGATACAGGCACTGCAGCCAGAAAACAGGAAAGGATTTTGTCCTCCTGCCAGGCCCTGGTGCCACTGGCCTGCAACCCCCGCCATCGCTCCAGGCCAGCAGGAGGGCAGCCCTGCCCAAGGTAGCTTAGGGGATTAACCCAGAGGCTGCTCCCAGGGCATGGCTCACTGACCCTGGCAGCAGAGACAGGGACTGAGGCCAGGAAGCAGGAAAGAGCTTTGTCTTACCAGGTGGCACTGACACCGAATGCCTGCAACCACTGCCATCACTCCAAGTACTGGGAAGCTCCAAAGAGCAAAGCCTCTGGGCACTAGAGGGCACCATCTACACAACTTAATATTTCTCACTATCCAATAGGATTATGAAAAGGCAGAACTTTGTTCAATCCAAAATCCCTCAAACACCAGAAAGAGGGTTCAGTGAGACTGGAATCACCAATCTTCATGAAAAAGAATTCAAAATAAAAGTCATAAGCATGCTGATGGAGCTAGAGAAAAACATTCAAGAGGTAAGGGATGAATTCAGGAGGGAGATAGACACCTTAAAAAACACAGTAGCTGAAATGAAACAAACAATAGAGATTTAAAAGCAGATTAAATGAGGTAGAGAAGATTGTAAATGGAATAGAAATTAGAGAGCAGGAATACAAAGAAACTGAGGCAGAGAGAGAAAAAAGATCTCTAGGAATGAAAGAATATTAAGAGAACTGTGTGACCAATCCAATGGAACAATATTCGCATTATAGAGGTACCAGAAGAAGAAGACAGGAAAAAAAAGGATGGAAAGTGTCTTTGAAAGGTGGGGGGGCACGGGGAGGACTGTACAACTCAGAGAAGACAAGTAGTGATTCTCATCTCACTACACTGATGGACAGTGACTGTAATAGGGTTGGTGGGGGGGGACCTGATGAAGGGGTAGTTTAATCACCACAATATTGCTCATGTAATTGTAGGTTAATGATACCAAAATAAATTGTAAAAAAAAAAAAATTCACAACCAAAAAAATAAATAAATAAATAATTGCTGAAAACTACCCAAATCTTGAAAAGGAAATGTCTCTCAGGCCATGGAAGTCCACAGATCTCCCAACACAAGGAACCCAAGGAAGACAACACCAAGATATATAATAATTCAGATGGCAAATTTCAAGGACAAGGACAGAGAATTAAAAGCATGCAGAGAGAAAAAAAAGATCACCTACAAAGGAAAACCCATCAGGCTATCATCAGACTTCTCAGCGGAAACCTTACAGGCCAGAAGGGAGTGGCATGATATATTTAAGGCAATGAAACAGAAGGGCATTGAAACAAGAATAGTCTACCCAGCAAGATTATCATTTAAATTTGAAGGAGGGATTAAAGAATTCTGAGATAAGCAAAAGTTGAAGGAATTTACCTCCCACAAACCATCTACAGTGTATTTTGGAGGGCCTGCTCTAGATGGAAGTGTTCCTAAGTCTAAATAGCTATCAACAGTAAAAATAAAACCACAGTAAAGGAAGTAGACCAATTAAATACTAATCAAATGCAAAATTAAATCAGCTACCCACAAAGTCAGTCAAGGGATACACAAAGAATACAGAATATAACACCTAACATATAAAGAGTGGAGGAAGAAGAAAAAGGAGGAAAAAGAAAAAAGAACCTTTAGGTTCTGTTTGTAATAGCATACTAAGTGAGTTAAGTTAGACTGTTAAAGAGTAAGGAAATTACACCCTTGAACCTTTGGTAACCATGATTCTAAAGCATGCAATGGCAATAAGTACATAACTATCGATAATCACCCTAAATATAAAAGGCCTGAATGGACCAATCAAAAGACATAGAGTCACTGAATGGATAAAAAAAACAAGACCCATCTATATGCTGCATACAAGACACTCACTTCAAACCCACGGACATACAAAGACTAAAAGTAAAGGGATGGAAAAAGATATTTTATGAAAATAATAGGGAGAAAAAGCAGGAGTTGTAGTACTTGTATCACACAAAATAGACGTCAAAACAAAGAAAGTCACAAGAGACGAAGAAGGACATTACATAATAATAAAGGGGTCAGTCAAACAAGAGGATATAACCATTATAAATATATACGCACCCAACACAGGAGCACCTAAATATGTGAAACAAATACTACCAGAATTAAAGGGGGAAATAGAATGCAATGCATTCATTTTAGGAGACTTCAACACACCACTCACTCCAAAGGACAGATGAACCTGACAGAAAATAAGTAAGGGCCCAGAGGCTCTGAACAACCCATTAGAACAGTTGGACCAAACAAATATCTATTGAACACTCCAACCAAAAGCAACAGGATGCACATTCTTCTCAAGTGCATATGGAACATTTTCCAGAATAGATCACATACTAGGCCACAGAAAAAGCCTCAGCAAATTCAAAAAGATTGAAATTGTACCAACCAACTTCTCAGATCACAGAGGCATGAAACTAGGAATAAATTGTACAAAGAAAACAAAAAGGCTCACAAACACATTGAGGCTTAACAACAAGCTCTTAATCAATGGATCAGTGACTTAATTAAAATAGAAATCAAGCAATATATGGAGACAAATGAAAACAACAGCTCAATGCCCCAAATTCTGTGGGATGCACCAAAGGAAGTTCTAAAAGGAAAGTATATAGCAATTCAGCCTTATTTGAAGAAGGAAGAACAATATCCCAAGTGAACAGTCTAAATTGACAACTTTTGAAACTGAAAAAAGAACAAATGAGGTCCGAAGTCAGCAGAAAGAGGGACATAATAAAGATCAGAGAAGAAATAAATAAAATTGAGAATAAAACAACAGAAAAAAATCAATGAAACCAAGAGCTGGTTCTTTGAGAAAATAAACAAAATAGATAAACCCCTAGCGAGACTTATCAGGAAAAAAAGAGAATCTACACATGTAAACAGAATCAGAAATGAGAAAGGAAAAATCACTACGGACACCACAGAACTACAAAGAATTATTAGGGAATACTATGAAAAATTATATGCTAACAAATTGGATGACCTAGAAGAAAGGGACAATTTTCTAGAAAAATACAAACTTCCAAGACTGACCCAGGAAGAAACAGAAAATCTGAACAGACCAATTACCAGCAATAAAATTGAATCAGTAAAAAAAAAACTACCAAGAACAAAACCCCTGGACCAGATGGCTTTACCACTGAATTTTATGAAACATTTAGTGAAGACCTAATACCCATCCTTCTTAAAGGTTTCAAAGAATAGAAGAGGGAATACGTCCAAACTCATTCTATGAGGCCAGCATCACTCTAATACCAAAACCAGTCAAAGACACCGCAAAAAAAAAGAAAATTACGGACCAATATCCCTAATGAACAAACATGCAAAACTATTCAACAAAATATTACCAAACTGAATTCAAAAATACATCAAGAGGCTCATACATCATAATTAAGTGGGATTCATCTCAGGGATGCAACGATGGTACAACATTCGAAAATCCATCAACATCATCCACCACATCAACAAAAAGAAGGACAAAAACCACATGACCATCTCCATAGATGCTGAAAAAGCATTTGACGAAATTCAACACCCATTCATGATAAAAACTCTCAGCAAAATGGGAATACAGGGCAAGTACCTCAACATAATAAAGGCAATAAACAACAAACTCACAGCCAACATCATACTTAACAGTGAGAAGATGAAAGCTTTTCCTCTAAGATCAGGAACAAGACAAGGATGCCCACTCTCCCCACTGTTATTCAACATAGTACTGGAGGTCCTAGCCATGGCAATCAGACAACACAAAGAAATACAAGGCATCCAGATTAGTAAAGAAGAAGTCAAATTGTCACTATTTGCAGATTACATGATATTGTACATAAAAAACCCTAAAGACTCCACTCCCAAACTACTAGAACTAATATCTGAATTCAGCAAAGTTGCAGGATACAAAATTAATACACAGAAATCAGTTGCATTCCTAAACAGTAATGATGAACTAGCAGAAAGAGAAATCAGGAGAACAATTCCATTCACAATTGCATCAAAAAGAATAAAATACCTAGGAATAAACCTAACCAAGGAAGTGAAAGACCTATACCCTGAAAGCTACAAGACACTCTTAAGAGAAATTAAAAAGGACACTAACAAATGGAAATGCATCCCATGCTCTTGGATAGGCAGAATTAATATTCTGAAAATGGCCATCCTGCCTAAAGGAATCTAGAGATTCAATGCAATCCCTATCAAAATACCTACAGCATTTTTCAATGATGTAGAACAAATACTTCTAAAATTCATATGGAACCACAAAAGACCCCAAATACCCAAAGCAATCCTGAAAAGGAAGAATAAAGCTGGGGGGAGTACGTTCCCCAACTTCAAGCTCTACTACAAAGCTACAGTAATCAAGACAATTTTGTACTGGCACAAGAACAGACCCATAGACTAGTGGAGCAGAATAGAGTCAAGATATTAACCCAAGCATATATGGTCAATCAATATACGATAAATGAGCCATGGATATACAATGGGGAAATAGCCACTTCAACAGCTGGTGTTGGCAAAACTGGACAGCTACATGCAAAAGAATGAACTGGATTATTGTTTAACCCCATACACAAAAGTGAACTCGAAATGGATCAAAGATGAATGTAAGTCATGAAACCATAACACTCTTAGAAGAAAACAGGCAAATATCTCTAGAATATAAGCATGAACAACTTTTTCCTGAATGCATCTCCTCGGGCAAGGGAAACAAAATCAGAAATGAACAAATGGAACTACATCAAGCTAAAAAGCTTCTGTACAGCAAAGGACACCATCAGCAGAATAAAAAGGCATCCTACAGTATGGGAGAATATATTCATAAATGACATATCCGATAAGGGGTTGATATCCAAAATATACAAAGAGCTCACGCACCTCAACAAACAAAAAGCAAATAATCTAATGAAAAAATGGGCAGAGGACCTGAACAGACACTTCTCCAAAGAAGAAATTCAGATGGCCAACAGGCACATGAATAGATGCTCCACATTGCTTATCATCAGAGAAATGCAAATTAAAACCACAATGAGATATCACCTCACACCAGTTAGGATGGCCACCATCCAAAAGACAAACAACAACAAATGTTGGCGAAAATGTGGAGAAAGGGGAACCTTCCTACACAGCTGGTGGGACTGTCAGCTAGTTCAACTATTGTGGAAAGCAGTATGGAGGTTCCTCAAAAAACTCAAAATAGAAATACCATTTGACCCAGGAATTCCGCTCCTAGAAATTTACCCTAAGAATGCGGGAGCCAAGTTTGAAAAAGACATATTCACCCCTATGTTTATCACAGCACTATTAACAATAGCCAAGAAATGGAAGCAAACTAAGTGTCCATCAGTAGATGAATGGATAAAGAGGATGTGGTACATATGCACAATGGAATATTATTCAGCCATAAGAAGAAAACAAATCCTACCATTTGCAACAACATGGATGAAGCTACAGGGTATTATGCTCAATGAAATAAGCCAGGCAGAGAAAGACAAGTATCAAATGATTTCAGTCATCTGTAGAGTATAAGAACAAAGCAAAAACTGAAGGAACAAAACAGCAGCAGACTCACCGAACCCCAAAATGGTGTAACAGTTACCAAAGGGAAAGGGACTGGGAAGGATGGGTGGGAAGGGAGGGATAAGGGGGAAAAGGGGCATTATGATTAGCCTACATGTTGGGGGTGGAGGGCACGGAAAGGGCTGTACAACACAGAGAAGACAAGTAGTGATTCTATAGCATCTCACTACACTGATGGACAGTGACTGTAATTGGGTATGTGGTGGGGACTTAATAATAGGGGGAGTCTAGTAACCATAATGTTGCTCATGTAATTGTAGATTAATGATACCAAAATAAATAAATAAAATAAAAATAAAAATACCATTTGACCCAGGAATTCTACTCCTAGGAATTTACTTTAAGAATGCAGCACAGTTTCAAAGAGACATAATATGTACCCCTATGTTGATCACAGCACTATTTACAATAGCCAAGAAATGGAAGCAACCTAAGTGTCCATCAGTAGATGAATAGCTAAAGAAGATGTGGTACATATACACAATGGACTATTACTCAGCCATAAGAAAAAAAACAAATCCTACCATTTGCAACAACATGAATGGAGCTAGAGGGTATTATGCTCAGTGAAATAAGCCAGGTGGAGAAAGACAAGTATCAAATGATTTCACTCATCTGTGGAGTATAAGAACAAAGCAAAAACTGAAGGAACAAAACAGCAGCCGACTCACAGAACCCAAGAATGGACTAACAGTTACCAAAGGGAAAGGGACTGGGAAGGATGGGTGGGAAGGGAGGGATAAGGGGATTAATGGGCATTACGATGAGCACACGTAACATAGGCAGGGGGGAATGGGGAAGGCAGTATAGCACAGAGAAGACAAGTAGTGACTCTATAGCATCTTACTATGCTGATGGACAGTGACTGTAATGGGGTATGTGGTGGGGACTTGATAATGGGGGAAATCTAGTAACCACAATGTTGCTCATGTTATTGTATATTAATGATACCATAATAAAAAAATACCACAGATTGGGGGGCTTATAAATAACAAAAATTTATTTCTCAAAGTTCTGGAGGCTGGAAGTCCAAGATTGGGACTCCAGCATGGTTGGGTGAGGGCCCTTTTCTGGGTTACGGACTTCTCATATCCTCATATGGTGAAAAGGGGCTAGGGAGCTCTCTTAGTTCTCTTTTTGCATTAATCTCACTCATGAGAAGTCTGTTCTCATGACATAATCACCTCCCAAAGGTACTCACCTACTAATACCATCACCCTGAACATCAGGATTTCAATATATGATATGGGGAGGACACAAACATTCAGCCCATGGCATGCTGTTTACAATGTGAACAATGGAGGCTGGCAGTAGTAAAAATGGGGAGACCTTTCAGGAAACTATTTTAACAGTAAAGGCAAGAGTTCACAAGAATCTGACCTAGAGTGGCAGTAGAAATGGAAGACTGGAAAAAGTAGAGTAACTGACACTTTGTATGGTCAGTCTGTTTAATTCCAGCCATTTAGCAGATATGTGATATTATATCATTATGGTTTTAATCTGCATTTTCCAAATTATGTTGAGCATCATCTCATGTGCTTATTGGCCATTCATATATCTTACTTGTTGATGTGTCTGTTCAAATTTTGACCATTTTTATTGGATTGTCTGTTTTCTTATTGTTCAGTTTTAAGAGTTTTCTATATGTATTGGAGACAAGTCCTTGACTGGATATGTGATTTTCCAATATTTTCTCCCAAGCTTTGGCTTATCTTTTCATTCTCTTAACAATATTTTAGAAGATTTAAAAAATATTGTTGAAACCTTATCTATCAAATTTTTAATAGATTTGGTGTTTTGGTATCGTACCTAAGAAATTGTTATCAAACTTACTGTGTCTATTGATAACAAATATTTTCTTCAATGCCTGTTCTAGGAGTTGCATAAGCTTTAAGGTTTGCATTTAGGTCTATGTTTCATTTTGATTTAAATTTCATACATGGTGTGGGGTGTATATCCAAGCTACTTTTTTCTGTCCTTTATTTTTTTTTTTTGCACACAATTATCCAGTTTTTCCAGCACTACTTATGGAAAAGATCATTCTATCACTGCAGCATTGCCTTTGTGTCTTGTTAAAAATCAATTGCCATATATGTGTGAGTTTATTTCTGGACTCTATATTTTCTTCCATCGTACTATTTGTCTATCATTATGCCAGTACTATGCTGTATTGCTTAATATAGTTTTATAATAAATTTTAATATCAGGTAGTATCTTGCAACTTTGTTCTTTGTTTTCAAAGTTGTTTTGGCTACCCTAATTCCTTTGCATTTCCACATGAATTTTATAGTTATCTTGTCAATCAAGACCAACAAAATTTTCAGTTTGCATTGAATCTATGGAAGAAGTGAAGAGGAATCAACATCTTAACAATATTCAGTCTTCCAATCCATTTACATGGAATATATTTCTATTTATATAGCTCCTTCTAAAGTTTCTTTCATCAGTGCTTTGTAGGTTTCTGCATACAGATTCTGCACATATTCTGTTGGATTCCCATATAAATACTTTTTGGTGCTTTTGCAAATGATATTTTTTTATTTCAAATTTTAATTTCCAATTTTTCATTGCTGGCATATAGGAATACAACTGACTTTTGTATATTGTCCTTGTATCTGAGCACTTTGCTAAACTCACTTATTCTAAGATTTACACACACACATATATATATATATATTCCTTGGGATTTTCTAGTAGACAATCATGTCATCTGTGAAGAGATAGTTGTATTTCTTCCTTTCCAATATGTATATATTTTATGTCTTTTTCTTGCCTTATTGCACTCATTAGGTCTTACTTTTATTTTTAAGTAGAAACGTTTATATTTTATTCAGGGTTCTGGGATCAATTTTAAATAATACATTGGCAGCGTTTCTACAAGTCATTTACTGAGTGATAAGAGATTGGTTATACAAAGAGACTCCAACATATCTTAGAGGAGTTTCCATTGTCAGTGATGGAACCAGGGTAAATGCTCTTCAGTGAGGCAAAAGTCAATAGCAAAGTGTGTCCCCTGAACTGAAGACAGGAAACTAGGTATTTTTTAAGAAGGTAGAGTGTCATGGAAGTAATATTACACTTCTAAATATATCAGGTGATACTGCAGAACATCTATTATCTCATTTGGTGCTTAAGATAACTCACAACTGTTGGTACTACTAATTTCTTTTACATGTGGGAAAACCAGAATTCAGACAATGGAATGCTCTGCTTAAGCTTACATGGACTTATGAATCCTCATTCTATGTTCTAAGAATCATTGGTGTACTTAGAGATTCTGATTTATGATTTGGGGAGGCCCTGGCCTCTTCTGTAAGTGCTAGGACCAATCTACAGTATGTGATAGCTTTATGTATTGTGCCAGTGGTGTACAAGATTGGAATAGAACTTTCTGACAAACTGACCTCTTGCTTTTATGTAATCAATTGCACATCAGGGAGTTGTAGTTTCCTGACACCTTGACCCTTTAAACACAACACTGCGAGTACCTGATTCTTTGATAGCTGAACAGATAAATGATTTCCACTAAGTTTTTCCCCTGCCCTGCCACTCTATGGTTCTGACTGAACAGAAAGTTCAAGGATATGGAAGTGCTTCTGATGCATGAAGCCTTCAAACACAGAGTCTAGGGACCCTAGGGTTGGGCTTGATCTTGTTAACAGGTATAGAAAATGCCACAGTTAGTATGTTCTATTTCCATTTAGGAAACCTCCAGATGCACTCTGGGTTAGTTTGTATATGACTGATGTCTTTGCCCCAGTGATGTTAGGCTTCAAATAGTAGCCCAAGTGTGTCTCTTTTTGGCAAAAGCCTTTACAGATCCCTCTTCCTTTGTGTTCTGACTTCCTTTTGCACCTTTAGGGCAGCAGTTGTCACTGCTTTATAAAGGAGTTGTAGTAGAGATATCTATGTTTCAGAGCTTTGCCCCCCTTCCTTACCTGGCTGTGTGCTTCTTGAGGACAGGGTAAATGTATTATTGATCATTGTATCACCTATGTTGAGGGCAGGGCTTAGAACCAGACTAGGCACTGGATAAATATTTGGTTCGTGGAACTGAAAAGTAATTTTTTGGTTCTAAATACAAGCACCAAGAAAATACCCTTTCAGGTTGTTTTCATTATTAGACTTGTTTTCTGAATAGTTGAGCAAATGATAGTATGAGACTTGGGTTATGTTTATAGCTATGCTTCAGGCTATGCTTCTAGCTACCGTATAAGGAGGAGAAAAGTTTGAATTGCCATTTTCTTTTCCAGCTAAGTTGTCTCTGGTTGGGGCATACTCCTTACAATTCACTGGACCATAGAGTCAAGGTGCTTCATATGCCCACAATATGAAAGCAAGTCCCCTGCCCTCAAAGAGCTTGTATTTCTTGATAGGTTATAAGAAAATAACCCAATAAGCAAACAAAAATATATTACATTGTTTTGATATGAAAGAAATGAACAGCATGGTGTGTTAGAGTATGGTGGTGGGGAAGGGATGGATGCTTTAGAGACTTCTTGGGAACGACCCCTCTGAAAACTTGGCATTTGTTCTGAGATTTGAATGATTCAGAAAAAGACCTGCCACATGCAGAGCTGTAAAAAGAGCACAAAGATGCTGAGGTGAGAGAGAGCTTTGCTTCTTTGAGGAACAGAAAGGAGGCCAGTGTAGTTAAAGTGAGAAGTGAGGTATAAGATGTGATTGGAAAATTAGCAGGGGCCAGATTATTGGAGGCCATGTAACCCCTGAGAAGGACTGGGAATTGTGCTCTGAGTGTGATGGGTAACCACTGATGGGATTTAAGCAGGCCCATGTGAGGTTTATAACAATGGATTTAAAGATTATTTTTCCAAGCAATATTTAACGCTAAGTTTTATATGTGAGGAAATTATATATTTGGGTTCAATGAAGCTTGGAATTTTACTCCTTGCTTAAAGGGATAGAAGGGCTGGGGCATAAGAAAGGGAGTGATTATAGTGTCGGATAATGGCATCTAATTTGAGTAAATAAGTGAAGACATGAAATTGGTGATGGGACTTGAAAATATGATGGGGTCAGTGGATTGGAAATCACAAATTGGTTGGAAAATTATTGGATTGGGATTACAAGAGGAAAGATGAGAGGCTGAAATCAAGATTTAGAAGTGGTACTGTTATGGGTAATGCTAAATTTAAGTATGTGCACATGGGAGTGAGTGACAGAGGTGAGGAAGAGGGAGAGAAAAGTGGAGGAAGTTAAGAAGCTGTGAATCTAGAGTATTGGACATTCTGTGTATGTGGTTGTTGGCATCACTAAACGTTATCACTGGAAAAGAAATGGAAGTGATGTCAAAGAGCCATAGCCAAAGTCTTTAATGAAGAAGAGATGCTGGGAGGTTAGTAGCTGGCAGAAAGTAGGAGGGGTAGCAGGTGGTTTGGTCTGATGTCATGCGCTTTAAAGAGCTTGGCATTTTTAAGGAAAAGAGATTTTGAAGTAGCAGTGAAGAATAAGGCTTCCCCTGGCTCTAGAATTCAAGGACTGGGAGAGAAAAATATTCACCTTTGACAGCAGCAAGTCCTCATGGGACAGACAGGTCTCAATTAAGGTGAGGATACTGGAAGGATGGTTCTGAGAAGAGGTTGAAGATACAGGAAAGTAGACTGAATAGGAAACACGTTCCCAAGAGTTTAGAAGGTATAGGTAGAGGATTGAGTCAAATTAAGGAATATAGATAGCAGTATAGGGAGGAAATTCCAGGTGAGAGAAGTAAACAGGGAGGTGAGGCATTATGAAACCAGTCATTATAATCTCTTATGGGCAGACAGGCAGTATGTTCAAGTTATAGAACCAAATGCTTAGTTCATTGGTTTGGTGGTTATGTGTATGAATGTCAAGGAGCTGGGGGTTTAGGGATGTTCTCACCAAGAGTGTGAGGAGATTTCATGGCCTTGCTGGTAAGTAGGCAGTCCTGCAGCTTATCATTTAGAAGTGGTTAGTTATTCAGAGAATGAGGTCATGTGATGGGCACCCTCTTCCCCTAGTGAAATATTTGAATCTTTCCAAAAAAACCAGGGAGTGGGACAGCTTGTCTTTGCACCTATGAGTATGGAGAAATGGTTGTGTCCAGTTTAGCCCCACTGGGCTCTGCATATGTAGCTTCTGACTGCTTGGACTGTGTTTTCTACTGAGAATGTATGACCCATCCTAACCAAAGAGATACCGGGTAAATATTCTGCCTTCAGGCAGTACTCCATTCTTTCAGGAATAGAGCCAAACTCTGCTTAGGTCGAGTTGTCATTGGTGGTTTGAAGTACACTGCAAGGACACACCAGTGTTGCTATGGGATTACAAGGAACGGAAGTTGCTCTTTTACCCTCTGCCACCTCATGGCTGGGTAGCAGTTGTCATACCACCCTTTATAGTGGAAGGATTCTTACTTCCCATTCTAGGGTACCAACTACTCTGGTTCTTCTCTCCACTTATCTTCCCATCCTAGCCTCATATGCCTCTTCTAGGACCAGGAAGGACTTTTTTGTAGAGGCTATGTTAAAAGTACTTTATTTTAACTCTGCCACGTTTCCTAGGGCAGGATTAGAATCATCTCTGCTGGTGCCTGGACAGCCATTTGCTGATTGCAATCATTCTTTTACCTTGACAGCTCTACCTGCAGTTTCTACTCTGACCTTATTTAAGTGCACTTCTTTTAAAAAGTAGGCATGAATAAAGAACGATGCACAAATCATAAGCAAGCAATTCAATACACTTTTACAATGTAAATACACCTATTCATGACTCAGTCATATCAAGCACCCCGCAGGCCCTCTTCATGATCTTTCCCTGCCCCGGCACCCTTCCTACCAAAGGAACTACTACCATGAATTTTATAGCACTCTCAGTGTTTAGGCTGGTAGGAATTCGACTTGCTTTAATATAAAATGCATATGTCTTTCCTTTGATTAGAAGGCTAATTTAGATATTTGCAATGCCCAAATTTTGCAACAGGACCTCCTCTTCATTGTCAGTATAGTAGACTCACTGTGTGACTTTGGACTTGAAGCCATCTATCTGTAAATAAGCTTCTTGGAGCTTATCTCTCAGCCCAGTTATATATGGGCAAGACTGGCCTCTTTTCTACTCCCATTGTCTAACGGCAAGCATCATAAATATGGAGTAAATCTGATGGTGTCAATCGATGACATTCATAGCATATGTGAATCAGGAAGGCTCCATGTTGGCTCTACTGCCCTTTTTGCTCCATTTCCACTGTTCTCACTAAGGCTTAGTGAAGTTCAATTATGTCTACCTAATTTGTAGTTGCCTTATGGGAAGTAAAACTATATCATAGACTTCCTGATCTTGGATATTCAAAGCACTTCATCTAGCAACCCCAAATCAATATTTTTTTCTTAATTTGAATGAATCCAATTATGTAAACTATAAAAATAAGATGAATTTCTCTCATAATACTTGGGCAGCAAGGGAGACATTCTGATGTTCGGATGGATATGTTTAGGCATAGTTATTAATATAGTGTGTTAGTACAAAAATTGTCCAAGTTTCTACAGTCTAGCTTAAAATGTTATATAAGCTAATTGCAATAGTTTGCTAGTCTGAATAAGCTCTACTCTAGATAAGCTGCTTGTGGGGACAAGGTCTTCCTTTGCGTTTGGTGGGTATAGAAATTAAATTTGTATTTAACATTCTCTACCATTGTGTACCTGAAAAACATGCTCCAATCAGTTCCCAAATTACTTTTCTTCTCATAGTCACACATGACAGCCCGTCTTCCTCTCACCTCCTCCTCACCCTACCATCGCATCACTGATCTCACCTACTGCTCTCCCTCTTCCTCACTCTGCTCCAGCCTCAGACATGCCAGGAAAACTCTCATCTCAGGTTTTGTTCTTGCTGTTCACTCTGCATGTAACCCTCTTCCTCCAGATATACAAATACCTCACTCCCTTCTTTAAAGCTTTTATTTCTCACCTTCTCTGTGAAGCCTTCTTTGATGTTTCTAATGTGTTAATCACCATTCTGGACATTTTGTTTTTCCTTTCAATGCTTTATTTTTCTCATTGGTGTTGATTAATAACATAGTATATCGTTTATTTTTCCACTACTAGAATGTAAGTTCTATGAGTGTATGGATATTTATCTGTTTTGCTCGTCACTGTATTTCTAACACCTAGATCAGTGCTTGGCACATGGTAGACACTCAATATCTGAAGGTGAGACCACTGTTGGAGGATCCTTGTCTGTGTAACTGAGCCCAGGCTAACAAATACTATGATTATGATAGTCAGTATTGGCTCATGGCACCTAGTTTTGTGTATAAATGAATGGGCTATTACCAGTCCATAGTGGAAAACTTACACTATATGTAAACTCTTCAAACCTAGCTATCAGAGTTCACTCTAGCACCAATAATTGTTCATTAAGTTCCTTATTGTTGGATATATAGATTGTTTTCAATTTTTGATGCTATAAATACTGTAGCAATAAATATCTTTGTATTATAATCTTGGTGTGACTTCTCTTATATTTATTTTGATATCCCTGTATACTTAGGATAGTTTTGTGCAAGCCACTCCACAATTGTTGGTTAAATTGAATGAAATCTGATTGGCTAGAAATGCTTACTAGTCTCTTACTATTTACTATTTTCCATTTTCTGCCAGTGTTAGATAACCAGCCTTCAAGACTGGGTAAATATTCCTTTCACTCAGCAGTAAATAAATTTTCAGCATATATTATATGCTGGACACTGGTCTAGGCACTATGAATATAATTGTGAAAAAAGATGGCTTGAGTATTTATCCTCATTGAAGTTGTAGTCAAGTAGGGACAATAGTCCTTAAATAGCTATGGGGAATTTAATTTTGCCAACTTCGCTAGGTTCATTGTTGTTTGATCAAATGCCATTCTAGATGTGGCTTTGAAAGTTTTTAAAATATAAATAATAACTCAGTATACTTTGAATAAAGCAGTTTGTCCTTCATAGTGTGGGTGGACCTCATCCAGTCAGTTAAAGGCCATAAGAGAACAAACACTGATGTTTCCCCAAGAAGAAGGAATTACCCTCAAGACTGTGACACAGACACCTGTCTGTTTTTCCAACCTGCAGAATTCAGGCTCAAGATTCCAATATCAACTCTTATCTGAATTTCCAGCCTGCCAGCGTGGAGAATTCTAATACAGTTATTTAGATATAAACTATGATAAGTGCTATGAATAGTATGTCTAATAAGGAGCCTAATTTACATCAGCAGTCAGATAATGCCTCTTTAAAGAAATAACTTTTAAAAATCTGCCAGATGCCTAGAAGTTTTGCAGGCAAAGAAGGTGGATTTATACAAGGGAGGGAACCCAAAATGTGAACTCTATGTGATGAAACAGATTGGTTCATTTATCATTGCAGTGTGTTGAATGAGCAGGTTGAGTGGTTTGAGATGAGGCTGGAGAGGCAAGGAGGGGCCAATTATGCAAAACCTTGTAAGTCATGACTATGACATTCTCCTGAAGGCACTTTCTAGCAGTCAGGCCTTGGAAAAGTCACTTAATCTTTCTGAGCCTCGTTTCCTGGTTTGTAATAGAGGGGTAATTAAACCTCCCCTAGGTAAGAAGTCAATTAGATTATGTATCTAATGAACCTAACCCAGTGCCTGGCACAGAATTCAAGTGCTCAGTCCACGAATACTGCTATTTTCATCCTAGTTAAGTCTTACCCAATCTTTAAGATGCAATGCAAAAATACCCTTGTCCTCCATATGGACTTTCTTGACAAGTCTGGTATGCCCTGATCTTTTTCTTTTCTGAAATCCAGTTGTGCCAATAGTCCTTTTGAGGTTTCACCCTTACTGTTTCAAGTTTATATTATCTCCTCCACCTTATTTCTAAGAGACCCAAGAACAGAACTTACATCTACCAGTTTTCTGTAGGTTCTGCTCCACCGTAATAATTTGGTTAAATGGCTGATAACTTGTGCTTTTGATTGCTTTTCTCATGGTGAGTGCTTCATTTACTGTATTACTCAGCCTTTTTAGCAACAGGCACACCTTTGTAATAGGGTCACCGGGGGTTAGTTAGAAACCTGGTAGTTAAGGTCTCTAACTAATTGGTCCATGTGGAGACAGAAGCCAGGACCTTTGCCTTTAGCACAGGGAAATATGTGAATGACCCTTCAGGATATGACATAAGCGTTTTGGATTGTTTGTCATAGTTTTGTAGCTTACACCATAAGACAGCATTCAGATTTATTTTTTTTATCTTTTGTGTGTTTGTTTCTTTTTTCACTTTCCCAAGAAGACCTGATAAAGCTATTCCTGTTTGCATCTCATTTCTTTGTGCTGTCTTTCATGGAGTTGTTTTGTATGAATATAAAGAAGGAAGAGTAGGGGCCAATGATTCATATTTGTTACTATAAACATTTAATTTGTTAACTCATAAGCAAACTTACAGGAAGTTAATCTTCTTGTCTCTCAGGGGAGGAGGAGAAAGAATTCCCCTTTCCGCCTATTGGCACATGCTCATCCCCAGACTGTTTCGAATGTCGAGACCAAAATGGGAAACCCTGCAGTTGTACTGGCTCTCATTCTCAGCAGGACTAGGGGATATATTTCTGTATACCTGATACTTCAGCTACTAGGGAAATTGTCTTTTATGTTAATCGACATATTTCCAAACTTTAATGACATACTAAAAAGCCTTGAAATAATAATTTACCTCTCTTCCTATTTTTATAGAGCAAATATTTCATACTACATTGAACATGGAATGTGAAAACTGGAAAATCAATCAGCAGCAAAATTCAAGTTGAACAATTAGATGCATTTACATTATTTAAAGGAATGATTTGATTAGCAGTTGTTATCACTAAAGTTGCAATTCTATTTAATATCGCATATGCTCAATAATGTCAAGCATCTCCTTTTCTTACAGGCATTTTTATTTGTATTGGTTTCTACCTTGAGCTACCCTGAATCCTCAGGGAAGAAACAGGTTACATGCTGCCTAATTAGTTAGGCTTGTCTCCTTTTGTTGTATTGGTTGAAATTACGCTGGATTTTCAAGCCAGAATATTCATCAACATTATTAGGTGATTGTTCTTGTGAAAAAAGGATCAAAAATATTTGGACAATTTGGAATAAGAGCAAAAAATTAAATAAATGGGCTAGAGGAGCATGAAAAAATGGTGTCTCAAGCCAACGTCTACATTCTGGGTAGAATATTAACATGAGGTGGCTTCCACCTTGAGCAAATGGGACCTTCTCATTAGAAGACAGACAGACTGATCAAGAACCAAGTAGAACTCTAATAGTCATGTTTCTGGGCAAGGAATCAGGGCACCTAAGTTTGAACCCCAGATCTGCCTTCTCACTGGCTTGCCTGAACAGAGTTAAGTAACTTATTCTTTTAGAAGCTCTGTTTCCCCTGGGAATGATTAACATTTTGAGTATTAAAGGAAATAAGAGGTATGTGTAAATACTAGGCTCAAATCAGAGCAGGAATCTGAAAAAATATTGGAAGCCACAAGTTGTATTACAGCCGTAACTATCTTTCATATTGTTCTTTACCACCTACAGGCACTTTGAGGTACTGATCTCCTTCATCTCTGAGACTTCGGCTTAGTGTCATATTTTCATGTTTCCCCCCCTCATGGCTACTCTGAAGGAGAATATAAGCAAAGAACAATCTGGCTGTAATCCCAGATCTCCAGGGTTTCCTTTTTATTTATTTGTTTGTCCTTGACAGAGAGAGTTTGTTTGTGGTTTTAGCAGAAGAGCATATTCGCTGACTAACTTATTTGGCCATTAATTCCCATCGTCTGTGCCGACCATACATTTTATCAAAGCAAAACTCCCGGGCTTATGCTTTATCTATCTTTAAAAACATTCTGATATTTCTTTTGTAGTGCGAAGAGAGAAGCATTTGCCTTTTTTATATGTCCGATATCCCACTTGCTACCCTCTGGGTATTTAATAAACGTTTATATCATCTTCTCTGTTTTTATTAGTAAGAGTCTTCTGTGTGTCGCTAAGTCTTCTCTTAGGTCATGAATAACGTACATTATATATCCTCTCCCTAGTCTGACTCAGTTACCCTGCTGCAGCCAGGATGTATTTTATGCCTTATCTGGTCTTTCTAAATCCTCATAGGTTTGCTCATATTTATATTATCAAAATTATTCTCACAGTAAAATGCTAACACCATAGCCACACTAATCCATGACTTATTGTGAATGTGCTTGGCATCTGCAATTTCTGATACAGTGTAAAAAATATGAATATCACTCTGCTCCCAATAACAATTTTAGATATTTTACAAGGCACATAGCTTTCCTTTATCTGAATGATAATTATTTAATATATACATTTATCACCTCCTAAAGTAGTTTGCTTAACAAGAACAACATTTCGTATTCCCATATAAAAGTACTTATAAAAATAAGATGGAAAAGAGTGTTTCCAGATGAAACAGGGGGTTGAGCTTTTCAAAGCTACAGTATTAATTTATAAAATTATTGCAATATATTTCAAGTTATTAACATTGCATTGAAATGTTGTCGGCTACTGGCTGGAATTTGACATAAAATATCTCATTCACATAGCAAGTTCATTTCACAGGCTTTGTTAAAATAGTAATTTATCAAAGTCTGTGGGAGGATTATCTTCTTAGGATATTCTTTCAATGTATTTCTTTTGACTATGTACCCCTAGATTCAACCAAAGACATTTCCTGCATGACATGACATTCTATATTTATTTACAACAAAGTAAATAATCATTTTTGAAGAATAATTTAGCTGGTCTGATTTGAATCTTAAATACAAAACTTCCCAGAAAATGATATTTTTCTCTGTTGAAGGACCAGTAACTCATCAATCACTTTTCAGACCTTTATTGAGGTCTCTGTTGTTGAATCAAACATGCTAAGTGCAGAATTCTATGAGACAGGCAACAAAATGTGAGCCGTGGAATGTCAACAGACACAAATCTCTCTCTATAAATATTAGAAGTGACTTATAACAGGGATTTGTTTCATCATACCTCAGTATTCCTTGAGCACCATATATGGATCATTTTATTTCTTAAACTGTTACTCACTTCTGTATATGTGCTAAGCTAATATTTGTACTTTAAGTGATACATGTTTAAAGTGCTGTTATAGAATTTTGCCAAAGGCTAATGGGCTTTGGCAAAATTACCTGTTTCTGAGTGACAGAATGGACTTTAAAACTAAGACGAATGCCCAATCCAGCAAATATTTGTAAAACAAGAGCATTTTGCACCCAAGTCAGTAATCTAGCACATCTCTAGCTCTAGAAAGGACTGGGGAGCATCTGAGGACTTGAAAAGTCTTTGGGTGGTTGAAATTGGTTTGAGAGTGAGGGTTGAGGGACAATGTGGTGCATGAAAGCTGTGATGGTAAGAACTAGAATGAGAGGTTGGAAAAATCGAACAAGTGGGATGGTGTTAGGGATTGACAGCAGGATCAGCCTTTTCATCCTGGAAACTCTTTGGGGCCTCTTGCTTGGAAATTCAGGGATATCTTTGTGTTTTGTTTAAAAAGCCCATCCCTTACTTGTGGCAAGCTGTTTTGGGCTAGAGGCCCAAGTTATCTCCTTCACTAGGCTCTGTTCTACACAGGAAAGCCCAGGTTAGAGTTCCAATATACTTTGGGGCCAAAGTGGAGCAGGGTTCTACATATACACCACTTACTCATTTATCATGCAATAGTGATCGAGTGCCAGGTACTGTTCCAGCTTCAAGTGATACTGGAAAATGAGACAGGCTCCCTGCTTTCATAGATGGTAAAAAGTAATTCTGCTTTGACCTACATGTCATCATTTGACAGGGACTGGCAAAGGAACACCAGGAAAGGTGTCCTTGACTAAGAATAGCACCACTAACAGCCTGCTAGGGAGTCCCAAAGTCCCCTATTATGCACTTAGTTCAGCAGACATTTATCAACTCTCAGTTCTGTGTCAGGCCCCAAGGTAGGAACTAGAGTCCAGATGAATAAGTCGCTTGAGAGTTATCAGCAGAGACCCCTATTAAAAACCCATGTATTATCTGGGATGGAGAATATGTTTACTATCAAGTTAGAGCATTTCAACATGAGTCAGGTGACTAGTCGCTGGCAAATGCTGGGCCCTAACCAAATGATGTATTAGACAAGTTTTCTTTATTAGCTGTGTGCATATGGCAGGGGTGTGGGGTAGGAGGTAGGGAGTTGATACTGTCCTAAAGCAGGGCAGGCTATATAGCAAACTTGGAAGGGGGATTATCTTCTTATGGTATTATATCCATGTATTTCTTTTGCAAGACCCAGTGCAAAGTGAAAATGCAGGGTTCCTTGTCCAAAAAGCAGGGAAAAGAGACATTAAAGGTACAAAAATATAAAGCTTTCCCCTTATTGTGGTATTTTATAGTGTATCTAGATGTCAAACTACTATGTTGTACACTTCAAACTATTAATATGTCAACTATACCTCAATAAATGTTACTGTTTATAGAACATAAAAGGAGTGACAGTGATACCTGAGCAAGGACACCATCTTACAAAATACAAAGAATAATAGTTTGGTCTCATAATTTTATAAATACAGAAAGTTATAATAATAATAATACTGTATTAATGTGATATCTTGATGGATCACAGGACTTTTGGTTCACTTTTCTGCAAATTCCATCATCAAAATTTATAGTGTCAGCAAGTTTATTTTCACTTGATATAATTGAAAGGAACATCAGTTATTCCCGGAAAATGCAGGATTGAAAATAAGTTTGGATGATTTCTGAGTTTGAGAAGGATCTTTCTTTCTGCTGATGCAACTGTTACACAAGCTGTTAAGAGTGTTTTATAGGCTGTGACAACATTAGGATAAATTCTTAATGAATTATTTCAAAATATAAATTTCAGTGCATCTAGAGCTAATGATTCTCATGAAACAAATTTTTCTGAAAACATTTAACTCTTCAAACAAAAGATAGAGGGAGAGAGAAAAATGACAGAAAAAGAGAAAAAGAGAGTAAGCTATCTTCATGAAGGTAACTCCTGACTCCTCTCTTACTAGGTGAGTGACCCTAAGCAAATGAGTTACACTCTGTGAGCCTATGCTTCCTTATCTGTAAAATGGGAATAGGTATGGTACTCATTTTACAGAAGTCTTTCTTATATTAATCAACAAATACCTCTTGAGAAACTACTCTGTACCTGGTACTGTCCTTCTAGGTGCTGTAGATACAACAGGAGTTCCTTATGGAGCTATGTTCTTGAAACAGACAAAAGAAACAAAATGTGTAAGAAAAGGTATAGTATATCACATGAGGATAAGTGCTGTAGAAACAAAAGCAGAAAGAGTTATGGAGCAAGGCCATTTAGAAAGGGGTGGTCAGGGAACTCTTCTCTGATTACGTAGTATTTGAGCACAGGGATCTGAAGGAGGTGAGAGCCAAGGCTATGCAGATTCTTGGAAAAAGCATATTCCAAGGAGAGAGCACAGCAAGTGTAAAGGCCAAGAAGAGGAAGGGAGCCCCAAGAAAGGCAGTTGGTAGATCAAGTAGGCTTTGTAGGCTACTATCAAGACTTTGGCCTTTCATCTGGGCAAAACTGGGAGCCATAGCAGGATTTTGAGCAATGCAGTGACATGATACAATTTGTGTTTTCAAAGGGTCACTCCAGCTGCTGTACTGAGAGTAATCTGGGGTAGGAAAAGGGTGGCAGGAGGGAAGCTAGTGAGGAAGTGAGTGCCATAATTTTGGTGAGATGATGAAAAATAGTATTGAAGGGGTGGACAGTGAGTGTACCCTGGGCACATTCTCAAGGCTCAAGTGGGACAGGATTTTCCAACAACAGACGAGATATGGGGTACAAAAGAAAGAGTGGCATTGAGGAAAACATGGTTTTTGGCCTGAGCAACAGGAAGCTTCAATGAGACAGTAAGCACAGTGTTCAGCATCGTGCCTGGCACATAGTCAATTACTAAGATATCAGATGATCCCTAGAATCCACCAGTTTATGCATGCAAAGTGGATTACCTCACCATAATAACCTACATATCCCTTGTTCTTTGCCTCACTAGCAGTCAACCCACCTTTACTTAAATTGACATTCAAGGAAAGAGCCTAGGTTGATTGTTAGGTACCCTGGATCTTTGTTCAATGCTGCCACTGGCCTGTTGTGTGGTCCCAGGCAAACCCCGTAATTGCTCAGAAACCAAGGGTGTTTATTGACATAGAATCTAATAATATCTTCCCTACTAGCTCATAAGGTGGCGAGGGCAAAACCAAACCAAACTGTTGATCATGATTGATACGAAAATGTGTTGATTGTAAAAGTGTTAAAGAAATGGCAGGTTATTAAGTGGGAATGTTCATTATCCCATGGAGATTTTAGTTTCCGATAGGGAAGACTGGGGCTGTAACTCTTTTGATTTGCATAGAATAACAGACTTGAAGGTACTCTGAGTGCTAATCTTTCAGTGCCAAGCATCTACATCTTCCATTTAAGAGTTTCTTATATTCTTTGAAGCCATTATTCACTCACCTCCCAGCTAGTCTCCCTTCAGTTCAATAATTCTAACCAAATACCCCTTTCCTTAGAGAATCTTCTCAACCCATTTTGTGACTGTAATTCTGGGTGGCAAATAGCTTTCATCCCTTTGGCCAATTCCAATCTATTGGTGGCTGTCTGGAGCACTGGCTTGAGAAGGCTTCTGAGGCCTTGCCCAGGCTAAGTGGTGAAGAACACCCTGATTCAAATGCTTTGGAGGGAAAAGTGGCTGCATGCTCTAAATTTGACATCTGTGCTCTAAGACTTATCTTGGTTTTGCTTCTAACCTCAGAGCGCCAGCAGTACGCTGACCCAAGCTAACTGCTGTGAATTTTCTTTTTGTTCTTTTTTATGCAACAGAATATTTTCTAGCAACCCTCATGTTTAACCCCTCACTTCTCCATATTTTTAATGCTCTCTGTGGTTACTCCATAGATATAATCACTTTTAACTGTATCTTTAGGATCCTTCTAGAAGTTTCTTGTGCATATAGCTTATATTGATATTCTTTTTCTTTTACAGTAATGAGATCATACTGTATTTCTTATCTGCCTCCATTTTTTCCACTTAATAATATACCTTGGAGCTTATTCTAAATCACTCAATTGATGGACATTTACATGTTTGGGATAGGAATTTTTGTAATGATCTCTATTTCACAAGGAGAGAAACTGAGGTGCAGATCAGTTAGGTGTCTTGTCCAAGGTCACCCAGTTAGTAAGTTGTGAAACCAGGATTCAAAACTAGCTCTGACTCTAGAACCCACTCTTTTGACCACCAGACTCTACTGACACTCTACTGATTGATGCTGGGAGTGGTCATGTTCCTGAGTTTCCACCTTGAGAAACCATGACATGCGGATGTGTGAGCCCATTCAAAGCACAGCC
The DNA here is from genome assembly GCA_029783875.1 of Phataginus tricuspis. Classification (NCBI taxonomy): domain Eukaryota; kingdom Metazoa; phylum Chordata; class Mammalia; order Pholidota; family Manidae; genus Phataginus; species Phataginus tricuspis. Next base: position 118,012,970 of record JAQQAC010016209.1, on the reverse strand, counting down.
CACAGTTCCAGAAGACTTCACAGCTTTGAAGTACTTTCACCCGCATAATCTCATTTAATCTTATGTTAATTGAGTTTCTACCCTGCACCAGGCATTGTTTTAGGCCTGAATATGAAATGATGAATAAGGCAGTGTCCCTGTCCTCAAGGCACTCATAATGAGGTCAGGGAAACACATTTAAAAATAGACAATCACAATTCCAAACAATAAAAGATATTCTAGTTATTTAGACATTTATACAACATGATGTGTATTGGTGGTTGGTCAGTTAATTTTTAAGAATGGATTAAATTGCATAATTATAAAAAATTATATATATACATGTCTGAAATATTTTATTTTCTTTTAAATATGTAAATGTACATCTTTGCCCAAATTTTAATCGAGGATTAAGGCTTTGTCTTTGAATATGGGTCTGCTCTGTGAAGTTTCCCCTGTCTTTCTTGCATAATCACACCCATGATGTTTACTTGTGATTTATAGTGTCAGTTTCTTTAAACTGGAAGGCAAAATTGCACTGGAAAAAATATTTGCAAAGCAATCAGGACAAAGAATCCTAGATTTTAATGGTTTTTCACAAATGATAGTTGCCACACCCACACTTCATTTGATAGCAATTGTTCAGTGAGTTCCTTTCTAAAGCAATCAGCTCAGTTTTCATAGAAATAGCAACTCTTTCTTTTTGCACTTCCCTGTTTTTTTTTTTTGTCCAGGGTAGGGGTGGGGTGCTGACACCATATTAAACTAAATTATGGAATTATAATGCAATGGTCATAAACAAGTTTGGAAAGAAAGTAGACAGCTTTTCCTTAGGCATATACATAACTTGCCATGGGAGCAGAAAGGATCAGTCCTTCTGCACTGCAGTGATGCCTCGTGATGAGTCTGGGTTTAAATGTCAGCTCAGCCACTTGCACGCTGTGTAACTGTGCACAATTTACTTAATTTCTCCGTGCTCCAGTGTTCTTATCAGTAAAACGGGGATAATAATAGTGTTATTGTGGGGATTATATGAGTTTGTACTTGTGGAGTGCTTCCAGCAGTACCTTGCAGAAGCTTTAGCTGCTGTTGCTATTTTTAGAGTAATCTATTAGCTGTGAATTTCCTGAGGGCAGTAGTCAGAGGGAAGGAAGCATTCCAGTTGCTTGGGTTAGTCACTTAAATAGAGTTTGATTAGGTGAAGAATATCATCAAAATAGGGATGAAGTCTGCTGCTGTGGATTGAAAAAGGCTTTACAGCAGTGGTTCTAAACTCTGGCTGTACATTAAAATCACCTAGGGGGCTTAAGAAATTTTCTAATACCCATGCCCCTCCAAACCAGTTAATTTAGGATCTCTGGGAGACTCAGCTTCCCAAGTGATTCCATGCGCAGTCCCGACACCACTGCTTTATAGGAAAGTGTGATGTCCTTAGTACTGAAGGATGAGTGAAGTTTCAGTAAAGATGTTGGTAACACCTCTGAGGTAGGTGGTGTGGCTGCTCTTACCTTCCTGGTTTTGCATTAAGAATCAGGAGTTTCGAGAACCTAAGCTCACACAGTGTCAGAGCAGGAATAACATTCAGGTCTTCTAACATCAGATCCAGTGGCCTTTCTGCAGCTCCAGACTGTCAATACCAAGGTGGCTGAAGTAATAAGAATTTGAATAGATCTGCTACATGTCTTCAAAGTAAAAATAGTCACACAATGTTTTGTGTAAATTTTAAAATAAAATAATACTCTGACCTTTTTATGCAGATCAAATTTACATTCATATTTCCTCCCATAATGCGAAGTGTTTTCTATTATCTGGATTACAATTATAAACTATATAAAAGAGAGGGTTTTGCTTGGATTAAGTGTTTTATGGCACAAATATGGAAAAAAGTTTAATATTTAGTGAACTTTGAAAGATTTGCAGTTTATTTTTAAAATTTATGTTAGCAATGCTCAGTAAAAATGATTTTTGTCTTTTCACTATTATTTCACTTAATGTACAAAGAATACAGTAAATAATCTCATATATAAGACCCAGCTAAAGCAGAAACATACAAATCAAATAACTTAAAAGTGATCTATTGAAACATCTTTCCCCCAACATACACAGAGTTTCTAAACATAAAACTAACTGACTGAACTGGAGCAATAAGAACTAGTAAGATTAAATAGAGAGTATCTCAGAAGCAAACATAAGTGATATTGCACCAAGATTTAATGCAATGATTTTAGAAGTTTTTCATTAGATTTCTATAGACACAGTGATAAAGGTGGGACAGGAGTACCACCTTTTTGAATAAGCCCACCCTCCATCTCAGAGAGACCTAGGTTTCATCTTACGTAGGCTACAAGCATTCTCCAGAGGACATATCAGGAAGCCACAAGCCCACGTTTTCCCTGACCCATCCCTTCAAAAGCCCACCAAAAACCCTGGCCATAAAAAGCCTCTTAGCCTGTAAGAGACAACTTCTTTGTTCTGCTGGCCAGAACAGAGGGGTCCTTCTCAAGTTTAGCAATAAACCTGCTTGGACTGTGGAGTTTGTGTCCCTTCTTTTCCTTCTACACAGCATTTTGCATTTTTGACCCCAACCAACCAAAATAACAAGGTTTAATGAAGTGCTTTGACATAAGTAATTTCTTTGTGGTGATTTCACTAAACTTATTAGTGGGAAATTTATTTCTTCTTTTCTTTTAATTTAAAAACACTGATTAATTTTTAAAAGCTTCTGAAATAGAATTGCAGCTTTAGAAAGACTAAAAGTTTATCCTTGCTCAGTAGTGATAAAAGCTAGTGGTTAGCCTTACAAGGAATCTAAGAACAGAGTCAATGTGCAGACTTTCATGCAAAGAATGGCTACAAGTAATCCTTGAAAATTCCCTTGGTAGTGTATTAGTTTCCAGTGGCTAGTGTGACAAATCACCACAAATCAGGTAGCTGAAAACAACAGAACTTTGTTCTCGCACAATTTGAAGGTCAAGTCTAAAATCGCGGTGTCTGCAGGGCTGCACTCCCTCTGGAGGCTCTCAGAGTTCGTTCCTTTACTCTTCCGGCTTCCCATGGCTCCACATGTTCTTTGGCTGTGGCAGCACCAAACCAGTCTCTGCCTTTCTCTTCACATTACCTTCTCCTCTGTATGTTTGTGTATTCTCCCCTTCTGTTTCTTATAAGTATACTTCTCACTGGATTTGGGGAACACCTGGATAATCCAGGATGATCTCATTTCAAGATCTTTAATTACATCTGCAAAGACCCTCTTTTTCCCCGAATAAGGTAATATTCACAGGTTTCAGGTATTTGATTGTAGACATATCTTTTGGGAGGTCACCATTCAACCCACTCCAGTTTCTTTCAGTGAAATATGGGTTGTACCATCTGCTCAGAATCATTAAAATAACAGGAAAAACAGCCTTACCTCAATGTCTTATTTGCATAACAAAGATATGGGTGCAGTTTGGTTAGCTACAGTAGCATGTATGGCCAAAATACAATGTTTAACCAATCACTGTACCTTTAATGTTTGCCTATAACCAGTATGATCCCATTTTTTTGACAACCTAATAAGTGAAAAATTGGAGGTAAGGGCATAATTGAAAGCACATAAAACAGAAAATATATAAGTACTTCTTCCCCTTTTGTTGCTTGTTAGTAGTTCAGAAGTTTATAAACATGGATAATAACACTAGAAAACAGGCATTCCCCAAACTCAAAAATAAAGCATTGACAAATGAAGCTGGTTAGTTGCACTGTGCCATTTTCAAGTACGACTTGTAAGTTACTGAGTTGTTTGAGGATCAAATGAGGAGGTACATTTGACGTTCCTTACAAACTGTTTAATATCCTGCTGGTGTCAGGAATTACTACCGCTATTTGTGAAGGGGATAGGAACAAGTGGTGCAGTATCATAGTTGGCCACTACCAAAGAATGCTTGCTAAGTAGAAGATAGGACATTTTGTTTAACAGATCAAACAGGTTTGCACCTAGTTGGGGCGGTCATGGAAGTTTAGCGTTTGCTCTTAAATCAGCGAACACATTAAATCCATCATCAAGAATGAATTGGGGGGACTTCCGGGAATATGGCGTCTTGAACGGACTAGCAGAAAAATTCCTCCCAACATTATATTTATTCACGAAAATACAGCAAATACAACTATCCCTAAAAGAGAGACCAGAATACACAGGAAAGTGC
>JAQQAC010016209.1:117950195-117998807 GCA_029783875.1 Phataginus tricuspis | reverse complement strand
AAAAAAAAAAAAGAATGAATTGGGTTTGCATTAAAGACAGTCTCATTGTATAGTTGAGTCAGGGAGATGAGTTCCTTCTTGCTCGAGTTTTGTTCACTGGTAAGAATTCCTTTGGGATGTAAAGATATATGAAAATCTCAAAGGAAATTATTATAAAATGAGGGAATGTGAGATCCCGGGGAAATAAGAACCTGTCGGCAAGATTAAGAAATAACTTTAAAGGGGCTCTCTTGTCCCCTCCTGGCGTGAGCCAGGAGCTCTTTCCTCTCACTTTATTTCTAAATAAAAGCCTGTACCTTGCTCTCCTGAAAAAAAAAAAAAGAAGAAGAAATAACTTTAAAGAAATCAGATCTTCTCAGGTTCATGACACATAGATGTAAAGATACAGTAGAAAGAAAATTCATAGCCAACTTAACAACACAAAGTTAATTTTCCAACTTTAATCAATCAAGCCCCATTTTTCCTCTAAATATATCTTCTCTGGAAGTTCAATACAGAAAACAGATTAAAGTGCAGCTGCTTTAGTTGCTCTTTATGAGGGGAGGGGGCAGGCATGAAACGAAAAATGGATGTCTTGGTGCACCTGTCACTACTGCGACTGTACTACGTGTGATTATTTGATCAAAAGCTGTTTTATCCACTAGGCAGCACTCCAGGTAGGGACTTTATTTCACTTTGCTCACAGTTACATCCTTAATGCCTATCACAATGCCTGTTACTCAATATATACATGTGTTGATGAATGAATGGATGATGCCGAAGCTGAGAAAAACTAATTGAATCAAGCTAGTTAGATGTCAATATCTGAGATAACAGTGAAGGCAGAAATGATCCTTTTTCTACCAGCCCAGCATTTATCACCAGTACTGTCACTCACAGAGAACACTGCATTTCAGTGCCTGCCACAGTTTGGCTTCAGTAAATGTTTGTTAGGTAAATGGTACTCAGAAAATATTAGTTGAATAACTAACTTAACTGAAACGACTGACTCAATGAGTGTCATGTGACAGGATGAGAAGGATGAATGGTTTAATTTTCTGCCTTAGAATAAATTAAAAAAAAAAACGAAAACAAAACTTTTTGAAGAATCCTAATGGAAACCTCCTAGGTGTTCCTTTAAAAAGTCAGGGATCTATTAAGTATAAGTTTCACTTTGTTTATACCAGTACCCCAGAACTGTATTGTCTGAAAGTGTGACACATCATAAAACAACTGGAACCAACAGTGGTGCTAAAGTCATCTTCCCTCAGTACAAATAGCTGCCTTACAATTATCCCCAGGAGACACTGAGTGGCCCAAATATGGACAGCTCCAAGAGAAGTATGCCCAGTTTGAAAGAATTGTGTGCCTACAGGAAACACGGAGGCTCTTTACTTAAGAAGAAGAGGTATAAATTACAGTTGCTTGAAGGAAACCCTACCTTGCGCCTTAGCTAGATGTGTAAGCAATGTGCCATTTGATCTACAGTGTATATTGTAGCAAGACATTGCCTGAGGATGAAAGCAGATCGATTTGCAGTTTAACTAGTTATCCAGAACATCAGCAGACTAAGGCACCAAAACTTTATGCTATAGTAATTTTTTTCAGAATTTCCAGAGGTCCAAGGAAACCATTGCAGTGTGTGTGTGTGTGTGTGTGTGTGTGTGTGTGTGTGTGTGTGTGTGTGGTGGGGATGGGGAGGGGGAGGGCTGGCAGGAGAGTATTCTACACAGTGCCAAACACTGAGACCTCACCTGCTGCATCTGCCTTCTCAGCCTCCATAAGTGAGAGCATCAGGCCTTGATTAACTGCCTCAGTGGGTGGACTTGGGCCTGGGGACAGTGAGTCATCCTGCCCTTAAAGTGGTGTCTGCAGCTGCCTGGTTATGGGGTGGCTTCCAGGTGGTCCACAGATGCGTTCAGAGTGGAAACCACACAAACTTGAGATTGTTCCTTCTGATATATTATTTTTAAATCAAGCAACATTTCACAAATTTGTACATGCCAATGATAAATATATAACTAATATGAAAGTATATGAACACACACATCCTACTTTCTTGCCTAGAGGTAATCACAGATGTCTGCTTGGAATCATGGTGTGTGGCCTGCCAGACCATTTTCTGTTTATATACAAGCATAGCCAGGTACATTGCTATGGACTGAATATTTGTGCCCCACCCCCACAATTCATTTGTTAAAGCCTTCGTCACCAATGTGATTTTATTTGAAGGTGGGGACCTAAGGAGGTGATTGGGTCATGACAGTGGAGTCCTTATGAATGGGATTTGTCTCCTTATAAGAAGAGGCACTAGAGAGATGAACTGTCTCTGCCATGTGAAGATCCAATGAAAATCTGGCCATCTGTAAACCAGGAAGTGGTTCCTTACCACATAGTGTACCTTTTAGCAACTCTCTGATCTTAGACTTCACCTCCAGAACTGTGAGAAATAAATGTTGTTTAAGCCATCCAGTCTATGGTGTTTGTTACAGCAGCTGGAACTGACTGAAACATAGATATACAGATTTTCAAACACATACGTAGGATCATAGTATGTACATTGCACTATGACATGCTTCTTTCACTTAACAGTATGTCTCGGGTATATTTTCAGCTCACTAATTTTTTTTAAAGGGTAGTTTCACTTAATAATAGTTTGTTGTATATCCTTCCAGGCTTTTTTTCTATACATATATGCATATAGTTGCTGGTTTGGGTTATTTTTATATAAATTGGATTGTGCTACATACATTATTATGTTAACTTGTGCTTCCCCTTATTAGCACACTGTGAAGATGATTTCATGTCAGTACCTATGGATCTTCCTCACTCTTTTAGACTGCTGTTTCAACTGTGCTCACAAAATAAGAATGTGTCATTTATTTTGCCAATCCTTTTCCAATGAACATTTCAGTTGTTTCTCCAGGATATTTTTAGTGGTTATTTTTGTTGTGTTTACTCAATTCTAAACCATATTGTGGTGAATATCCTACATATCCATGTGTACAAGTGGTATTATTTGATTTGATTTGATATTTATTTATTTATTTATTTAAGGTGTCATTTATATACGATCTTATGCTAAGGTTTCACATGAGCAACATTTGGTTACTACATTCCCCCGTTATCAAGTCCCCACCACATACCCCATTATAGTCACTGTCCATCAGCGTAGTAAGATGCTATAGAGTCACTGCTTGTCTTTTCTGTGCTATACTTCCTTCCTCATGCCGCCCTATACTATGTGCACTAATCATAATAACACTTAATCCCCTTATCCCTCCCCCACCAACTCCTTTCCCTTTGGTAACCGCTAGTCCATTCTTGGGTTCTGTGAGTCTGCTGCTGTTTTGTTCCTTCAGTTTTTGTCTTGTTATACTCCACAGATGAGTGAAATCATTTGATACTTGTCTTTCTCTGCCTGGTTTATTTCAATGAGCATAATACCGCCTAGCTCCATCCATGTTGTTGCAAATGGTAGAATTTGTTTTCTTCTTATGACTGAATAATATTCCATTGTGTATATGCACCACCTCTTCTTTATCCTCTCATCTACTGATGGACACTTAGGTTGCTTCCATATCTTGGCTATTGCAAATAGTGCTGCGATAAACATAAGGATGTATATGTCTCTTTGAAACTGGGCTCCTGCATTCTCAGGGTAAATTCCTAGGAGTGGAATTCCTGGGTCAAATGGTATTTTTATGTTTACTTTTTTGAGTAACCTCCATATTGCTTTACACAATGGTTGAGCTAATTTACATTAACAACATAGTGTAGGAGGGTTCCCCTTTCTCCTCATCCTCACCAGCATTTGCTGTTGCTTGTCTTTTGGATGTTGGCCATCCTAACAGGTGTGAGGTGATATCTCATTGTGGTTTTAATTTGCATTTCCCTGATGATTAGCCGTGTGAAGCATCTTCTCATGTGTTGGCCATCTGAATTTCTTCTTTGGAGACGTGTCTGTTCAGATCCTCTGCCCATTTTTTAATCAGGTTATCTTCTTTTTAGGTGTTGAGGCATGTGAGCTCTTTATATATTTTGGATGGGAACCCCTTATTGGATGTGTCATTTATGAATATATTCTCCCATACTGTAGGATGCCTTTCTCTTCTACTGATGGTGTCCTTTGCTGTACAGAAGCTTTTTAGTTTGATATAATCCCACTTGTTCATTTTTCCTTTTGTTTCCCTTTCCCAAGGAGATATGCTCATGAAAAAGGTGCTCATGTTTATATTCAAGAGAGTTTTACCTATGTTTTCTTCTAAGAGTTTATGGTTTAATGATTTACATTCATGTTCTCGATCCATTTCAAGTTTACTTTTGTGTATGGGGTTAGACAATAATCCAGTTTCATTCTCTTGCATGTAGCTGTCCAGTTTTGCCAAAACCAGCTGTTGAAGAGGCTGTCATTTCCCCATTGTATATCCATGGCTTCTTTATCATATATTAATTGACCATATATGTTTGGGTTAATATCTGAACTCTCTGTTGTGTTCCACTGCTCTATGGGTCTGTTCTTGTGCCAGTACCAAATTATCTTGATTACTGTGGCTTTGTAGTAGAGCTTGAAGTTGGGAAGCACGATCCCCCTTGCTTTACTCTTCTTTCTCAGGATTGATTTGGTTATTCGGGGTCTTTTTTGGTTCCATATGAATTTTAGAATTATTTGTTCTACTTTGTTGAAGAATGCTGTAGGTATTTTGATAAGATTGCACTGAATCTGGTGATTGCTTTAGGCAGGATGGCCATTTTGACAATATTAATTCTTCCTACCCAAGGGCATGGGATGTATTTCCATTTATTAGTGTCCTCTTTAATTTCTCTGAAGAGAGTCTTATAGTTTTCAGGGTATAAGGTCTTTCACTTTCTTGGTAAGGTTTATACCTAGGTATTTTATTCTTTTTGATGTAATTTTGAATGGAATTGTTTTCCTGATTTCTCTTTCTGCTAGTTCATCGTTAGTGCATAGGAATACAACAGATTTCTGTGTATTAATTTTGTATCCTGAAACTTTGCTGAGTTCAGTTTTTAATTCTAGTAGTTTTGGGGTGGAGTCTTTGGGATTTTTGTGTACAATATCATGTCATCTGCAAGCAGTGACAGTTTAACTTCTTCCTTACCAATCTGGATGCTTTTATTTCTTTGTGTTGTCTGATTGCGATAGCTAGGACCTCCAGTACAATGTTGAATAAAAGTGGGGAGAATGGCCATCTTTGTCTTGTTCCCAATCTTAGGGGAAAAGCTTTCAGCTTCTCACTGTTAAGTATGATGTTGACTGTGGGTTTGTCATATATGGCCTTGATTATGTTGAGGCACTTGCCCTCTATACCCATTTTGTTGAGAATTTTTATCATGAATGGGTGTTAAATTTTGTCAAATGCTTTTTCAGCATCTATGGAGATGATCATGTGGTTTTTGTTCTTCTTTTTGTTGATGTGCTGGATAATGTTGATGGATTTTCTAATGTACCATCTTTGCATCCCTGAGATGAATCCCACTTGATCATGGTGTATGATCCTCTTGATGTATTTTTGAATTCAGTTTGCTAATATTTTGTTGAGTATTTTTGCATCTGTATTCATAAAGGATATTGGTCTGTAGTTTTCTTTTTTTGTGGTGTCTTTGCCTGGTTTTGGTATTAGAGTGATGCTGTCTTCATAGAAAGAGTTTGGAAGTATTCCCTCCTCTTCTATTTTTTGGAAAACTTTAAAGAGAATAGGTATTATGTCTTATCTAAGTGTCTGATAAAATTCATCAGTGAATCCATCTGTGCCAGGAGTTTTGCCCATGGTGGTTTTTTGATTACTGATTCAATTTCATCGCAGGTAATTGGTCTGTTCATATTTTCTGTTTCTTCCTGGGTCAGTCTTGGAAGGTTGTATTTTTCTAGGAAGTTGTCCATTTCTTCTAGGTTATCCAGTTTGTTAGCATATAATTTTTCAGAGTATTTCCTAATCATTCTTTGTATTTCTGTGGTTTCTGTAGCGATTTTTCCTTTCTCATTTCTGATTCTGTTTATGTGTGTAGATTCCCTTTTTTCTTGATAAGTCTGGCTAGGGGTTTTTCTATTTTGTTTATTTTATCAAAGAATCAGCTCTTGGTTTCATTAATTCCTTATATTGTTTTATTCTTCTCAATTTTATTTACTGCTTCTCTGTTCTTTATTATATCCCTCTTTCTACTGACTTTGGGTCTCATTTGTTCTATTTTTCAGTTTCAAAAATTGTGAATTTAGACTGTTCCTTTGGGATTGTTCTTTCTTCTTTAAATGGGCCTGAATTGCTATATACTGTCCTTTTAGAACTGCCTTCAGTGCATCCCAGAGAAGTTGGGGCATTGAGCTGTTGTTTTCATTTGTCTCCATATATTGCCTGATGTCTGCTTTAATTAGGTCACTGATCCATTGATTAAGAGCTTGTTGTTAAGCCTCCATGAGTTTGTGAGCCTTTTTGTTTTCTTTGTACAATTTATTTCTAGTTTATACCTTTGTGATCTGAGACGTTGGTTGGCAAAATTTCAATATTTCTGAATTTACTGAGGTTCTTTTTGTGGCCTAGTATGTGGTCTATTCTGGAAAATGTTCCATGTGCACTTGAGAAGAATGTGTATCCTGCTGCTTTTGGGTGTAGAGTTCTGTAGATGTCTGTTAGGTCCATCTGTTCTAGTGTGTTGTTCAGTGCCTCTGTGTCTTTACTCATTTTTTGTCTGGTTGATCTGTCCTTTGGAGTAAGAGGTGTGTTGAAGTCTCCTAAAATGAATGCTTTGCATTCTACTTCCCCTTTTTATTCTGTTAGTATTTGTTTCACATATGTAGGTGCTCCTGTGTTGGGTGCATAGATATTTATAATGGTTATATCCTCTTGTTCGACTGACCCCTTTATCATTATGTAATGTCCTTGTCTCTTGTGATTTTCTTTGTTTTGAAGTGTATTTTGTGTGATACAAGTACTTCACCTCTTGCTTTTTTCTCCCTATTGTTTGCTTGAAATATCTTTTTCCATCCCTTCACTTTTGGTCTTTGTATGTCTTTGGGTTTGAAGTGAGTCTCTTGTACGCAGCATATAGATGGGTCTTGTTTTTTTATCCATTCCGTGACTTTATGTCTTTTGATTGGTGCATTCAGACCATTTTTATTTAGGGTGATTATTGATAGTTTTGTACTTGTTGCCATTTCAGGCTTTAGAATCATGGTTACGAAAGGTTCAGGGGTAACTTCCTTACTATTTAACAGTCTAACTTAACTCACTTAGTATGCTATTACAAACACAACCTAAAGATTCTTTTTTCTTTTTCCTCCTTTTTCTTCCTCCTCCACTCTTTATATGTTAGGTGTCATATTCTGTACTCTTTGTGTATCCCTTGACTGACTTTGTGGGTAACTGATTTAATTTTGCATTTGTTTAGTATTTTGCTTTACTATTTCCTTTGCTGTGGTTTTATTTTCTCTGGTGACAGCTATTTAGCCTTAGGCATACTTCCATCTATGGCAGTCCCTTTAAAATACACTGTAGAGATTGTTGTGGGAGGTAAATTCCCTCAACTTTTGATTATCTGGGAATTATTTAATCCCTCTGTCAAATTTAGGTGATAATCTTGCTGGATAGAGTATTCTTGTTTCGAGGTCCTTCTGTTTCATTGTATTGAATATATCATGCCACTCCCTTCTGCCCTGTAAGGTTTCTGCTGAGAAGTCTGATGATACCCTGATGGGTTTTCCTTTATATGTGATCTTTTTTCTCTCTCTGGCTGCTTTTAATACTCTGTCATTGTCTTTGATCTTTGCCATTTTAATAATTATTTGTCTTGGTGTTGCCCTCCTTGGATGCCTTGCATTGGGAGATCTGTGGACTTCCATGGCCTGAGAGACTATTTCCTTCTCAAGGTTGGGAAGTTTTCAGCAATTGTTTCATCAAAGAAACTTTCTATTCCTTTTTCTCTCTTCTTCTTCTTCTCGTACCCCTATAAAGCAAATATTGTTCCATTTGGATTGGTTCCACAGTTCTCTTAATATTCTTTCATTCCTAGATATCCTTTTTTCTCTCTCTGCCTCAGCTTCTCTGTATTCCTGTTCTCTGATTTCTATTCCATTAACAGTCTCCTCCACCTCATCTAATCTGCTTTTAAATCCCTCCATTGTTTGTTTCATTTCTGTTATCCCTCTCCTGAATTCTTCCCTTAGTTTTTCAATATTTTTCTGTAGCTCCATCAGCATGCTTATGACTTTTATTTTGAATTCTCTTTCAGGAAGATTGTTGTTTTTAATCTCACCAAACCATCTTTCTGGTGTTAGGGATTTTGGATTGAACAAAGTTCTTCTGCCTTTTCATGCTTCTGGAGCAATGGGAGTGGTCGCTGGCAAGTGGTGCATGTGTCAGCTGGGAGGACAAAGTCTCTTCCTGTTTGCTGGTCACCGTGCCTGTCTCTGCTGCCTGTGCTGGTTAACTGCACAGGGAGCTGCTTCTGGATTAATCCCCTAAGCTGCTGTGACGGGCAGTTCTCGGGATGGCCTAGGGCACTGGCGTGGGTCGCAAGCGAGCAGTATGTGTTCTGCCGTGAGAACAAAACCCCTTCGTGCCTCCCAGTCTCCATGCCCATCTCCACTGTCTGTGCCAGTCAACTGTATGCAGGGAGCAGCCTCTGGGTCTGGGCCGTTTAGCCATGTGCAGGGAGAAGCCTCTGCATTAAGCTGTGTAGTTGCTGTAGACAGGGTTCCCCTTTGGCCAGTCTGCAGTTATGGTGGGGACAGCCAGTTTGCATGCAGGTACCAGCACAGAGGAAGGAACTGCAGGCTGCTTATCATGGTGTGGGGCCTTAGGGCTGCGTTGACAACCATGGGGATAGGGTGCTTGAAGCTCCTGAAAGTTCTCAGCCTGCTGGTCTGAGTGTGCCAGGACGATTTTGTCCACCTGTTCCTTTTAAACCCTTGCCCCTTTAAGACTTTTAAAGCACCTGCTTTTCTTTTTTCTTAGGGCAACCGGTTGTGGGAACCTGTTCACAGTCTTAGTCTCAGACTCTGCTTTTCAGCTCCTCTAATTTCCAGGGCACCATGCAGTGTGGGTCTGTGCTCCCGGGGCAGATTTCTAGGGCTGGCTATTTACAAGTCCTGTGCTTCCACTCCCTCCCCACTCTAATTCTCTTCCTCCCCCCAGTGAGCTGGGGTGGGGGGAGTGCTCAGGTCCCGTCGGATTGCGGCTTTTTACATACCCTTTTCCATGCGATGTTGACTTCTCCCAGATGTAGGCTGGCTGGTGTACTGTTACTTCTGGTCACTCTTTTAGGAATAGTTGTATTTGCTGTATTTTCAAAATACATGTGGTTTTGGGAGGAGATTTCTGCCACACTACTCATGCTGCCATCTTTTTGGTCTTCCCCCGATTCAGTTCCGGTATTTTGTTATAGCAGCCTGAACAGACTAAGATGCAAAATTGGTACCAGAAGTGAGGTTGCAACTGTAACAAATACCTCAATCAGGAAGCAGCTTTGGAACTTGGTAATGGATAGAGGCTGGAAGAGTTTGGAGGTGTGTGCTAGAAAAGGTCAGCATTGCCAAGAATTGTCTGTTAAAGGTGATTTTGTTGAGGACCGAGGAGAAAAGGAGAGATGTAGAGAAAGCCGCGATCTTATCTTGCAGCTCTTTCCTGCTTCATCAATATGGTCCATGCACACTGGCTTCTCCCTTCTTGCTTTTTAAAACTATTTTGCAACCCCTTCCCCTGATGTATCTTATGCATCCCATCAGACAGAAGCACATGTTCTATTTCTGGAACACATTCTTTTATTTCAGACCCCTGTCCCCTTTAAAAATGTACTATTCTGTTTCTCTGTAATATCCTCTCTTCTCCTGGCCTAATTATAACCATTTATCAAGATTCTGCAACAGCATCATTTCTTCTATGACTCTGTCCTCCAAGAATCCTCTTCTGTGCTCCTATGACACTTTATATTTTATCAGTCTATAACAACTCTCTTGGTGTATTAGAAGAACTAATTTACATGTCTTCCTCTTCTACTATACTGTGAGCCCTGTACTGGTCAAGAATTGTGACTTTATGTATTTAGTGCCAACCATAGCACAAAACTCATGGTAGGTGCTCAGTAAATGTTTCAGAAACATCAAATATTCTTAAACATAATTTAGTTTACATCTACTTTAAAGCATTCTTTCCTTTTAATATCTAGGCTACACTTTGTGTGGAAGTGATTTGCAATTTAGAGTGACACTTACCTGAAATACAGTTAATTCTTGTGTGTGTGTGAGTGTGTGTGTGTGTGTGCACGCAAATGGGGAAGATCATTAAGTGTCATCATCTGGAGACTTGCACACTCCCTGTTCAAATTTTCAACATTTTCAAAAATTCAAATTTTAACGAAAACAAGCTCTCAGATCTGGAGAACAGACTCCTGACTGTGGGCTCTCTTCCACAGGAGGTGAAAGCCAATTCAGCGATTGTTTCAAGGTGACATTTTTTGGATTTGGGGTTTTCCTTCACTTTCTTTTGGTCTAAATTAGTTTATTTTTGGTGCTTTTGTTAGGAAGCAAAGGACTCAGCTCAGTGTCACAGGGAAGTCAGATATAGTAAGACAAGAAACCAAAGTCAAGAAAGCAAAGTAAGTTTTAATGCACTCTGCAGAGAGTAGCAGAGCGGGCCTGCCTAACATTAGACAGGCAGGCCCGGATGCTCATTCTGAGGCTTCTTTTATGTGGTTTTGGCAGGGCAGAGAGGTCCTTGATTGACAGCTGTCAGCTCTCTAGGCTGGTTCTGTTGGTGAAATGAGGACAGGGGCTGTGCTGTGCCTGTGCTTCTGATGTTTCTTATCTGGGGGGACCCTGGACATTTCCTGAGTCACTCTTGGACCCTATGGCTTCATTTGATTAACTCTCTGAGTCATTTTTGGCTTTCTGGTTCTATTTGATCAACTCCCTGAGTCATCTTTGGGGGGCCCTCTCTCCTTTTCATCCCAGTCATTTCTGTCTTTCTGCCTAACACGTTCTAGCATCACTGTATGCAGGCTCACACAGGTAAGAAGGAGGTTTAAGCCCTCCTTTACCTCATTTTGGGTGTTCGTGGTGTCCTGACTTTCAGTTTCTCTTGCTGTCTACTTTGAAGGCCTCAGCCATTTACAAAATGTCTGAACATTTCTGTGGAGGAAGTTATATAAGAAGGGAGAGTGGGTGCTGGAAATCCCACAATGTTTTCTCAGACACAGGGTGATGTTGTAAGATATTTATAGCTGCACCGTAGCCCTGGACTGATAATGGCTTTCTCCAGGTGACATCTAGGTTTTTGTCATAGTCATATATTACCTTCAAACTACTACCTTAATAGTCTTCCAAGGAGACCACCTTACTATCCATAACATGTGCAGAATTGTTTACAGCTATGTGATCTGTGGTGTTAACATAAATGTGGCCCCTGGAGCATTGTGGTTTAGATTTTCTTGCAGGGATGGATGGTTCTCCCAGAAGTTTCTATTATTAACTTAATTGCTCAGGATGTTCCTCCCAGTCCTACTGGGAGCTTCCTTTTTATTGAGAATGGTTACAAAAAGTGTGGTCCAAGCTTAATCAATTAAATAATAATTAAGTGACCCGTGCCCAAATTTGCCATTTCTCAAGGACACTTAAAATTCTTCTTTGAAATACACATGAAAGTTGAACTTTAGCTATGTCAAGAGCTCTGGAGGCAGAAAGATCGGCTTGTTTGTTCCCAGCAGTCCTGATATGGGTAGAAAACTGGAACTAGGGGCAGAATTAAGAATAAAGTAAATTTGGTTCACTGTCAGATTATGCATTCTAATAGGCACACTGGACTGAGACCTAGTATGCTTTCTTAAGAATAGTGACAGCTCCATAACTTCCATCTAGGAGAGATTTAGAGATGGCACTCTAGTCCCAAGTAGATCCTAATGGACTGGATTAGAAGCTACATTTGCATATCAAAAACATCATTTGTCTATATCAGTGAATTGAGGAAAAGTGATGGATGTTTGCAGGGGTAACTAAAGGCCCCCAAGCCACTGCTGCTTAACTTCTTGGTGCAATTATTGGAGAGGGCATTCTTGTTCAGAGTAGATTCTATTCTTCTGTGTTTCCATGAGTTGATTTGTTTAGAAAACAACTTGATCTCTACATGCAATGAATCCTAGATGTGATTCTTAAATGATTTTGTTATTTTAAGGGAGACTTGATGTAGAATTTTCCTTTCTGTCAATTGTGAATAGTTCTGGCATTTTATAAAAGGAAAAATGGAAGGTTATTAGCTAAGGTCACACACTCAGCATTTAATGCAGATAATAGTTTCTAGAAGGAGGAATCAAAGTTTAGGTGGTATAAGGTTTCATGTTTAGCATACTAGTATACCCAAGATACTGATCCACTTTTCTTTCCCACCAGCCAACTTTGTTCTCTGTAAACAGCTGAGTTTATAGATTTGTGGGTAAATTTCCTGCATTTTAACCACCTAAACAATGCCTAAAGTTAAAAGCAATTTCTACATCTACCTTTGTTGTCTTTTATGTTATTTTATTCATCAGTTTCATACATACATACATATGCCCATAAACACACACACACAGATATACACATGCACACATGCTCATACATGCATACACTCACCTCCAGTGCTACTGTATCAAAATTTCAGTTACAACAGCCTGGAAAATAAACTAAAGAATGACCAGCAAAACAGAAGGAAAGTTGAGTTTTCAGTAAGTGCATCAGATCTGCTTCTTTTAAAGAAGTGTAGGGATTGGGGTGAGGGTACACCCTCTCAGAGAAGGCAGCCAACCCTGCGTACAGACTGTCTCACCTCTCTGCCATCTCCAAGTCAAGTATTCAGCATATAAACCATCATGAGAATTTTTTTAATTTTACTGAGGAAAATGTCAAATACATATAAAAGTAGGGAGAACAGTATAGTGAAAACCATGTACTCATCATCCAGCTTCAACCATTATCAATTCATGGCCAATCTTGTTTCATCTATACTCTCTTGTATTTGTTTTCTGTTGCTGCACAGAAAATTATCAACACTCCTAGAGGCTTCAAGCAACATTCAGTTATTATCTCACAGAAAGTCAGAAGTCTGAACAAAGAACACTGAGTTCTTTGCTCATGTCTTATCAAACGACAAAGTATTGTCTGGAACTGCTGTCTCATGTGGGGCATGGGGTTATCTGCCAAGCTTATGTGGCTATTGGCACAATTCAGTTCCTTATGGTCATAAGACTAAAGTCCCCCTTTGTTACTGGTTGTCACCCAGGGACTGCTTTCATCTCCCAGAGACCACTCTTAAGTGTGTGGCACATGGCCCTCTCAGTTGTTTACTTCTTCAAGGAGAGCCGGAAAGCACCTGCAGTGGCTTCTTGTCTATTTTCATGTCGATCCTCATTAGGTCAGGTGCAATTAAGAAAATTTCCCATTTTATTAACTCAAAGTCAGCTGATAGGTATCTTAAATACATCTGAAAAAGGTCTTATGCCATATACCATAACATAAGAAAAGCAGTTCCTATCATACAGATCTCACCCATACTCAAGAGGAAGAGTTTATATAGTGCATGTCCATCAGGGGTACGACTCATGTGGGTCATCTCAGAATTTTGCCCAACCTACTCACCCATATTATTTTGAAACAACTTCCTGACAGGATATCACTTAACTAATAAATATTTGGATAGTTCGTGTATTATGTTATGAGATTGAATCTTATTTAAATCTTTTGTTTTAGCTGGCTTTCTCTGACACTGCTCTGGCAGGGGAAGAAGGAGTGACACCACTTTGCTACTGACAGGTGGAGGTAGATATCCAGGTTCCCAATTTGGCTCCCACAAACATCCAAGGGTTAGAGGTTCCTTTGGGTCCTCTACCCTGAATGGGGTAGAATTCTAGGCCCCAAAGTGGCCTCCACTGTCACTGTTGCTACCCAGTGGTGATGACAGTCCCCAGTCTCCATTTGGCCTTCTCTGACACTACTCTGGCAAGGAGGTTAGAGTGCCGCATTACAACCCGGAAAAGTGGAAATCTATGTTCCCCATTCAGCCTTGGCTGGTGTGTGTGGAGATGGGGCCACAGTTATTTCTGTGGTGTTGGCTGGAGTAGAGCAGTTGTTGCCTAAAAGGTTTCTTTCTTGCTACACTGCCCCTCTTCTGGTCCTTTGGCTTCAGAAAGCAGGCTTTTGCTGGGACTTTTTTTTTTTTTGTCTGCATCCATTGCCATTTCCTAATTGCTGGCTTCTTCAGCTCCAAGTCTAAGATGGATAGTGCAAGAATAAGAGAAGCTCAGGAAACTCACCACTTTACCATTCCTCAGATCCCTAGGCCCTTAGCCAGTCTGGCTTCTTCTTTCCACCTTTCAGAGTCTTTTTACATTTGGTTTAAATATAATGTCTAGAATTTTTAGTTATTCTGAGCAGGAGTAAGATAAAAAATACATCTAATCAATGTTCGCAAAAGCAAATGTCTCCAGACTGGATTTTGATGATTCTATCACAAGGTCAGTCTATTTTCTGTCTGCTTTTCAGTTCAGTAGATTCTATTGATCTCAGGTTCATGGATTCTATCTTCTATCATCTCCACTCTACTAGAGCCCATCCAGCAAGATTTTTATATCAGTTATTATAGTTTTAGTTCTGTTTTCCATCTGCTTCTTTTTTAGAGCTTCTACTTCTTCCCTGAGATTTTCTATTTTTCTTTTGTTTACAGAGAATTTGTAGTTGCTTGTTGAACCAATTTTAATGTGGCTGCTTCAAAATCTTTGTCAAGTAATTCCAACATTTTATTCACTTTAGTGTTCGCACCTACCACTTGTCTTTTCTCACTTGAGTTGTGATTTTCTTGATTCTTTGTATAAAAGGTGTTTTTCAATTGTATCCTGAACATTTTGGACACTATATTTTGAATTCTAGATCCTATTTCTTCTTCTTTGTAGCAGGCAATTCCCCTGTTGAGATACCTGGCAGGGGCCTTGTGGGTATCCATCCATGTTCAGGTCTCCTCTGGTCCCCACCAACTGTTGCAGGAACCACAGGAACTCTGGGAACTACAAACAAGGACTTGGGACACCAAGATGTTTGGCGAGAAGCAGCATTTATTAGTGCCAGCACTGGCTCAGTGGATTCCTATCCAAAGGCTGAGCCACGAGTACAGCAGGGCCATGCCTTTTATACATTCACTACAAGGATGGGTGGGGGGAGTCGGCACCCCGGAACCATTGTAGTGGGAGCTATTAGGTCACTATTGGTGTATTCAGGATGCTAGTTATATTTTAATCTATCTCTGTAAAGGTTACCCAGATACCATATTATAAACTAATGGGCTTCCATGACTATGATCAACCAGCTGTTCCATACCACTGAGTCCTGGTGGGGGGGGGGGAATACATTGTTATATTTTTTCAATCCCAAGCATCCAAGCGCCTTGTGATTCCTCTACATTCCTCATTCCTGAAGCTTCAACAGAAACTTTGTCTCCTTGACTTCCTTGGCTTCCTACTACACAACTCCCACAGCAAAAGTAGGGTGCTTACTCACACAACATTACTTCAGAGACAGTGGAAGTCCAGCTCCTTCTTTCACTGAGTTGACACCTTGCTATCAAAATGAAAAACTAATTCACATCTCCTGGTTGCTTCCCAGTATGAGTGGGGCAGGTGGATGACCCACACTGCTTTGTTACCATGGGACAGAGTCAATTCTTAGCTCACCATTGGTGCCAGTGATACTAGGAACATGGAGGAGAAGAGGGAACTGGACTACCCAATAGCCCTGTGTCAGACTGCCAAGTTCAGCATCATGCAGAGGAAGAGACTCAATACTCCCTGTATTCTGCTCGTATTACCTTTGAAGGGGACTCAGAGCACCTCCTACTTCTGCCAGTTGGGAATGGAAGATCTGCTCTAGGCTCTGCCTACCTACACCCCCTGGGGGAACAATTAGAGTGTTGCCTGTTTTCTGCCAGGTATGGAGTGTGTACACTAACTCCCTGCTAAGCCTTGCCAACATTATTACCCTGGCAGGGGAATCCTAGCACTAGCACCTTCAACCTGATTGTAAATGGAAGATGAGTTAGTTCCCTGTTCCTCTCCAATAAAATGTTAATGGGTGGAGGGTGGGTGGATGTTGTGGTTTGTTGATGTTTGCCTAGGGTAGGGCAGGTATGAAAGGTCTTCTATTGTTAGACCAACCTTTTCCCATTTCTTGGCTTGGGACAACAGGCTTTTCTCCAGCTCTTTGCATCTTAACTGCTGGCAGTTCTTGGTTGGGGGGTCCTTGCAGTGGAATAAGGGAGGCAATAAGGAAACTAGGAGAGCTTACAGTGGTGTCATTAACTTAAGTCCCAAGTTCCCTCAGCAGTCCCTCCCTTCTTTCTACCTTTCACAGACTCCCTAAGCTTGTTTGATGTGTTATGTATAGGAATTTTTATTGTGAGGTGAAGGGTCTGTGATGAATCGGTCTATTGCATCTTGATTGGAACTGAAAGTCTACTGGTCTTGTTTCTTTTTTAACAGTTTCCGTGTCTCTACTTAACTTTGTGAACATACATAATACAGTTATACTATTTGTAGGTAAAATTGTAATATTTCCAGAATCTCTTGCCTGGCTTTAGTGCATCTGCATATCAATAGGTATTTCAAGGGATAGAGAGGAGTGATCCATCTATATATCAATAAGTAATTATAAGGGCGTGTGAGGGCTTATCTGAACCAGAGAGGTTGGGTGGAGCTCTCTTCTGCTGCAGCCTGGTCAAGAGAAAGACAGGACGGCTGCTTGTAAGAAATAAACAGGTTTCTTAACTTTATTTCTCCATTTGACTGATTTCGGTTTCAAAGGTATTTTTGCCCCAGGATTTTCCCCCCAGAGTTACACTATTTTAATGTCCTTT
Organism: Phataginus tricuspis; assembly: GCA_029783875.1. NCBI lineage: Eukaryota > Metazoa > Chordata > Mammalia > Pholidota > Manidae > Phataginus > Phataginus tricuspis. The sequence continues at coordinate 117,981,945 of JAQQAC010016209.1, read as the reverse complement.
TTCTGCTAATTCTACAATCTCGGTCAGTTCTGGGTCAGTTTCAATTTCTTAGAGTAATTGTAATTTACTTTTCTCTTACCATTGTAGGATTAAATTTTTTCACATTGCTAAGGGTCAGTTTGATTATCTTTTTAATGAAATGTCTGTGTATTTTTCATTTTTTTTGTATTAGGTTTGACTATTAGCGATGTCAACCCTTTATCTGTGATCTATATTGCAAATATTTTCGATGGGTCATCAGTTCTCCTTGAATATGTTTATGTGTTTTGTTCTCACCTTTTGAAATTTTAAGAAGAGTGATGTTGCAATGAATTCTTAGTGAATAAGCAACCAGGGGACTCAAGAGAGTGAGCAATCGATAGAAAACCCAAAGAGCCATGAAGTGAAGAGGAAGTGTGCCCAGATGAGGAATACAGTTGGCTTGAACCTGCTACTCTATTAGGAACATAATGCTTATAGCTAATAACACCACCCATTTCTTCCAGGACCAGAAACAAATATTAGAAGACAAAGGCTTTGGGGAACATGATCATTGTTTTCAAATATCTGAACCGATATCATTCAGAAGCCAAATGAAAGTTTAGGTTATTATAATAAAATGTTTGCTTTTAAGAGGAGCCAGTTGTTATCACTGTATGAAATATTGATGTATAATTATACCTTATTGGAGTTATTTTAGCAGCTTTATTGAGATTTAATAAACATACCATACAATTAAAAAATTTTAAGTACAGAATTCAATAGTATATAATATATTCAGGGTTTTATAACCATCACAATAATCTAACTTTAGAAAATTTTCATCACCCTAAAAATAAAACTCATACACATTACCTCCCATCCCACATTCACCACCTGAACACTAGAAGTCACTAATCTACTTTTTGTATCTACATATTTGCCTATTTCTGGTTATTTCATATAGTTGTCCTTTGTGACTGGCTTCTTTGCTCAGCAAATGTTTTACGGTTCATCCATGTCATAGTATGTATCAGTACTTCATTCCATTTCATTGCCAAATAACATTCTATTGGGGGGACATTTTGTTTATCAATAATGCCCATTTGGGTGGTTTCCACTTTTGACTATTATGAATAATGTTGCTATTAACATTCCTGCACAAGTTTTTATGTTGACATCTGTTTTCATTTCTCTTATGTATATGCTTAAGAATGAAATTACTGGATCATATGGCAATATTGTTTAACTTACTGAGGAAGTGACAAACTTTCTCCAAAGTGACTACACCACTGTATAAATGTTATTTTAATTTTAACAAGTTAGCATTTTTATTAATTTTGAAATTGGTGTGAGTTCTCCAATTTTGTTCTTATTTTTCAAGATCATTTGGCTGTTTTGGGTCCCTTGCATTTACCTACGAATTTTAGTATCAGTTTGTCAATCTCTGCAAAAATTCTAGCAGGGATGTTGATACGAATTCCACTGAATCTGTACATCAGTTTGTGGAATATTGTCATACTAACAATATCAACCATTTTACCTTTTCACAAGGTTCCAATTTCTCCACAATCTTGCCAACACTATTTTCTGTCATTTTGATTATAGCTACCCTAGTGAGTATGAAGTGGTATCTCATTGTGGTTTTGATCTGCATCCTTCATGGCTAATGATATTGGACATCTTTTCATTCATTTGTTAGCCATTTTGTATATCTTCTTTAGAGAAATGTCATGTTAAATCATTTCTCCATTTTCAATTGGGCTATTTGTCTGTTTATGTTTAAACTGTAAGCGTTCCTTATATATTCTGGATACAAGTCCCTTACCAATATCTGATTTGCAAGTACTTTTTCTCATTCTGTGGTATTTTTTTTCACTTCATTGATGTTGACTTTTGAAGTGTGTATTTTAAAATTTTGATGAGGCACAATGTACCAATTTTTTTGCTTGTGTTTTTGGTGTCATATTTGAGAAACACAGTGCCTGATTCAAGGTCACAAAGATTTACCTGTATATTTTCTTATAAGAGTTTTATAGTTTCCACTTCTACATTAAAGCTTTGATTCATTTTGAGTTTATTTTTGTCAGTAGTGTAAGGTGGGGGTAAAATTTCATTCTTTCAAATGTAAATATCCAGTTATCTCAGCACCATTTTTTGAAAACACTATTCTTTCCTCATCTTGTTTCTTATCTTAGGGAGAAAGCATTCAGTCTTTCACTATTAAGTATGACATTAGCTGTAGTATTTAGTATGTGCCAACAGCAGTTTGTTTTCTCACAGGTCTGGACCCTGGAAGTCTGAGATTAGGGTGCCAGCATGGTTGGTTTTAGGTGACATCCCTTTCCTGACTTCTAGATGATGGCTTTCTCACTGTGTGCTCACATGGCCTCTCCCTGATTCATGTACATGGAAAGAAAACGATAGAAACAGAAACAGAGAAAAAGAGGCAGAGACAAAGAGAGAGCTCTCTTAGGACATTAATCCTATGAAATCATGGCCCCACCCTTATGACTTCACTTCACCTCCTTACAGGCCTTACTTCCAAATATAGTCACATTGTGGTTAGGGCTTCAGCATATAAATTTGCAGGGAGGGACACAATAGCAAAGAAGTTCCCTTCTATTTCTAGTTTGTTAAAGGATTTTTATCATGAATATATTTTGGATTTTATCAACTGCTTTTCCTGCATTTATTGAGATTATAATGTTTTTAATATTTCATTTTATGAATCTAATGTATTACATTAATTGAATTTCAGATATTAACATAACTGTACATTCTTAGGATAAAGACTTCTTGGTTGTGGAGTGAAAAGACTTTTATATGCTATTGAATTTAGCTCACTGGTATTTTGTCAGAGACTTCTGTGTCAGCGTCTTTAAGGAAAACCAATTGACCATAAATGTAAGGGTTTATTTCTGGACCCACAGTTCTATTCAATTGATCTACATGTCTGTCTTTATTCCAGTCCCATGCTGTCTTGATTACTGCAGCATTATTACCAATTTTGAAATTGGTATGAGTTCTCTAACTTTGTTCTTCTTTTTCAAGATCAATTGTCTGTTTTGGTTCCCTTGCATTTACATATGAATTTTAGGATCAGTTTGTCAATGTCTACAAAAATTCTAGCAGGGATGTTGAGAGGAATTACATTGAATCTGTAAACCAATTTGTGGAATATTGTCATATTAACATACCAAGTCTTCTAAGCCATAAACATCAGATATACTTCCACTTATTTAGATCTTATTTAATATATTTCCAACTACATGTTGTAATTTTCCATGTACAAACATTCTTTTGTTAAATGCATATTTTATTCATCTTTATGCTGTAATGAATCAAATTGGTTTCTTGATTTCAGTCTTGGACTATTTATTGATAGTTTATAGAAATACAATTGGTTTTCATATTTTGAACTGTTATCCTGCAAGCTTGTTGAAATTTTAAGTTCTAGTATATTTTTAGAGGATTCCTTACTGATTTTCTATATAAAAGGAGATGTTTATCTGTGAGTAAAATTAATTTTACTTCTTTCCAATTTAGATATCTTTTATTTCTTTATGTTGCCTAATTTTTATATCTATGTTTATGTAAATTGTTAGTCTGTCCTTTTCTTTTTTATGATTTGTTGGGCCTTGGTATCAAGATAAAAGTGGACTTGTAGAATGAATTGGGAAGTATTTCCTCTTCTTTTTTTTTGGAAAAATTTGTGAAATTGTTATATTAATTCATTTTTACATGTTAGGTAGATTAACCATTGAATTCTTCCATTCACCATGATTGAATGGGATTTATCTGAGGAATACAAGGTTGGTTCAATATCTGTTAATCAATCAGTGTAACCCACCATATAAATAGAATAGATAATTTTATGATTATCTTAACAAAACAGAAAAAGCATTTGTCAAAATACAACATCCATTCATGATTTTTAAAAATCTCAGTAAATAAAAAATACAAAGGAACTTTTTCATGAATAAAAGTATTAGATTATCCCATTGAAAGGAAATAAATAATACACATGTCTTTTACAATTGAATATCTGTAGAAACACCTTTGAGTCAAAATGATTTGGTAAAACTCATGGATCAATGAGCTTCAGAAAGAGGGCCATGGGCCAAAATATAAAGAAAGAGAAATGTTTACAGGAGGAAAGAGAATATGTGGTTCTTCTAAAATGAAAAAGGAAAGAACAAAAAATACAGTGGTGAGAAAACATCTGAGACACAAAAATAATATTTCATTGTGAAAGAAAACATTAATAACTTTGTTAGGACAATGTGTGAATGAAATTAAGATGGAAAAATGGTAAATGAAAAAAATGAGTGTATGAGTTATAGCTAACAAGCAAATAACCTCTATAGTAGAGAAATATTAACAAAGTCATGAATCACAGTTTTTTTACACCGAATTTACTTTGTGAAAGGTAATCATGCGTTAGCTTACATAACTATATGTCAAATGACAGTTTATGAAGGAAAATGGTGACTTATGTAAATCTTATGCAATCTTATGTAAATCTTATAAAAATCAAGCAGTATTTAAATAAAAATATATTTTCAGACATAACTTGGAATTAATGGCAGTTATGACCAAAGAATATATATATTTTTTTTTTTTAATTTATTTTGGTATCATTAATCTACAATTACATGTGCAATATTATGGTGATTAAGCTAACCCCTTCATCAGGTCCCCCCCACCAGCCCCATTACACTCACTGTCCACCAGCGTAGTGAGATGCTATAGAATCATTACTTGTCTTCTCTGAGTTATACAGCCCTCCCCGTGCCCCCCTACCTTACGTCTGCTAATCACAATGCCCCTTTTACCCTCTTTTCCCTCCCTTACGACCCATCTTCCCCAGTCCCTTTCCCTTTGGTAACTATTAGTCCATTCTTGGGTTCTGTGAGTCTGCTGCTGTTTTGTTCCTTCAGTTTTTTTCTTTGTTCTTATACTCCACATATGAGTGAAATCATTTGATACTTGTCTTTTTCGGCTTGGCTTATTTCACTGAGCATAATACCCTCTAGCTCCATCCATGTTTTTGCAAATGGTAGGATTTGTTTTCTTCTTATGGCTGAATAATAGTCCATTGTGTATATGTACCACTTCTTCTTTATCCATTCATCTACCGGTAGACACTAAGGTTGCTTCCATTTCTTGGCTATTGTAAATAGTGCTGCGATAAACATAGGGGTGCATCTGTCTTTTTGAAACTGCGCTCTTGCATTCTTAGGGTAAATTCTTAAGAGTGGGATACCTGGGTCAAATGGTATTTCTATTTTGAGTTTTTTGAGGAACCTCCATACTGCTTTCCACAATGGTTGAACTAATTTGCATTTCCAACAGCAGTGTAGGAGGGTTCCCTTTTCTCCACATCCTCGCCAACATTTGTTGTTGTTTGTGTTTTGGATGTTGGCCATTCTCACTTGTGTGAGGTGATATCTCATTGTGGTTTTAATCTGCATTTCTCTGATGATTAGCGATGTGGAGCATCTTTTCATGTGCCTGTTGGCCATCTGAATTTCTTCTTTAGAAAAGTGTCTATTCATGTCCTCTGCCCATTTCTTAATTGGATTATTTGCTTTTTGTTTGTTAAGGTGCGTGTGTTCTTTATATATTTTGGATGTCAACCCCTTATCTGATACATCATTTATGAATATATTCTCCCATACTGTAGGATGTCTTTTTGTTCTCCTGATGGTGTCCTTTGCTGTACAGAAGCTTTTCAACTTGATATAGTCCCACTTGTTCATTTTTGCTTTTCTTTCCCTTGCCCGGGGAGATATGTTCATGAAGAATTCGCTCATGTTTATGTCCAAGAGATTTTTGCCTATGTTTTTTTTCTAAGAGTTTTATGGTTTCATGACTTACATTCAGGTCTTTGATCCACCTTGAGTTTACCTTTGTGTATGGGGCTAGACAGTAGTCCAGTTTCATTCTCTTACATGTAGCTGTCCATTTTTTCCAACACCAGCTGCTGAAGAGGCTGTCATCTCCCCACTGTATATCCAAGTCTCCTTTATCAAATATTAATTGACTGTAAATGTTTGGGTTAATGTTTGGATTTTCTTTTCTGTTCCACTGCTCTGTGTGTCTGTTTCTGCGCCAGTACCAAATTGTCTTGATTACTGTGGCTTTGTAGTAGAGCTTGAAGTCAGGGAGCATAATTCCCCCTGTTTGATTCCTCCTTCTCAGGATTGATTTGGCTATTCGGGGTCTTTTGTGGTTCCATATGAATTTTAGAATTATTTGTTCGAGTTCATTGAAGAAAGTTGTTGGTAGTTTGATAGGGATTGCGTTGAATCTGTAGATTGCTTTAGGTAGTATTGCCATTTTGACAATATTTATTCTTCCTAGCCAAGAGCATGGGATGCATTTCCATTTGTTAGTGTCTTCCTTAATTCATCCTAGGAGTGTCTTGTAGTTTTCACAGTATAGGTCTTTCACTTAAAGAAAATTTTTTTAAATAACACAATTTGCTTATTACAAGCATGGGCAATATACATATAAACAACTCTCATAATAATTATTATAATTCCTCCTACTAATATTGCCTACATGCAATTGTTTTCATATAAATATTGGATGCAGTCATGTTATGGAGAATATGGGTAATATATAAATATAATATCCTTTCTAAGATGTAAGTAAAGTCTTTCATGTAAAGGATAAGTGTAAGGGAAATTGAATGACTACACATTGCCTAATAATTGAATTTCAAAATTTTTTGTAATTAGTTACACTGGTAGTTATGCAAATGGTAAGTACATCAGAGGCTGAATAGAATCCAGGAAGAGTATGATCAATATTGCAAACAAACCATGTAGAGAATATGTATTAATTTTTGGTAGTCTAAATCACATTTTAAAAAATTTACAGTTTATAATTATGACAGTGATTTTTATGTGTTCCCAAGTGTTGGAAAATATTAAAAACATCAATAAGAAAATAAATATATCACTTATAATTCCACTAGCAAGAGGAAAACATTATTGCTATTTGCTGTACATCCTCCCAGTTGTTTTTAAGTATGTCTATATGAGTTGCATATGTGTCAGACAGCCTTTCAATCTTTGTTCTAATTAATTTGAATAAGTTTGAGTTGTGAGGATATTTTTCATGTCAGATATTTTAGGTTTTAAATTCATATTATAGGACTTCTGCTTCTGCTCAAGATCAAATAACAAGGGCCAAATATATACTCCTATCTAAAACGGCTTTTGTAAAAAATTACAAAATAGATGAAACCATGATTTTCAATTTATTAGATATCAGGCAACAAAGGACAGTGATCTCAGAGATGGAAACAAATGAAACGAGCCTGACAGTTGCTGCATCTTACTCACTGGTGAGAGGCTGTGGGTCATATTACACAGAGCAAGAGCTGGGAGGTCACCTTGAATTGATGAGATGAAGCTGGGGGTCTAGGGAGACCAGGGAGACCAGGATTTATAGGATAGAATACCAAAATGGAGAGACCTGCTAAGAGAGAAAGTTCTAGAGCTCACACAGGGCTGGGAATAGTTCCTGTTCCCATCAGAGTGGACAAACTAATAATTCATGGGGCACTGATTAGAATACTCAAAAGGCTTTACCTTAGGAATGAGGCAACATTAACCAAAGACTAAACACTGCTCTGATCTTTCCTAACCACGTTTAAAAACAAGACCTCTGTTTTGGGTTGAATTGTGTCCCCCAAAACATATATTCAAATACTAATTCTCATTTTCCGGGAATGTGACCTTATTTGGAAATAGAGTCTTTGCAGATGTAATTAATATAGTCAAGAAGAGATCATACTGAAGTGGGGTGGGCAGTGTACAGTAAGACTGTACTGTATGTCCTTCCAAGAGGGGAAGACAGAGGCTCAAAAGGAGAACAGCATGTGCAAATGACTGTATTAGCACCCCTACAAGCCAAGAAAGGCTCAGGATAGCCGGCCTTCCCCAATAGCTAGGAAAGAAGCGTGGAATAGATTGATACTCAGAACTCTCAGAAGGAACCCACCCTGATGACACCTTGATTGCAGAGTTCTAGTCTCCAGAACTGTGCAAGAATAAATTTCTATTGTTTTAAGTCACCTGGGTTGTGGTGCTTTGTTATGACAGCATGAACCTGAATGATCATGCTACTTACAAGTAACTTAACTGTGTCTCAGAACAAAGTTCAAAATAGCCTGCACTCGATAAGGTAAAACTCACATTATCTAGCACCCAATCAAAATTCCTAGGCAACCAAGGAGAAGGAAAGTAAGACCCATAATGAGGAGAAAATTCAGCTGATTGAAACTGGCCTAGGAATGACACAACTGATAGAATTCGTAGGTGAGAACATTAAAACAGTTATTATGGCTGTATTATATATTTTCAAAGAATAATATTGAGAAAAGTTTAAGGATGTTAAATACAGACATGGAAGATATAAAAAGAGCCCAAATGCCCTTTTAAAGATGAAAACTGAAATGTCTGAGTTGAAAAAATACACTGGTTTGGATTAAAGGCAGACAAAATCATTAGGGGAGTTGAATATATAACAATAGAAATTTTTGATAATGAATCAAAGAGGCAAAAAAAGAAACTAATGAACAGAGCACTATTAAGCTCTGAGACAACTTCAAGTAGCCACATATACATACACTTGGAGATCCTAAAGAGGAAAAGGGGGGATAGAACACTTGAAGAAATGAATGAAAAAATGATCAAATTTGATGAAAACTATAATCTCACAGATCAAGAAGCTAAAATAATCCCTCAAACAAGAAAACTATATGGGGTGAGGGAGAGAATCCTCTTGTGATGTCTACATATATTGAGTCATCACCATGTACCCATTAAGTATCTTACAGTTTTAGTTGCCAATTATACTTCAATAAAGCTGGGGGGAAAAAACAAAAGAAGAAAACTATCCTGAGGCACATAATAATTTCTATTGTTATAACACTGTTATAAAAAAAAGTAAAAAGGAAAAGGAATTATAAATTGTTTAAAACTAGTGCTAAAGAGAAAATCCTACAAGTGGCCAGAGTGAGGGGAAAAAATGACTTTACCTACAAAGTAACAAAAATAAGGATGACAGTAGTTTTTACAAAAACAGTAATAGTCCAGACACAAAACAAATATTGTATGATCCCATTTTTAGGAAATATCCAGAATAGGAAAATCCACGGAGACGCTAGCTGATTAGTGATTACCAGTGCCTGGGGAAAAGAGGGAAAATGGGAAGCGATTGCTGAATGGTTGTAGGGGTTTCTGTTTGGGGCCATGAAGAAGTTCTGAAACTACAGAGTGGTGGTGATTTCACATTAAGTGCCGCTGAATTGGACACATTAAAATTGTTAAAATGGCCAAGTTTATGTTATGTGAATTTTATCACACACACACAAAAAGAAAGCCAGAGAAAGTGAAGCAGCATCTTCAAAGTACCAAAAGGAAAAAAAAAACCTGTCTACCTAGAGTTCTATATCCAGTTAAAAATATATTTCAAAAACAAAGGTAAAATAAAGGCTTTTTCAGAACTACAAAACCTGAAATAATTCATCACCAACAGATGTGCACTAAGAGAAATGTTAAAGTCCTCCAAGCAGACAGAAAATGATACCAGATGGAAATCTGGATCTACAAGTAATAGAAGGCAACTACATGGAAATTGCAATCATATGTTATAATATAATGGCAACTACCTATGTAAATATAAAAGATGTTTTCCCTTTTGTGTAAATGTCTTTAAAAGATCATTGATAGTTTAAAGTAAAAAGAATGGCAATGTATGCAGTGCTTTATAACAAATATAAAAATGAAATGTATGGCAACTAGAAACTAAAGGTTGAGAAGGAAGAAATCGAAGCATGTTATTTGGTCTTTGAGTGTCTGACTGTTCTGAGATACAGTGATAGGGCTGACTGTTTTCTCCTTTGTATATAAGGCCCTAGCACAGTGACCAGGTGAGCCCATACATTCCAGGCATTGAAAACACACTCATCAGAGCATGGACACTATTTGACTAGAGAGAAAGATGTAAACCCCACACAAAATATTCATCTCTGTTCCTTGAATAAATAACTCATAGGAATTACTTCACCTTGTGTTCTTTTTTTTTTTTTTAAACTACCCGCTTCCTCAGGTCCCCCCCCATCAACCCCATTACAGTCACTGTCCATCAGCGTAGTGAGATGCTATAGAATCACTACTTGTCTTCTCTGAGTTGTATAGCCCTCCCCGTGGCCCCCCAACATTACGTCTGCTAATCATAATGCCCCTTTTTCCCCCTTATCCCTCCCTTCCCACCCATCTTCCCCAGTCCCTTTCCCTTTAGTAACTATTAGTCCGTTCTTGGGTTCTGTGAATCTGCTTCTGTTTTGTTCCTTCAGTTTTTTTTTTCTTTGCTCTTTTACTCCACATATGAGTGAAATCATTTGATACTTGTCTTTTTCGGCTTGGCTTATTTCACTGAGCATAATACCCTCTAACTCCATCCATGTTGTTGCAAATGGTAGGATTTGTTTTCTTCTTATGGCTGAATAATAGTCCATTGTGTATATGTACCACATCTTCTTTATCCATTCATCTACTGATGGACACTTAGGTTGCTTCCATTTCTTGGCTATTGTAAATAGTGCTGCAATAAACATAGGGGTGTATCTGTCTTTTTGAAACTGGACTGCTACATTCTTAGGGTAAATTCCTAGGAGTGGGATTCCTGGGTCAAATGGTATTTCTATTTTGAGTTTTTTGAGGAACCTCCATACTGCTTTCCACAATGGTTGAACTAATTTACATTCCCACCAGCAGTGTAGGAGGGGTCCCCATTCTCCACATCCTCATGAAAATTTGTTGTTGTTTGTCTTTTGGATGTTGGCCATCCTAACTGGTGTGAGGAGATATCTCATTGTGGTTTTAATTTGCATTTCCCTGATGACTAGTGATGTGGAGCTTTCCCACCCATCTTCCCAGTCCCTTTCCCTTTGGTAACTGTCAGTCTATTCTTGGGTTCTGTAAGTCTGCTGCTGTTTTGTTCCTTCAGTTTTTCTTTGTTCTTATACTCAACAGATGAGTGAAATCATTTGGTATTTGTCTTTCTCTGCCTGGCTTATTTCACTGAGCATAAAAAACGCTAGCTCAATCCATGTTGTTGCAAATGGTACACTTTGTTGTCTTCTTATGGCTGAATAATATTCCACTGTGTATATATACCACATCTTCTTTATCCATTCATCTGCTGATGGACACATAGGTTGCTTCCATTTCTTGGCTATTGTAAATAGTGCTGCAATAAACATAGGGGTGTATCTGTCTTTTTGAAACTGGACTGCTACATTCTTAGGGTAAATTCCTAGGAGTGGGATTCCTGGGTCAAATGGTATTTCTATTTTGAGTTTTTTGAGGAACCTCCATACTGCTTTCCACAATGGTTGAACTAATTTGCATTCCCACCAGCAGTGTAGGAGGGTTCCCTTTTCTCCACATCCTCGCCAACATTTGTTGTTGATTGTGTTTTGGATGTTGGCCATCCTCACTGGTGTGAGGTGATATCTCATTGTGGTTTTAATTTGCATTTCTCTGATGCTTAGTGATGTGAAGCATCTTTTCATGTGCCTGTTGGCCATCTGAATTTCTTCTTTAGAGAAGTGTCTATTCATGTCCTCTGCCCATTTCTTAATTGGATTATTTGCTTTTTGTTTGTTAAGGTGCGTGAGTTCTTTATATATTTTGGATGTCAACCCCTTATCAGATACGTCATTTATGAATATATTTCCCCATACTGTAGGTTGTCTTTTTGTTCTACTGATGATGTCCTTTGCTGTACAGAAGCTTTTCAACTTGATATAGTCCCACTTGTTCATTTTTGCTTTTGTTTCCCTTGCCCGGGGGGATATGTTCAAGAAGAAGTCGCTCATGTTAATGTCCAAGACATTTTTGCCTATGTATTTTTCTAAGAGTTTTATGGTTTCATGACTTACATTCAGGTCTTTGATCCACCTTGAGTTTACCTTTGTGTATGGGGCTAGACAGTAGTCCAGTTTCATTCTCTTACATGTAGCTGTCCATTTTTTCCAACAGCAGCTGCTGAAGAGGCTGTCATCTCCCCACTGTATATCCAAGGCTCCTTTATCAAACATTAATTGACTGTAAATGTTTGGGTTAATGTTTGGATATTCTATTCTGTATCACTGGTCTGTGGGTCTGTTTTTGTGCCAATACCATATTGTCTTGATTACTGTGGCTTTGTAGTAGAGCTTGAAGTCAGGGAGCATAATTCCCCCTGTTTGATTCCTCCTTCTCAGGATTGCTTTGGCTATTCGGGGTGTTTTGTGGTTCCATATGAATTTTAGAATTATTTGTTCGAGTTCATTGAAGAAAGCTGTTGGTAGTTTGATAGGGACTGCATTGAATCTGTAGATTGCCTTAGGTAGTATAGACATTTTGACAATATTTATTGTTCCTAGCCAAGAGCATGGGATGCATTTCCATTTGTTAGTGTCCTCTTTAATTTCTCTTAGGAGTGTCTTGTAGTTTTCAGAGTACAGGTCTTTCACTTCCTTGGTTAGGTTTATTCCTAGGTATTTTATTCTTTTTGATGCAATTGTGAATGGAATTGTTTTTCTGATTTCTCTTTCTGTTAGTTCATCGCTAGTGTATAGGAAAGCAACAGATTTCTGTGTGTTAATTTTGTATCCTGAAATTTTGCTGAATTCAAATATTAGTTCTAGTAGTTTTGGAGTGGAGTCTTTAGGGTTTTTTATATACAGTATCATGTCATCTGCAAATAGTGACAATTTGACTTCTCTTTACCAATCTGGATGCCATGTATTTCTTTGTTTTGTCTGATTGCCATGGCTAGGACCTCCAGTACTATGCTGAATAACAGTGGAGAGAGTGGGCATCCCTGTCTTGTTCCCGATCTAGATGAAAAGCTTTCAGCTTCTCACTGTTAAGTATGATGTTAGCTGTGGGTTTGTCATATATGGCCTTTATGATGTTGAGTTACTTGCCGTCTATACCCATTTTGTTGAGAGTTATGATCATGAATGGATGCTGAATTTTGTCAAATCCTTTGTCAGCATCTATGGAGATGATCATGTGGTTTTTCTTCTTCTTTTTGTTGATGTGCTGGGTGATGTTGATGGATTTTCGAATGTTGTACCATCCTTGCATCCCTGGGATGAATCCCACTTGATCATGGTGTATGATCCTCTTGATGTAGTTTTGAATTCGGTTTGCCAATATTTTATTGATTATTTTTGCATCTACGTTCATCAGGGATATTGGTCTGTAATTTTCTTTTTTGGTGAAGTCTTTGCCCAGTTTTAGTATTAGAGTGACACTGGCTTCATAGAATGAGTTTAGAAGTATTCCCTCCTCTTCTCTTTTTTGGAAATCTTTAAGGAGAATGGGTGTTATTTCTTCTCTATATGTCTGGTAGAATTCAGAGGTGAATCCATCTGGTCACGGGGTTTTGTTCTTAGGTAGTTTTTTGATTACCACTTCAATTTTGTTGCTGGTGATTGGTCTGTTTAGTTTTTATGTTTCTTGTTTGGTCAGTCTTGGAAGGTTATATTTTTCTAAGAAGTTGTCCATTTCTTCTAGGTTTTGCAGCTTGTTAGCATATAGAGTCTCATAATATTCTCTTATAATTCTTTGTATTTCTGTGGGGTCTGTCGTTATTTTTCCTTTCTCATTTCTGATTCTGTTTATGTGTGTAGATTCTCTTTTTCTCTTAATGAGTCTGGCTAGGGTTTTATCTATTTTGTTTATTTTTTCAAAGAACCAGCTCTTGGCTTCATTGATTTTTTCCATTGTTTTATTCTTCTCAATTTTATTTATTTCTTCTCTGATCTTTATTATGTCCCTCCTTCTGGTGACTTTGGGCCTCATTTGTTCTTTTTCCAATTTCAGTAATTGTGTCTTTAGACTGTTCATTTGGGAATCTTCTTCCTTCTTTAAATAGGCCTGGATTGCAATATACTTTCCTCTTAGAACTGCCTTTGCTGCATCCCACAGAATTGTGGCTTTGTGTTGTTGTTGTCATTAGTCTCCATATATTCTTTGATTTCTGTTTTGATTTGGTTGTTACCCATTGATTAATTAGGAGTATGTTGTTAAGTCTCCATGTATTTGTGAGCTTTTTTGATTTCTTTCTAAAATTGATTTCTAGTTTTATACCTTTGTGATCTGAGAAGTTGGTTGGTAGGATTTCAATATTTTTGAATTTACTGAGGTTCTTTTTGTGGCCTAGTATGTATTCTATTCTGGAAAATGTTCCATGTGCACTTGAGAAGAATGTGTATCCTGCTGCTTTTGGGTGCAGAGTTCTGTAGATATCTGTTAGGTCCATCTGTTCTAGTGTGTTGTTCAGTGCCTCTGTGTCTTTACTTATTCTCTGTCTGGTTGATCTGACCTTTGGAGTGAGTGGTGTGTTGAAGTCTCCTAAAATGAATGCATTGCTGTCTCTTTCCTCCTTCACTTCTGTTAGTATTTGTTTCACATATGCTGACGCTCCTGTGTTGGGTGCATATATACTTATAATGGTTATATCTTCCTTTTGGACTGACCCCTTTATCATTATATAATGTCCTTCTTACCTCTTGCTACTTTCTTCGTTTTGAAGTCTATTTTGTCTGATACAAGTACTGCAACACCTCCTTTTTTCTGTTTGTTGTTTGCATGAAATATCTTTTTCCATCCCTTCACTTTTAGTCTGTGTATATCTTTGGGTTTGAGGTGAGTCTCTTGTAAGCAGCATATAGATGGGTCTTGCTTTTTTATGCATTCTGTTACTCTGTGTCTTTTGATTGGTGCGTTCAGTCCATTTACATTTAGGGTGATTATTGATAGATATGTACTTATTGCCATTGCTGGCTTTAGATTCGTGGTTACCAAAGGTTCAAGGGTTGCTTCTTTACTATCTAACAATCTAACTTAACTTTCTTGTTAAGATATTGTGAACACTGTCTGATGTTTCTTTATCTCTGCCTTCTTATTCTTCCTCCTCCATTCTTTATATACTAGGTGTTTTATTCTTTGTCTTTAGTTAGTATTTGGATGGTCTGCTTTCTTTGCTATGATTTTATTTTCTCTGGTGACATCTTTTTAGCCTTAGGGGTGCTTCCCTCTAGAGCAGTCCATTTAAGATATCCTGTAGTGGTGGTTTATGAGAAGCAAACTCTCTCAACTTTCATTTGTCTTGAAATTGTTTAATCCCTTCGTCATATTTAAATGATAATCATGCTGGATACAATATTCTTGGTTCGAGGCCCTTCTGTTTCATTACGTTAAATATATCATGCCGTTCTCTTCTGGCCTGTAAGGTTTCTGTTGAGAAGTCTGATGATAGTCTGATGGGTTTTCCTTTGTAGGTGATCTTTTTTCTCTCTCTAGCTGCCTTTAGTACTCTGTCTTTATCTTTGATCTTTGCTATCTTAGTTATTATGTGTCTTGGTGTTGTCTTCCTTGGGTCTCTTGTGTTGCGAGATCTGTGGGCTTCCGTGGACTGTGAGACTATTTCCTTCCCCAGCGTGGGAAAGTTTTCAGCAATTATTTCTTCAAAGACACTTTCTATCCTTTTTTCTCTCTCTTCTTCCTCTGGTACTCCTATAATGCAAATATTGTTCCATTTGGATTGGTCACATAGTTCTCTTAATATTCTTTCATTCCTAGAGATCCTTTTATCTCTCTCTGCCTCAGCTTCTCTGTATTCGTGTTCTCTGATTTCTTTTCCATTCACAGTCTCTTGCATCTCATCCAGTCTGCTGTTAAGCCCGACAATGGCTTGTCTGATTTCTGCATTGTCTTTCCTGACTTCCCTCACTTCCTCCCTCAGCTCTTGCACATTTCTCTGTAGATCTGTCAGCTTGGTTATGAGTTTTATTTTGAATTCTTTTTCAAGAAGACAGTGCATGTCCATCCCTTCAGATTCCCTCTCTGGGGTTGTCTGGGTCTGGAGCTTTGTCTGTACCATATTCCTCTGTCTTTTCATGGCTATAGAAGTGGTTGCTGGTAGTTCCCACGTATGTCAGCTGGGCTCTTTATGACTTTAGAAAGGAAAAAGAGAAAACAAAAAGGAGAAAAAAAAGAAAGAAAGAAAGAAAGAAAGGAAAAGAAAAAGGAAAGAGAAGAAGAAACAAAAAACAAAAACAAAAATCAAAAAAATCCCACTGGGAGTGGATTCTGTGGGGATACTGTAGGTGGCGCTGTTGCCCCACTATTCCACAGCTATGGCCGCGCTGCTCCACAGGGCCCTTTATAGCTCTGGCCATGGTGGGAATGAATGGGAGGCTGTTGATCTCTGTGGGAATCTAAGTGCGGCCCCCTTTCCCTGTCGCCAGCTAAGGGGTCCGAAACTCCCCAGGAGTACCAGCCTGCTGGGCTGAGTGTGCCGGGGTGATCCGGTCCTCCGGTGGGCTCCTGTCTCTTTAAGACCGCTGAAAAAAGCATGCACTTTTTTTCTTCTTTTTTTTTCCTTCCTGGAGCCAGCTGCAAGCACCCTGGCATGTTCCCCGCTCAGACCCTGCACCCTCTGTCTCTCCAATCTCCCCTACACCGCATGATGTGTGTCAGTGCTCCCTGCGCAGATCACCGTGGCTGGTTATTTCACTGGCCTGTACTTCCAAGCCCTCCCCGCTCTGAATCCTCTCCTCCCGCCGGTGCGCTGGGGTGGGGGAGTGCTCGGGTCCCGCTGGTCGTGGCTCCATATCTTACCCGCCTCACGGGGTGCCAAGTCCTCTCAGGTGTAGCTGCACGCTGTGTGCTTTCCTGTGTATTCTGGTCTCTCTTTTAGGAATTCTTGTATTTACTGTATTTTCATAGATAAATAAAGTGTTGGGAAGAGATTTCTGCCACCCTGCTCACACCGCCATCTTCCCGGAAGTTCTCATCTTGTGTTTTTAAAGGATATTAAGCTACACATTTTTCATTGATTTGGCTGAGATTAGGCAACCTGAACATCAGTCAGCGGAATTGTGGGCCATGTTAAGAAACACAGAGGCAAGAGATGAAAGTAACATGAACGAAGTTCCTTGCTCTTAGTGAGGGGGCTGGGCCATGAACTGAGAACACTTTCAAAAGAAGAAGCTCAGATGAGAAGTCAGAGAAGGCCCTCTGTGTTATTTGGTGCTGAGAAGCTACTAGGCAAAGGCACTAGCAGAGGCCTCTGCCCAAGAGAGTTCCAAGCAAGGCTGGGAAGGAAGGAAGGAAGAGACAGGGACCGGGGTCAGCAGGAAGGAAAAGCCTGTGAAGAATCCTAACAAAATCCTGAGGGAGGGGGGTTTTCAGGGAATACAGCCAGTTCCATGCAGAGAAGGGACACTAGGTGTATGACTAAGAGGACACTGTGTGCCTGTGGCTAGGCCAGGGCTGGGCAGTGAGGAGGAGAGAACAAGACATGGGAGGGAAGGTGTGCTGGGGATGCAGCGACAGGGGCTCCCAAGGTGCAGGCCATGCTGGAAAGCCAGGCAGCAAAATTGGGATTCAGTGCCCCATGGAGTATGGAGGCCACACAGATAGGTGCCTAAGTGGGGTTGATATGGGATCCACGGCTGAGGGAGGGGCTTCTAGCACACAGCTTCCCAGGCAGTGCTCACAGGGAACCTGAGAGTTCTGTGGCTGGATGACAGGGCCAGTGCACTGATAGAGCAAGGTAGTGGGTAGGCAGGACTCTGGGCTTGCAGTCCCCACTTCGGTCAGACTGCTCTGCCTCCCTCACTATGATGTAGGACCTAAAATTAAGGCTTAATAATAAGTGCTGCCTTCGCTTGTAAATTGGGAGGGACTTGAATAATCTAACTCCTGGCTTCTATCTCCACTGTGCTCTTGCAGGTAAGGTCTAGCAAAACAACCTCCTTATAAGGGGAGCCAGCCTCAGTTCTCACTTATCCCAGAGTAGAAGGTTTCAGTTCCTGCACCCCTGCAAAACTATTCCAACAAGCCATCCATATCCTGCTGTGGAAACCAGGGGTCACCCCTCCCTCATGATTCTACAAAGTCCATCTACCTCCCACAGTCTGCGTTGTTTACTATGTTCCCAAGTGCAACGTCCATGTGGCCCTACGAGGCATGCTGTGCCCTCCTCCCCTGGACTGTGAGTGCATGTAATTAATAAATTCCTGCCAGTCTCATCACAGTGTCAGGTGTCATGTGCTCAGCCATCCCCATGAACCTAAGGCAGGAATACCTCCCTCACCAAAAGGGTGGATAGGAGATGATTAAAACACATTCGTGGATGAAATTTCTGTGGAAGGCTTCAGTTGGAATGGGAGGTCTCATATCTAAAATTTTGATGACCGCTGTTCACCAGTTAGACATAGGAAGAGTCACTCCAGCCTGCAGGATCTCTGGCCCAAGATTCACCCCAGCCCGTCACTCCCTCTGCCACGAGAAACTTCAGCTACTGCAGAGTTGCCAGCTTCCTAGAACAGGCACGCTAGATTAAAGGGTAAGTTTTGGGGTATTGGTGTACATGAGCTAAGACTTGGACAAAGGAGCCAAGAGCAGAGCCTTAAAAGTGACCTCAAATGGCAGATGTGTGATTGAAAACTCACGACATGTCACTGTTTACATAATATGAGCCACAAATACACAGGCATATACATGTGTATATGTTTGTATGTATGTTTATACATACATGTTATATACAAATGTGTATATATATATATCACACACATATATATGTATATATGTAAGTATATATAGTTAAACATACTTTTAAAACATACTCAGAAATCTACCAGAGAAAGTTTTGTTGTGTTTCCCTAAACAGGGTGAGTACTTTTTCCCTTTAAAGTCTTCCCTGAATTTATTAAACTTTGTATAATTTTAACTGCTAATTGTGTTTGCAGGACAGGGAATGACATCCTATGGCATGTAAACCACTATCTATACAATGAATGACCTCTATTGATATGACCTAATTTAGTCTCCAGTCCAGGCCTCTCTCCTGAGAGTCCAACTCATGTGCCTGCTGCTCACTGGACAGCTTTGTCTGGACAGCCGACTCAGCATCACCATGTACATGGCCCACAGTGACCTCACCCCACACCCTTCCTCATCTCTACTCGTAACTCAAATCACCACCGACTTTTCTTCCTGCATCCTCAAACTCAGATAGGAGGAACAGCTTCCACCTTGTCAGCAACTTTCAGAACTCAGAATCATTATACACACTCCACCACCATTTCCCAGAATTTCCCAGAATCTGTCTCCTCACCTGCTCCCACCCACAGCCTGAATTAAGTGCTTTGACATTTTCTTTTGCTTTGTTTACTTGGGTGTTTTTGACTCACTATGTGTTCAATAAATATCTATTGAATCAATAAATAAAGAATGAATCAATCAAAATGTGGGAGGGTCACATTTAATGATTCAAAATGTGGAGCCTGTGCCTATCCTGGGCCTTCTGCCTGCAAGGAAGAAATCCAAGGTGCCACAGCTACTCACTAAATTTCTGGACTGCACGGAAGCTCTCCCTGAGAGTGTTGTTTTGGAAATCTCCTCTGTCCCACTGTGCAAACACAGCCTTAGAGGCGGTGATGCTCTCAGCAGGACAGTGCATGTGCTTCCTGCATTGGATGCCACACATCCCTTCAGCTCCAGTCAGTTTAACAAAGAAGGGTGTCATCTCCACCGGTTTCCACCCACCCTGCAAATGTCTGCACCTTGGGCCAGTTTTCTATCTGAGACAGTCTCTACTAGCAACACAGATCCGCAGTCATAGCCATAGGCCACCTGGCCTCTAGTGCTCCAACAGCTCAAATTCCTTAGGAGGCAGCCTGAGCCAGGGACAACATCTGGATCTAAGTCAAAGCATGTCCACACCCAGCCCTTCCCCTGCAGTCACGGAGGCGGTGAGACCCAGGGCACTGACCCTTCGGTGCCCTCCTCCCGGCAGCTGCACACTCCCATCCACTGCTCCCTGGTGCCCCTGGCCACCTCACCTGTCAGACATCGGTCAGCAGCCCCACTCCCTCACGTAGCCCTGACCGCTGCAGAGGGGTCACTGTACACAGGGGAAAGCATCCCAGCCTCCAGCAGGCGGCAAGGCAGCTCTCATTCCCGGGACACTGGCAAGGGTGCCCTGGACCACAGTACTGCAGAGTGTTGCTCACCCAGAATGATGCAGGGAGCAGCTGTGCTCCTCCTCACAGGACACAGAGGGGACTCTAAGGTACCGGGTGGTGTCTGGCATGCCACTCTTTGGCCTATTTACTTAGACCACACTAAGACTTCCAGCTGGTAATGATAACTCTGAGATATCCCAGGCTTATTCATTTAAGTTGTCCAGTACCACCCCCAAATTCCCTACCATCTCTCCTTCTAGACCCTTCTCCCTATGCTGAACTCTGGACTCAGAGCCCTGAACACCAGCCTGTCCAGGGCTCTCCAGACTTGTATTTGCATATGGTCTCTCTGGTGGATTTTGGCAATTGTTCTCCCAAGGATTCGGTGTTCCCTCATTAACTGAGCATGTCCTGTGTGGTCCCCTTCCCTGGCTCCTGGTCATTCTGGCCAACTCTTTGCTTCTCAAAGTACAGGGCGGATGCTTTCCTGACATTTCAGAATTTTAAGTCATGTCCAGGGGAATCCCTTTACTCAGGACATTACTACAAAAATCCAGCCTTACATAAGTGAGAGATTAAGTAATTTTCTGCTTAATCTAAAGAGCAAATGGGAGACATACATTAAAATAACCTGAGACAATGTATTTTTCACTCTTAATTTTGACCACAACTTCAAATATTGGTAAGATTTTATGATTGTGAATATGTAGAATATTCACATAAATTTTTTAATTTAGCTATTATTAATATACAATTACATGAGCAACATTATGGTTACTAGACTCCCCCTATTATCAAGCCCCACCACATACCCCATTGCTGTCACTGTCCATCAGCATAGTAGGATGTTATAGAATCACTACTTGTCTTCTCTGTGTTATACTGCTTTCCCCGTATAACCCCACCCCGCCCCACCCCCGCTACATTATGTGTGCTAATTGTAATAGCCCTTTTCCCCCCTTATCTCTCCCTTTCAACCCCTCTTCACCAGTCCCTTTCCCTTTGGTAACTGTTAGTCCATTCTTGGGTTCTGTGAGTCTGCTGCTGTTTTGTTCCTTCAGTTTTTGCTTTGTTCTTATACTCCACAGATGAGTTAAATCATTTGGTACTTGCCTTTCTCCACCTGGCTTATTTCACTGAGCATAATACCCTCTAGCTCCATCCATGTTGTTGCAAATGGTAGGATTTGTTTTCTTCTTAGAGCTGAATAATATTCCATTGTGTCTATGTACCACATCTTCTTTATCCATTCATCTACTGATGGACATTTAGGTTGCTTCCATTTCTTGGCTATTGTAAATAGGGCTGTGATAAACATAGGGGTGCATCTGTCTTTCTGAAACTGGGCTGCTGCATTCTTAGGGTAAATTCCTAGGAGTGGGATTCCTGGGTCAAATGGTATTTCTATTTTGAGTTTTTGAGGAAACTCCATACTGCTTTCCACAATGGTTGTACTAATTTACATTCCCACCAGCAGTGTAGGAGGGTTCCCCCTTTCTCCACGTCCTCACCAACAATTGTTGTTTGTGTTTTGGATGTTGGCCATCCTCACTGGTATGAGGTGTTATCTCATTGTGGTTTTAATTTCCATTTTTCTGATGATTAGCGAAGCGGAGCATCTTTTCTTGTGCCTTGGCCATCTGAATTTATTCTTTGGAGAAGTGTCTGTTCAGCTCCCTCTATCCGTTTTCTAATTGGATTATTTGCTTTTTGTTTGTTGAGGTGCATGAGCTCTTTATATATTTTGGAGGTCAACCCTTTATTGGACATGTTATTTATGAATATATTCTCCCATACTGTAGGATGTCTTTTTGTTCTTCTGATGGTATCCCTTGCTATACAAAAGCTTTTTAGTTTGATATAGTCCCACTTGTTCATTGTTGCTTTTTGTTTCCCTTGCCTGGGGATATATGTTCATGAAGAAGTTGCTCATGTTTATGTCCAAGAGATTTTTGCCTATATATTTTTCTAAGAGTTTTATGATTTCATGACTTATATTCAGGTCTTTGATCCATTTTGAGTTTACTTTTGTGTGTGGAGTTAGACA
Source organism: Phataginus tricuspis (assembly GCA_029783875.1). Lineage (NCBI taxonomy): Eukaryota > Metazoa > Chordata > Mammalia > Pholidota > Manidae > Phataginus > Phataginus tricuspis. Next base: position 117,959,881 of record JAQQAC010016209.1, on the reverse strand, counting down.
GTAATTCAGTTTCATTCTCTTACATGTAGTTATCCAATTTTGCCAACACGAGTGGTTGAAGAGGCTGTCATTTCCCCATTGTATATCCATGGCTCCTTTATCATATATTAATTGACCATATATGCTTGGGTTTATATCTGGGCTCTTTAGTCTGTTCCACTGGTCTATGGGTCTGTTCTTGTGCCACTACCAAATTGTCTTGATTACTGTAGCTTTGTAGTAGAGCTTGAAGTCAGGGAGCATAATCCCTCCTGCTTTATTCTTCCTTCTCAGGATTGCTTTAGCTATTTGGGGTCTTTTGTGCTTCCATATGAATTTAGAATTATTTGCTCTAGTTCGTTGAAGAATGCTGTTGGTAATTTGATAGGGATTGCATTGAATCTGTAGATTGCTTTAGGCAGGATGGCCATTTTGAGAATATTAATTCTTCCTGGCCAAGAGCATGGGATGAATTTCCATTTATTATGGTCCTCTTTAATTTCTCTTAAGAGTGTCTTGTAGTTTTCAGGGTATAGGTCGTTCACTTCCTTAGTTAGGTTTATTTCTAGGTATTTTATTCTTTTTAATGCAATTATGAATGGAATTTTGTTCCTGATTTCTCTTTCTGCTAGTTCATCATTACTGTATAGGAATGCAACAGATTTCTGTGTATTAATTTTGTATCCCACAACTTTGCTGAATTCAGATATTAGATATAATAGGCTTGGAACGGATTCCTTAGGGTTTTTTATGTACAATAATGTGTCATCTGCAAAAAAGGACAGTTTGAGTTCTTCCTTGCTGATCTGGATGCCTTTTATTTCTTTGTGTTGTCTGATTTCTGTGGCTAGGACCTCTAGTACTATGTTGAATAAAAGAGAGGAGAGTGGGCATCCTTGTCTTGTTCCTGATCTTGAAGGAAAACCTTTCAGCTTCTCACTGTTAAGTATAATGTTGGCTGTGAGTTTGTCATATATGGCCATTATTATGTTGAGGTACTTGCCCTCCATACCCATTTTGTTGAGCGTTTTTATCATGAATGGATGTTGAATGTTGTCAAATGTTTTTTCAGCATCTATGGAGATGATCATGTGCTTTTTGTCCTTCTTTTTGTTGATGTAGTGGATTATGTTGATGGATTTTTGAATGTTGTACCATCGTTGCATCCCTGGGATGAATCCCACTTTACCATGATGGATGATCTTTTTGATGTATTTTTGAATTCGGTTTGCTAATATTTTGTTGTGTATTTTTGCATCTATGTTCATCAGGAATATTGGTCTGTAATTTTCTTATTTTGTGGTGTCTTTGCCTGGTTTTGGTATTAGAATGATGTTGGCCTCATAGAATGAGTTTGGGAGTATTCCCTCCTCTTTTACTTTTTGGAAAACTTTAATGAGGATGGGTATCAGGTCTTCCCTAAATGTTTGATACAATTCAGCAGTGAAACCATCTGGTTCAGGGGTTTTGTTCTTAGGTAGTTTTTTACCAGTTCAATTTCTTTGCCGGTAATTGGTCTATTCAGATTTTCTGTCTCTTCCTGGGTCAGACTTGGAAGGTTTTATTTTTCTAGAAAGTTGTCCCTTTATTCTAGGTTATCCAGTTTCTTACCATATAATTTTTCATAGTACTCTCTCATACTTCTTTGTATTTCTGTGGTGCTCATAGTGATTATTCCTTTCCCTTTTCTGATTCTGTTTATGTGTGTAGACTCTCTTTTTTTCTTGATATTTCCGGCTAGGGGTTTATCTATTTTGTTTATTTTTTCAAAGAACCAGCCCCTACTTTCTTTGATTCTTTCTTTTGTTTTATTCTTCTCAATTTTATTTATTTCTGCTTTAATCTTTATTATGTCCCTCCTTCTACTAACTTTGGGCCTCATTTTTTCTTCCTTTTCTAGTTTCATTAATTGTGAGTTTAGACTGTTCAGTTGGGATTGTTCTTCTTTCCTGAGGTAGGCCTGTACTGCAATATATTTCCCTCTTAGCACAGCTTTTGCTGCATGCCACAGATTTTGTGGTGTTGAATTATTGTTGTCATTTGTCTCCATATATTGCTTGATATCTGTTTTTATTTGGTCATTGATCCATTGATTATTTAGGAGCATGTTATTAAGCCTCTTTCATTTTCTTTGTGTAATTTATTTCTAGTTTCATACCTTTGTGATCTGAGAAGCTGGTTGGTACAATTTCAATCTTTTTGAATTTACTGAAGTTCTTTTTGTGGTCTATTATATGATCTATTCTTGAAAATGTTCCATGTGCACTTGAGAAGAATGTGTATCATGTTGCTTTTGGATGGATTGTTCTGTAGATGTCTGTTAGGTCCATCTGTTCTAATATGTTGTTCAGTGCCTCTGTCTCTTTACTTATTTTCTGTCTGGTTGATCTCTCCTTTGGAGTGAATTGAAGTCTCCTAAAATGAATGCATTGCATTCTATTTCCCCCTTTAATTCTGTTATATTTGTTTCACATATGTAGGTGGTCCTGTGTTGTGTGCATAGACATTTATAATAGTTATATCCTCTTGTTGGACTGGCCCTTTTATCATTATGTAATGTCCTTCTTTGTCTCTTGTGACTTTCTTTGTTTTGAAGTCTATTTTGTCTGATACAAGTACTCCAACTCCTGCTTTTTTCTCACTATTAGTTGCATGAAATAACTTTTTCTATCCCTTTACTTTCAGTCTGTGTATGTCTTTGGTTTTGAAGTGAGTCTCTTATAGGCAGCATATAGATGGGTCTTGTTTTTTATCCATTCAGTAACTCTGTCTTTTGATTGGTACATTCAGACCACTTACATTTAGGGTGATTATCAACTGGTATGTACTTATTGCCATTGCAGACTTTAGATTTGTGGTTACCAAAGGTTCAAGTAAATTCTCTTACTATCTAACAGTCTAATTTAACTTCACATACTTTTACAAACACAATCTAAAGGTTCTTTTTTTTTTCCTTTTTCTTCCTCCTCCATTCTTTGTATGTTATGAATCATATTCTGTACTCTTTGTCTTCCCTTGGATGACATCTGTTTAGCCTTAGGAATACTTCCATCTTTAGGAGGCCCTCCAAAATGCCCTGTAGAGTTGGTTTGAGGGAGGTAAATTCTGTCAGATTTTCTTATCTGAAAATTGTTTAATCCCTCCTTCAAATTTGAATGATAACCTTGCCAGATAGAGTATTCTTGTTTCAAGGCCCTTCTGCTTCATTGCATTAAATATATCATGCCACTCTCTTCTGGCCTGTAAAGTTTCTGTTGAGAAGTCTGATGATAGCCTGATGGGTTTTCCTTTGTATGTGATCTTTTTTCTCTCTCTAGCTGTTTTAAAAAGTCTGTCTTTATCGTTGATCTTTGCCATTTTAATTATTATATGTCTTGATGTTGTCTTCCTTGGGTCCCTTGTGTTGGGAGATCTGTGCACCTCCATGGCTTGAGAGACTATCTCCTTTCCCAGATTGGGGAAGTTTTCAGCAATTACCTCCTCAATGACACTTTCTATCCCTTTTTCTCTCTCTTCTTCTGGTACCCCTATAATGCGAATATTGTTCCGTTTGGATAGGTCACACAGTTCTCTCAATATTCTTTCATTCTTGGAGATCCTTTTTTCTTTCTGTGCCTCAGTTTCTTTGTATTCCTCTTCTCTAATTTCTATTCCATTTACCGTCTCTTCTACTACATCTAATCTGCTTTTAAATCTCTCCATTGTATGTTGCATTTCAGATATGGTATTTCTCCATCTTAAATTCATTCCTGAGGTCTTGAATATTTTTCTGTACCTCCATAAGCATGTTTATAATTTTTTTTGAGCTCTCTTTCTGGAAGATTTGTGAGTTCGGTTTCATTTGACCCACTTTCTGGGGTTTGTGAGATTTTGGTCTGAACCATGTTCTTTTGACATTTCATATTTCTGTGTGGTGCCCACTAGTGTGCAGAAACTCCAGTGTCTGGAGCTGCTCAGCCCCTAGAGTGAGGTTGGGGGTTGTAGGGGAGTGGAGCTGGTGCCTGGGGGGAGGAAAGACCTGTTTCCTGCTTCCCGTCTGCGGTGCCTATCTCTAGTATCAGAGGCAGTGGGTCAAGCACACACAGGTAAACTTCTATGCTTTGCGTCTCAGCTGTTGTAGGCGGGGCCTCCCTCTGGCTGGCCTTGCACCTATGCAGTGACTGCGGATTTGCGAGCAGGTGCCTGCAGGCCAGTAGGAAGGCTCGGCAGGCTGTGTGTCACAGTGGGGGGCCTCAGAGTTGGGTAGGCAGCCAGCAGGATGGAGCACCTGAAGCTCCCCAAAGTTCCCAACCAGCTGGGCAGGGCGCGTCCAACCTTATCCAGCTCTCCCTTCTCCCTCACAGCAAGCTCCGTGCAAACCCCACCCCTTCAGCAGCCCTCTCGCTGCTAGTAAGCCTCTCAGACTGCCTGCCTTTCCTCTGGTACAGAGTGGCTGGGTGTGGATCCCCTCCTCCACAAACAGCCGGAATGTCAATTTCACAATCACTCCATCTGTCCGAGCTCCCCAACGCCCAGGGCACCACACAATATAAGATTCTGCTTACAAAGCAGATGTCCTGGGCTAGGTGCTCAGTAGTTCCAGGCTTCTATCCCCACTCCCGCTCCATTTCTCTTCCTCCCACCGGTGAGCTAGGGTGGGGGAAGGGCTTGGGTCCCACTGGATTAAGGCTTTCCTACATTACCCTGTTTCTTGAGGTCGCGTCTGTTCGTGAGGCTTGTATGCAGTCTGGTTCAGCCTTATTTCTTTTTGCTGTCTGAAGGTTAGTTGTATTTATTAACTATATTTTTGTACTGTTTGTGGTTTTTGGAGGAGCTCTTCATCTCACCCCTCAGGCTGCCATCTTGAATTCTCAGACCTTTCCACATAAATTTTGTGAGAAAATGTATTTGAATACAGTTTTGGCTATATTTGTTAAAATTTAAAATATTTATGATCTTTGCATGTTAACCCAACTTCTGTGTTATGTCTGTCTTATTAGAAAATATATATATTGTCCCAAGAATTCATGTTCAAAGGTGTTTATTTCAGTTCTCTCAATCATAGAAGCCAGTGGAAAACAACTTATGTGTCCATCATGAGGAGCAGTATTTAATTAATTCTGACACATACATATTTTAGGATTCTAGGGAGTAAGTGCTGCCGTGGAAAAATCTTGCATTCACTTTATCAAATGGAAGGTTAGTATAGTCATCATGACCAAGTATGTTAAAAGAAAAACAATATATTTTAAATACATATATCTATGAAAAAGACTACAATAAGATTTAAAATGCACATCACATTGTTCATTGTGGTTAACTCCAAGAAGAGGACTAAATTTTGGAGGCATTTTGTAAAGGGTAGAATTGTGATTGATTTGTACTTTTAGAACTTTTTATAATCAGAATATATGAACTACTACCCTTGTAAGTAAAATATTTAAATGAGCCTAAAACCAGAAATAGGAGCTGTGTATTAATCAGTTACTGTTAAAGTAACTTCCAGCTGATGGAATAGAAAAACCTGACATATGAGTTGCTTAACAAAACAAATTTGTTGTTGTTCACCTAAATTTGGAGTTGGGTTGTCAGGGACTTGTCACTCTCAGGTGATTCAGGGATCTGGGCTGCTCCCATCTCTTAGCTACACTAGTGCTGCCTACCTACAAATGAAGCACCCAGGACGGAGAGAAAACAAAATGAACATGAGCATTTGTATCCCATAAGGTGGCTTCAAAACTAATCTGCTTAACTTCAGAGTCATAGTTGAGTACCCAGTAGATTATGAGCCAAATCTGACTCTACTCACAAGCCCATTTGGAAAACACTTTGTTAAATATACCTATGGGGAAAGACCATGTATTAGCTTCCTCAGGCCACTGTAACAAATTACCAACAAACTGGCTGGCTTTTAAAACAGTAGAAACTTACTCTCTTGTAGTTCTGGAGGCCAACAGCCTAAAATGAAGGTGTCAGCAGGTTGGTTCCTTCTGGAAACTTTGAAGGAGGGCTTCATCCCATGGCTCTCTCCTAGCTTCTGGTGACTGCCAGCAATCCTTGGCACTCCTTGCCTTGAAGATACATCATTCCAATGTCTGCCTCCATTCTTTACATTCCCTTGCTCTCTGTGTTTCTTCTGTGTGTCAAATCTCCCTGTCCTTTCTCTTACATGCATACCGTTCATTGTACTTAGGTCCCACCCTAAATCCAAGATAATCTCATTTTAAGATTCCTAATGTAATTACATTTGCAAAGACTTATTTCCAAGTAAAGCCACATACACGGTTTATCCCTCACTTTTCAAAAATTCATGTTAACGACACTTTGCTTCATGAAAGACCTACATTAGCACCTAAAAGAAATTTGAAGAGTATTTTTGCTTTTACAAAAAAGTGAACAGGGAAAAAGGGCTTTCAGCCTTGGTTTTGCCCCAAGCCAGCTGGCACAGAGGCAGCCTGTGCCCAGATCTGCAAAAGCAGCCCCACCGAACCACTTCCAAGGAGCCACACGCAGCATCTCAGCATCAAGACGCCAGAGCTTTGACCTGTGTCTCTGAGCATCTCTGCTTCATCTCCATTTATTTTGTGCATCGTTAGCGAGCTGTCCAAACTGAACTTTTAAGGTGAGGGGGACTACTGCTGTCAGGGCCCCAGAGTCTTGGAGGGGACAGCCAAGGGACTTTTGCAAGGAGTAGGAATGTTGTATGTCAGGGAAATGGCAGGTAGCTCTGGGTTGTCCACTGGGAGTGGGGTGCAACCTTCAGAGGAGGGCATAGCTGGTCAACAGGCCAGGTTCCAGAGTTGGACAGGAGGGCACACTAGGGCAGACCAGTGGGAGGGTGCTTTAGTTCGAGAAATTGCTAGGACTGGACACAAATGCTAGCAACTAGGCAAAGTCAGTTATTAAGGTATCCTAGGGCTCAGAGGAGGACCCTAGATAGATAAAGCTCAGACAATTCCCAAATTATATTTTATCTCATTTCCCCTTCTTTAGGAGTGCTTTTAGTATCACATGGTCCTTCTTTTTGTCACCTGAGACATTATGGAGTACTGAGAAATGGAATACGAGATAGACCTGCTTCGTGCTAGGAGTAGTAACAAAGTGGGCCCTAGATGAATTCAAATCAGGCTTCTAGTCCCGGCTCTGTCACTGACTGGCAATATAAACTTGGGGAATTTACCAACTACTATGAGCTTAGATTCATCATCTGTAAAATGGGTTTGATAAGCTCTGTCTTGTAGGACTGCTCGAATGCATGTAAAGTAAGAAAAGCATTTGGTATACAGTGCCTGGAATTTATTAGATCTTTAATAAATGACAGTTATTTGTAATATTATTTTGCCCCCGGATCCTACTGCCCTCTCCTCTGGTACTTTGTTTTATCCAGGACATCTCCGGTAATATGCAGCTCAAGAGGAGACAGAATACCAAATCAGGCAAAAATGCAGCTTCACAAGTAAAATTCATTAAATTTTTCCTCTTGAAGAATATATTAATTTGGGTATGGGTTAGTATTACCCAGCTGATATAACTCAAAAGTTCCTAGAATTTATGTCAAAGACCAACTCCTTCCTTCCCTCCCAGGGCTTTACACTCAGGAAAACCTGAGTTTAACATCATTTCAATGGAGCAGTCCCTGGCTCTCTCAGGCCAGAGAAAAGAGGGCCAGCTTAGGGGCTTCTGGGTACCACCTCAAGGGAGTATCACCCTCTTCTCAAGAAGCCATTGCAGATGATGTGTCTAGAACACCTAACCCATGCACTGTGTGCACTGCACTGGGTCAAGAGTTCAAGACACCTTCCATACCTGCCCCAGGTGATTTCTCTCTGGTTTATCCATGACCTAAAAGAAACTAAGCAGTTTTCCATTCCAGCCTTTTCTCTCACCTGTAAAACACAGTCTGAGAGTCTAGCTCCTGCCACCACCCATAGCTTAATTTATAATTTATTCTCACAGAGGGAATTGCAGTTTCCCAAAGCCCCAGAATGCCTTGGTCAGGGCATTTCCACTTAAGTGCTCACATTTGGGGCCCCTCCTCCTCACTCCTCGTTACTACTGAAGGACATCTCACCATCTTCCTGCTATCGCTGCTGCTCTTTGCCTCTACCATTCTGTCTAGGGCTGTATATTGTTTATCCTAGTAGTTCCACTATTAATACAGTGCTTTTCAAGGAGAAAATGTCCAATTAATGTTTGGCTAATAAATGAGTCAGTGAGCAGGGTCTTTCATTTATTAAGATTTACTGAGATTACGCCTATTTTTGAGTAAGCCAAGCAAATCCAGGTATATATCTTTTAGTTTTACAGAACACTAGGTTAAAGTGGTTAAGGGAATCCAAAAATTAACCCCCTTTTACATTTTTTTTTCTATTTTTTGCTGGGCTTTTTCACGTTTCCACGGAAATTCCTATTCCAATGTTATCTTGTACTAGATCCCAAAAAAAGACAGGTGGTTTCCCAATATTTGCAAAATATTGAAATTCTTATTCTTACACCTGTTAAACAGCAATAAATGTGTTACCAATGTTGCTTGAAACTTAGATTCTAAAGCTAATAAACTTTCTATTAAGAACATTTGAAAAAATACTAAAAGGAAAAAAAATAAACCTCCAAGTCACCCATAGAAAACAGGAACACAAAGCTATTTGTACCCTGTGTTCTCCTCAGTCTGCCTCTGCCCCTGCTCTACTGAGACACTGACTGCTCTCTTCAAATGCAGGGTAAAGATTTGGGCTCATTTTTCAGTTGGGGCGGTAGAAACTGCTGCCCAACACTGAGCAATGAACATGGCAGTATTGTCCACAGAGCTAGTTGTGGCCTGGGCTTTCTCGTCCTCATCTCTTAAAGCCTTCTCATACCAGTGTGAGAAGGAAATGGCGTCAGTCCCTTTGATCTTGGCCAAAAATTCTAGAACTTTCATCTTGTTGGTTTCAGCATAAGCCCTTGGCCCCCACAGGAATTCTTAGTGTGGAGGATCACTGCCAGGCACCTGCCGGTACCCTAGATAATTCTCCTGCACCCAGTCTCTGTTGATGAGCTTCCTGGGCTCCCCACAGATGAGACGCTCCCTCCCGGCATACACCCCCATCACATTCAGGAAATCCCAGATGCTCTTCTCAGGAGCGCAGTTACCCTCCATGAAGATCACACCCGGGATAATTATCAGGAGGCCATTTTTAGGCATGCTCTGGCTGTCACTGGCCTCATCGTGGCTGAGATCCCGTGAATCGAGAAGGACATAGAAGTGGATGGTGGGGTCCACTTCCTTCACGTCAATGCCAGAGATTACCTGCAAGCACTTGGAAGCTTTCTTGAAGATCACAGGGAACCTTTTGATGAGAGCCTTCAGCATTTCTCTCTTTGTGATGGGCTCCTTCAACTGATACTTGTGAATCAGGAAATGCACCAAATCAGTCACCTCCTGTTGTAGAGGCTATCTGGGCAAAGATTCGGTGTTGGCTGACTTCCATGGGGAGCTTGTATCTTACTTTTCTTTGTTGCTGGAATCTCCATCCAATGTGCTCCATGACAGGCAGGAGGGCAGAGGAGCAGGGGCCCTGAGGACTCTGGGGAGAACTGAGTATCACAGCAGCAGGCACTGACTTGTCCTGCTCCTCTCCCTCCCCCTCCTTGGTTTCCTCCCCCTCCTTCTCTTCCTCCCCTTCTTCCCCCTCCTCTTCCTCCTGCTCCACTTCCTCCCCCTCTTCCCCCTCCTCTTCCTCCCCCTC
>JAQQAC010016209.1:117898884-117950185 GCA_029783875.1 Phataginus tricuspis | reverse complement strand
TCCTGCTCCACTTCCTCCCCCTCTTCCCCCTCCTCTTCCTCCCCCTCATCCTCCACCCATTCCCCCTGCTCTTCCTCCCCCTCCTCCTCCTCTTCTGAAATGCTCAAGATCAAAGGCGAGGAAGTCATAGAGGAGGAGGTGGACAAGTAGGAGAAGGTGAACGAACAAGTGGAGGAGACGTCATCCTCCTTGTCCTCAGCTGCAGGAATCTGTGCTTCTGGCAGGTCCTGTATCTCATTTATAAATGGAAAGCCTGACTCAAATGTGAGGCATGAACGCCTTAAAAAGTGAAGCATGACGACCTGTTGGGGGCAGGAGGTAGAAGTCTAAGCAGGAGAGTGGGAGATGGGATCCCACAGGCCTCAGGAGAGAGAGGGACAGGGTCAGTGGCCTCAGCAGAGAAAAGGGCCCTTGGCAGCTCCAACAAAGGATTACTACAGGTGTCCTCCTTAGGGGGTGCTCTGGGGCCTCACCGGGCTCCTGTCCTCCTGGGTGGTTTGTCCTCTAGGAACCTGCAGGAGGATGTGAGAAAGCTCGTCAGGGTGCAGCTGGCCAGCACAACCCGAGGCTTCAGGGCTAATAGTGGGCAAGTAGGGTCCGACACTGGACGGTGTCCCTTCTGCTCTGGTGTGGGTGAGGTCCTCAGTAGATATTCAGGGTGTGGACTTCACCTTGACTCCGAGCACTGCCTGGGCCTCCTCTGCTCTACTGACCTGAATCTGCATCGCTCAGGAAGAAGCCTCCATCCTCCAGACTTCCATGATGGTGGTCTGGATGCAACACGTGGGGGACCCATTTCTACGGGGTGACTGTGGGGGAAGGGCGGGGGGGCCTGGGGTGCCCACTCTGTGGTCAGTGTTCACCTCAGTCCCCTCTCAGAGTCCTCACTTTACCACGTGGTAATGACCCGGACTAACCCTCTGATCACATGGGTCCACACCTTCAGCAGAAGCCTCCCGTCCCTCAGATTCTACCATGAGGCCTGGATACAACACATCCGGGGCCCAGTCAGGGCCTTATAAAGAGCGGACAAAGGGAGAGGAGCAGACCAGGGATGCCCTCTGCGGTCAGCGCTCCCCACAGTCCCCTCACAGAGTCCTCACCTTACTGCCTGGCAGTGCCCAGGACTCCACCTGCTGATGACCTGGGCCCGTGCCCCTCAGGAGAAGCCTCCCGTCCCTCAGATTCCCACCATGGAGGCCTGGATACAACAGACACAGGGCCCTATCTGGGGCTTAACAGGAGCAGATGGAGGGGGAGGGGGCTGGGGCACCCTCTCGGTGGTCAGCACTCCCCTCAGTCCCCTCCCAGAGTCCTCACTTTAGCGCCTGGTTGTGCCTGGGACTTGTCCTTCCACTGCCCCTAGTCCAGCCGCAACTGACGAAGCCTCATGTCCTCAGACTCCCAAGATGCAGGTCCCATCACACCTTTGGAAAGCCTACCTAGAGTTTCCCTGAGCTAACATCGAGTACATGGCAGGGCTTGTCCCCAGCCCCACTCCGTAGTGGGAGACCTCCTCCCTCAGGGTCTTCGCCTTATGCTGGGAACACCTGGGACTCCTCCCTCCACTGACCTAAGTAGAGCCCCCTCAGAGGAAGCCTCATCTCCCTCAATGGAAGTGACGAGACCACCTCTGCCTCTTTCCAGGTTTGATGGCAGGGCAGGGCTTAAACCCCTCTGTGGTGGGAGTGCCCATGGCTCCTCCCTTAGGGTCCTCACTTTATGCTGGGCAACGCCTGGGTCTCCTTCCTGCACTGACCAGAGCGGGGGCCCTCAGATGAAACCTGACGTCACTCAGACTCCCAAAATTGAAGGCACAAAACACCACATACAACCATCTGTGCTTGGGACTCTCCAGGACTAATGGCATAGGCAGGGCTGACCTTGGCCCCCACCTTCTACCATGGGATGTCTCCGTTTCTTCAGGGTCCTCACCTTGAAACTGCCATAGCTGAGGATTCCTCTCTCTTCTGACCTAAGTCTGAATGCCTCAGAGAGAGAGAGAGGGAGCTCCTCACATCCCTCAGACTCTCGGTATGAAAGTCTGGACACGCCACATCTGGGAACCCTGCCTGGGATCTTCCAGGCATGACTGCGGGGGTAGGGGTGGGGCTGGAGCCGCTCCATCTGCAGTGGTAGGTGCCTCCACGCCTCCCTCAGGGTCGTCTCCTTGGTGATTGGTCAGGCCTAGGATTCCTCCCTCTGCTGATCTGAAGCCCACCCCTTAGACTCCTGAAAGAAGTCAGAATACCCTGCCTGGTATTCCCTGGTTTGACAGTAAAGTCAAGGCTGGACTAGGTGGCAGTTCTTTATCTGTGGTGGAAGTACCCCTTGCTCCTCCCTCAGGGTCCTCTTTTTATGTTGGGCAACTCCTGGGACTCCTCCCACACTGACCTGAGTCGGGCTGCCCAGATGAAGCCCCACGTCCCTCAGACTCCCAAAATGTAAGGCACGAAACACCACATGCAACCATCCGTGCTCGGGGCTTTCCGGCACTGGTGGCACAGGCTGACCTTGTCCCCAACTTGCTGCCATGAGAAGTCTCCCGTTCTATCTCAGGGTCCCCATATTGAAGCTAAATGCTTCAAAGGAAATCTCACGTCCCTCGGACTCCCAAGATGAAAGTCTGGACACACCTCCTCTGGGAATCCTGCCAGGCAAAGGTGCGTGGGGAACCCTCCACTATGCCTGGAGTGTTTAAACCACCTAGTCTTCGCTCAGAATCCTCACCTTGACTCCTGCCACTGCCTGGGTTGCATCCCTCTGCGGACCTGAGTTCGTGGGCCCAGTACAAGCCCTTCCCCTGCCTGAGAACATCAAGGTGGCGTGAGGGAGCATCACATTGGCCACCACGTGCCAGGTGACATCAGAGGCAGGGCAAGCCCCCACCCCGCTACTCCCCCCATCCCCCATCATCTGATATTGTAGGCATCCCCTCAGACATGTCCAAGCTGTTTATATTTATTCCTGACACGGCTTTCCTGGCCTCCCTTCTGCTGATCTGATGATGTATCCTTCAGTCCAAGGCCCCCATCCCCCTGAGACAGCCCCCTCTCAAAAGGAATTGGGGAAAGGGGCCTTCTGCCTGACTGCCCTGCCTGGGACCTCCCATACTGACAGCACTGGTGGCTTTCTGTAAGTCACCCTCTGTCTAGGAAGGGAGTCTTCTCAGCACTCCCTCAAGATCCCCCTTTGGATGCCAAGCAAGGCCTAGGTCCCTTCCCCTCACCTGACATGGAGCCAGGCCCCTCAGAGAAAGGTGCTCACCTCTCTGTGATGCCCCAGTGGGAAGTCAGGGGAGCACAACATCCAGCCACCATGCTCTAGGGCCTCCCAAGGCTGAAAGCAGGGAAACAACTGGATTCTGTGGTAGGTACCACCTCCATCTGGGACACCGGGTCTATTTGGTCTTTCCTCAGGGTCCTCGCCTTGGTGTCTGGCAGAGACTGGTACCTCCCTTCTCCGGACCACATCCAGTGATCATGCCCTGGGACTTCCCAGGGCTAACCACAGAAGTAGGGCAGGGCTGGGGCCCATTTCTTCAGGCCCTCACCCTGACAACTGGCAAGGTCTGGACCCCTTCCTCTGTTGACCTATGACTGCCACACTTAGAGCAAGACCTCCACCTTCCCGAGACCCCCCAGCCTAGACATGAGGGGGGTTGCTCAGCCTGAGACCCCTGCCTGGAGTCTCCTAGGACTAACATCAGCAGTGAAGTAGGATTCTGCAGGGATTCACCCTCTGTTCTGGAAAGGGTGGACCCCTCAGTCTTCTCTTGAGGGTCCTCATCTTGTATCCTGGCTTCTCAGTTAAATATTACTTGGAAAATTAATCCTCCCTGCCAGCTCTTATAGAGAATGGCTTCAGGTTCCAGGCTGGAAGTTGGTTGGAGGAGTAGCGACACCCATGACAGAGCAGCAGCCCAACTTCCCACAGGGTTTCACCAACCACACTTAGACTAGAAACTTTTTATTCTAAAAATTTATTGCCTACTTGAAACAGGCTGAACAACATGAAACTGGGAGGTCCTGCCCCTTTGGAGCTTACCTAAAATTGCTTTGTCCAGTACAGTGATTTTTTTATAACCTTCATTCATAATGAGACATATATTGTACATTTGTACATCCCTACCAGGTGTATATGTATAATATACATGTATATTTTTATGTGTGTATCTATGTATATTATTATATATGTGTGTGTATATATATGTTTGTGTGTGTATATATATATATTATGTGTGTGTGTATAGGGTAGATGTTCTTTCATGATGTGTGTGTGTGTGTGTGTGTACACACCCTGACTATTGGTAATCCTTGTGATACTAATCTATTTTTAAACCTTTCTTTACATTCTGCCAAAATAATATATATTTTTTAGAAAGACCATGCTAGAGTGAGTTCAAGTGATGACTAGAGACTCAAGTCATACTGCTTCAGTCAACCCCGTCTTTCCTGCTATCCCGACATTACCCCAGGACTACTGGCTTCTGTGGTATGAGCTGCAGCCTTAGATTCTGCAGTGAAACAGGAGCACAAGTTTACAAAACTTTACTCCTCCCCATCCTGTTACCGGCCTTCTACTACAAGCTACAAACTCTCCCCCTACTTCTCTCACTCTCAGAACTACCTCCCCAAACACAAGTACTAGTTCAACCCAGTCCTCAGTCTCCTGCAAGGATACTCATGTTTTGTTGTTTAGATTTTACTGTCGATAATTTTTATTCTCCATTCTGTGGTTTTCCCAGCTTGATTTTGGGAGAGAAGACAGCAGCCCAAGCTTGATTGTCATCTTGGCAGCAACAGGTAAGACACTAAATCCGTAAATCGTTGACATCTTTACAATGATGTGTATCTCATCAATTGTATGATACACTGTTCTACTTTTATAGTTGCCTCCATAAAGATCTCGCACATTTTTGTGATAATTCTTTTAAGGTAATTTTTGGATTTCCTTGCTGGCGTGAATGGGATATTTTCCATTACATGCTCTAATTAGTTATTGTTTTTATTTGACTAGGCTCTTACTTCTGCTATAATGAGCTTATGCTATCTTTCTGAAGTTTCTTATTCATTTGAACATTCCATGTTTATTCCTTAGAATTTTCTACATAGGTGATCTTTTTATCATCAGTTTATTTTTCTTTTCAGTATTCATTTTCATATCCGCACCTCTGTGTTCCAGTGTATTTTGAACAGTAGAGGTGATAGCATATATCTATGTCTTCTCCATGACTTTAATGGAAATGCTTTGAACAATTTCACTGTAAAGTATGTTTGCTGTAGATTTTAGGAAATGGAAGTTCCCTAGTAATCTTAGTTTGCTAAAAGATTTCCTGTGAACTTGTACTGATTTTCATTCTAAGCCTTCTTTTTTGGACCCACTGATGTAATCAAATGTTTTATCCATTTATGGATTGAATCATGTACCTCAAAATTCATGTACTGCATTCTTAAGCCCCAGTAACTCAGAATGTAACTGAATTTGGAGATAGGGCCTTTAAAGAAGTAATTAGGGTAAAATGAGGTGATAAGGTGAGCCCTAGTCCAGTGTGGCTGGTGTCCTTTTAGGAAGATGAAATTAGGCTGCAGATACGCATAAAGGAAAGATCATGGGAAGACAGCCATCTGAAAGCCAGGGAAAGAGACCCCAGAATTAGGTCAACACACTGATCTTGAACTTCTAGCCTCCAGAATTATAAGGAAATAAATTTCTATTGTTTAAGACACACAGTCTGTGGTAATTTGTCATGTGAACCTTACCAAACTAATACACTCCTTTAATTTATTAATGTAGGAATTACAATTTAAAGTATTTTATAAAGTTAAATCATGCTTTCAATCCTCGGACACAGTCTGTTTGCGCATTTAATTCACTACTGTGTTGAATATGATATTCATCTGCTTAAGATATTTACTGCTTTGTGGGTGAGCTTGGCTCAAGTGTTATTTTCATGGGCAATCCTCATCTGGTTTTTAAATCAAGGAGAACCAGCCTGGGAGAAATAGTTGAATAATTGCTTATTACGTTGTATGCCTTAGCCAAGAACACGTGAGATGGTGATCTAGCTCTCCCTGACCATTTGATAGAACAGGTCTTCAAAAGTACCTGTCCTGAAGCATTTTAGGGTGGCTTGAGCTTTAAGTACCATTTCATTTTGTATTGCTCAATTAGAATTCTCTATTTCTTTATGGACCAATTTGATCATTTTTTTTTCTGAAAAAAAGTGGTCCGTTTCACTTAGGATTTCAAATTTGATGGCATGATAGTGATATAAAGCTTTTTATTGCAGAAATTCTAAAACATACACACCAGTAGAGAGAATTGTATAATGAACCCAATACACCGGATACTCACTATCAGCAATCATCAATGCATGGCCAATCTGGTTGTAACTACATCCCGACCAACCTCCCATCTCTGCTGCTAGAATAATGTGAAGCAAATCTAAAGAATCACACCATTTCTTCTCTAAGTATTTCAGTATGCATTACTAAAAGATAAAGACTCCTTTATAAATCCTAAAAAACTTAAATCAGTCATTGATATCAAGTATCCAGTTACCTTTCACATTTGCCTGATGGCCTGAAATATTCATTTAAAAAAATCAGTTTCCTTGAATTGGTGACCAAATGTGATCTTACACATTGGAATGGTTTATTATGTCCCCTAAGTTATTTTTAATCCGTATGTTCCCCCCACATCACCTCTTTTTTGTTGCAATTAATTTTTATTGTTTCAAAAAAAAACATATATAGGTCCTATGTTCAGTCCTGTTTCCCATAGTCTGGATTTTGCAGATTGCAACACTTTTGTGTCTTTTAATGTATTCTTCTGTCCCCTGTATTTCCTTGCATTGCTCGTTAGAGGTGGAAGCTTGAACAGATTTTTTTTTTGTATTTTTGTTTTTTGTTTTGCAAGACTACTCCATGGGCAACGTGTGTATTTCCACCAGGAGGTATATAATGTCTGGTTGTCTCTCTTTGTGCCGATGTTTGTAATCATTAGTGATCATCACATTTATCCATTAATATGTTTGGGATTGAAGAATGATTGTTCTCTCATTCTTTCATTCTTTCTTAGTTTATTAGCTGAAATACCTCTATATGTAGAAACTTTTCATTGCCCTCCATTTAGTTATCCTGATGGAAAGGTATAATACATCTGTTGTGTTCCCTTGTAATATTTAAATCTCGTTTGCATCTATATTTTGTGCAATTTAAGTTATATTATTTGTTTCTACTTTTCTCTTTAGTAATTGATCATATTTTCAAAACTTATAAGTGTTTTCAAAGATCTGGCTTTCATTATTTGGTTCAACTGTTTTCTATTTCATTATTTGTGTATTTATCTTCACTATTTGTTACCTTCTATTTCTTTAGGTTTAATATGCTGTTTATTCCCTAGCCTGTTCAGTAGCTTGGATGTTTTAAATAGTTCTTATTTTCTAATACACTTACATAAGGCTATATATTTCCCTCTGAGCAGCACTAGGGCTGCGGCACCCAGATAAAATTAAATAGAGCACCCTATTACATTATTAGAATGTTTTCAAAATGCATACAAAAAACTAGGGAATGTAAAAATTACACTTTTGAGTAGGATATGAAGAGGATTAGACATAGAAAATGTTATCTGGAGGAAGTTTCAGGATCCAGGGATATTTGGGGAATTTTTTTGTTTTGTTTTTTGTTATAAATTATAGTGGAAATTAAAACATATTTAACTGCTGGTGACAGAATTGGGTTTATCCTAGGAATGTGATGAATTTTACTACTAGAAAATTTGCCACTGTAGTTGGCCACACATGTAACAATCAGGAATTGTTCAGGAAAATAGAAACCATGATAAATTTTTAACACAGAGACAATTTAATACACGGAATTGGTTACACAAGTGATAGAGAAACTAAACAGGACAGTTGGACAATCCAATTAATTAGCAACATAAAGAAGTTATTTCTCCCTCTGGACTGGAAGGACAAAGAGAGGAGATGGTGCTACTGGAGCCTAGGTGTGGAGTCCAACAGGATCTGGAGCCCTGGTGGATCAACCTGATTGAGCTGGAGCCAGGAGAAGTATGCAGCCATTGAAGGGGAAGCCCCTTGATAGAGAGGAAGAAGAAAAACTGGCTGCTCCATCTCACTTGGTTCTAATCTACTGTTGGTCCACCTATTAGAAGGACCCAGATGGCAGCAAAATGTGGTCAGTCTAAGAACTGCAGCTTGCAGGATTCAGCCTGTGTATACTATAAGACAGACCAGAGGATGAGTGAGGGATGGATCAACCAGAGGATGAGTGAGGGAAGTCCAGGACAAGCACACCGTACTGCTGATTAAATGAGAAATCACATCTAAATTGATACAGGAAAGTGTTCAATACTGTATCCTGACCCCGTTCCACACCTTCCCAAGGTTATGTACCCTTCTCTGTGCTCCCATACCCCTCTGTGCTCCCCCTCTCATCATAGCATTAATTTCCAAACTGATTGTTTACTTGTATATCTACTCCATTTGACTATAAACTCTGAATTCAAAGACCACGCCATGCCGCCCACTGTATCCACAGTGCCTACACATTGCTTGGATCAAAATGTGCACTGTAAATATTTGTTGTTGAATCATTTGATTTGTCAGTGGTTTTTAATTGTTAAATAAAATACATAATCATACAAATACATAATTATTTTTACTTCATAATTTTTGCTGAGTATCACACAAAAGACATGATTGCACAAACATATACACAGAAATTGATTATGGTAACTGCTTCTATCTAGTCAGATTACACTCTTGCTTAAAGTACTTAACCATTATCTAACCTAGGAATTGCATCATTTTCAATGTTTACCTGTCAGTGTTTTGGAGACATAATTTTAGAAACCTATGAAGGCTGGGAAATGAAGGACTCTTGGAATGTACATGTTGATAGTCTCAAGAAAAAAGTCTTAAAATGATAGTTTTCTTTTTCCCCACAAATTACTTCAGTAATGGAATTTTTTCAAGAAACAGTGAGTAGAAAACAGAAGTATTAATCTCAGAGATTGACAGAATATATTTCACCCAGGACTTAATAGAAAAACACACGAGGCCACCGAGCCTGAAGGTCCTAAATGACCTTAGTCTTACATGGCTATCTAGCAGGAAACAAACTCTTTCCATAGCACACCATTCTCAACATTGAGATTGTATAATCATGGATTCACATCATAAGAAAGGGACCTTGAAAGGCATCTAGTCTAGTTACACATTGCAGTTTTAGACACACTAGTTGTTAGGCAAGTCTTTATATAAGGTCCATAACTGGTTCCTATGGAACCATTTATTCATTAGTCCTAGTTCTGCTTTGCGGAATCACAGTGAGTGTATTTAAATGACCACATGGCAAACCCTCAGATGTTTGAAAATAGCCAACATGTTCTCCTCAAGTCTTTCTTATCCAAAAGAAACATACTTATTTCTTTCAGGAGATTCCCATATATCATAGTGTCTAGACCTTTGCTGTTACATTAGCCACTAGCTACTTTTCGACGCTCAATATCTCCATGTGGCTAGTAGTTCCTGGGCTGGAAAGCACTGATAGAGAACACTTCCATCATCACCATCATAAAAAGCACTACTGTTCAACACTGCTCTGGGCCTTTCATTATCTTGATATCTTCCTTCTAGAAGTACTTTTAGAATTTTCCCCATAAATCATTGTATTACTCACTTTTCAACCAGGGATCCAAGTCTGCCTATGAAAACAGTATTCTTTTCTGTGAAATATAATGATCTATAAATTTGACTTCTATTTCTAAGTCTGTGGATATTCGCTTTGCAGTGTTGCAGAAGTTTTCAAAACCAGAAATTCTAAACTCCTTTAAAAATTCTGAAAAGTCCCTAAACTGGTTATCACAATACCCATGTATATGCTTTTATTTTATAATTTACTAACAAATTGACTGCTTGAGCACAGGCAGCTCCTGTCCTGGCATGCAGGCCACAGAGCTAACATTTGTGCATAAGCTGCAGGTACAGCTTCTGAGGAAAGACAGGCAAGCCAACCTCCCACCTTGGGCTCCAGCACTTCCCCCATATGGGGTGCTACCTCTCTCCCTGATCCACAGCTGCCACCAGCACTACTACTGCTTCTGCTGCTGCCCCCATCACTGCCAGTAGTCTGAGCCCAGATTCCAGTCCTGCCACCTTGTTGGGGACCCGTGGCCCCCCATACTGTATTGGGCGTGTGTGTGTGTGTGTGTGTGTGTGTGTGTGTGTGTGTGCACGGGCACCCAGCAGCCATGCCAACCGCCTGGCATGTATGCTGCCCACCGCCCACTGAGCCTGTAGTCCTGAGCCCATGCCTAGCACATATCCACTGCTCCTCCCGTGCTTCATTCTCCCATCACATTTCACTTGCAGAAAACAAGATAAAAGATCAAATTATTAAAAATTTTAAGATATCAACAGCAGAGCATTAAACCAAGAACAGGGCCCTTCTAATCACAATATAGGTAGGTCACAGGGAAGGTAGTATAGCATAGAGAAGGCAAGTAATGACTCTATAGCATCTTACTACACTGATAGACAGTGACTGCAGTGGGGGGGCGGGTGAGGACTTGATAATAATGGGTGAATGTTGGAACCACAATGTTGCTCATGTAAAACCTTCATAAGATTGTATATCGATCATATGATTATTAAAAAAAAAAGAACAGGGCCCTTCTCAGAATGGGGCTCTATGCACCTGGACAGGCCACACACATCCATGAAGATAAACCTGCAATAACATAAAATACAATCAAATACTCACTTCCTCAGTGAACATGGGAAGGCTTGTTAAGAAAATGTTTTAACAGGAGAAGCAAGAAGTTATAAGAAATAAGAATATTAAGTAGAGAAGTTATGGGAGGAACAGAAAAGAAGGAACAGAACCAGTGTTTTCTTTGAGGCTTTTATTACAAGTAACAGAAACTGAAGTCTAACGTTATATAAAAAGGGGAAATTAATGGTTCATACAGCCAAACCAAAGGGTGTGTCTGGCCTCAGAACAGTTGGAACTGAGACTTCAAATATCACCTGGCTGTCGTTTCTAATGTCCCCATTTTCTCTCGTGTGCCTACCCCTGTGACCAAGGATACTTGGACACTCTACTAGAATAATTTGGTTTGATTTGAAGGAAGAAACAATTTCTTTCCAAAAAGATAGAGATGTTTCCTGGAGGGAAAGATGCTGAGACAATAAGCCAGGCAATATAAACAAAGACATAGCCTCTACATAAGGGTCAGACTCTTGCCAACATTTTATAAATATAGATGGAGGCTGCATAGGGCACTACCTTATTCCTCCTAAGTGGAAGAAGGCAAACTTATATCTTGCCTTTCCTGTCATGGGAGTTAGGGGTACTAACCCCAGTACAGGAAAATAGCCACGTGTAAATTTGACTCCCCCATATTGTGGCTACTAACAGCCTATTGTAGATGGGAAGCCTTACTGATAACATAAACTGTCAATTAACATATATTTTGTATGTTGTATGTATTATATAATATATTCCTACAATAAAGTAAGCTAGAGAAAAGAAAATTTGTTTTCAAATTGTTGCAAATCTCCAAAAAATTTTCCAAAAATTTATTGAAAAAATACCCATGTATAGGTGGACCTGCAGAGTTCAAACCTGTGTTGTTCAAGAGTTCACTGTACATTTGCCAAAAAATTATCCAAATAAAACAAAAAAACAATAGAAACTCAATTTCAGAAAATGCACATATACTATACTTGAAATAATTCTTTATACTTTGTTAATATATTTATAGATAAGGGAGATGAATGCTGGAACCAGCAACTTTGATCTTCCTGATACTTTTTTTTAATGTGATTAAATTTTTCCTTTTAGACCCACAATCCAGATAAATTAGAATCTGAAAAATGTCCTAATGTAGGCATCTAATCAAAGATTGGATGCTAGATGGAACAGTTAAGTTCTATGATATTTTTTTTACTCTATACAGAGATTAAGCCAAATGGAGTCATATGAGGGTGCAGGATATGATAAGGTTGGAGGATTAAAAGAAAAAGGTGATTTCTCCAGTCTTACCTTTTCCCTGGTGCACTCCACTCTCAGGAGAAGAGCATTCCTCTTAAAATTCAGCTCTTATTAACTCTAACCTTGATTCAAAAGTCAAACTTCCTTACTCTGCTGAGATAATCAAGCCACAGAATGCCATACTACCAAACAAAATGAGCTTCTTTTTTTTATTTTGGTATCATTAATATAAAATTACATGAGCAACATTATGGTTACTAGACTCCCCCAATTATCAAGTCCCCCCCCACCAACCCCATTACAGTCACTGTCCATCAGCCTAGTAAGATGCTACAGAATCACTACTTGTCTTCTCTGTGTTGTACTGCCTTCCCTGTGCCCCTGCCCCCACTACATTATGTGTGCTAAATGTAATGCCCCTTATTCTCCTTGTCCCTACCTTACCATCTATCCCCCCCAGTCCCTTTCCCTTTGGTAACTGTTAGTCCGTTCTTGGGTTCTGTGAGTCTGCTGCTGTTTTGTTCCTTCAGTTTTTGCTTTGTTCTTATACTCCACAGATGAGTGAAATCATTTAATACTTGTCTTTCTCCACCTGGCTTATTTCACTGAGCATAATACCCTCTAGCTCCATCCATGTTGTTGCAAATGGTAGGATTTGTTTTCTTCTTATGGCTGAATAATATTCCATGGTGTATATATACCACATCTTCTTTATCCATTCATCTACTGATGGAAACTTAGGTTGCTTCCATTTCTTGGCTATTGTAAATAGTGCTGCAATAAACATAGGGGTGCATCTGTCTTTTTCAAACTGGGCTGCTGCATTCTTAGGGTAAATGCCTAGGAGTGGAATTCCTGCATCAAATGGCATTTCTATTTTGAGTTTTTTGAGGAACCTCTATACTGCTTTCCACAATGGTTGAACTAATTTGCATTCCCACCAGCAGTGTAGGAGGGTTCCACTTTCTCCACATCCTCGCCACATTTGTTGTTGTTTGTCTTTTGGATGGTGGCCATCCTCACTGGTGTGAGGAGATAGCTCACTGTGGTTTTCATTTGCATTTCTCTGATGCTTAGTGATGTGGAGCAACTTTTCATGTGCCTGTTGGCCATCTGAATTTCTTCTTTGGAGAAGTGTCTGTTCAGATCCTCTGCCCATTTTTTAATTGGCTTATTTGTTTTTGTTTGTTGAGGTACATGAGCTCTTTATATAATTTGGATGTCAACCCCTTATCAGATACATCATTTACGAATATATTTTCCCATATTGTAGGATGTCTTTTTGTTCTACTTATGATGTCCTTTGCTGTACAGAAGCTTTTTAGTTTGATATAGTCCCACTTATTCTTTTTTGCTTTTGTTTCCCTTGCCCGGGGAGATATGTTCATGAACAAGTTGCTCATGTTTATGTACAAGTGAGTTTTGCCTATGTTTTCTTCTAAGAGTTTTATGGTTTCCTGACTTACATTCAGGTCCTTGATCCATTTCGAGTTTACTTTTGTGGATGGGGTTAAACAATAATACAGTTTCATTCTCTTGCATGTAACCGTCCAGTTTTGCCAACACCAGCTGTTGAAGAGGCTGTCATTTCCCCATTGTATGTCCCTGGCTCCTTTATAATATATTAATTGACCATATATGGTTGGGTTTATATCGGGGCTCTCTAGTCTGTTCCACTGGTCTATGAGTCTGCTCTTGTGCCATTACCAAATTGTCTTAATTACTGTGGCTTTGTAGTAGAGCTTGAAGTTGCGAAGCAAGATCCCCTCTGCTTATTCTTCTTTCTCAGGATTACTTTGTCTATTCGGGGTCTTTTGTTATTCCACATGAATTTTAGAACCATTTGTTCCAGTTCGTTGAAGAATCCTGTTGGTATATTGATAGGGATTGCTTTGAATCTGTAGATTGCTTTAGGCAGGATGGCTTTTTTGACAGTATTAATTCTTCTTATCCAAGAGTATGGGATGAATTTCCATTTATTAGTGTCCTCTTTAATTTCTCTCAAGAGTGTCTTATAGTTTTCAGGGTATAGGTCTTTCACTTCCTTGGTTAGGTTTATTTCTAGGTATTTTATTCTTTTTGATGTAATTCTGAATGGAATTGGTTTCCTGATTTCTCGTTCTGCTAGCTCATCATTACTGTATAGGAATACAACAGATTTCTGTGTATTAATTTTGTATCCTGCAACTTTGCTGAATTCAGATGTTAGTTCTAGTAGTTTTGGAGTGGATTCTTTAGGGTTTTTTATGTACAATATCATGTCATCTGCAAACAGGGACAGCTTGGCTTCTTCTTTACCAGTATGGATGCCTTTTATTTCTTTGTGTTGTCTGATTGCCATGGCTAGGACCTCCAGCACTATGTTGAATAAAAGTGAGGAGAGTGGGCATCTTCGTCTTGTTCCCAATATTAGGGGAAAATCTTTCAGCTTCAGAGTGTTAAGTATGATGATGGCAGTGGGTTTGTCATATATGGCCTTTATTATGTTGAGATACTTGCCCTCTATACCCATTTTGTTGAGAGTTTTATCATGAATGGATGTTGAATTTTATCGAATGCTTTTTCAGCATCTATGGAGATGATCATGTGGTTTTTGTCTTTCTTTTTGTTGATGTGGTAGATGATGTTGATGGATTTTGGAATGTTGTACCATCCTTGCATCCCTGAGATGAATCCCACTTGGTCATGGTGTATGATCCTCTTGATGTATTTTTGAATTTGGTTTGCTAATATTTTGAGTATTTTTGCATCTATGTTCATCAAGGATATTGGTCTGTAGTTTTCTTTTTTGTGGTGCCTTTGCCTGGTTTTGGTATTAGAGTGATGCTGGCTTCATAGAATGAGTTTGGAAGTATTCCCTCCTCTTCTATTTTTTGGAAAACTTTAAGGAGAATGGGTATTATATCTTCTCTATATGTCTGAAAAGTCAGCAGTGAATCCATCTGGCCCAAGGGTTTTGTTCTTAGGTAGTTTTTTGATTACCAATTCAATTTCATTGCTGGTAATTGGTCTGTTTAGATTTTTTGTTTCTTCCTTGGTCAGTCTTGGAAGGTTGTATTTTTCTAGGAAGTTGTCCATTTCTTCTAGGTTTCCCAGCTTGTTAGCATATAGATTTTCATAGTATTCTCTAATAATTCTTTGTATTTCTGTGGGGTCCGTCGTGATTTTCCTTTCTCATTTCTTATTCTGTTTATGTGTGTAGATTCTCTTTTTCTCTTAATAAGTCTGGCTAGGTGTTTATCTATTTTGTTTATTTTTTCAGCTCTTGGTTTCATTGATTTTTTTCTATTGTTTTATTCTTCTCAATTTTATTTATTTCTTCTCTGATCTTTATTAT
Source organism: Phataginus tricuspis (assembly GCA_029783875.1). Taxonomy (NCBI): domain Eukaryota; kingdom Metazoa; phylum Chordata; class Mammalia; order Pholidota; family Manidae; genus Phataginus; species Phataginus tricuspis. The sequence goes on along the minus strand of JAQQAC010016209.1, from coordinate 117,934,822 downwards.
GTCCCTCCTGCTGACTTTGGGCCTCATTTGTTCTTCTTTTTCCAGTTTCAATAATTGTGACTTTAGGCTATTCATTCGGGATTGTTCTTCCTTCATTAAATAGCCTGGGATGCTATACACTTTCCTCTTAGAACTGCCTTCACTGTGTACCACAGGAGGTGGGGCGTTGTGCTGTTGTTTTCATTTGTCTCCAGATATTGCTTGAGCTCTGTTTTAGTTTCGTCATTGATCCATTGATTATTTAGGAGCATGTTGTTGAGCCTCCATGTGTTTGTGAGCCTTTTTGTTTTTTTGTACAATTTATTTCTACTTTTATACCTTTGTGATCTGAGAAGTAGGTTGGTACAAGTTGAATCTTTTTGAATTTACTGAGGCTCTTTTTGTGGCCTAGTATGTGGTCTATTCTGGAAAATGTTCCATGTGCACTTGAGAAGAATATGTATCCTACTGCTTTGGGTGTGGAGTTCTGTAGATGTCTGTTAGGTCCATGTGTTCTAGTGTGTTGTTCAGTGCCTCTGGGTCCTTACTTATTTTCTGTCTGGTTGATCTGTCCTTCGGAGTGAGTGGTGTGTGGAAGTTTCCTAAAATGAATGCATTGTTTTCTATTTCCTCCTTTAATTCTGTTAGTATTTGTTTCACAAATGTCGGTGCTCCTGTTTTGGGTACATAGATATTTATAATGGTTATATCCTCTTGTTGGACAGACCCCTTTATCATTATGTAATGTCCTCCTTTGTCTCTTGTTACTTTCTTTGTTTTGAAGTCTATTTTGTGCGATACAAGTACTACAACAACTGTTTTTTCTCCTTATTGTTTGCATGAAATATCTTTTTCCATCCCTTCACCTTTAGTCTGTGTATATCTTTGGGTTTGAGGTGAGTCTCTTGTAAGCAGCGTATAGACGGGTCTTGATTTTTTATTCATTCTATTACTCTTTGTCTTTTGATTGGTGCATTCCATCCATTTACATTTAGGGTGATTATTGATAGATATGTACTTATTGTCATTTCAGGCTTTGGATTCGTGGTTACCAAAAGTTCAAGGGTAGCTTCTTAGTATCTAACCATCTAACTTAACTCACTTACTATGCTATTATAAACACAGTCTGATGATTCTTATTTCTCTCCCTTCTTTTTCTTCCTCCTCCACTCTTTACATTTTAGGTGTTTTATTCTGTAGTCTTTGTGTTTGCCTTGACTGATTTTGTGGCTAGCTGATTTTATTTTGCATTTAGTTAGTATTTGGTCGGTCTACTTTCTTTGCCGTGGTTTTATTTTCTCTGGTGACATCTATTTATCCATAGGAGCACCTCCATCTACAGCAGTCCCTTTAAAATACACTGTAGAGATTGTTTGTGGGAGGTAAATTCCCTCAACTTTTGCTTATTTCAAAATTGTTTAATCCCTCCTTCAAATTTAAATGATAATCTTGCTGGATACAGTATTCTTGGTTCAAGGCCGTTCTGTTTCATTGCATTGAATGTATCATGCCACTCCCTTCTGGCCTTTAAGGTTTCTGCTGAGAAGTCTGATGATAGCCTGATGGGTTTTCCTTTATAGGTGATATTTTTCTCTCTCTAGCTACTTTTAATACTCTGTCTTTATCTTTGATCTTTGCCGTTTTAATTATTATATGTCTTGGTGTTGTCCTCCTTGGGTCCCTTGTGTTGGGAGATCTGTGGGCTTCCATGGTCTTGGAGACTATTTCCTTCCCCAGATTGGGGAAGTTTTCAGCAATTATTTCTTCAAAGACAATTTCTATCCATTTTTCTCTCTCTTCTTCTGCTGGCACCCCTATAATGCAAATATTGTTCCATTTGGATTGATCACACAGTTCTCTTAATATTCTTTCATTCCTAGAGATCCTTTATCTCTCTCTGCCTCATCTTCTCTGCATTCCTGTTCTCTCATTTCTATTCCATTAACAGTCTCTTCCACCTCATCCAGTCTGCCCTTAAATCCTTCCATTGTTTGTTTCATTTCTGTTATCTCGCTCCAGAATTCATCCCATAGCTCTTGCCTATTTCTCTGTAGTTCCATCAGCATGCTTATGACTTTTATTTTGAATTCTTTTTCAGGAAGATTGTTGATTTCTGTCTTCCTGGGCCCTCTCTCTGGTGTTTGAGGGATTTTGGACTGAACAAGGTTCTTATGCCTTTTCATGGTGATGGAAGTTGTCACCGCGAGTGGCGTGTGTGTCAGCTGTGAGAAAAAATTCCCCTCCTGCTTGCTAGTTGCCTTGCCCATCTCCCCTGCCTGTGCCAGTCAACTGCACACAGGGTGCAGCCTCTGGGTTAATCCCCTGAGCTGCCTTGGGTGGGGCGGCCCTTGGGATGATCTAGGGCACTAGCAGGGGTCACAGGTGAGCAGCATGTGTTCTCCTGTGAGAATGGTGCCCCTTTGTGTTTCTCAAACTCTGTGCCAGTCTCTAACGCCTGTGCTGGGCAACCGCACACAAGGAACAGCCTCTGGGTTAATTCCCTGAGCTGCTGTGGGTGGGGTGGCCCAAGGGATGCCTAGGGCACTGGCGAGGACTGCAGGTGAGCAGCACATCTTTGCCGCAATAACAGAGCTCCTTCATGCTTCCCGGACTCTGCGCTGGTTTCCTCTGTCTCTGCTGGTCAACTGGGCACAGGGGGTAGCCTCTGGGTTAATTCCCTGAGCTGCCATGGGTGGGGCAGCCCTCAGGATGGCCTAAGGCACTGGCAGAAGTTGCAAGTGAGCAGTGCATGTTCACTGCAAGAAGAAAGCCCCTTTGTGCTTTCTGGACTCTGTGCCAGTCTCCACTGTCTGTGCCGGTCAACTGCAGGCAGGGGTCATCCTCTGGGTCTAGGCCGGTTAGCCGCGTGCTGGGAGAAAACTCTGTGTGATTGCTGTGGGCGGGGATGCTCCCTGGCTGTTCCACAGCAATGATGGGTCAGCCGGTTTTCTTGCAGTGCTGGCAGGGGGGAATGAACCTCAGGCTGCTTATCTCTGTGAGGGGCTTTGGAGCTGTAATGCCACCCAGGGGGTTAAGGTGCCTGAAGTTCCTTAATGTTCCCAGCCTGCTGGGCTGAGTGTGCCAGGACGATTTTGTCCACCTGTTAAACCCTTGTCCCTTTAAGACTTTTAAAGAACCCGCTTTTCTTTTGTCCCAGGGCAGCCGGCTGTGGGAACCTGTTTGCAGTCTCCGTCTTGGATTTTGCTTTTCTGTTTCTCTAATATCCAGTACACCATGCAATGTGTGTCTGTGCTCCTGGTGCAGGTTACTAGGGCTGGTTATTTAGTGGTCCTGTGCTTCCACTCCCTCCCCACTCTGATTGTTTTCCTCCCGCCAGTGAGCTGGGGTGGGGGGAGTGCTCTGGTCCTGCCGGGTCACGGCTTTGTATCTCTTACCCTTTTCCACGAGATATTGAGTTCTTGCATATGTAGATGTAGACTGGCTGGTGTACTGTATCTTCTGGTCACTCTTTTAGAAATAGTTGTATTTGCTGTATTTTCAAAATATGGTTTGGGAGAAGATTTCCACCACCCTACTCATGCTGCCATCTTGAGAATATCTCCCAAAATCGGCTTCTTACCAGACCCTGAGTGCATATCATCCTTGAATGCTCAGCTCAGATGTCACTACCTCCCTTTCCATTTTCCAAACTGTATTCCCCCTTTACCCCCATATACTGTCAGTACTTCATCCTTCTATTGCCAATCACAGTTTGCCTGGGGTTGGCATGACTTGTGTATATATGAATCTTCCATTCTAGATGGTACATTCCAGAATTAAGTGCACAGATTGACACATAAATACTTTTAGGGTAGAAATAAACTGAGATGGGGGCACCAAAGATTGCTTTCAGTATATCAGAATACCTACCCATGCCTCTCCTCACCACAGAAATCATTGTGCTAGAAGCCAGTGGTAGCCAGAGGTCACTGACTAGGACGAGCCAACTGAGGACAAGGCAACGTGGGGAAGCTCACACCCCAGCTTCATTTTGACACTGACTGGTATTTTATTAGAAACAAGTAGATTCTTAAAAGTTACACCCATTAATTGTTAAAGCTTTTGAACAATTCATTCCTAATTTTCATCTATAATAAAATGTTATGTTTTCTATTTCTCTGACAGCATCTTGTGAAAAATACGCTCTTTTTTCTCCCAACTTCAGTTTCTATAATACACTTACATAATTACACTCAATACATTTCACTGGAGTGTGCTCCTTTCTCCTCTTATTTATTTCTTATATTTTACTGAAAATTACTTAAGTGATGAACAGTCTGTTTCCAAGTATATCTTCAGGCAAAAGAGGAAGGAGTGGATTTACAGACAGTGCAATAAACCCAATATTATGAATTATCTCCTAACAAACAGATATGTATGAAAAGCACACAATTTTTGCCATACTTACAAGAAGATTTTCTAGAATCCGTTAACACATCATATGGAACAACAGAAAGGAACTCCAGGCAGCTATTTCCTCATGGCAAGATGACAAAACAACAAGCCAAGAACCTGCTTGGATATCAAAGTAGTTACATGAGGACTAGATATTAATTTCAAATATAGTTTAAGTGTTATAACTGTCAGAATAACATAAGGAATCTTGAGGTAAATACTAAAGAATATCTTGTAGTCTAGCTTACTTTCACACTGCCATATTATCTTCAGTATTTTTAAGATAACCCTTTAAACTTCAAATATTTGGTATAGAAAATATGCAAAATGAAAAAGCATGTAAAGAAAATTAAAACTCACCTGTAATATAACACCCAGTTATAAGGGTCTTTAGAGTATTGATATACTTCTTCTCAGTCTTTTTTTCTGTGCAAATATAGAAGACCTCTGATTTAATGTAACCAGTCCAAAAAGTCAGTTAAAACAGGAATCAAAAATTATGCTAAGTATTTTTAACAGACTTTATTTTTTAGAGCACACAGCCTTTTCAGATTGGCTTCTTCTACTTAGTAATATACATTTAAGATTCCTCCATGTCTTTTCATGGCTTGATAGCTCATTTCTTTTTAGGTCTGAATAATATTCCATTGCCTGGAAGTACCAGTTTATTTATCCCTTCATTTACAGAAGGACATGTTGATTGATTCCAAGTTTTGGCAATTGTGGATAGAGCTGATATAAACATCCATGTGCCAGTTTTTGTATGGATGTAAGTTTTCAGCTATTTTGGATAAATACCAAGGATCAGAATTCCTGGATCATATAATAAGAGTATGTTTAGTTTTGTAAGAAACTGCCAGTCTTCCTAAGTCTCTGTACCATTTTGCTTTCCTACCAGCACTGAGTGAGAGATTGTGTTGCTCCATACCTTCATCAGCAGTTGGTATTGTCAGTGTTCTGGATTTTTGCTATTCTAATATTTGTGTAGTAGGATTTCATTATTGTTTTAATATGCATTTCCCTGATGATATATGGTGTTGAACATCTTTTCATATGTTTATTCACCATCTATATATTTACTTTCATGAGTTATCTGTTCAGATCTCTCACCCATTTTTTTCAGTTGGGTTTTTGTTTTCTTAATGTTGTTTTAAGAGTTCTTTGCATATTTTGGTTACAGTCCTTTATCTGATATATCTTTCACAAGTACGTTCTGCCAGTCTGTGGTTTGTCTTCTCATTCTCTTGATAGCATCCTTTGCAGAGCAGAAGTTTATAATTTTAATGAAGTCTGGTTCATCAATTATTTCTTCCATGGATCATGCCTTTGGTGTTTCAGCTAAAATGTAATTGCCATACCCAAGGTCATCTAAGTTTTCCCCTATATTATCTTCCATGAATTTTATAGATTTAAATTTTACAGTTAGGTTTGTGTTTAATTTTGAGTTAATTCCATAAAAGATCTGTGTTTAGATTCATTTTTTTCCATGTGGATATCCAGTTGTTCTATCACTTTTTGTTGAGAAGATTATCTTTTCTCCACTTTATTGCCTTTGACTATATTTAATTTCGTCTGTTTCTGGGCTCTCTATTCTGTTCCACTAATAAATTTTCTATTCTTTGAGCAATACTGTGCTGTTTTAATTACCATGGCTTTATAGGGAGTCTTGAAGTTGGGTAATGTCAATCCTTCAACTTTTTCTTCTCCTTTAGTATTGTGTTAGCTACTCTGGGATTTTTGACTTTCTGTATAAACTTTAGAATCAATTTGTCAATGTCCACAAAAAAATTGCTGCGCTTTTGATCAAGATTTTATTCAATCTATAGATCAATTTGGAAAGAACTGATATCTTGACAATATTGAGTTGTCCAATCTATGCATATGGAATTGCTCGATTTACTTAGATTTTTTTTAATTTCTTTCATCAGAGTTTTGTAGTTGTTCCCATACTTTTAACATAAACCATAAAAGTGCACATTCTTCTACCCATTCTTTGATGTCAAGCTAAGGTCTTCTCTTGAGGATGTATCCAGAATTGAAGTTCTAGTTATCTTCCTCATGAAATGCATACTCATAATGAATACACTATAATTTCTAGTTACATTTTATTTGAATTGGAACAATAACTTTAAAAAAATACTTGCCAAACAATCTAAGAGAAGCCTTCTAAATTTTAAGACTTTTTTCAAAATCTTTTTATCTTCTTGCTCACACCTAATTAATACAGATTTATTTTAGGGGTTCACTTTTATTGTATCTTTCCAAGGCTTTTGTCAGAGCATTTCTACAAGAAAAAAAGTTTTACAGTTATATCTCACTGGTTTCCATAACACTTAATTAAATAATAATTATGATATCAAGCTTAATTAGCATACAAAAGAATATGTGAACACATACAAATGATTCTTGGTAAGCATGCAGCTCAACCAGTACGGAAAGGGCCACCCACATAGGCACACAGGAAGGTGCCTGTCAGACGTTGGCTTTACATGTGCTGTAAGTATTACACGTTTCATAGAGAAACCAGAAACCATTCAGAGGTTACCTAACAAAACTCCTACTATACTTTTTTTATGAGACTGAGAAAAATCACAAAGAACAAAAACCAACTTTAATCACCATGCTGCAGAAACTGTCAATAGAATAGGTTTAAAAATGGCATTTGAAAGGTTTTTTTGGAGGGGGAAGATTGTGATGTTTACAATGTATTTTGACACAATTTTTGCAGTTTGCTCTTTAATTATGAAATATTTTATACATATGAAAGCATAGAGACTATTATAGTAAACATGTGACTTCAACTTATCATATGAAATAAACATTATGGCTATAAATGAAACCCCCTGTTTATCTTTATGTATCCATTTGGGTCCCAACAAGAAACATGATGATACATTCAGTACAGGATCATTGCAGGAGAGTTTGATGGAAAAGGGACTACTTACAAAATTATGGGTGTAAGATAACCACAATGGATACTACAGAAACTTGTGTCTAGTAGCAACTAAGCTGTTACCACCCCTAGGCCCAAAGGAATAAGAAAGGGAGAAGTACCTGGAATCCAAAGAATGATTGTAGAATTGGCCACTTTGAGAGTAGCAGAGACCTCTGGTCAAGAGGCACAGTCAGTTTGAAGTGACCTCACAGAGAGGGAGCTAGGAGAACACTGTTCTCCCTTTCTCTGATCTCCTACTGGCTTTCCATTGTCTAAATCCAGCCTAAATCCAGAGAACACAAAGAACCTATTGATACAGTCGTATAGGTGGGCCTCCCCAGGCAGATGGAGTGGGCGAGGGTAGAGAGTTAACTGAAGTGGCAGACACCAGTTAGCCAGCTTTCTCATCCTATCCCACTTCTCTCCTTCCCTTCTGCCACAGAGGTATCATTAATTTGAATTTGGTATTCAATACTTCCATTCAAATCTGTATACTTTTACTATACTTGTATATATCCATATGCACTATAGAGTATTATTTAGTCTGGTAGTTATCAGACTTATTCACCAAATATTTGGGGTGGTTTTCCCCTCAAAGCACATGGTGATGTTAGACTTCCCAGTCCCCTTAAATTTCAGTGTGGCTATGTGACTTGCTTTGGGCAATAAAATATGAGTGAAAATGAAATGTGTCACTTCCAGACAGAAGCTTTAATTAAGACCTACCATGCAAGTCACTTTATCTCCTTCCCACTGGTGAAGTGATCAGTGAAGTATGCAATAAGATGAGCTTATGTCAGCCTGGGACACTCAGTTACTATCAACAGGGTCCCCAGATAATATGTGTTGGACATGTCATGGTATTAAACCACTGAGGTCTGGGACTGTTTGTTAAAGCAGCATAACCTAACATCCAAACAGCCACATTTTGCATGGTTTTAAACTTTGTATAAATGATATCTTACCATATTTACCATTCAGCAATTTTCTGCTTGACAGTTTTGAGATTCACCCATGCTCATGGATGTACTAATAGTTCATTCCATTTATGAATAATGAATACATGTAATTTATTTATCTCTTCTTTACTGATATAACACTTAAGATACTTAAAATGTTTTGCTATTAGTAATAATGGTAAAATGAACATTCTGGTACATGTCTTCTGTGCAGATGTGCAAGAATTTCTCTGGGGGATTCACACGGGGGAGGAACAATGTGCTTTTAAGCTTTTCAAAGAGAGTAACAGATTGGGAGGAAACTTTGATCATTGTGCACCATAGTTTCCATCAAAAACGTTTTCAGAAGTCTTTGACCTCAGGAGTGTGAGTCCTGTCTTTCTCAGAACATTAAAATATAATCTTTGGGAAAATCATATTTTTTAATTGGCCTGACCTTGGGAATACCAAAGGCATCCTTAAAAATTTAAAGACACCCCACCTTAGAGAACAAGGTCTACACAAAATAACACCCATTACTCTTTTAAAAATCTCTCAGGATAGAAGGCAAATTGAGATAAAGAAAAAAAAGAGTATAATTTGGAGTCGTTTTTTGAAGAATTTCCTTTTCATAAATGTGCTGAGAAAGAAAATTACATATCAGCCACTAACGGATTCAGAAGTATTACCAGCAAAGACAGTTGGTGAGTAAACAATGAACTGTCAGTCACAGGTCAGATACTGATAATATGGAAGTATCCATGTTATTTTTCCCATTTTCAGTCTAGATTACCAGTATCAATCACCATATAAAAGAGCAATTTGAATAATGAGATTGGTTCCCCTATCTCCACCCAACTCCTGCCTAAAGGTGCTGAGAAATAGGGAAGTATTCTGGAAATGTTTGAATGAGAAAGGGAAATGCCTCAAAATATGTCACATACATTTCTTTAGAACCCACCACAGGAATATCCTGTAGTAAAATTTGTTGCTTGTGAGGGTAACAAAAATTCCAAACTATAATATCAAGGACACAGGTGTAGAATGTCTTCCTATGGCATTCAATGCCCTAGAAGAGAGGCATGAAGATGATTGTAAAGTTTTCCTCAAATGGGAAAAGGCAGATCACAAAATATTCTAGTGACAGCCTAGTTATATTTTGTGTCTGGACATTGAAGTGTAGAACAATATACACAAAAATATTGAGTTGTTCTTTCTGGAATTGTGGATGCTGTTAAATTTATTTTTTACATATATAATCTAATTTTTCTACAAAATTAAATGTTTAATGTAATATATAATGTGTTTTTAAATCACACGGAGAATTTGTTAATGCTTGGAGAAAAAGAAAAACAGAAAATTATTTCTTTGCCTCTACATCAGAATTTCTCAACTGCCAGTTTCCTGACTCTGAGTGTAGGTCTCTCTCCTTGTCTTTATTCCTTCTGACCCAGGTCATTTAGATGTGCTCACATCCAGAGGCTAGTGTGCTAACAAGAGGAAAAGCCAAAGGAAAGCCTTCTCTCCTAAGTACTCCTCTCCTCCCTCCAGGGCTTTCTCAAACCCAAAGCACCCGAGAAGGCTGGTGAGAACGGCCCAGGCTGACCAGAGGTGGAGGAGAGGCTCACCTAACAAAGGAAGAGTGCCCATCCCAGCTCTAAGTTTCTGTTCAGCCTCTACACCCTTTTCACACCACCTTCCCCTACTTCTCTACAGCACTTTCCCTCAGAGTCTACGCACCTGTTCTTTCTTAAAAGACCTTAGAGATAGTAAAACCCACAGTCAGTTCCCTTTACTTGACAGATGGAGAAATTTCCAGAGACAGAAACTATCTTCTCAAAGGTCACAGAGCAGTACATGTTAGATCTGACACAAGACCCCTATAGTAAGTGAAGGGTTAGAAAACTGGGCTCTGGAATGTGATAGACATGGGTTCAAATCCCAGATTTTCACTCTCTGAGCCTTTTTTCAATAGTAAATGGAGTGACCTCATAAAGTTGAGCTGAGGACCAATGAGATAATAAAGGTACATGCTTTAATGTACAGTGCCTGGTACATAGTATGTACCAAATAAATAGCAGTTGCATTACTATTACTAACACCATTGTGACATCATTTTTCTGCTCTTTAAACTGTATTAACTTTTTCTACACTCTTGTTTTAAGTAGCTCTTTTCTAAGATGAGCTCACATCTTTGAGGTTTTGTGGTCACTCTGGCCAAATGAAATATCACTCATTAACCTTAAGTGCTCTGTGTAAGACCTGTCACTTTGCAGCTGACATACTGACACTTGCCCTGATCCAGTTGTGATGCTCCCACTGCAGGGCTTCTCTTTCAAAGCATTTCATTTGTAGTCACTTGAGTACATTCTGACACCCTGAGATTTTTAAAGTCAAATAAATAATTGCTCAATTTCCTCCTAAGCTTTGATGAAATGTCAAAATCGTTACAGAAATTGGTGAGAACTGTGTGAAGGACTTGTCAGTAGTCCACTGCATCATTACTCTCATTCTTAGACTGTAGGCTGACTTAAGGAGCATGTTTTGACTTAAATTCAGATTTTAATTATAACAACTGCGATACGATGTTTTCATTGACTGTTTTCTTTTGTTTGGGATTAATTTGGATGACACAATCAATACTAAACTGGGACCAGGAGAGTGTGAAAGGGAAAAATACACAGGTAATTAAAAAATACACTCTTGTCCAATAACTGTAACCTCTTCTCTAAAACATTTTGTGCAGGGTGATGAGAAAGTATCACATTTTAAGTCTGCAATCAGTCACCTTCTTTCACCCTGGCTTGGTTACCTTCTGATTGGAATTGTAGCTCACAGTGACATATACAAAAAGAGGGCAGCAGCCGAAAAGGAAAAGAACTAGCCTAACAAAGACCAGGGAAAATCCACAGTCTCAAAAACTAAGAATTGACTTCATTGAAATGGAGAAGCCCCAAACCACACATCACTGTGGGCATGTGCCATACACTAACTACCCTTGCTGTTATAACGAAAGAGAAAATAAAGCTGTTAAAGGGGCAGGTGCAGCCAGCTGTAAAGCTGAGAACCAGTAATGTTACTGCCAGAGGACTTAACATGGATGGCTTCTATAACTAGAAAGCATGAATCACCTCGAATAAAGCACCTCTTTGTTAGAACCCAGATTACAAAAGGTCTAATCATGCAGCGAAGAGAGCCAGAGGCTGCGAATCTGCAGACCTGTGTAATAGTTCCAACAACTCAAATTGGTGGCTTTGGGAAAGTCACTGGGCCCCCCGAAATTCCGTCTTCTGGCATATAAAAAGGGACGTACACCATGGACATAATGTATGTGAAAATGCTTTGGCAACTATGAAGCACTACACAAATACAAATTATCATTGTAAAAACAATAAATATTCTATATATTTATTATACATTCAGCACTATAAGTAGGTAAATAAAAAACTTTAAAGTTGATTTCTGCCTTAAAGATGCTATAATCATATTGGAGACAAAGCTCCCAATGTCAATGAAACAACTAAACTTCAACACTAGATACCATGTAGTTAGTTGGTCAGTGCTTTGCATTAGCAAAATACATTTGCAAGAGTCATCTTATTTGCCCCTCACAATAGGTCTGTGAGGCAGGTAGAATTACTACTACTATGCTCATTTAACAGGAATCAGAATAAGAGAGTTACTTGTCCAGTGGGGGCACAGGGGCACGAACCAAAATCCATGTCTTCCAACTCCTAATAAAGTACACTTTCTTTAGTCATATCATTCATTCTACTCATTAAAGCTAGGTTACATGGTATGGGCTTTGTCATTTCTGTAGATGAATGGTTGGTGAATAAAAATAAGAAAGGTCAGAGAAACCTTTACGGAGGCACTCCAGAAAGCTAGGTTCAAATTCATTAGCCTGAGAAGCTATGAGAGAGCATTCATATTAAAATTCCCTGGGCAGAGAAGTGGGGAGGCGGGGTGCTCTTCAAGCTACACATACAAGGCCCTTCAGAATTTTATACAGCCCCATACCCACACTGACTCAGAATCACTGCATTGTGAACCGCCGTTACTAAGAGGCATGTCCTTCCTTAGGTCTGTTGAGGCAGAGGCAAAGGCAAACCTCCTAATCATATACAGACAAAACTCCTTTGTCATCTGTCTCTCTCACATATTTACCCTTCCCTGCAAGACAGGTTTGACTCCCTTATCTTGTGAACCTGAACTTCACTTGTAGATTTTACACTACTAAAAATAACTTTATTTCATTTGAAAAAAATTTGAATATAAAAACTAATAAGCATTAGTGGAAAACCTTCTGAGAAATTATTTATGCAGTGTTAAGTTAATGAAGCCAAATGACATAATTTAATCAATAGCCTTCGACTCTTGAAATTCCAGAATGTCTCTTTGCAGATAGATGATAAACTATCTGGAAAGGAAAAAAACATTAACTACCATATTTGAGCACATTGAAAGCCATAGATGTATTTCTATATGTAGTGCAGAACAGGTTTGGGGACAGATCTCAGAATATAGCTCTTCCTGTCAGATCTGGTATACATTTGAACTTCTGGGACATATATCATTGATCGGAGAAGTTACGGTTTTTCATTCACCATTTTATTTCAGGTGTGTGTAGATCCTACTGATTCAAAATTATACAAGTGAGTAGAGGATCACCGTACACACGTACCGGATCCACTGAAATACAAGACGAGGACCAGTCATGTTATCAGGGCTTGTTCTCAATTTCTGCATAATAGTCAGTTGTGCAATTTCAAAGGTACATATAACGTATTGCATTATGAGAGTATTATCATATTATAAAGTATTGCTGTGGCTTTCTCTAGGGCCTTCTTGTCAGACTTCTATTAATGATATCACATGAGATTGAATAGCAGATGTTAGTGACTCAAATTTAAAATAAAGTTGTCCTCTTCTGATCCTCTTTCATGTTTCAGGATCAGTTGAGTTTAAGTATCCTAAGATTTCTGGTACACTATTTAACACCTGTTACCATTTGCAACTACTACACTTCTTAGGATTCATCTGGATTTTTTTAATACTGGGCATTCGAAACAAAATTCATTGTAAATTGGATGGTGAGACTGTTTTATAACTCCCAGTGTCATCCAGGTGACTGACGTTTAATTACTATATTCATCAAAACAGCTTTCATCATTCTCAGTGACTGACATAATAAATCCTATGACACTGAAATTATACAATATTTATAATGCATTTATAACTAAAATTTTTTTCTGCTTTTTATATACATGTAAATAAAATTTTGTTTAAAAATAAAAGATTTTGATACTTGAAGGAAGGAAAAAAGGAAGGAAGGAAAGGAGAAAAAAGGGCAAAGAGGGGAGGAGTGAAAGGGAGGGAGGGAGAAGATGAAGGCAGGAGGGAGGGAGATTAAAATCACTGGCAAAGTATAATCCTGGCCTGGGAGACTAGAACTATGAATTTTAGTTGATTATTTCATGGATATGTTATGGTCCTTTGATCATTTAAGGACTTTCCTCTCAAAGCCATTGAGCTTCCAATCTGTAAAACGCACGCATTTAACAAAGATTTACCAAGCACTTCTCCGAACTCAGAGCTGTGCCTGGTGCCTGGAGCTGGGGGTACGGTGGTAGGAGAACAATGGCTCCTATGGCCCATGCCCTCATAGGGCTTCTCATCAGAGGGAAGGGGACAGAATAACCAAGGTAAATAAGTATAGCAGAATAATCTACTCATAGGGCTATTGTGAGGATCCAAATAAGATGATTCTTGCAAATGTGATTTGAAAACTCAAAGTATTGGTCAACTACATACTGTCTAATATTGAAGTTTAGTGGCTTCACTGACATTAGTAGTTTTTTTGGTATTATTAATATACAATCACATGAGCAACATTGTGGTTACTAGATTCCCCACATTATCAGGATCCCACCACCTACCCCTTTACAGTCACTGTCCATCAGTGTAGTAATATGCTATAGAGTCACTACTGGTCTTCTCTGTGCTCTACTGCCTTCCCTGTGCTCCACACTACGTTATGTGTGCTAAATGTAATGCCCCTTATTCCCCTTATCCCTCCCTTCCCACCCACCCTCCCCATTCCCTTTCCCTTTGGTAACTGTTACTCCATTCTTTTCTTGGGTTCTGTGAGTCTGCTGCTGTTTTGTTCCTTCAGTTTTTGCTTTGTTCTTATACTGCACAGATGAGTGAAATCATTCGATACTTGTCTTTCTCCACCTGGCTTATTTCACTGAGCATAATACCCTCTAGCTCCATCCATGTTGTTGCAAATGGTATGATTTGTTTTCTTCTTATGGCTGAATAGCATTCCATTGTGTATATGTACCACATCTTCTTTATCCATTCATCTACTGATGGATACTTAGGTTGCTTCCATTTCTTGCCTATTGTAAGTAGTGCTATGATAAACATAGGGGTGCATATGTCTTTTTGACACTGGGCTGCTGCATTCTTAGGGTAAATTCCTAGGAGTGGAATTCCTGGGTCAAATGGTATTTCTATTTTGAGTTTTTAAGGAACCTCCATACTGCTTTCCACAATGGTTGAACTACTTACATTCCCACCAGCAGTGTAGGAGGGTTCCCCTTTCTCCACATCCTCACTAACATTTGTTGTTGTTTGTGTTTTGGATGATAGCCATCCTCACTGGTGTGAGGTGATATTTCATTGTGGTTTTAATGTGCATTTCTCTGATGATTAGCGATGTGGAGCATCTTTTCATGTGCCTGTTGGCCATCTGAATTTCTTCTTTGGAGATGTGTCTGTTCAGCTCCTCTGCCCATTTTTTAATTGGATTATTTGCTTTTTGTTTGTTGAGGTGCATGATCTCTTTATATATTTTAGATGTTAACCCCTTATCAGGTATTTCATTTATGAATATATTCTCCCCTACTGTAGGATGCCTTTTGTTCTACTGATGGTGTCCTTTGCTGTACAAAAGCTTTTTAGTTTGATATAGTCCCATTTGTTCATTTTTGCTTTTGTTTCCCTTGCCCGGGGAGATATGTTCATGAAAAGTTGCTCATGTTTATATTCAAGAGAGTTTTGCCTATGTTTTCTTATAAGAGTTTTATGGTTTCATGACTTATATTCAGGTCTTTGATCCCTCTCGACTTTACTTTCATGTATGAGGTTAAACAATAATCCAGTTTCATTCTCTTGCATATAGCTGTCCAGTTTTGCCAACACCAGTTGTTGAAGAGACTGTCATTTTCCTATTGTATATCCATGGCTCCTTTACCATATATTAATTGACCATATATGCTTGGATTAATATCTGGACTCTCTAGTCTGTTTCACTGGTCTATGGGTCTGTTCTTGTGCCAGTACCAAATTGTCTTGATTACTGTGGCTTTGTAGTAGAGCTTGAAGTTGGGAAGCGAGAACTCCCCCTGCTTTATTCTTCCTTCTAAGGATTGCTTTGGCTATTTTGGGTCTCTTTTGGTTCCATGTAAATTTTAGAATTATTTGTTCCTGTTCGTTGAAGATGCTGTTGATATTTTGATGGGGATTGCATTGAATCTCTAGATTGCTTTAGGCAGGATGACCATTTTGACAGTATTAATTCTTCCTACCCATGTGCATGGGATGAATTTCCAGTTATTAGTGTCCTCTTTAATTTCTCTCATGAGTGTCTTGTAGTTTTCAGAGTATAGGTCTTTGACTTCCTTGGTTAGGTTTATTCCTAGGTATTTTATTCTTTTTGATGCAATTGTGAATGGAGCTGTTTTCCTGATTTCTCTTTCTGCTAGTTCATCATTAATGTATAGGAAAGCAACAGATTTCTGTGTATTAATTTTGTATCCTGCAACTTTGCTGAATTCAGATATTAGATCTATTAGTTTTGGAGTGGATTCTTTAGGGTTTTTTTATTTACAATATCATGTCTTCTGCAAACAGTGACAGTTTGACGTCTTCCTTACCAGTCTGGATGTCTTATTTCTTTGTGTTGTCTGATTGCCGTGGCTAGGACCTCCAGTACTATGTTGAATAAAAGGGGGGAGAGTGGGAATCCTTGTCTTGTTCCTGATTTTTGGACATTAGTAGTTTTGTCTCTCTAATATAAGTTCCTTGAGAACAGAATGCAATGTTAATGCTTTTTCTTTATCTCTTTATTGGGATCATATATAATAAATACTTAGGACATTTATTAGTTTACCATAAATTTACCCACTCCCTCATTAATATATTCCACATTGGCCTCCTTTCATTTCCTGGAAAACACCAGGCTCTTTCCTGCCTGAATTTCTGGCCATGGTTTTCCCAAAGCCTGGAATTTCCCCCTCCCCCAACCCCTTTAGCCGCACATGGCTTGCTCCTTCCCATCCTTTAGTTTCATCCTGCTCTTGGGGCGATACCTGAAAACGCGACTCTTACCCCACGCCAACACTTCTTCCAAGTGTCAACCCTCCATGTCTGCCCTTCCCCTGCTTTTGCTTGTGTTCCTGTTTGCCATAAATTTTTTCTAGTTTATAGTCATTATGCAGGACCAGGTCCAGTAGGAACTACTCAGACTCCCAGAACTCTCAGGGTGATTCCTCTAAATACAATCAGGTCATGAAGCACCTCTGCTCAAAACTGTGCAATGGCTCTCCAGATTACAGCGAATAAAAGCCAAGGGACCTACATAACGCTATTAACCTGTTCCTCCCTGTTATTATTCTGCCTTCATCTTCTTTTATTCATCCCTCTATTCATTGCATTTCATCCTCATTGATTTTTTGTTGTTGTTCCTTCATGATACCAGGCATGTTCTCTGTTTCCCCCACTGACTATACCAGAAGGCACACTCTCTCACTACTTTAAATCTTAGCTCAGATGTTGCCTATTCATTACAGCTTTCTACGGCAACCTCCAGAGCTCCCATTCCCCTTGCCCTTCTTTATCTTTTGTTTCATTTGTAGCACTTACCACCATGTGATATACTAGTTATTATGTTTATTACCGATTGTCTGTTTCCCCTCTCTTGACTATAAGCAACATAAAGGCAGAAACCTTCAGGTTTTTGGTTGACTTTTACCTCCCCCACATCTAGATGGAATCTACCTGGAGAGCAGGTATCAGTATTCATTAGCCAAATGACTAAGTGTATGAATAAATAAATATTACACATTTCTTAGATGGGAAACTACACATATTTCAGAGAAGCAGCCATTGCACAAAGCATTTGGGAGAGATCTTCATCATTAGTATTGTCTTCAAAAAACAGGGAACATAATTTGACCCTCTTTGGCTCCTAAGGATGAATTTAGTTTTTGGAAACTATGAAAAATCTCTCAGAGCCAAGGATAGTCAAAAGAGAAGGTAAATAAACCAGATATTATCATTTTAGGTTAAGAAAATAAATTATGATATTACAAGACTATGTTTAATTCTTTGGCTCATAAGCATGCTATGAAGCAGGTCCCAGAAAGAAGTTCCAGAAAAATGTCACTTGCCTGCTGCCTGATTTAAATTCATATGTGGTTTTCAAATGGAACGGTTTTGAAGTTGACAGTTCTGATTTCTTTAAGTGCCATATTCATCCTTTGCAGCATTGCTGAGATTAAACTGCCCACTGAATTTGGATACTCTTGCAAAATTCAGCTCTTGATTCCTATTAGATGTGAGCAATATAGAGAGCTTTCTCCTTTGTGTACTTTCAGAAAGTGGGGGGTTATTGAGGCTGGTGGAGCTGTAAAAGGCAAATGGGTCTCCAGAGTCTTGATTCTATTGATGCTGATAGTTCATGTTTGCTGCAGCTCAATAATAGGAAAGTAAAATTTATTTAGGGTTAACATTAAAGGAAATTGTTGAGTTTGTTTTTTTTCTGGCTTCTGGTATTCTTAATAGTGTATTTATTATTATTAATTCTTTGTATTATAATTTCATAGCATAGTTGAAGTACTCTTTAAGCATGCCATAGTAAGTTTTATTTTATGTGTGTAATCTCCTACCTGACATATGTGTGTACTTCCTAGTAGTTCTTAATTGGTCACTGTTATCAAATGGGATAATAACCTATAGATTTCACACTATGGGGGCTTATTAAGCAGGGCTTGCTAGTACTTGGTGGATTAGAAAAACCACTGTGTTCATTTAGCTAATGGCTTATATTGCTCTGCTCTGCTTCCCTCACTCTGCGTGTACTTTTTGTTTCCTAGCATTGGAATATATAGACACCACTGTCTATCTTTGCACTTTTGCTATCAGCATACAAAGAAATGAGTGAGCAGGTGACAAGGCCTTCCTATAGTTGTTTCTTTTTCCTGACACTATAGACCCAAGACTAAAGGAGTTTCCTCTTAAATTCCAACCCAAACAATTTATAGTGCCTGTCTGGAACAATGTGTTGAGAAACGTGTTGCCAGCCTAGCTCAGTGGGAAAGCATGTCATAATTGATTAGTGATGTCTGCCATCAGCATATGATAGGAAAGATTCAAGACACCTGCTATTCTTATCATAGGCCCTGGGAACAAGAACAAAAGAATTCAGAAGAGGGATAGAGAGAGGGCTTTAAGGGGTAAGAATAACTGTACTTCCTTAACCTGAGCATTCTGTGCTCATGGACTTTTGGATGACTGTCTTCTTTCTCAACCCCCCACATGGTTGTGAACACAGTGACCAGAGTTGAGGGTCAGGGAGGAGGCAAGAGTTTATATCCATTTTGGCTTGAAGTCTTTTACTACGTGGAATCCAAATTTAAAAGGTTTACTTTTGTAAAGTGCTCTGATATTTCCTGGGTAACACAATGAAAAACAGTCCACCACCAATCAAGGCACTTGGGATATTACTGTTTAAACACTTCATGTTCAATATCATTTGCATTAAACATTCATAAAATAAATAATTCATAAGACTTTATAAACACCATTTTTTCTGGTATCTATCAATACCCCTGGTAGACAGCTGTTTGCTACTTAGGTTGTTTACCTGGTTAGTATAACCCAATCTTAATTCTTGAGAGATTTGAGCTCTCAATTGCCCTACTTGTATAGTTTCAGTAATGGACCATTATGCTTTACCTCTGGGCATCATAGAACAACAGGGTGACCCAGGTGATTCCCCCAAGTACCCTTCATACTCCTCTCTACCCGACTATGCTATGGCACCCTTATTCTCCTACATCCTGTCAATCACCCAGAAAAAAACTATAGCCTAATGTTTTGCCTGGTTGCCTAGTTAGCCCCAAATGGCCAGGTGTCAAACTTAACTTCCAGCCATTGAAGACACAAGTAAATTGCTTGAGAAGAGTGGTAACTGTCTTCATCTGCCTCCTATCATACTGCTGTGTTCCCCTCAAGTCACATTGTGATCTCTTGGGGATTCTCCTATACCCAGATGAATAGGAGGGAAATATAAGCCTGGGTTGTAGATGCTGGTCTTAGGCAAAGGGGTCTCCTGCAATATTACAGCCTCGCTTGGACCTGCTCTCCCTCTTGATTTTAGCCTCTGGATTGCTACTCTCAAGCCCTGGGTTTTTTTTCTTCATTTTTCTTCCCACCCCTCTCTGGCTTGATTCATTATATATCATTGAAATTTGATTGGGATCATCTAGGCCTTGATCCTGCTGTAGCCAACAATGTTCTCCAAAAACTAACCACGAGGCTGGAAAGGCTCCTTGCTATACTCTGCTGGTTCCAGAAAACAATCACAATTAATTTTGATTCACTATCTAATGATGTCATTTATCTTTCATTTTCTGCTAACCACTCATCATTTGGGTAGAAAAGATTTCAGGTTACCAGACAACGAATCCTTAAGAGTTATTCATCATCTATTGTCAGTGAGCAGTTTACTCTCAAGATTATTTGTTAAGGCCTCGTCTAGCTATGGAATCGGGACTGCAAAGAATTTACATGGTAAGAACTCTAAAAGTGTTCTTGTCCTCTTTACAAATAAAGAAATAAACATTCTTGATAATATGGGCATAAATTCTAATTAATTAGTCAAAAGTTGTATAGAAATAGCAGTAGTTTATATCCCACAAAAAAGTCCTGGTGATAGTTAATAAATAATTACATTCTCATTTTCAGTAATCAGAAAAATAGTTTGAATAGAAAGATGAATGGTTTTCCACAGCCGAATCAAAGTCAAAATAATTAGCATAGTAATATAGAAGTTCACTCTAGAGACAAGCTATTTTTAGGACTCTATCTTTGCAAATATCCTAAGACATCCTATACAAAATAAATAAATAAAAGAAGAAAGAATGAAAACTGCCATAAACAGTTCCAACTACTTATGCTGAATAAGAATGAAAGATGTTGTGCTTGAAAAACAAAGTGAGAAATAGACCAAAATGTCACTCAAGCCACTATCTACATAAAGCACACCAGCAAAGTGTACAAACCACAAGCCCATGTCTTGAAGAGCAGGGACTCACTAGGTTAAAAACATCATCAGGAAGTCCTGGCTAATTGAAAAAGGTGCAAGAAATTTTTACAACAATTTGAAAATAACTGAGTAAAATCTATTGTCACAGAAGATAGAGTTCATTAATTTCCCATCCCCTGAAGATAGAAGTCAATTGACTGTAAACAGTCCATCCATGCTTAAAGATTTATTATTTACCTACTTCTCCTAAATAGCTTAACATCTTTAAACAGAGTAACAGGGCACAAAATTCGAGACTAAATTAAGTCATGTAAATGATGTTCTTCTGGATATTGGTCCAAATAGATACACATAATTCCCAAAATAGGGGTACAACCCCGAATCTACTGATGAAATGACATTTTAAAAATAGCATTACTAACCAACAAAAGAGTGTAATGTCCAAGGTCAGAGCCACATTTCTAATGCTGAAATTTACTTTGGACACATTGCACTTCATGGGTTTCCTCTGTGAAACATGGCCATGGTAGAAAGCCTTTGAAAACACAAATTTTAATTATGTCACTCTGGGAAGTCCTGGATTCTGCAGCCATAGTTGGAAGCCACAGGATGATCCAGAAATGCATTTCCAGATGTCTGCTGACCATCTCCACTTGTGTGCCCCGTATTATCTCCAATCCAGTATGCCCAGACTGAGCTTACCGTTTCTCTCCTCTGTTGCCAATAACCAAACAGAGCAAAACAAACAAGAATTTAAAACAAACTGCTCTTCTCTTCTTCTGTTTCTTATCCTGATAAATAGTGTCAATATTCAGCCAGTCACTCGCCCCAGACACCTGAGATTCATGCTTGCTACCTCCCTGTCTCTTACTTGCCTATATTCAATCCATCGCCATGGCCTATTGATTCTACCTACAAAATAGTTCAGATTTGTCCTGTTTCTCCATAAGTATCAACCAAGTTTATTATCATTTCTCAAGTTCCTCTACTACTGCAAAAGCCTCCTAAGTGTTCTCTGTCATTCACTCTAAACCCCACCTATTTATTCTCCATGCAGCAACACAGTGTGATTTTTTTTTTTCAGAAACAACAATCTGGTCATGTCACGCTGTTACTTAAACTCTTTGATGGCTCCCTGCCGCTCTTAGGGGGAAAAATGCAAATTATCCCAATAGCCTCTAAAGTCTCGCATGGTCAGATTTGGGACGGGAATGACTGGGTAGTACAGAATTCTATCACTTCAAATTATATGATTCCATCAACTCAAAATATTTTAAAAGTTTAAGACAGTTACAATAAAAACGAGGAAATGCTAAAACCTGCAAGCTATCAAAAGAATCCATGATGTCCAGGGCTCCAGAGCCCAGGGCTATCTCCTAGTTTTAACACATGGGCTTGGGGTCACCATTGACATAGCCGGTCAAATTCAGGTAATTTGAAATATTTCAGCTTGTTAAACTGCGTGTGACTTGGGTAAAATCATCCATGATGTAGCTCCCAGGCCTGAGCTCTGACTAAGATCCCTAATCTGCGACCATTTTGTGGTCACAAATATTTGACCCGGTAACAATACCATGGCCACAAATCTTGGACCAAGTTAAGTGCAGCCCATGAGCAATGGTGACTCTGCTCTCCTAGCTGAGTGAGCAACTCCACAAACCCAGGAGGGCTGCCAGATGACATACAGGACACCCAGCTAAATTAAATGTCAGTTTCTAAAAAGTTGTTCATTGTTCATGTAAAATTCAAACTTAACTAGGTATCTTATATTTTGTTAGCTAAATCTGGCAACCCAAATAGTAAGCTATAGAAGTATAACACTATCAAAACAAATAAAACCCTCAGTAAATAATTTCATTTTAGGAATACACTTTGTAATTATCTTGATAATCTCTGTGTTTGTGATTTAAGGTATTTGTAACCCTTAATATAAATTTATTTGTTAGATTCTAAAATTATATCTTGAATGTGAAATGTTTAATTATCAAACAACTAAAGGGAGTAACATAGTTTTGTTATGTGTATATACAAATTTTGAACGCTTATCACAATGTGACTTATTACCATTATAATTTTGGTGAATTAAATTTATAAGCATTACTATAGGGCTTAGAACATTTTGTTTGTTAGGTATATAAAATTACGCTGTCAAGCATTTGAAATGTTTATGGTAATCAAATTTATTAAATTTCTAAATGTACTCAGGGTAAATATTTAAGGGAAAGTGTCTTAAGAGTTAATCAAAGAACAAGTGAAAATTATATTTTAATTTTTGTACAGAAATAGTAGATTTATATATAGAATAACAGGTTTTATGTTCAACATAAAGGCTTAAAGAAAAACTTTATTTTAAATTTAGAGCTTTAATTAGTGAATATTAATGTAGTCACAACTAAGTGCACTTTCACTCCCACTCCACTCCATTCACACGGGCCTTTGTCCAGCCTCTCTAGACCGCTTCCCACTGTAGAGATTTGCCACAAGTTGCTCCCTCTTCATTGAAGCTTCCTATGCTCCCGCCCCACTCTCCCCTAATTAACTCCTCCTCTCCTTTAAGATCTCAGCTATAGCTCCAGAAATCCCTAACTAGGTCAGACCTCTCAGTACACACTCTTACAGTATAAGAATAGACACTATTAGCTGTTATGGTTATTACTGCTGTTATTGTTTTTAATTGTACCTGTTCCTTTTCCTTCTTAGCACTTGTCTTAGTTATAATTTTACATTAATTTTTGTCATTAATTAGGGTCTACTTCTCTTTAAGCTCCACAAAGGCAAAGACTGCATGTGTCTTTATTCACCATTTTATTCTAGGTGGATGGTAGCATCTGTAACATACCAGCCACTCAATAAATAGTTGTGGGAAGAAAATAGAGGTGGAGGAAGCAAAGACAGATCCTGTTCTCTTTTTCCAGAGGTGAACTAAAGAGCTGAAAACCTGCCTAGGAAGCACATATACTCACAGATTTCATTTCCCTCTTGCAAATTCAATACCTCTTCCCTGTATGGACAGGAGGAAAGTTTATATTTATACTCTGTATAAATTAAACAACTTAGGGCTGCCAGGCTTAAAACAAAGTACTTACATGAAAGTCTAAATACTGAATGGCAAGGAACCTCAATAGCCCCTTTCCTTGCTGGGCTCCCAGAATGCTGTTAGCCAAGTTTATATCACCCAGGAAGAACGGAGCATTCCTCCCTGGAGTGAGAGAAACTGACAGCTGGCCCCTTAATAACTGTCCTACAATGAAAACTACTAGTCAAATATACCACTAATAAACAAAGAGCTTATTAGTTCTTTTGTGCATAGCCAATAAATACAATGAAAAGCAAATCTAAAGAAAATCTTCAATATGAAAGAAAAGACAAACAACTCAGTGGAACTAGAC
Organism: Phataginus tricuspis; assembly: GCA_029783875.1. Lineage (NCBI taxonomy): Eukaryota > Metazoa > Chordata > Mammalia > Pholidota > Manidae > Phataginus > Phataginus tricuspis. The sequence goes on along the minus strand of JAQQAC010016209.1, from coordinate 117,910,849 downwards.
AGTCAATAAAGTAGAAAAACTTCAGAATATGTATAATTTATAGCCTGAGAGACAAGAAATAAATATTGAATCTACAAAAATATTGAATTCAGGATATTTTTAGAAGAAAAACAACAATGACTAGAGAATAAGAAAGACTGATTGGAAATTCAAAGCAGACTAGCCAAATTTTAAAATCTGTTAGAGATGATGGAAGATGAAGTTGAGATTATTTCCCAAAAGTAGAACTGAAGACAAAGAGATAGAAGAAAGTGAGTAAATGTAAGAAAATTAAAGGATCAGTTGAGGGGAACCTACACCCAAATAAGAAAAATTTCAGAAATAGCGGACAAGGAAAACAAAGGGATAGGAATCAAAGAAATAGTACAAGAAAACTTTCCAGAACAGAAGAGTATGCTTCCATGTTAAGAGGATCAACTGAGTGCCCAGCACAAACTATCATATCAATTGTTAAATCAGAATAAAGACTTTTTCAGAGATGCAAAGTACTGGAAAAAGTTAGCCCCCATGAATCCTTCTAAGTGGGAAAATCTCAGTCTCCTCCTTCCTGTGTTTCACCTTTGCTCACATACTACTACCATACTCACACAACTTCAGGCACCACTGTGTGAGTTTTCCCCACACCACCAACTAATTCTCCTACATGAGCTTGGTGTGCTAAAATTCAACTCAATTCTGACATTATATACCAAGAGATAGCATCAGACCCACGAGGTGAAGGGCTCAGTCCCACAAGACTACCCCCCACATCAAATGCCAATTGCGAGACAGGTGGTCACCCATGCTTTTGACTCACCAGCTACAGACCAGAGGTTCCAAGGACCATGGTTTCACTTAATTTGCTAAAGTGGCTCACAGAATTCAGAGAAATATTTTACCTTCTAGATAACTGGTTTATTAGAAAGGATATTGAAGATAAGAACCAACAGCCATAGGTAACTGGTTTATTATACAAAGGACATTGGAAGATACAAATCAACAGCCAGATGAAGGGATACATAGGGTGAGGTCCCAAACGAAGGAACTTCCGTCCCCGTGGAGTTTGGCAGCATGTAGAAGTGTTCTGGTTCCCCAACCTGGAAGCTCTCTGAACTCTATCCTTTCGAGTTTTTATGAGGGCTTCCTTACACGGGTATGATTGATTAAATCATTGGCCATTGGCGACTGAACTCAATCTTCAGCCCCTTTCCGCTCCCCAGAGTCAGGGGGTAGGGCTGAAAGTTCCCCCTTCTGTTCACAGAGCTGGTCCCCCTGGCAAGCAGTCCCCATTCTTAGGTTACTAGGAGCTTTCCAAAAGTTATTTGATTAACATAACAAAAGGCAATTTTGTCTGCTCTTCACTCAGGGAATTCAAGGGTTTTAAGAGCTCTGTGCCAGAAGCTGGATGAAGACTAAATACAAAGTTCTTATTATAAATTACAATATCACACTTTCTTAGCAAGCTATTTGAAGATGGGCTGCACCAAAACAAGGAAGTAAACCAAGAATGCGTAAGAGTTGGAGTCTAGGAAACTGGGGATCAACACAAGAAGGAGGTGAAGAAAATTGCCCCATACAGTGGTGAAGAAAAGCCCACAGGATGGCAGTTGTGGAACTGGCTCAGCGAGCAACCAGTCTAGATTGGCGTGAGGAAGGCGAGGGAGGCAGGGCATGAAAACGGGGGGAGAAGAGTGGAGGCAGGAGGAGGAAGTGCTGAAAGAACCCCTGATGTGTTTGATTGTAACAAGGGGTCTTAGCGGTCTGGTAGAGAGTCCATAGCTGCGAATCTCAAGAATTTTACAATACCTTCTACAACTTACTTTTCAGGGAGTTTTACTTTAAAGGCAAGGGAAAGTGCTCAAAGGTCTTAAGGATATCAAAATGTGTCATTCTCCCTTCTCTCCATATTTCCTAATCCACTGTTGAGTTTTCAGAAATGTATAATAAAAAGTATAGCTTTTAATACCTACTACATTAGAAAAAGAACTTTGCATAGCAATTCTTAAACAGAATGAGAATAATGTTCTTGCCCTTCATCCCTGCAGTTTTTAATATCTTTATACTATATTTAATCTACTGGGCCCCTTAATTTACTGACAATTTAAATAATCTCAAATTAGATTTCCTGGAGCACTGTTTCAAATAAGAAACTTTTAAAGATAATGCAGGGTCTTATTAGTCACACATCATGCCACCGATTGCCACTTGCAGCTTTTACACCTTTCTGAAAAATTACTCTATTTAAGGAATTTTTTTCAATGTGGTCGGAGTCTATATAACTATGTAACCATTTGAGTTCTTATATTTTGGCTAGAATAACATAAAAAAAAGTATAACATAATAGATAAGAGGCTTCTTTCTCATCCTTAGTGCAAAGTAGGTTCAAACACTTTAATCTTTAAGCACTTTAAATTTAAATTTAAATATATAATACTATTTTTATATTTCTACTGTATTATTTTCATATGTGTCACTACATTTGCTCATCAAAACATCCCTGTGATGCTAATAGAGTCGCTATTATTAATTCAGTTTTATAGATGAAGAAAATGGGTTTCTGAGAAGTCATGTGATTTAGCCCAAAGCACACCATTAGAGCTTAAACCCAAATCATCTGACACTACAAAATATGCTCATTCAACTGCATACGGTTTCTCAAACTTTTTGGACTGCTACCATTAGGGCATATATCACTAAGGTGTATACACTTGTCCCCACCAAGTTAAGACACCACTGACCATGTACTGGCAAACTGTGACCATTCCAACTCCCTTTGGAAATGGTGCACAGGCAGCACCTACTGAATATACACACAAAACCAGGCCAGCCGAGACTTCCTATTGGAAAAGAATGGCAGAGTACAAGTCCCCTCTTAGTGATATGTTAAGCCTAGAGCTTTATCCCTATTCCTACAAAGGCAGCATACACGAGCCCTGGCCCGCATAGAAGAGCACCTTTAGTGGGGATGGTGCCCAATTATTTAAGGACTGTACTAGAGATTACATGTTCCCCCAAAACTCAGGAATTTCACCAAACTGACAGCTCATTAGGATTCAGTGCATTGACTATTCAAAAAGAAAACACCATCTCACCCTATATTACTCTAAATAGAGTAACCAGAATCAAGGAGGTAGTAGTCTCAAGCCAAGTAGAGAGATTTCAAGAAAACCACCTACAGAGCTTGGCATATATGCCCTGGAGTTTGGAGAACATATAAACTGGTCCCAGCTATCACCTGGAAATCTAAAGATGAAAGACAGGATAGGGTGGGTTATAGGGGGGGGGAGCAGCTGGCCGGCATGGCCATACTTTAATGGAATAAAAATATTTTCCATGGGCAAAAATAAACACTGAAGAAGGTCAGTGAGTATGGGTCATCCTAAAAAGATGCAGCCCAAGAGGTCAGGTTACCAGGGCAGTGATATCTCCAGGGAAAATGTGTATCAAGTATACTGCCAGGAGCAGAAGGAGAGGGGTAAGAGGAGTCAGAAGTAGTCAGTTCAGAGGTATATCACCCATGGTAAAGACTGTGCGATGGAGTGTCCATATGGTGGGAGTGACTCCAGAGGACCCTTATAAAATGCACTTCAAAGGAGAAAGAGCTAGCATTGAAGCATGCACCATACCCAGAGCATGCTGGTTGAAGTTTAACACTGCACTAGTTAAATAAGGTCTTGTCTATTTCCTTTCACCCATCCTTTCTGGAGGATCCAAGAGAAGCCAGCAATAGCACAATGGGTGGAAACAGAGAAAGGCAAGCGCTGGAATGGAAAAGACAGGCTTTACACCTTTGATGGACTGTGATATGCTGCCCAGTTCCTCATTCAGTAATGAAGGATTTAATTTGCCATCTTCCTAGAGTGCTGCCAGTTGACAGCCCTCAGCTCTCAGCCCTTAGAAAATTGCCTCAGCTGGAAAAAACCACCTTGCCTAAGGTCATGTCTCCTTTCAGGGATGGCCTTCATGCAATGACTGATCAGTGCAGGGTATAAAGGCCTAGCCCCCTCACCCAAGTCAGGCCAACCCCAAAGGGGCATCTCACCTTCAGAGCTCCACAAAGTGTTGGCCAAGACCGCCATGGAGATGCACTGCAGCTCAACTTCTTTCCCTACCCAGTGCTGCTTCTTTCTCCTCCCTTCTTATCCACAGGTGTTGATCCCAAGAGCACTCTCTAATAAACCACCTGCTGGCTAACCTCCATCTCCGAGTCTTTTTCTCAGAAACACAACCTGCAACTGCTCCACCTTCCCTATTGAATGCTTCTGAGTTCAGGTAAGACTAGAAGTAGTAAGGAAAGAGAGGAGCTTTAAATCGAAGGAGCCTCAAGTTCTGGTTTTTATCTGACTACACTTTTAAATAATTAAGACTGAGATTGATAATACATGACTGGAAAAGCTATGGAATCTGCCTGAGATTCTGTACAGGAGAAAGAAGGGAGATCTTATGGAATGGGTGTGAAATTCACTTTTGTATCAAAGTAATTTCCTGATTTCACCCCACTGAGTTCAGCCTAGTCAACAAACTAGCTGTATAGGTACCACCCCAGTTTTTCTGGCGTCAGAGGGTCATTCTTCCTCAGCATTCAGTTGCGAGGATGATTTCTGTTCCCTTCAAATTCGTCCCCGGAGGAGGCTGGGCAGCGATTGCAGCGATGCTGCCAGAACTCCAAACACGTTTGCCATTCATTCAGATGAGCCTTCAGGGGAGTTTGTTGGTTGGTTCACCTGGTTCTCCCCACTGGTGGCAACTCTTTGTTCTATGAGCCCATTTGTTATTTCTGGAAATACTTGAAGGTGACCCAACCAAACCTGCTGAGTCAGGTAGGTAACAATGTTCTCAATCCGACCTACATTTTAAAATGAAGTTATAAGAAAAATGTCCTCATTTTGACTCTATAACTCCCCTCTAAAAGCAAGAAGAATTCTGAACATATTTTGAGCAATGGCAGGATCTTTAGGATGAGATGAATATTTCCATGTGGCTCTCAAAGTTCCTGTATGTTTGTTTACCAGGCATCATCCGTCTTGAATTGTCAATTGCACTACCGTTTGTTAGATAACTCAGAAAGGATCTGGAGGTGGGAGGAGGTTCTCTGATGTTGTACGCTAGCAACCGTGACAGAAGAAAATAGCAAGGAAAGTATGCGAGGCAGAGGGCCTCACCCTGGCTCTATTTCAAGCAGCCTCTGTTAGTTATCAAATTGCCAAAAGCAGACATTTGGGGACACATTTTACTTATACTGAAACACATAAAACATTACGCCATTCCACCCTCATCACATAGGCCTGTATTACAAAACAGAAAACTTCATGCAAAACATGGCAGATGTTTCCTTCAGAAAGTAAAAAAAAATGGGATTTGGGCAGGAAATCATTTTTCCATGAATCAGCAAGGGTAAAGCACCAGCCTTAACAAACCAGCAGCCCTGAGCTCTGAGGGCCAGAAGGAGAAGAGATAATTTGATGAGCTGTCAATTGGTTGCATTCACTCTTCTTTCCCAGGGGCGACCTAAAAGATCTAAACATCATCCATCTTAGTATTACCCTCAAATATTAGCCCAGTATATGGAGAAGTTAAAACATAAAAGTATGTACAACCATGCACCTTTCCCCTGAGTACATACAGCTTAGGATGGAACCCACAGCTGAAGGGTATGCATCTACTAGGAAAAGAAAATAGGCATGGTGGAAAGATGAGGGGACAGTTTTTTGATACTCCAGTCTTAGTGTGGAGCTTGGTGTTTGAAAATCATGACATCAGAATAAGAGTTATCAACACAGTTCTATTTTCCTTTATGAAACAGACAACAAGCATTTACAGAATGGCTATGATGGACCTGGCACTAAATTTAACACTGCAGGAAATAGAGAAATGAATGAGACGTGGGCCATGCCCTTGAAAATCTCACATTGCAGAGAGGGAAGTAGACCCATAAATAACTACAGAACAGTGTGATACATTGTCTAATGGCCCCATAATAGCAGTTATCTCTACTATACTTAGTAAAAAATTAGTGGGGCCATGTTACAAATACACCATTGACATCACCAGCTTATAACCACAACTGTTCTACTTTGTGTCTACCCATTCCTGGCCTAAATTATCCCTAACTGAACCACTCCTGGACTCTTGAAGTGTTCTGTTTCATAGATGACTACATTGTTTTATAAAGCAAAGTATATTAATTTTTAAATCTCTATTATGTATACAGAGCTTCATAAGACACCTTACATTAGCTAAATATATAGCTAGAGGCTCTTACATTAGCTAGATATAGAAACTTTTGAAACATAAACTAGAGTGGAAATGAATAGCTTTTGACAAAGTCATAACAGGAGGGAGATGTTTGTTTCTAACAAAAATGTGACACTTATTATGTCAACCCACCCAGTCTCCCAGGGATTCCAAAAAGCAGCTAAGGCGTCAGAATATGCCATTACCTCTTGCTATTTCTGTCTCAAAGAAATGAATACAGTATTTCAATTATATTCTTCCCTGTGGGTCAGGATAGCTAATGTATTCTTTATTTTATAAAGGAATTAAAATTAAAGGCTAGCACTTCAATAATTTTGTCTAATTTTTCATCAATGAAAATAAGAATTAAAATTTTCAGAAAGTGAAACAAACATAGGTGTCAATGACTTAAGTCTGTCAATTTTGATGTTAAACTTTTGAACAAGATATCCCTTTGGAAGCCTTGCTCTGAATAATAAATTTATTTTATTGAACTATTCTTAAAGAAACTCACAATTTTAATAAAAATTCATTGCTTGACATTTCTGAAAGACAATTCTTACTGGATATTTCAACAGAAAAAAAGTGGGATATCTTGAACACTCCTGCAGGTAGTTGCACATAAACCTGAGTGAACAGTTTTAACAGAAACTCACTAGGGTACACGTGATGGAAACACTCTTTGCAAACTCACCTATGTGCCTTTTTGATGTGATTTGTAATGACTGTAAAACATATGTGAGCCTTATTTCCAAGCCCTCAGCATAAAGAGATACTCATAGAAGTAATCTTCTCATGCCTTCCCACACAATTCTAGACCTCACTCTGACGAAAATGCTAACAGTGCTAACTTAGAAACCTCCAAGACAACACAGCTGTCCAGTAGCTTCCAACATGGTGATAAATGCTGCTTAGAAGCTTGCTCTGACCAGCATAGCATTGAAGCAATCCATTTCCTACCCAACTATACACACCCTGGTATAAACAAGCAATACAAGGGAGTGTGGAAGGATGAGCCACTCCTTCCCAAGATTTCATAGAGCACATGTTGATGTCAGCTGATATCTAGCCCTGCAAAGCTTCTCTGAGAAATCATGTCCAAAACATGGAGTCAGGCCACCTCACCTCCACCCCCACCCACAATATAAGGGCATCCTTACATTTATCCACAGTCTCTATTCTGATCTGCTTCACAACCTACTTTTTCTTAAGTATGGATGACATACACTATTATAGTAGTTTCAGGTGTACAACGTAATCCCTAGACATTTATATATATTACAAAATGTTCATCATAGTAAGTGTAGTTAACATGACACCATAGAAAGTTATCACAACATTGTTGACTGTATTCCCTGTGCTGTACTTTACATCACTATTACTTACTTATTTTATAACTGGAAGTTTGTAGCTCTTAATCTCCTTCACCAACTTCACCCAGTCCCTCACCCCTGTGACAACCACCAGTTTGTTCTCTGTATTTATGTATTTGCTTCTGTTTTGTTTTGTTTGTTCATTTACTTTGTTTTTTATACTACCACATGTAAGTGAAATCATAAAGTATTTATCTTTCTCTTACTTATTTCACTTAGCATAACACTTTCTAGGTCCATCCATGTTGTCACAAATGACAAGATTCCATTCTTTTTTATGGCTGAGTAATATTCCATTGGATCCCTCTCCTCAAGCAAGGGCAACAAAAGCAAAAATAAACAATTGGTACTACATAAAACTAAAAATATTTTGCACAGTGAAGGAAACTATCAATGAAATGAAAAGGCAACTTATTGAATGGGAGAACATATCTGGAAATAATATATTTGACAACAGGACTATATACACAATATATAAAGAACTCATACAACTCAACATCAAAAAAAAACCACAACAATCTGACTAAAAAATGAGCAGAGGACCTGAATAGACATTTCTCCAAAGAAGACATACAGATGGCCTATGGACATGAAAAGATGCTCACTTATCACTAATTATCAGGGAAGTGGAAATCAAAACCACAATGAGATATCACCTCACACCAGCCAGAATGGCTAGTATCAAAAAGACAAGAAATAAGTGTTGGTGAGGATGCAGAGAAAAGGGAATCTTTTTATTTCTTTTGAGAAATATCCACAACATGGAAAACCTCAAAGGAAAAGGGAACTAATCAACAAGAGTTACTGCTTGTTTTCTTTTAGGAGTTTTATGGTTTAAGGTGATATATTTAAGTCTTTAATCCATTTCAAGTTTATTTTTGTGTAAGACAGTGGTCCAGTTTCATTCTTTTGCATGTAATTGTCCAGTTTTCCCAACACAATTTATTGAAGAGATTGTCTTTTCATCATTGTTCATTTTTGCCTCATTGTTATGACTAATTGTCCATATAAGTGTGGGTTTATTTCTGGACTCTATTTTATTACATTGATCTATGTGTCTACGTTTGTTCCAATACCAACTGTTTTGATCATTATAGCTTTGTAGTACGGTTTGAAACCTGGGAGAGTGATACTTCTTGCTTTATTCTTCTTTTTCAAGAATACTTTGGCTATGTGGGGTCTTTTGTGGTTCTGTACAAATTTTAGGATTTGTTCTAGTTCTGTGAAAAATGCTATTGGCATCTTGGTATGAATTATATTGAATCTGTAGATTGCTTTGGGTGGTGTGGATATTTTAACAATATCATTCTTCCAATCCATAAGCTGGTATATCTTTCCATTTATTTGTGTCATTTTCAATCTCTTTCATCAATGTCTTATAGTTTTCAGAGTATAGGTCTTTCGCCTCCTTGGGTAAATTTATTCCCAGGTATCTTATTCTTTTTGATGCAATTGTAAATAGACTTATTTCTTAATTTCTCTTTCTGCTAGTTAATTATTAATATATAGACATAACAGATTTCTCTACATTGATTTTGTATACTGAAACTTTACTGAATTCATTTATTAGTTCTAAGTTTCTTATTGGAGTCTTTGGGGTTTTCTGTTTGTGATACCATGTCAACTGCAAATAGTGACAATTTTACTTCCTCTCCAGGATTTGCATGCCTTTTATTTCTTTTTTCTTGTCTGATTGCTATGGCTAGTACTTCCAGTACTATGTTGAATAAAAATGTTGATGATGGGCATCCTTGTTTTCTGATTTTAGAGGAAAAGCTTTCAGCTTTTTAACATTGAGTATTATGTTACCTGTGGGCACAACCTACCTTTTATTCAAGGTCCTAAGTGGTCCTTTTCATCTTAGCTTTGACCCTTGTGACTTATTGTGTTTTTTACATTCTCACCTTATAGCTTAGACCTAAAACTTGATACAGTTTTTCCAACTCTGAAGTCTTGCTTTTATCCACTATTATTTGGCTATACTCTTTGATTCTACTATTTCAGAAGCTCTGGGTAACCACCTGTCCTATTTTTCTCCCAAACTGTCCCACATAGAAACATGTCTGAGAAAACAGAGAGCGGAGAGCAAAGAAAATTGTACTATTTTAATGCAACATGCATACAATCATGCAAATACACTTATACCATGCACTCGTTCACATGGTATTGAAGTGTGTCTTTATGTAACAAAGAAGTTTTTCTAGAAAGCAATTCTAAAACGTTATTCTCCAAAACCCACTTAGGGTGAACAAAGGACACTGTGGCCCACCTGCTTCATTGATTCCCACTTTTCAAAAGAAGAAAAATTCAATAATAAGTAAGTTCTGTTAGATGGGGAATTACCTTTTTCCCACTTCTGATTTCAGTTTGGAAGGATTTTCCCTAAGTACAATCCTGGTGTCCTGGTCTCTCTCCACTTCTTTACTCAGTCTACCCTTGGGGAGATGGAGTGATTTGTCTGTTTCATAAATTTGGGAAGATCAAACTCATCTCTGGCCGTCTACTGCTTCTAGCTTCCCTCCACTAGCCCAAGAATTTTGGCCCTTTAAGAGGGTAGTGGGAGTTTTTCTGGCCTAGTGCTGCTGTGACTGTGTGGGCAAACCTACCTATTTCAAGGATTCTGTATTAGCAAGCCCAGTTAGCTAAGAGACCTAAGGTCATATCCTCCAAGCTGGCCACTAAAGGCTATAAAGATGATATTTTTACTCCACCTGCTACTTCTTTGCTCTCTCAAGTTGTTCCAAATCTTGTGGGGAATGGGGGTGTTTTCTTAGTGACCCCAGTAAACATTACTACATAAGACCAAGGATTTACTTGTCTTCACTGCTGTGTGTCTATCATAGTAGGTTAGCCAATAAATTTATTGGCCAGTGAGATGTGAGGGGAAGGATGATGGGAGGTTTTTGGAAAGACCTCCTCATCTTTAAAAAGAGACTTAAGGAAGGAAAGTTCTCTCCTCAGGCTTTTGGGGTGCCTTGTGAAGCTACTATTGTGAAGCATGAAGCCACTGAAGCTACCTTTCCATCCTAAGAGGATAAGTCTGAGGCTGAAGATGGTCAAATTGATAGATGGAAAGAACCTGGGTTCTTGGTAGTATTGTGAAGTCACAATTTAGTGAATGCTGTAACCACTTGGCCTCTGGACTTGGTGTAACATGCAGTAATAAATCTCCTTATGATTTAAACCAGTTTTAATTGGGCCTTCTGTTGCTTCAATCAAGTGATAGAACAGCGAAAAAGACAGTTACTGCTTATGCTCCAGTGAGAAGAGACAGGGATACACATGTATACATAAACAGATTAGATAATTTTGGTATTGATACATGCTCTGAAGAAGACAAAATGGGGTGATATAGGGCAAGTGACTGTAAGAGCTACTTTAGCTTGAGTCATCAGGAAAGGATTCTCTAAGGAGAAGGAGACACTTGAGACCTGAAGGATTAGAAAGAGTCATCTATCTGAAAAAAATGAAGAAAGTAGAAAGAGCACCATGTTAAAGGCCCTGAAGTGGGAATGATATTGGCATATTTAACAGTGAAGAAGAAGGCCATTGTTGCTGCAGCAGAGTAAATGTTGGGGAGAGTAGGAGATGAGGTTAGCAAGTTAGATAGAGGCCAGATCATGGGAAGCCTTGTAGCCATAAGAAGAGAATAGATGTTTCTCTGTGTGAAAGGGAAGTGCTTTGAAGCTTTTTAGCAGTAGAGTGGTAGGTCTGGTTTATGTTTGAGAGATTTGCTTTGCTGTGTGTAAGATTAATTTCATGGGATGGGAGGTCATGTGAGGAGACAGGGACACTAATTTTGAAGCTATTGCAATAATCAGGCAAGAGACAATGATGGCTTGGATGATGGAAATAATAGTGGACATGATGAGAAGTTATTCAATTTAGAATATATTTTGCAGATAGAGGTCATGAGACCTACTGATGCATTGAATGTAGCAAATAAGGAGAAAAGAGGATTCAAGGATGATTCTTAAGTTTTTAGCCTGAGCAATTAAGTAGATTGTGATGCCATTTTGTGAGATGGGGAAGGCTTCTTGGTGGTGAAGGGATCAACAGTAGGGTTTCAATAGCATTTATGGAATGAAAGATTAAATATTTGAACATGAAGTTTTATTGTACAAACGTATTTGGGAAGAAGTTATGTACACACCTACTATAAGAGTAAGGGTATGATTTGCAACAACATGGATGGAGCTGGAGGGTATTATGCTCAGTGAAATAAGCCAGGCCGAAAAAGACAAGTACCAAATGATCTCACTCATATGTGGAGTATAAGAACAAAGAAAAAAAAATGAAGGAACAAAACAGCAGCAGACTCACAGAACCCACGAATGGACTAACAGTTACCAAAGGGAAAGGGACTGAGGAGATGGGTG
>JAQQAC010016209.1:117799446-117898784 GCA_029783875.1 Phataginus tricuspis | reverse complement strand
AAAAAATAAATAAATAAAATAAAATAGAAAACTCTAAATAAAGGTGTAATTTAGTTAAAAGCAAAAAGAAAAAGAGTAAGGGTATGAATATTGACATCTGGATTATATCACATGCATGTCTTAAATCCTAGTTATTGCATAAAGTTGGGACAAACACTATTAATGCCACCATGTGCCATTAACACACTGCAAAGATTAACAAAAACATGCAACAAATTAAATTGATAATACTGGGGCTAAACCAATAGCATTTTAAAATTGAAAAGCAAGAAAACAACCACAGAAAACAACAATCAATTCAGGACAATAATGAAAATGCAGATGGACTGCTGACCAGGTGTACATCCTGAAAACCATGGGAACTCCAACATCTATGTGTGAGCATGCCCAATGGGAGCTTTACAGTGTTGCCAAACACCTACAAGACTTCTTGGTAGAATCCCAAATTTAAGTCCTCAGGACACGTCAGCAATGTGCTTACTTTAGTTTATGAATACCAAGCTTTGGCAACCTTTAACATCTCACTTAGGAATTAGTATAGGTAGCCTCTGGTGATACATAAAATGAAAGTTCTAGAATTTGATGTCATTTGTCTACAGCACTTAAAAGGAGGATTTGCTATGAGAATTCATTCAGATCCTATCAGAAGGATCCTAATGGCCCAGTGTTGGTTCTGGGACCCTACTATGAGAAATTCTACCCAAATGCAGAACTTTACATAGGTTTAGGTAGGGTAAGCAGGCAAAATTCAGCATCTAGTTCAAGGATTACCTCCTCTTTGTCGCCATTCTCAAGCTCTCATCCCCAACAACCAACCACTCATTCCTCTGAATTCCTCCACCACGTAAGCATGAATCACTGCTTTGGCCCCACGGTATTTCTATATTTCACTTCATATAAACGTCTTCTTTCCCAACTGGATGGTGCTTCCTTGGCCCTTAAATGCCCACATGGCATACTTCATTGTATGCCTGACTGCCTGTAATAGGGGCATAATTTGTATTTGTTGTTTTTGATGGTATCGATGGATATACTATAAGCAAATTAATCTTTGTATATATATATTTATTTGTGAATGGTAAGACAAATGACCTAACTTCATTATGACTTATTATAGTGTAAGCCCTGACAGTTGTTTTTTCTCTTTTTTGTAATGCAAATGCCTGACTTAAGCTTCAGTTGCCTAGGCACCCACTTCAAAGATGGCTATCGTGAATAAACACATATCAACCCCAGGAGCAGATAAAGAGCCCGGTGGCCCTTCCCCACCTGCACCCACCTCTGACTCCTTGGTTTTAGAGACCTTGCTTGATTTCCATAACTGACCATTTGGGCTTCTTGTTTTTTTTTTTTCCCTTCCTGAGCTTTAACTTCCTGCTCTTATGTTTTAAATTCACCAATAAAAAGTGAGACTTGGAATCCCTAGGCCCCTAACCTCCACCCCAATAAAAGAACCCCAGGCCAGCCCAGCATGCACTCGGCCCCCACCTCTCTCTCTCTTTCTCTGCCTCCGCAGCCGCCCCAAGACCTCACTGTGTGCCCTGTAATTTCCAGAACTTTTATCTTGTAAACCTCTTTTTTTTTTCAGTTTCAAGATGGTTATTGCTGAGATGCATCTTGCAGTTATAATAAGAACCAAAAGGGCTGGTCCAACCACAACATTGCTTATCAACAGGCTGAAACCAGCACACAACAGTTATTGTGCAGTCAAGTAATAGATTTTGCCATATCTAAAATTATCATCATGTGACCTCACAACTGAATCATACAACATCTCATACAGAAAATAATATACTGGAAGCCAAACAACAGAACGTTGATTCTGTGTATGAACTGTGCAAATATTTTATTAAAGAAGACTAAGTTGTCATGGAAATTGTATAATTTGAGACTTACCAGAAACACCAATATTTCATTTCTGTACCTGCCACATCTCCCTAAATCTAAGACATGCAGCTTCATAGCAGCTACAAATTTTGTTGGAAAAACTCATAGAATTGGTCTAGACCCTTGTAATGGTTAGAAAAAGAAAAAGCATAAACCGAACTGTATTTCTTTTCCTATCATTAAAAATATGGCATCATATAATTAATTTACTTCCTCAACCCACCTTCCAGTGTCTTCCTAAATTTGCCTATACGTAACTGGAGAAATAGTTGAAACTGGAAGAATAAACACCTCCCCCCATCCTCCTCACTCTGCCAGTAGAGGACCTAAAAGGAACAAGAGCATTAAACTGAACCCTTACAAGAAGTAAGCAATCTCAAAGCTTTAACAGTCTTTGATGGCTAACAGAGAGGTCATCAGGACCTATATGCCTCAGCAATGGGACTCTGTCTTACTGCCAATAAGCTTCAAGAGCAATATATTGAAATCTGAGAATGGAGGAAGGCACACTAATGATGAAAATATTCACCAGAACGTGCCAACAGTATTTTAAAATTCAATTGCAAAGAAATGGCCATGGCAAATCACAGTCCACTCAAGACAACTTTGAAAATGGGCTCCTGTTAAAATATCTTTTTTCCCAAGAAAAGAACCATGTGAACCCCAGCAGCGAGCTGTGTGTGCACATGCACTGTGAGAGTCTTACAGTCCTAAATTTGAATTTTCAGTAAGCTTAATCAATGTGGTTATTTTAGCTTATGAATATTAAGCTTTGGAAACCTTTACATCCTCTCTTAGTAAGTGAGTAGTATGGGATAATGGTCAAGAACATAGACTCTGGAGCCAGATTTCCTATATTTGAATCCCAACATTTCCACTTACTAGCTATGTTCTTGGGCAAATTACCTAACTGCTCTGTACCTCAGTTTTCTATCCATAAAATGGGGACAGTATATGTATTATCTATCTACAGTGTTGTTATGAGAGTTAAGCACATTTAATTAATATTTATAAATTTCTTAGGGCAGTGCCAGGCATAGAGTAAGCTCAGCATGAATGTTAACAAAAAAGTAGGTTCTTCTAGTTGTAAATAAAATAATGGTCTCCAGAATCACATGTCATTCACCTGCAATCACCAAGAAAAGGACTTATACTTTTAGATTCATTTATTAACACATCAGGTGAAAACGTATTACCCAGCAGAGGGCCTGGGACCATGTTTTGAGAATCCCTTAAAGGTCTCTAGTCTAACCTACTCATGTTACAAGTGTGCTTGGCATCTAGAACTACATGTTACATGTGAGGCTGTGGTTCTCAGTGTCATTGATATTGCTTATTTCACAAACATTCTACCAATATTATTCTCTCTCTCATGTGACTAAATTAAGTCACAAGATTAATATTTCCTTCTATTACTATCTTAGTCCATTCAGGCTTCTAGAACAAAATATCAAAACCTAGGTGGTTATAAACAACAGATATTTATCAGAGCTCTAGAGGCTGAGAAGTCCAAGATCAAGGCACCAGCAGGTGCAGTGTCTTGTCAACATTGGCTTCCTGGTTCATAGACTGCAGCCTCTTTGAGGTCTCCTCGCATAGCAGTAGGGACCAGAGAGCTCTCTGGGGCCTTTTATAAGAACACTAATACTATTCATCAGGGCTCCACCCTCATGACCTAATTATCTCACCTAAAGGCCCCACCTCCAAATACCGTCATATGGAGATCAGTTTTCAACATATGAATTTAGGGGGGACACAAATATTCAGTCAATAGCAATTGCACATTCAGAAACAATGCCTTTGTAGTCAAACAAACCAAACCTGCTTAAAAAAAAACCCTAAAGCAATTTTATTACAATAACACTTCAAAAGATCTCTCCCTAATGAGTGAGTCAGATGATAGTTCAATTGTAATTTTGGTTTCCCATATCAGGATATCTGCATCTTTTTAGCTTTATTATACTTCAAATATTAAATTATTAATAATGTATACAGCACAAGAATTAAACATGAAAGACAGCTCAGAGGCAATGAAGTATAAAACCAGAAATTGCTTCTTAATTCCTTTGTCAATTAAAAAATAATAATAATAAGTGAAGGGTTTGGCCTTACAATTTTGAAAAAGATTTCTGAAAGTCAGGATTGTGAATCCATATGCTGTATTCGTACTCAGGGATACCTTACAAGACATTTCTGAAAAGGAAAGCAAAGATTTGGGAGTACCTCCTAAAATGAAATCCTACCATTTTGCAAATTTGCATTTACTTTCTTATTTATCACCAATAAAACCCAGTGAACTAACATTTGTAAACATGAAATGCCCAGTAGCAAACTCATCATTTGGAGTCTTTTTACAGTTCCATTACAGACAATGATTGTCTTTTAGGACTAAAGTCCTATTAGTTTATAACAACTATTATTGCCTCCAAGAAAGCAATGGTTGAGATTTGTCTTAGTGTATAAATTACACCAACATACATTTCCTTCTTTGGGTTTCATTAACCTCAATATTTGACACTACTAGAGCAATAAACAATTACAGTTCAACAATGAGATAGCAGTAGGACACTATGTATTAAATATGTTACTATTCTTAAGAGTTATTAGAAAAAAACGGTTTATAAACCATGGTAAATTATGAAAACCTTAGATTCACTATGTCAGAATTGGATGATCTCTTACCGATTGGACAGTTAAACCCCCACATAGGCAAAGAAATAGTGATTCAGATCAGTGAGTTAGTCATGGTGCAGGAGTCTTATGTACCCCTATCCAGTACTCTTCCAAGTCTGGGATTGTTCCGTGTGTGTGTGTACACATGCTTTTCAGTAAATATATTCCCTGTTAGAGGTCCATATCAATTTGGTTAATTCCAAGGCTTTTCTCTGGAGCAAATCATAATCTAACCAGGTTTCATGGCAATAATTTCCCACATGAATACTAACATTTATGGAGATTACCTCATGTTAAGTCTTCAACCATTACATTTACATATGAAAAAAAATAAATGTAATCTGGGAGAACTTTCACATTATTGGAATTTATCCATTATTTATAAACATAATTTTTCATATGTGGCTTTTTAGATGTATATTCAAATGTTACATACAAATAAATTAGCTATAGAATTATTCCTGTGGTCTTCTAAAGACAATTATACAGGTAATTTATTTTAGGCAAGCTAAGAAACTAGGTAAACAGAAAAATCATCTTGAAAATGGAATTTCAAGACTTCGAGGAAGATGGCGACGTGAACTGACTGGCAGAAAATTCCTCCCAACATTATATTTATTCACGAAAACACAGCAAATACAACTATTCCTAAAAGAGAGACCAGAATACACAGGAAAGCCCACAGAGTGTAGCTTCACCTGAGAAGACTTGGCACCCGGTGAGGCGGTCATAAAGAGCCCAGCTGACATACGTGGCAACTACCAGAAACCAATTCTATAGCCGTGAAAAGACAGAAGAATGTGGTACAGACAAAGCTTCAGACCCAGACAACCCCAGAGAGGAAACCTGAAGGGATGGACATGCACAGTATTCCTGAAAAATAATTCAGAATAAAAGTCTTAGCCATGCTGACGGATCTACAGAGAAATGTGCAAGAGCTGAGGGAGGAAGTGAGGGAAGTCAGGAAAGACATTTCAGAAATGAGACAAGCAATCGACGGGCTTAACAGCAGACTGGATGAGATGCAAGAGACAGTTAATGGATTAGAAAATAGAGAACAGGAATACAGAGAAGCTGAGGCAGAGAGAGATAAAAGGATCTCTAGGAATGAAAGAATATTAAGAGAACTGTGTGACCAATCCAAATGGAACAATATTCGCATTATAGGAGTACCAGAGGAAGAAGAGAGAGAAAAAGGGATAGAAAGTGTCTTTGAAGAAATAATTGCTGAAAACTATCCCACACTGGGGAAGGAAATAGTCTCGCAGTCCACGGAAGCCCACAGATCTCCCAACAAAAGGGACCCAAGGAAGACAACACCAAGACACATAATAATTAAGATGGCAAAGGCCAAAGATAAAGACAGAGTATTAAAGGCAGCTAGAGAGAGAAAAAAGATCACCTACAAAGGAAAACCCAGCAGACTATCATCAGACTTCTCAACAGAAACCTTAAAGGCCAGAAGAGAATGGCATGATATATTTAACGTAATGAAACAGAAGGACCTCGAACCAAGAATATTATATCCAGCACAATTATCATTTAAATATGATGGACGGATTAAACAATTTCCAGACAAACGAAAGTTGAAAGAGTTTGCCTCTCTTAAACAACCACTACAGGATATCTTAAACGGACAGCTCTAGAGGGAAGCAACACTAAGGGTAAAAAGATGTCACCAGAGAAAATAAAATCATAGCAAAGAAAGCACACCATCCAAATACTAACTAAAGGCAAAGAATAAAACACCTAATATATAAAGAATGGAGGAGGAAGAATAGGAAGGGAGAGATAAAGAAACATCAGACGGTGTTCACAATAACTTAACAAGAAAGTTAAGTTAGATTCTTAGGTAGTAAAGAAGCAACCCTTGAACTTTTGGTAACCAAGAACCTAAAGCCAGCAATGGCAATAAGTACATATCTATCAATAATTACCCTAAATGTAAATGGACTGAATGCACCAATCAAAAGACACAGAGTAACAGAGTGGATAAAAAAGCAGACCCATTTATATGCTGCTTACAAGAGACTCACCTCAAACCCAAAGATATACACAGACTAAAAGTGAAGGGATGGAAAAAGATATTTCATGCAAACAACAAACAGAAAAAAAGGAGGTGTTGCAGTACTTGTATCAGACAAAATAGACTTCAAAACTAAGAAAGTAGCAAGAGATAAAGAAGGACGTTACATAATGATAAAGGGGTCAGTCCAACAAGAAGATATAACCATTATAAATATATATGCACCCAACACAGGAGCGCCAGCATATGTGAAACAAATACTAACAGAATTGAAGGAGGAAATAGACAGCAATGCATTCATTTTACGAGACTTCAACACACCACTCACTCCAAAGGATAGATCAACCAGACAGAGAATAAGTAAAGACACAGAGGCACTGAACAACACACTAGAACAGATGGACCTAACAGATATCTACAGAAGTCTGCACCCAAAAGCAGCAGGATACACATTCTTCTCAAGTGCACATGGAACATTTTCCAGAATAGACCACATACAAGTCCACAAAAAAAAACTCAGTAAATTCAAAAATATTGAAATCCTACCAACTAACTTCTTAGATCACAAAGGTATAAAACTAGAAATAAATTTTAGAAAGAAATCAAAAAGGCTCACAAATACATGAAGACTTAACAACATTCTCCTAATTAATCAATGGGTTAACGACCAAATCAAAACAGAAATCAAAGAATATATGGAGACTAATGACAACAACAACACAAAGCCACAACTTCTGTGGGACGCAGCGAAGGGAGTTCTAAGAGGAAAGTATATTGCAATCCAGGCCTATTTAAAGAAGGAAGAACATTCCCAAATGAACAGTCTAAAGACACAATTATCGAAATTGGGAAAAGAAGAAAAAAGGAGGCCCAAAGTCACCAGAAGGAGGGACATAATAAAGATCAGAGAAGAAATAAATAAAATTGAGAAGAATAAAATAATAGAAAAAAATCAATGAAACCAAGAGCTGGTTCGTTGGAGAAATAAACAAAATAGATAAACCCCTAGCCAGACTCATTAAGAGAAAAAGAGAATCTACACACATAAACAGAATCAGAAATGAGAAAGGAGAAATAATGACAGACCCCACAGAAATACAAAGAATTATAAGAGAATAGTATGAGTATCTATATGCTAACAAGCTGCAAAACCTAAAAGAAATGGACAACTTCTTAGAAAATACAACCTTCCAAGACTGACCAGGCAAGAAACAGAAAAACTAAACAGACCAATCACCAGCAACAAATTTGAATCCGTAATAAAAAAACTACCCAAGAACAAAACCCCTGGACCTGATGGATTCACCTCTGAATTCTACCAGACATATAGAGAAGAAATAACACCCATTCTCCTTAAAGTTTTCCAAAAAATAGAAGAGGAGGGAATACTTCCAAACTCTTTCTATGAAGCCAGCATCACTCTCATACCAAAACCGGGCAAAGACCTCACCAAAAAAGAAAATTACAGACCAATATTTCTGATGAACGTAGATGCAAAAATACTCAACAAAATATTAGCAAACCGAATTCAAAAATACATCAAGAGGATCATACACCATGATCAAGTGGGATTCATCCCAGGGATGCAAGGATGGTACAACATTCGAAAATCCATCAACATCATCCACCACATCAACAAAAAGTAAAACAAAAACCACATGATCATCTCCATAGATGCTGAAAAAGCATTTGACAAAATTCAGCATCCATTCATGATTTAAACTCTCAACAAAATGGATATAGATGGCAAGTACCTCAACATCATAAAGGCTATATATGACAAACCCACAGCTAACATCAAACTTAACAGCGAGAAGCTGAAAGCTTTTCATCTAAGATCGGGAACAAGACAGGGATACCCACTCTCTCCACTGTTATTCAACATAGGACTGGAGGTCCTAGCCATGGCAATCAGACAAAACAAAGACATACAAGGCATCCAGATTGGTAAAGAAGAAGTCAAATTGTCACTATTTGCAGATGACATGATACTGTACATAAAAAAACCCTAAAGAATCCACACCAAAACTACTAGAACTAATATCTGAATTCAGCAAAGTTGCAGGATATAAATTTAACACACAGAAATCTGTTGCTTTCCTATACACTAGCGATGAACTAACAGAAAGAGAAATCAGAAAAACAATTCCATTCACAATTGCATCAAAAAGAATAAAATACCTAGGAATAAATGTAACGAAGGAAGTGAAAGACCTATACTCTGAAAACTACAAGACACTGCTAGGAGAAATTAAAGAGGACACTAACAAATTGAAATGCATCCCATGCTCTTGGCTAGAAAGAATAAATATTGTCAAAATGGCTATACTACCTAAAGCAATCTACAGATTCATCGCAATCCCTATCAAAATACCAACCGCTTTCTTCAATGAACTGGAACAAATAATTCAAAATTCATATGGAACCAGAAAAGACCCCGAATAGCCAAATCAATCCTGAGAAGGAGGAATAAAACAGGGGGACTTCAAACTCTACTACAAAGCCACAGTAATCAAGACAATTTGGTACTGGCACAAAAACAGACCCACAGACCAGTGGAACAGAATAGAAAATCCAAACATTAACCCAAACACTTACAGTCAATTAATATTTGATAAAGGAGCCTTGGATATACAATGGGGAGATGACAGCCTCCTCAGCAGCTGGTGTTGGAAAAACTAGACACCTACAGGTAAGAAAATGAAACTGGACTACTGTCTAACCCCATACACAACACTAAACTCAAGGTGGATCAAAGACCTGAATGTAAGTCATGAAACCATAAAACTCTTAGAAGAAAACATAGGCAAAAATCTCTTGGACATGAACATGGGCAACTTCTTCATGAACATATCTCCCCGGGCAAGGGAAACAAAAGCAAAAATGAACAAGTGGGACTATATCAAGCTGAAAAGCTTCTTTACAGCAAAGGACACCATCAGTAGAACAAAAAGACATCCTACAGTGTGGGAGAATATATTCATAAATGACATATCCGATAAGGGGTTGACATCCAAAATACATAAAAAACTCACACACCTCAACAAACAAAGAGCAAATAATCCAATTAAAAAATGGGCAGAGGATCTGAACAGACACTTCTCTAAAGAAGGAATTCAGATGGCCAACAGGTACAGGAAAAGATGCTCTGCATTGCTAACATCAGAGAAATGCAAATTAAAACCACAATGAGATATCACCTCACACCAGTAAGGATGGCCAACATCCAAAACACAAACAACAACAAATGTTGGTGAGGATGTGGGAAAGGGGAACCCTCCTACCCTGATGGTGGAAATGAAAATTACTTCAACCATTGTGGAAAGCAGTATGGAGGTTCCTCAAAGAACTCAAAATAGAAATACCATATGACCCAGGAATCCCACTCCTAGGAATTTACCCTAAGAATGCAGCAGCCCAGTTTCAAGAAGACAGATGCACCCCTATGTTTATTGCAGCACTATTTACAATAGCCAAGAAATGGAAGCAACCTAAGTGTCCATTAGTAGATGAATGGATTAAGAAGATGTGGTACATCTTCACAATGGAATATTATACAGCCATAAGAAGAAAACAAATCCTACCATTTGCAACAACATGGATGGAGGTAGAGGGTATTATGCTCAGTGAAATAAGCCAAGCCAGAAAAGACAAGTATGAAATGATTTCACTCATATGTGGAGTATAAGAACAAAGAAAAAAACTGAAGAAACAAAACAGCAGCAGACTCACAGAACCCAAGAACAGACTAATAGTTACCAAAGGGAAAGGGACTG
This sequence comes from Phataginus tricuspis, assembly GCA_029783875.1. Taxonomy (NCBI): domain Eukaryota; kingdom Metazoa; phylum Chordata; class Mammalia; order Pholidota; family Manidae; genus Phataginus; species Phataginus tricuspis. Next base: position 117,888,422 of record JAQQAC010016209.1, on the reverse strand, counting down.
GGGAAGATGGGTGGGAAGGGAGGGACAAGGGGGTAAAAGGGGCATTACGATTAGCAGATGTAAGGTAGGGGGGCACGGTGAGCGCTGTACAACTCAGAGAAGACAAGTAGTGACTCTGTAGCATCTCACTATGCTGATGGACAGAGACTATAATGGGGTTGGTGTGGGCAGCCTGATGAAGGGGGTCATTTAACCACCATAATACTACACATGTAATTGTAGGTTAACAACACCAAAATAAATTGTAAATAAATAAATAAATAAAAGAAAGAAAGAAAATGGAATTTCAAAGCAATAACAAGGGCATGGATCTTTTTAGGAACTTCATAGAAGCCCATTGCCACAATATGTCCTTTTGAACTCTCAAGAGCAGACAATATAATCATATAACTATTTAATCTGTTTCTCTGATTTTGGTTCAACAGCTATTCTGACACAATGTTTTCCGTGAAGGACACTTCAGCCTTGCATATTCCTCCCTTAAAAGTTTGTGTGATGCTCAGAAAACCAAGTCCAAGCTCCTCACCCACATCATCACGGCACTCTGCCTCTTGGCCTTGTCAGCTTAACCTGCAGCTTGTTGCTACTTCTTTGCTTACATCTCCCACTTAGTCATATGAGTTGAATTATATGTCCACTTGCCAGATTTTATCTACATAGGAGAGTTTAGAGAACTGTTCTATGTCAACCCCCTTAAGGCAAAGCTGAGCTGCAGGCTGTAAAACTTCTTAGCTATGGCATGGAATTGGCCCTCAGCAACAACGTACTACACTATTCACGGCCTGTCATCTGCCCCATTTGTTTCAGTGTACCCCTGTGGGGCAAGGGATAGGAAGAGCTGATGCTATACAGATCTTGCTTTTTGATCATCAATACATTGTCTGAATCCATCTGGGCTAATTGTTCTTTTACCAGTGGAATCTGTTAGGCTGTTTGACATAGTGTGTATTGGTAAACACCCCAAGCTCCGAAGCAAGACAACCTGAATACAAAGGTGTGTGATCCTTGGCAAAGTACATAAACTTTCCATGCCTTGATTTCTTTATATTACTATTATCATTTAAACCTCCATGACAGTAAAAGAGCCAGTTTATTGTATCAAACAACCAGTCCACTCAGTGTCATAACTGCTATCCACTTTTTTCAGCAACAATTACATACTTATTTAATGACATTTTTCATTAGGCATTATAAGACCATACAAAGACTTTTTAAGACATTGATCCCTTCCTCATGAAACTACTTAGTTTGGAATACCAAAGGACATGTTCTTAATGAGTAATATGCACAATAAACCTTCCAAGAGTTCAGAGGAGAGACAGACCATTTTGACCTGGGGCCACACTGTGGATACAACCTCTTACTTATCTTCTTCACTTGATCCCCAATATGTCTTAGCAAAGCCAGAGTTGTCTGAAATGGATCAACCATCGTTATTTAAATGACTTTAGGCACCAGATTATAATGATAAACATGTAACTTACACAGTATAAGCACAACACATAGGTCCTATGTTTTTGTTTATCCTGTGAAATTTGTTTTCATTCAACTGTTTATTATTTTATGCTTAGGAAATATATACTCATTAAAGAAATTTGAAGAATACAGAAAATGTTTTAAAAACCCTAACCTGAGATAAACCCTGAGATAATCACCATTAACATTTTGGCATCTTTTCTCCCATTTTTTTCCTATGCATTTTTACACTGTTGAGCTAATATTGCATAATTTACCTTTTAAATTGCATTTTTTCCTATTAATTTATAATTTACAAGGAAGTTATAGTGTATATAATTATTGAATCACTGTTGTACACCTGAAAACAATATATTGTATATCAACTATACTTCAATTTTTTTAGAAGTATAAAGAAGGAAACAAAAATTCCATGTAATTCCACTCCCGGTTAACCCCAGATGACATTTTTTTCAAAGATACACATGTGGCTAGAAAATTCCAACAGTATAATGGTGCATCCTTCCACTGTACCTATATCAGAATATATGCTATATATGCTGTATAATATGCTGAAAGATTTCCAAATAGGTTTTCAATAATATGAAATTATAAAACATTCAATATTTTTATCAACACATTATCACATGAAAATAGCTGTATGAATTTTCAACAAATTTGTACGGTATGTTTAGAATAGTCTGACTCAAAATACAGACCTTTTGAAACTTAGTAGCTTCACTTTGGAGGTCAGAAGGGAAAACCTCACAAAAATATGCTTTAAAGCAGCTATAACATGTTCAGGAAGAGGCCTCTAAGACTGCCCATCAGGAAAGCCCTGTCATATACATTAAGATGCCAAGGAGACAAAAATCAAACAGAAGCCCCCTTTGAAAGTCACAAAGGCAGATAACTCCAAATTACAATACTCCAAATTACAAGCAGTGATTTCTTATTGAATTGTTTCTTAAATAGACAATTTTATGTGACTCAGAGTAAGAAGAGTGATCATATTTGTATTATGATCATTGATAATTACTTTGAGCAGCCCAGGTGAGGCCAGCAGAACATAACTGCCCATCACCTAAAGATAATGAAAGGCATGAAAAGGTGAGGCAAAGGTGAATAAAGGAACTAACTCCAAAGGATTAATGCTAGAAACACAAGAAAACTTTAGAAAAAAAATTCAGCAAGATTTAGGATAATTTTGTATCCATCATATAGAACAAACTACTGGGAAAAAAGGTACAATTGTAAAGGAAACAGTTTGTGAACATTATAAATACAATAGCCAGATTAAAAAAGAAAAAATACCCCCTCAATAAAAGACCTAAATAGCAGAACTAACACAGCAGGAAATCAAGTAGGATGTCCAGAAGATTGTATTAAATTAAACTTTTAGAATATATTGGGGAGGAGTGGAGAGGGAAAAAGAAAAGCTAAGAAAGAAAAGTTGTGAGGTATGGAGAATAGATATAGGTGAGTGTCTTGCCAATGGGTTTCAGTCTAGATCTGAAAGAGAATCAGACATGAGCATGACATCATCAATATAACTGTACAGCCACACCATTGGTGGTTTCTCCCATGCTGCCAAGTCCTGGGCTACAAGTCCATGACAGATGGTGGGGCTGTGGAGGTATCCCTGTGGGAGGACAGTGAAAGTCCATTGCCATCCTTCCCATGTGAAGGCAAATTGTTTCTGTCTTTCCTGCTCAATGTCAATAGAAAAGAAGGCACTAGCAAGATCTACAACATAATGGTATGTTCCTAGTTTGTGATTGAGGGTATCCATCACGTCTGCAATAGAGGGGATGGCAGCATGCATAGGGGGTATGATTTTATTCGGTTCTCTGTAATCTACGGTTATATGCCAGGAGCCATCTGGTTTTTTCACTGGCCACCCACGGTAATAGAAAAGACTATGGGTGGGCTTTATAATATCCACCTTTTCCAGTCCCTGGAGGGTTTCCCCAAATTCTTTATGCTCTCCAGGCAGTTTGTACTGTTTGGTATTAGTCATCCACTGAGGCACAGGCAAAGCTATGAGCGGGTGCTTAGCATGTCCCTTCAGAACTGCTCCACCACACATATCCTCAGTCTGAACTTACCTGCAGTAGTCTGCAACCATAGACCCTGGAAGATATCTATCCCCAAATATATTTGGGGATGGCAGAGATATACACAGCATACTCCTTTGGGGGTGGACGCCTTATTCCCAAAGGGATTGGGGCTTGTTTCACTCTGATAGCCTTAACCCCATTTCCACGTATAATAGTGGAGATCCCTGGAAACCAGTCAGGATTGCCATAAATCAGTGAACATTCAGCCCCTGTGTCCACCAGAGCGAGGACATGTTGTATGTTCACTTGGGACCAATGAATAGTTATTTCAACATATGGCCTCTGGTTCCTCAGGGTTCCCCTCAATCAAACCATGTTCCCCAATCACCTTCCTATGTGGGTCCAAGTGAGCTTGGCTCGCTCTCCAGCAGGAAGTCTTGCAAACACATAGACAGGATGTGTGGCTCTGTCTCTGTCCTCTGCCTCTTTGTTCTTAATGGCTGGAACTGCTGCTCTGGTTTCAGTTGTTGCCACAGCTCCAGTAAGATTCTATTTGACTTCCCATCTAATTTCTTTCTGGCTTCTCCTGCCCATGTTGAATCGACCTACATCTGGGTCCTCATAACCTTCATGGGGCCCTCTAAATTCTTCCTCTGAGTAGCAGAACTTATTTCTTTCCGTGCTCTCATTGCTTCAGGCTCTCCTAAGTTGGCTACTGTATGGGTAACCTCACATATGGGTTGCCCTGAGTGAGGGTCAAGAATGGCCACTAGAGGCCCAAAGAAGGATGTGGGAGACATTTGAAGTACATTTCTCATCCCTGCATTAAAAGCTCCTCATCTGAGCCATAATTCTCGGATTATAGATGGCATTTTTTTGGTATCATTAATCTACAATTACATGTGCAACATTATGGTTACTAAACTCCCCACTTCATCAAGTCCCCTCCACCAACCCCATTACAGTCACTGTCCATCAGCGTAGTGAGATGCTATAGAATCACTACTTGTCTTCTCTGAGTTGTACAGCCCTCCCCGTGTACCCTCACATTATGTCTGCTAATCGTAATGCCCCTTTTTCCCCCTTGTCCCTCCCTTCCCACCATCTTCCTCAGTCCCTTTCCCTTTGGTAACTGTTAGTCCATTCTTGGGTTCTGTGAGTCTGCTGCTGTTTTGTTCCTTCAGTTTTTTTCTTTGTTCTTATACTCCACAGATGAGTGAAATCATTTCATACTTGTCTTTTTCCACCTGGCTTATTTCACTGAGCATAATACCCTCTAGCTCCATCCATGTTGTTGCAAATGGTAGGATTTGTTTTCTTCTCATGGCTGAATAACATTCCATTGTGCATATGTACCACATCTTCTTTCTCCATTCATCTACTGATGGACACTTAGGTTGCTTCCATTTCTTGGCTATTGTAAATAGTGCTGCGAAAAAACATAGGGGTGCATATGTCTTTTTCAAACTGGACTGCTGCATTCTTAGGGTAAATTCCTAGGAATGGAATTCCTGGGTCAAATGGTATTTCTATTTTGAGTTATTTGAGGAACCTCCATACTGCTTTCCACAATGGTTGAAGTAATTTTCATTCCCACCATCAGGGTAGGAGGGTTCCCCTTTCTCCACATCCTCACTAACATTTGTTGTTGTTTGTGTTTTGGATGTTGGCCATCCTCACTGGTGTGAGGGGATATCTCATTGTGGTTTTAATTTGCATTTTTCTGATGTTAGCAATGCGGAGCATCTTTTCATGTGCCTGTTGGCCATCTGAATTTCTTCTTTAGAGAAGTGTCTGTTCAGATCCTCTGCCCATTTTTTAATTGAATTATTTGCTCTTTGTTTGTTGAGGTGTGTGAGTTCTTTATATATTTTGATGTCAACCCCTTATCAGATATTTCATTTATGAATATATTCTCCCATACTGTAGGATGTCTTTTTGTTCTACTGATGGTGTCCTTTGCTGTACAGAAGCTTCTCAGCTTGATATAGTCCCACTTGTTCATTTTTTATTTTGTTTTCCTTGCCCGGGGAGATATGTTCATGAAGAAGTTGCTCATATTTATGTCCAAGAGATTTTTGCCTATATTTTTTTCTAAGAGTGTTATGGTTTCATGACTTACATTCAGATCTTTGATCCATTTTGAGTTTACTTTTGTGTATGGGGTTAGACAGCAATCCAATTTCATTCTCTTACATGTAGCTGTCCAGTTTTGCCAACAGCAGCTGCTGAAGAGGCTGTCATTTCCCCATTTTATATCCATGGCTCCTCTTTCATATATTAATTGACCGTATATGTTTGATTTAATGTCTGGATTTTCTATTCTGTTCCACTGGTCTGTGGGTCTGTTTTTGTGCTAATACCAAATTGTCTTGATTACTGTGGCTTTGTAGTAGAGCTTGAAATCTTGGACTGTAATTCCCCCTGTTTTATTCTTCCTTCTCAGGATTGCTTTGGCTATTCGGGTTCTTTTGTGGTTCGATATGAATTTTAGAACTGTTTGTTCCAGTTCATTGAAGAAAGCTGCTGGTATTTTGATAGGGATTGCATTGAATCTGTAGATTGCTTTAGGTAGTATAGCCATTTTGACAATATTTATTCTTCCTAGCCAAGAGCATGGGATTAATTTCCATTTGTTAGTGTTCTCTTTAATTTCTCTTAGGAGTGTCTAGTAGTTTTCAGGGTGTAGGTCTTTCACTTCCTTTGTTAGGTTTATTCCTAGATATTTTATTCTTTTTGATGCAATTGTGAACAGAATTGTTTTCCTGATTTCTCTTTCTGTTAGTTCATCATTAGTGTATAGAAAAGCAACAGATTTCTGTGTATTAATTTTGTATCCTGCAACTTTGCTGAATTCAGATATTAGTTCTAGTAGTTTTGGAGTGGAGTCTTTAGGGTTTTTTATGTACAGTATCATGTCATCTGCATATAGTGACAATTTGACTTCTCCTTTACCAATCTGGATACCTTGTATTTCTTTGTTTTGCCTTATTTCCATGGCTAGGACCTCCAGTACTATGTTGAATAACAGTGGGGAGGGTGGGCATCCCTGTCTTATTCCTGATCTTAGATGAAAAGCTTTCACGTTCTTGCTGTTAAGTATGATGTTGGCTGTGGGTTTGTCATATATGGCCTTTATTATCTTGAGGTACTTGCCTTCTAAACCCATTTTGTTGAGAGTTTTTATCATGAATGGATGTTGAATTTTGTAAAATGCTTTTTCAGCATCTATGGAGATGATCATGTGGTCCCTGTCCTTCTGTTTGTTGATGTGGTGGATGATGTTGATGGATTTTCAAATGTTGTACCATCTTTGCATCCCTGAGATGAATCCCACTTGATCATGGTGTATGATCCTCTTAATGTATTTTTGAATTCGGTTTGCTAATATTTTCTTGAGTATTTTTGCATCTATGTTCATCAGGGATATTGGTCTGTAATTTTCTTTTTTGGGGAGATCTTTGCCTTGTTTTGGTATTAGAGTGACCCTGGCTTCATAGAATGAGTTTGGAAGTGTTCCCTCCTCTTCTGTTTTTTGGAAAACTTTAAGGAGAATGGGTATTATTTCTTCTCTATATGTCTGGTAAAATTCAGAGGTGAATCCATCTGGCCTGGGGGTTTTGTTCTTGGGTAATTTTTTGATTACCAGTTCAATTTTTTTGCTGGTAATTGGTCTGTTTAGGTTTTCTGTTTCTTGCTTGGTCAATCTTGGAAGGTTGTATTTTTCTAAGAAGTTGTCCATTTCTTTGAGGTTTTCCAACTTGTTAGCATACAGATTTTCATAGTATTCTCTTATACTTCTTTGTATTTCTGTGGGGTCCATTATGCTTTTTCCTTTCTCATTTCTGAATCTGTTTATGTGTGTAGATTCTCTTTTTCTTTTAATAAGTCTGGCTAGCGGGTTATCTATTTTGTTTATTTTTTTTTCAAAGAACCAGCTCTTGGTTTCATTGTTTTTTTATATTGTTTTATTCTTCTAAATTTTATTTATTTTTTCTCTGATCTTTATTATGTCCCTCCTTCTGGTGACTTTGGGCCTCATTTATTCTTCTTTTTCCAATTTCAGTAATTGTGTCTTTAGACTATTCATTTGGGATTGTTCTTCCTTTTTTAAATAGGCCTGGATTGCAATATACTTTCCTCTTAGAACTGCCTTTGCTGCGTCCCACAGAAGTTGTGGCTTTGTGTTGTTGTCATTTGTCTCCATATACTCTTTGATCTCTGTTTTAAGTTGGTCATAGATCCATTGATTATTTAGGAGCATGTTGTTGAGCCTCCATGTATTTGTGAGACTTTTTGTTTTCTTTGTACAATTTATTTCTAGTTTTATACCTTTGTGATCTGAGTAGTTGGTTGGTAGAATTTCAATATTTTTGACTTTAGTAAGGTTCTTTTTGTGGCCTAGTATGTGGTCTATTCTGGAAAATGTTCCATGTGCACTTGAGAAGAATGTGTATCCTGCTGCTTTTGGGTGTAGAGTTCTGTAGATATCTGTTAGGTCCATCTGTTCTAGTGTGTTGTTCAGTGCCTCTGTGTCTTTACTTATCCTCTGCCTGGTTGATCTATCCTTTGGAGTGAGTGGCGTGTTAAAGTCTCCTAGAATAATTGCATTGCTGTCTATTTCCTCCTTTAATTCTGTTAGTATATGTTTCACATATGTTGGCACTCCTGTGTTGGGTGCATATATATTTATAATGGTTATATCCACTTGTTGGACTGACCCCTTTATCATTATGTAATGTCCTTCTGTAGCTCTTGCTACTTTCTTCGTTTTGAAGTCTATTTTGTCTGATACAAGTACTGCAACACCTGCTTTTTTCTCCTTGTTGTTTGCATGAAATATCTTTTTCCATCCCTTCACTTTTAGTCTGTGTATATTTTTGGGTTTGAGGTGAGTCTCTTGTAAGCAGCATATAGATGGGTCTTGCTTTTTTATCCATTCTATTACTCTGTGTCTTTTGATTGGTGGATTCAGTCCATTTATTATTTAGGGTGATTATCAATAGATATGTACTTATTGCCATTACCAGCTTTAGATTCTTGGTTACCAAAGGTTCAAGGGTAGGTTCTTTACTATCTAACTGTCTAACTTAACTCTCTTGTTAAGCTCTTATAAACACAGTCTGATGATTCCTTATTTCTCTCCCTTTTTATTCTTCCTCCTCCATTCTTTATATATTAGGTGTTTTATTCTTTGCTTTTAGTTAGTATTTGGATGGTCTGCTTTCTTTGCTATGATTTTGTTTTCTCTGGTGACATGTTTTAGCCTTAGGAGTGCTTCCATCTAGAGCAGTCCCTTTAAGATATCCTGTAGAGGTGGTTTGTGGGAGGCAAATTCCCTCAACTTTCACTCGTCTGCAAATTGTTTAATCCCTCCCTCAAATTTCAATGATAATCGTGCTGTATACAGTATTCTTGGTTCAAGGTCCTTCTGTTTCATTACGTTAAATATATCGTGCCATTCTCTTCTGGCCTGTAAGGTTTTTGTTGAGAAATCTGATGATAGTCTGATGGGTTTTCCTTTGTAGGTGATCTTTTTTCTCTCTCTGGCTGCCTTTAATACTCTATACTTGTTTTTGATCTTTGCCATTTTAATTATTATGTGTCTTGGTGTTGTCTTCCTTGGTTCCCTTGTGTTGGGAGATCTGTGGGCTTCCGTGTACTTCGAGACTATTTCCTTCCCCAGCGTGGGAAAGTATTCAGCAATTATTTCTTCAAAGACACTTTCTATCCCTTTTTCTCTCTCTTCTTCCTCTGCTACTCCTATAATGCGAATATTGAACTGTTTGGATTGGTCACACAGTTCTCTTAATATTCTTTCATTCCTAGAGATCCTTTTATCTCTCTCTGCCTCAGCTTCTCTGTGTTCCTTTTCTCTGATTTCTATTCCATTAACAGTCTCTTGCATCTCGTCCAGTCTGCTGCTAAGCCCATTGATCGTTTGTCTCATATCTGCATTGTCTTTCCTCACTTCCCTCACTTCCTCCCTTATCTCTTGCATATTTCTCTGTAGATCCATCAGCATGGTTATGACTTTTAGTCTGAATTCTTTTTCAGAAAGATTTTTTAAATCTATCCCATCAGGCCCTCTCTCTGGGGTTGTCTGGGTAATCCTTGTCTGGATCATATTTCTCTGTCTTTTCCTGGCACTAGAAGTGGTCGCTGGTAGGTCACATGTGTCAGCTGGGAGAACAAAGTCCCTTCCTGCTTGTTGTTCTCCTTGCACTTCTCCGGAGCCTGAGCTGGTTTCACACACAGTCTCTGGGATAATCCCCAGAGCTGCATGTGTGCGGGGTCGCCCTCAGCCTAGCCTATAGCACTGCGGGGTTTGCAGTCTCGCTGGGTGCATTCTGCTCCCCTTGGTGCCTTCCATACCTCTGCTGGGTTCTGCAGCCTTTCCCTGTTAGCTGCGCACCAGCTGGGAGGTGATTCTGTGTAGTTGCTGTGGGCGGGGCCGCTCTCCTGCTGTTCCGCAGCTGTGGCAGATTTGCCAGACCCTTTGCAGCACAGCCAGGGGAAATGAATGGCAGGTTGATGATCTCTGTGGGAGGCTTCGGCGCAGCTGCTTTACCCTGCAGCCAGTTAGGGGGTCCGAAATTCCTCAAGATTCCTAGCCTGCTGGGCTGAGTGCACTGGGATGATTTTGTTCCACTGGTGGGCCCTTGTCTCTTTAAGACTTTTAAAAAAGCGCCCACTTTTCTTTTGTCCCAGCGAGTCGGCTGAGGGGACCCGCTTGCAGTCTCTGTCTTGGATCCTGCCCTTCTGTTTCTCTAATCTCCAACATGCCATTTGATGTGTGTCTGTGCTCCCGGTGCTGATCACCAGGGCTGGTTATTTGGCGGGCCTGTGCTTCCACTCCCTCCTTGATTCTTTTCCTCCCGCCAGTGCGCTGGGGTCGGGAGTACTCTGGTCCTGCCAGGTTGCAGCTTTGTATCTTACCCACTTCGTGAGATGCTGAGTTCTCTGAGATGTATCTGTAGCCTGGCTGTTGTACTGTATCTTCTGATCTCTCTTTTAGGAATAGTTGTATTTGTTGTATTTTCGCAAATATATATGGTTTTGGGAGGAGATTTCTGCTGCCCTGCTCACGTCATCATCTTCCCTATAGATGGCATTTTTTATGCCTATCCCCCAGAACACCTGTTGAAGCTCAGCATATGTCTGTCATCTAGCATGGGAGGATGGTAAATCACCCTGATTGGGCCACACAGCACTAAGTGCAGCCATAAGCCAACCAAGGAGGGAGTTATTTCCTGGGGTCTGATGTGCATTTTGTAATCACTGCCTCAAGGCAGGCTGAACTGTCAGGGAAATCAGCTTTCCCATCTCCGATCCAGACAGAACAATTCCATCCACCCCTAAATCTCACAGATGCAGGAGCCAAGCTGATGTTGCTTCCGAGGACTTCTGCCTAAACCAGGAGCCCAAATCCAGCAGCTCAGCCTGAGTATAGGGAAGGACCATAGAGTGCTCCATGACCTGGGGAGGGGCTGCATCTCTCCTGGAGGAACCCTCAGTTGCTATGTCCTTATTCTCTTTACAACCACTGGGCATGCTTTCAATAGAGGAGGGGTCGGTGCCTCCAGCACCACCCCTTCATCCTTCCCCAGCTCCTCCATTTCCAGGGCTGATGGCATCTTTCTCTCAACTCCTCTGAGTGCCTCCTCTGCTATATCCTTTCCCTTTTCTACAGTGTCTTGAACCAATGCTAGCTCAGTCTTCAATTGCTCTCTTACCTTTACCTTAATGTAAATGGCATTCTCATGGCACATCTTCCTGTGCTTCCCTCAGGAGTACAACCTTCTCCTCCATAGCCTTTGCCTCCTTCAGAGCACCTGGCAGTGCTGTTGTCTCATTCTGTAAGGAATCTTTTCCATCCTCTACTGGACCTCACAGCTCACATTCTCACACTGCCTCGTGTGAGAAAGGGTCCATCCTTTTCCTTCATGGCCTTTACCTTTCCGACCCTACCTCGTAGTGACACCATTTCAGTCACCAACAAATTTTTAACCTCCTTAATGGCACCCCGCAGCCAGCGTTCTTGTGCTGCCTCCTTTCTTATTATTGCCATTTTGTTCTTCAATGAATCCACAGAACTTCACAGCTCACGTTCTTGTGCTGCCATTTCTTGTGTCTCCTGCAGGAGCATGTTCTCATCTGTAGACTTTTTATTACTGTGAGAAGCAGCCAACCCACAGTCCCCACGCCCTCATGGGCAGTCTGTTTCTCAAAGGACCTACTTACTATACCAAAGGCCACACCTACTGCCTCAGGTATCACCTCCACCTGCCTCCAGTCCTGGGGTGGGGCCCAGTCCTCTAGGAGGCAAGCCACCTCAGACCACATACCCATTGGGGGACAATCCACTGTCTCCCCATTCATAGGGGCAGACTGCTGAAGCACCACCCCTCATAAGGACAGCCTTTTCTTTCCCTTGGTCAACAACGAATCCTGCCAATGTCAGCAATTGTCTTGCCAATGGGTTTCAGCCCCAGGCAAGTTCACTATGGATTCAGTGAGACCGAGGAATGACAGTGGAACATTCTTGGAATGAAAGGACTTATTACCTGGCTTATTCTCCCAGCGATAGGTCGAGCACTAATATTACATCTGCATCCAACAGTCTGTAGGTCTGTAATCCTCCTTTGTCTCTGCCTCCACCCAGAGCACTGGGCAGAGCTCTTTATATAATGACTCAGTCAATAATAGCTTATTGCCTACGGGTGTGAAAGCAGTAGCCTAGCAGCAGGCCAGTTACATCATCAAGTTGTTTAGTTTCAGGTGAGGATCCTGGCCATAGGAACCTTCACTTTATCCACAGTAGTCAATGTCTGTCTAATGGAAGTTGCACATGTTGAAGAAGAAACTAGAGATGGGAAAATATAATTAAAGGAGTAATGGGAGATATACTTCCCAGAGCTGAAGATGATTGCTTTGAAGCAAGATACTGAAAAATGGCACACTATGGTGTATTGCTTGCATTTATTCCCCTTCATGAATCAATGCCACTTTACAATATGACTTTGAAGCCCCTCCTGTTGAGGAGTGGAATCTATTTTCCCAGCCCTTGTTTCTGACTTGGCCTTGTGACTTGCTTTGGCCAATGGAATGTGTGGAAGTAACATTGCATTATTTCCAAGTTCTGTCTCAAGAACCTTGAGTGCTTCTTTCTACCCTCACTTGGAACCAACCTTCTGATTACTATGTGAACAAGCCTAGTGTTGTCTGCTGTTGGGTGAGAAGTAATGTGGCAGACACAAACCATTATAGCTGAAGCCTTCCTAGCACCCAACTGACCTGCCAGGTTATCACATACATACACATGAGTGATCCCAGCCGAGACAAGAATTGCCAAGCTGAGTGCAGGTCAAATTGCCAACCCACAATGTGAAGGAGCCAAAGGAACTAGCTATGTGGATACCTGAAGAATATTTCAGGCAAAACAATAAATATGTGAAAAGGCCCAAGAGTGAGGGCATATGCCTTCCATTTCTGAGGAAAAGCAGGGAGGTCTGTTTGGCTGGAATGGAGTAAGTGATGGAGGCAGAAGTAGGGGATGAAATGAGAGGAGGAATGTGGTAAATTATAAAAATGGCCACATATTATGCCCCTTTCTGCACACTTGCTCTTGCAATGTGATACTGCAGATCTTCCCATCAAGAAGTAGAGTCTATATCTCCACTTCTTCCCTCTGGGTTGGCCATATGGCTTGCTTTGGCCAATAGGATATTAGCAAATAGAATACAAGCAGAGGCTTGAAAAGCACTTGCACATCAAGGCTTGCTCTCCTGCTATGCCTGAAATCCCTGACTACCATGTAAGTAGGTCCAGGGTATTTTCTGTCACTCTTGTCATCTGAGATGACACCCAGCTCTAGACATGTGAGACCATTCACTACAGCTACAGATGCATGAGTGAGCCCTGCCAAGATTAGCAGTAAAACTGCCCAGCTAAGCCCAGCCCAAATGGCCAAATAATAGAATTGTGAACTCAATAACATATCACGTTTTCTTTACCCATTTGTTCATGGATGGACATTTAGGTTGTTTCCATCTCTTGGCTATTGTGGTTGATGCTGAAATGAACATGAGAGTACAGATATTGTCTTGCCTGAGAGTTTCAACCCCAGGCAAGTTCACTATGGATTCAGTGAGACCAAGAAATGACAATGGAACATTCTTAGGATAAAAGGGTTTATACCTGGCTTTATTCTTATGGCATTAGGTCAAGCACTAGAATCACATCTGCATCCAGCAGTCTATAGGTCCATAATCCATTCCATCCAGGGCAGAAATATATTCTTCTGCTACTGATGGGAAGTTCTGTAAAAGTCAGATGAGCCCATTTGGTCTATGGTGTTCAGGTCAGCCGTTTCTTTACTGGTTTTTCTACCCATTACTGTAAGTAAGGATATTTAAGTGCCTTACTATTATTTATTGCCGTCAATTTCTATCTTCAGACCTATCAACATTTGCTTTATATATTTAGGTGCTCTGATGTTAGGTGCATATATACTTATAATAGTTACATCCTCCTGTTGAATTGACCTTTTTATCATTAAATAATGACCTTTGTCTCTAGAGACAGTGTTAGACTTAGTCTATTTTCTCTGCTATAAATATAGTTACTTCTGCTTTCTTATGGTTATCATTTGCATGAATATCATTTTTCATTCCTTCACTCTCAGCCTGTATGTGTATTTAATTCTAATGTGAGTCTTTTATAGACAGCTAGATCATGTTTATTTACCCATTTAGCCATTCTATGACTCTTAATTGGTAAGTTTGTTTACATTTAAGGTAACTATTCGTGAGAACTTACTGTTAACATTTTGTTGTTTTCATTGTATCTTGTGGTTCTGTTCCTCTTTTTCAGCTTCTTTATTGTACTTCCTTATTGTATTCTCGAGCTCTCTTACAGCCATTCTCATTGACATGTAGTTGTTTATTCATTGTTTTTGTTGATTTTGTGGGAGGGATGAGCATTGAGACCTCCTAGTTTGCCATGTTGCTGACATCAGGGCAGAGATCATTTTCAATAACTCAGGGATTCTATTTGAAAATATTATCTGAAATGGAATCATTCATTCATGAAGGCTCCAACCTTATGACCTAATTACTTCCCAAAGGCCCCACCTTCAAATACCCTCACATTGAGGATTAGGTTTCAGCATATGAATTTTGGAGCTACACATTCAGACTATTGCACCCTGTAATTTGCTTTGGTCCATAGAATGTGGCAGAAGTGATAATGTGCCAGTTCCATCTCTAGGCCTCAAGAGGCTTGTTCCCTTCTAAATCTTTTCTTGGTTCGCTGCCATGTCATGAGAACAAACCTGCTGCAGAACAAGAAAGCATGTGGAACTGACTGCAGCTGTCCCAGCTGAGGCCATCCTAGGGCAGCACAGCTATATGCCTGACTCACAGCCACCATTGATGGACTCTATATCCAAACTTACTGCAGTGTGACTTTACAGTTCTTCCCATTAAAGGGTAGAATTTATTTCCCCACACCTTGAATCTAGGACCCATTGTGACTTACTTTGGCCAACTGAATGTGGCAGAAGTGATAGTGTACTATTCTAGGCCTCAAGAGGTCTTGCACACTTCTACTCTCCTACTTGGACCTCTGCCATGCTATGGGAACATGACTGGGATAGTCTGATGGAGGTTGAAAGATATGTGAATGGGAGTGTGGTTATCCCTAAATATGTGGGAGAGCCCAGCGAAGATCAACAGAGCTTCCTAACTTACCCATAGCTGACTGCAGACACAAATGCAAGGTGAGAAGAAATGATCCGCTAAGTCATAGGCTTATTATAATAAAGAGTTATTGACTTAAGCCACTGAATTTTGAAGTGGTTTGTTATACCACAATAGGCAAGCGATACACACCCTATGAACAAAGTAGCCTGGAAGAAAGTGACTTTGTATATCTTTTCTGTGGCAATCATTATGTTACCACTAAACTCAAAACTGGGTTTACAGAGATGGGACACCTTAATCCATATTGAAATTTGATTTGCACTAAAACTTTAAGTAGCTGTTTTGTCCTTGTTTTTATAAGAAACCATTAAAGAATGTCACTATATACATTTGGCTACATTTTCTGTTATTCTTAATTGTTGTTTGCAAAGATGAACTGGTATATTACTGAGGTAAGAAGTATATTTATCTAAAGGACTTTAAGAAAGTAGAGTTCATCACTAAAGCTGCCTGCAACAACAGAAAAAAAAAACCCTAGTTCCCATAAAAACAAAACATTAATGATTACTTTTGGACAACTGCCTGATTTCTATTTGAGCTACTTATGACCTATACTTTTGAATTCCCTAGAGAGGGGTGAAGATTTTTCTTTGCAAATAACTGGGGTTTGAGGAATACTGATGGAGATTATCTGGAGATGTACAGATATGGCCATTGTAAGGAAATATAAGCTAAGAGGGATTAAAATGAAGGCTGCTACATTGGGAGTAAAGCTGGCAGTGCTGTAATTTGAATACATAGTGTGGCTTCATAACACACAGCAGGGTATAATAAAGTTAGTAAGAAAGTAGAAAAAATTGGTAGCACAAAACACAAGTGAAAAATTGGATTAATAAACCCTTATCTAACTAGGTAAAAAGGAACAGTTTAAAAGCAATAAAGTGAACTTGGGGTGTATTTTTGAAAAAAGTAATCCTTTTGATTTATCACAAAAATGGATAGTGGCCATATAAACCTGTTCTACCCCAAGCACTTATATAAAAAAATTTCCACTCCTTGCATCCTGAGTTTGGTCTCTCGCTTTTTCAGCAAAAAGAAACTGGGGTCCATAGAGTAGCATACTTTAAAATAGCTTGGAATATCCTGTTCTTATAAGGAACAACACTTTCAAACATATATGGGTTGTGACATAGGAGTCAACATAAAATCACCCCCACTGATCCCTGAAAATTTGAACATTAAAATGTGATTATGGTCCCCTAGAACCAGTGGAGTCTACGAAGGGCCAAATATCCATGATGATGGTCAAAGGGACAACATAAAGTGATCAAGAAATAAGTTGTATAAAATGTTTATGATTGTAATCCTCAGACAAACTGTATCAGGACCATGTAAGTCTAGATATTAAATCATTTCTATGGACTTTCTCACCTAGTGGGAAATTAGGGGCAGATATTGCACGAGCTCCTGGGCTCACCTTTATTTTTCACATTGTTGATAAGGATGAGAAGTTTTTGATGCTGAGGTTAGTTCATAATGAAGATACATATTTTGGTGAGTCTTTCCAAATGATATTAAGACCCACATATAGAAAGGTGGTGATATAGTAAGTTTAGTTGTGACAGGACACTCTCCTGTGTGGACTTTTGCAGCTACATGTTCTCAGGAACCTTAGGTACCCGAGAGAAGCTTTGTTGAGATATGAAAAAACTGAGAATTATGCCACACTTTAGGGGAGAAAATACATGTTTTATTCACTAATAATGAGAAATACATGCAAGAAGGGAGAAGACTTGGTGTTAACCACAGTGACCAGGAAAACATATTGTCTCAATAATTTCTGGGAATATGATTATGAAATTTAGTAAAATATTAAGTTGAAGTCCTGAAAGCAAATGGCACAGGATAAACAACCAAAAATATTTTGAAGTCTAGAAAAGGGGAGTGGTTCACCAAGAATTCAGCTTTGTTGATCCAGCAGAACTCCATGCCATGAGGCCAGTATTGCTTTTAGCCATACTCCCTTCTAGGAACTCTGTGGGCAGCATGAGCTGGAGGAGATAGTAAGTGAAATGAAAGCAGAAAGTATGCTAAAGACCTTGTCTTGGGGTGGGAGTGCTATAGTTAACTGACTATATCTCGGTATTGATAAGAAAATGTTCCCTTGGTGCCTAGAGTTCTTGGTCCCCATTCCTAGCTCCATTCTAAGGTAGGAAGGCCCATACTGACTGAATGGAAGCAAAGGCTCTGTTGAGGCTTTAGGTCTAGAACAGCTGATAGAAACCTCTTCAGAAGCTTGAGGTCAAAGACTAAATGCTGATATGCCTCAAACAATTCTCAAGGAAATGGGAGATTGTCCCCTGCTAGAGAAGACTCAGAAACTGGGGAAAGGTTTAAACTTCGCGATGTTGACCAGCACTGTTATTAAGGAAGAAGTGTAAAGAAACCTTTGGTTTGGTGTGAGGGGTTAATATCAATCTCAAAGTTAAAACACTTTACGACACAGTCAAATGTCCCTTTTCAGTAAACATCAAATGCTTTAAGGTTTTGTGCTCAAAAATGAAGTCTGTTCCCACAGTTTTGTGACTAGAATGTTTCTGCTCCCTGAAGATGCAGGTCTTCGCTAATGGTAAACTCTTAGGACAGAAGAATTATTTTCGAAGACAGGTATCTAGACTCTTTATGGTTGGATCAGACCCTGAAAAAACATAGGGGAAAAGTAGAGAACAAAATAAATGAAAGTAAATGAAGGAAAAAATGCTGACTTATGAGGGAGTAAGGAATGGTTTTATGGGTGAGTGTTACCAACTGTTCAAGAGAACAGTCTGTCTAGCACAGGTGGTTCAAGGGGAAGTAAATAAAAGGAATGGTTATGTAGGGAAAGTCATTGGGGACTTGGAGGTCAGGTGTAGAAGTTTAGATTTAATTAGGAATTCAGTGATATGAAGAAAATATTTTAAGGAGATAATATGGTAATAATGAACAGGATAGACAGGAGTAGTGAGAGACTGAGCAGCTGGTGGAAGGATATAAAACCTAGATGATGAGAGCTGAGCAAGGGGAAACTGGTAAGAAATGAACAAATACTGGACACATGTAAAAGCAGATGCTCCTTTTTTATTATAAAGTTATATTATAAGCTCATTTAAAAAGTTTTGACGATACAAAAGTATATAAATATATATATATATGTGCAACCACTATTAAAAGTGGCATTTCAAACTCCTAAACTGCTGTAGGAAAAAGGGGGACACACATTTTGACAAACCTAGCAAGAAAAGAAAAAATAAAAATAATAAAATGATAGAATAATTAATAAATATTGCAGATCTACAATTAATGTGAAATGTTTAATTATGAATTAAAAGGCAAATATTCTCGGGTGGAGTAAAAAAATCTCAGCATGTGCTGTTTTGAAAAGGTACACACACCTAAAACAAAACAACATGGAAAAGCTGAAAATGTTGGCATGGATAAAGATACATCAGACAAATGAGAACAAAACTCAAGCAGAGGTGGCAAAGCAATGTTCAGGCAAAAGCATTACAGGAGTCAGAGAAGGTATCTTTATGTGGTGAATTAACACAATCCAATATGATAATCATGAATTTAATTTTTAATCACTGAAAAAACTTTCAAATATGTAAAGTAAAAGGTTAGAAATAGGAGAGTGTGATAAAACAACAGTGGGGGGATTTTACATACTTTAATCAGAAAATTTAGATAAAAAAATAAAAAGGGAAAATCTGAATAGCAATTAACAAGTTTGATTTAATATGTAGAAATATGATATATTATCCAAACAAAAAGAAAATACAAATTTTCTTCTAATGCCCTTGGAATATTTATAAAAATGTATTATACTAGGACACAAATAAATATTCCAAAATGTACAATTCACGCAGGAAACATTCTCCATCCATGAGACAGCATAAGTGATAATAAAAAGGAAAAAATGGATAGAAAAACAAAGCATCAACTAAAACCTACTATGTTTAATATATAAATACACTTCTAAATAACGTGGATTAAAAAGGAAAACAAAACTAACTGCAGATGAGATAACAAAAAAGGACAGTGGTAACACTGCATATGAAAACTGTGGGATACAGTCAAACATGTTCAGAGAAAAGTGTATAATTCAAATGCATTAAATAGAAAATGAGAAAAACTGAAAAATTAAGCATTCACCTAAATAATCTAGAAAATCACACAGAACCAAAGAATGTAGAAAGAGGTAATTACCAAAAGCAGAAAGTGATATTTTAAAAAAACTTTTTTTAATAGTTAATTGAAAAAATACAAACCTATCAAGTTTTATTACAGAAAATAATAAAAAAGGGATATAGCCACATATATGCAATTTAAAATACATTAGAAAATATTATGTACAATTTCCAATAAATACATTTGAAAAATCCCAATGAAATGGAAGAATTTTACAGACAAGTTGACAAAACTGACCTAAGGAGAGGTGAAAAACGTAGATAATCATCAAAGAAATTGAAAAAGGATGTACATTTCTACCGTCCACCTCCCCAAACAAGTGCCAGGACAAAATGGTTTTATGGGTGAGTGTTACCAACTGTTCAAGAGAACAGTTTGTGTCTGTTATTTACATTGTAAAATAAGAAAACATTTTCAAGTTCACTCACAAAGGTAACACAATCATATTAAATCAGGTAAAGGACATCATACAAAGGACAACTGTAAATGACGGTTTCCCAACAAGGGTGCCTTGGCATACTGGTGTCCTGTGGAGGGGTTCTATGTATAATGTGATATTTATCTCCTAAGGCCTTGAAGGCAGCCAGGCAGAGCCTGGGAAGCCAGCTGCCTCCGCTCTGAGCAATCTTGTCCATTTACCCAGGGTGCCGTGATGTGAAAAGGTAAGGAGGCACTGCTCTAGGCACTTGTTAATACAGAGTTTTATATCCTAAGTGAAATAACTACATAGCCAAACACCACTACCAAGTGAGTTTTATTCCAATAGTGCAAGAACAGATCAACATTAGGAAGCTATTAGTGTAATTAGCTACATTAGTGGATTAAAGAAAATAACCATATGCCAGAAAAGGCATTTGATAACATTTTATATCTGTTCCTAACAAAACTCTAAGTCAATCAGGAATCAGGAATAGAAGAGCATTTCTATAACTTGAAAAGGGGTATCGATCAAGCATTTCTATAACTTGGAAAGGGATATCGATCAGAAACAATGGCAGTTACCATATTTTAGTGTAAAACAATGAAGTACTTCAATTAAAGTAAAAAACAAAAGAAGGTATATAAATCTGCATTTTCCTGGAACTCATAAGATTACCAATGTGTTAGAAGGAAAACAAATTAGATACTAACATTAGCGGGGAAAAGACAAATTTTTCATTACTTAAAACTGACATGATTGTGTACTTAAGTATTCAAGAAAATTAACTGGAAAAAAAGCCACAGAGGTTAAGAACAGAGTTTAATGTGATGCCTGCATAAAAGAGAAATAGAAAACTCTGTATCATAAAGATGTCAATTTCTGACACATTACTCAAAGGCCTGAGGCATTTCCAGGGATTTTTTTAACAGAAGTTGATGAGTTGATTCTAAAATTCATCTGGAAAAAAATATATACAAAAATAGACAAATAAATTCTGAAAAAAGCATAATGAAAGGGGAGCAGCTCTGTCAGATTTCAAAACATAATGTTACACTAATTAAAGCAACAAGGTACTAGCTCAGTAACAGACAAAACTGAGAAAAAAAGAAACATAAGTAGCCTACCCATATAATTCATGACAGAGAATTCCAAATCCATTCAGATAATTCCATATAATAAATAAGGAAAAATTAGCTATCTCTTCTGAAAAAAATAAACATAAGTCTCTTCATTCTACCATACACACACACACACACAATCAATTCCATGTGGATTAAAGTGCTAATCAATAAAAACATATAAAATATTAGGAGAAAATACAGGAGAATAGTTTTATAAGGTTGGGATACAGAAGCCCACTTATGTAAAAAAAATTAAAATGTGAGTTTATTCACATAATTAAATCTTTATGGCAAATACAACCATAAAGAAACTTTTAAAACTGACAGACCTTTGCAATTCATAGCAGATAAAAGAATACCAGCTCTAATATCCAGAGACCTCCTACAAATCAACAAGAAGAAAAATAACTCAACAGAAAAATAAGCAAAGGATATAAACAAGCAATCCTAAAAAGAAGAAATGTAAGTAGCTAATAATTATATTACAAGATGTTTAACTGTACTAGTGACTAGGGAAAAATAACACAGGAATGAGGTTAGATTTTTCATCCAAAATGTTGACAAAAAGTAAAAAGAGTGATAGTGTCTGGCATGCTGCAAGGGCAATTTAGCTCAAACCTTTTGATCTAGCAGTTATACTTCTAAGGAATGAGCCTATAAAAATACTTCTAAATGTGCAAAAGATAGATTTAAAAGAATGCTTTTTACAGCATTACCTGTAACAGTAAAAACTGTTGACAATCTAAAGATTTATCATGTGGAAAAAGTTGAATAAATTATGTGCACATCCTACTATGGAATTCTACTAGCTCTCACAACAATGACTTTCTGCTGTGTGTGGGAGAGTGGAGGAGCAAGTTGGAGAGTAATGTATATAGGATAATTTTGTAAAACAGAGCTTAATACATGCACATAAATAGAAAAAGCACTTGGAGGATTCAAAGCAAACAAATAATGATAGCTGTTCTCTGGAGACTGGGAAAGAGATATTTTCACTTGTTATTTTATATACTACTGTACTTTGTACTTTTATAATAAGCATGTATTACTTTTGTAACAGAAAAAACAACATAAGTTCATGCTATAAGTTTGGATTTTTAAAAATCTATAAGGAAACAAAAAAATGATATGAAACCTCATTACACAGAGGCAATTATTAATATATCAATATTTTCCAGTCCCTGTTACACATTTTTAACAAATTTAAGATCTTACTCTATGAATTTTGGCCTTGTTTTTCAATTAATGTAAGATTATATTTTCCCTATAGAAAATTTAGAGAATAAAGAGCCATAAGATAAT
Source organism: Phataginus tricuspis (assembly GCA_029783875.1). Lineage (NCBI taxonomy): Eukaryota > Metazoa > Chordata > Mammalia > Pholidota > Manidae > Phataginus > Phataginus tricuspis. The sequence continues at coordinate 117,866,131 of JAQQAC010016209.1, read as the reverse complement.
GCAGTCCCTATCAAAACACCAACAACATTTTTCAGTGAACTAGAACAAATAGTTCTAAAATTCATATGGAACCATGAAAGACCCCAAACAGCCAAAGCAATCCTTAGTAAGAAGAACAAAGCTGGAGGTATCATGCTCCCTGACTTCAAGCTAAACTACAAAGCTATAGTAATCAAAACAGTACAGTACTGGCACAAGAACAGACCCATAGATAAATGGAACAAAATAGAGAACCCAGATATAAACCCATGCATATATGGTCAATTAATATACAGTAAAGGAGCCATGCATATGCAGTGGAGAAAAGACAGTCTCTTCAATAACTGGTGTTTGGAAAAATGGACAGCAAGACAAGGAAACTGGATTACTGTCTAATTCTGCACACAAAAGTAAACTTGAAATGGATCAAAGACCTGAATGTAAGACATGAAACCATGAAACTCTTAGAAGAAAACACAGGCAAAAATCTATTGAATATACACATGAGCAACTTTTTCATGAACATATCTCCCTGGGCAAGGGAAACAAAGTAAAAAATGAAAAAGTTGAGGCTACATCAAACTAAAAAGCTTCTGTACAGCAAAGGACACCATCAGCAGAACAAAATGGCCATTATCCAAAGGACAAGAAATAACAAGTTGTTAGCAAAGATGTGGAGAAATGAGAACCCTCCTACACTGCTGGTGGGAATGTCAGTTGGTGCAGCCACTATGGAAAGCAGTATGGAGGTTCCTCAAAAAACTAAAAACAGAAACACCACTTGACCCAGTAATTCCACTCCTAGGAATTTACCCAAAGAAAACAAAATCCCTGATTCAAAAAGACATACTCGTCCCTATGTATACTGCCACACTATTTGCAATAGCCAAGATATGGAAACAACCTAAGTGTCCATCAATAGATGAGTGGATAAAGAAGATGTGGTACATATACACAATGGAATATTATTCAGCCATAAGAAGAAAAGAAATCCTGCCATTTGTAACAACATGGATGGATCTAGTGTGTATTATGCTCAGTGAAATAAGCCAGGTGGAGAAAGACAAAACCATATGATTTCACTTATTTGTGGAATCTAAAAACAAAGCAAAAGAGAAGGAACAAAACAGAAGTAGACTCATAGGCACTGAAAAGTGATTAGTGGTTAGGGCAGGTCGGTGGGAAGGTGAGGTGGATAAAGGGGCACAATAATTCACCATCACAATATGAATTGGTCACAGGGACAGTAGTACAACATGGAGAATATAGTCAATGATTATGTAACATCTTTCTACATTGATAGATAGTAACTGCACTAGAGGGGGTGAGGATTTAATAATATGTGTAACTGTTTTACTACTGTGTTGTACATTTGAAACCGATATAAGATTGTACATTAATGATACTTCAATAAAAAAGAATAAAAGGAGCCACAAGAGAATTAAAAGCACGTGTATTCCCACAACCCAGAGATTACTGCTTAATATCATGAAATTCAAGGGCACAGAATTAGATTATGAGTAATCCATGAACACTGTCATAGATCATGCATACTAAATGATCCATGCATGGCCCTCGTTCAGTTTTATACATTAACGTGTTCTATTGAATTTTTATAATACAATTATCAATAATATGCTTTTAATTATAATGAACACCCACTCACCCATAGAAACTGGGCACTAGAATACTGAGAATAACCAATTCACTTCTATTATCCTACCCTATTCCAACTCCCTTTCCTCATCCCCAGTGACCATTATCCTGAATTTTTACTGATAGTCCTTTGCTTTTTGATAAACTATTTTTAATCCCCCAAAATATGTATGCCTAAATAATATAGTGTTTATTTTACTTGTTTAATAAAGAAAGAACATCCAATTACATGTAGTCTTCTGAGGCTTGATATCTTAATTTAACATTATAGAAGTAAAATCTGCCCATATTATTGTGTTCAGCTGTAGTGCATTCATTTCACTGATGTAAAATATTCCATTGTGTAAATACACCACAATTTATCCATTTTCCTTTTGGGACTTTTACTGCTAACATTTTAGTGTATATTCTTCTGGTTATTTTTCTGAGGACATTTATAGTTTCCCTTCCACAAAATTTGAATATTTTACATACTTTCATGTGACCTGTTCCTTTCATTAATGAGCTCCTGCAAACTTATTCACGTTTCGGTAGATAGTCTTCTGAGCTATAAGCCTAAATGGCTCCGTAGTATTCTATCATATAGTTACAATATTTTATTTAACCACTGCTAATTTTAGGACATTTGGACTACTTATAATTTTTTTTCTGTGACAAGCATTATGATGTACATATCCTTTGGTTCAGCAATTCTTCTTTTAAGAATTTATCTTAAGTAATATCTGAACAAATTTGCACACAATCATGTACAAGGTCAAGATGTAGGATGACAAAGTTTGTGTTCTACTCAGCTTTCACAGCACATGTGCTCATCACAACAGTTTGTATAATACAAAAAAAAATGAAAAAACCTGTCCACCAATAGAGATGAAGTAAATAAATTATGTATTAAAATTATAACATAGATGCACAGTTACTAACATAGCAAGACATTTGTAATTTATTGTTAAGTGGAAAAAATAGTCTAAATGGCAGTATGGTTCCATTTTGTAAAAGAAAATAAACGTACCTGTGAAAGAATGTGGAAGAATGTAAATCAAAAACTTTACAGCAGTGTTCTCCAAGTATTGAGTTTATTTAAGATTTTAACTTTCAATTTGCTTACTTATATTTTGAAGTGTTTTCAACAGTAAAACTTGATTACATGTATAATAAAAAGATGACTAAAGAATTCATTTTATGCACATTTAAATGCTTTTCCTGAGTATAAAATTCTTTCACACTGTAAGAACTTTGGAAGAAAAAAAGAACATAAAGAAGTACATAAAAATCACACATAATCCTACCCACCAAGAGGTAATTAGTTCACAATCTCCTGTGTGTTTATTTCTAGTCAGTTGTCTCTGATTATGTGTTTAAAATAATTGCAATCACTTTATATAATCTTGTATGCTGGTTTTCACTTAACATTATGTAATATCAACATACCACAAATATTTTATTGCAAGAGTATTCCATCACATGGAAATAGCACATTCATTTAATCATGTCATTAAAAGTTATAACCATAGGTTCTTCTGTTTCTCACTATACAAAATAACTGTATGTGAAACATCCTTGTTGCTGAAGTATCCACATTTTAGATAATTTCCCTGAGTAGATTCACTGAAATGAAAATACTTAAGAGTCCCAACATTTTTATATCCCTGGATATACATTGCCAAAACTTTACTTACTATGTATTTTAAGGAAGCATGAAGTAGGAAAAAAAAATAAGTCAAAATATGTGGATCCTATGCCCATCTTTAGTACTGGCTGTTTCACCTCTGTTAGATAAAACGAATATAAAAACATCCATCATATCCAAGTCACAAGATTATTGTAATAATCAAATGAGAAAATAGATCCTTCAGTCACCGTAAATCTTACTTCCTTGTGAATGCTTACCTTAACTTTCCTGACTCTCGTAGCATCATCCTATACTTACTTTTCCTTCATGGTCTTACAACTGATAAATAATTGTTCGGTTATTTGTACACTGTCTGTTTCCACCAGATGATTTTAAGCTCCATTAAAATATGCCTGGCACACAGTTGGTGCTCAATAAATATTTGTTGAATGAATAAACAAATGAATTAATTAATTATTGAAGTGGTAGCACTTTGTAGACTAAATTATTAGACTTTTATAAGATGTTTCTGTTTTATTATTATTCATTTATAATATCACATAGATGATTCTAAATCTTTAGAGATTTCTTTGTCTAAACATAATTTCATTATGTGGCTTTAATTTTTGTGCCAGGCAGAGGTTTGGGCAGCATTGTTGCTGGAAGCATCTGGTACGAGCTGTGACTTGGAGAACCAAGTAATGAGTTCTCTAGGTCAGCATACTGGGAGTTAAGGAGCTGTAGTTACCATTAGTCAGACACAAGGCAGTGGTCATGGTCAGGAATCCAGGAAGTCATTGATATTTGAAGAAGCAGGTAGATCCTGGAGGTCAGAAACAAACTAATGGTAAGTGGGCTAGGTGGTAACATGCAATCTAGAGAATGGTCAGTGTTAAGGGATTAAAACAGATGGGAGAGTTAAATTCCAAGCACCAGTACTTAAAGCATGGAGCTATGACTATGATTCTAAAGCAAAGGGTATTTGAACTCAATGCTTCTTTATATTATTTCTCCCTAAACTGAAAATGGTATCAGGAAGTGTTTGTGCCTAGTTCCACATATGTGAGCAAGGGAATGATACTAGCCAGTGGAGGAATGAGATTTGTGAATACAAATAGGTTCTGATAGTGGCAGGATAAAGTGAGAACATTTGTATATAAGATCTTACAATAGTTTATACATAAAATAGGCGCAATCAAGCTTTGGATCCCATAACTCTCATCTTGATTATCAACAACAGATATTATAGCATTGTGGTTAGGATCATGGACTCTGAAAACAGGCTAGCTGGGACTCTGGAAAAATGCCAGCTCTATTATTGATTAATTGCGTCCTTTTACAAGTTACTTCACCTCTGTGTGCCTGTTTGTTCATCTGTAAAATGGGGATGATAGCACCTACCTCAATGGGTTCTCATGAAGATGAAGTGAGTTGATGCATGTAAGGACTTTAGAACAGTGCCTGGACATAGCAAATGCTATGTTAAGTGTTATTATTATTATTATTAGTCACATAAGACCAAACAAAAATTGATGTTAAAAAAATTGATAAATACACTGTATGTTAACTTTATCTAAAATAATAGCTTCTAAACAGGAATTTTTCTCATTAAAATAAGAATTAAACTTGCACCTAAACATACTTGACAGTATAAAAAAAAATTAGCAAAGTAGCAAAATTTATCATATCAGTGTATATTCTATAAAAGATGTTTTATGAACACTATCTTAAAAAGTTGTAAAGAATAAATACACATTTCCTAGTAGCAAAAAACACTATGAGGCTACAGTACAGTTGATCCATAAGACCTGCTCTATAAGAAGGAATGCCCTACTAAATTTTTTTAAAGCTAACTCTACTAGAGGCAGGAATATTTCAGTTAGAAGACCTGTCTGTGGAAATATCTGAACATGGGAAGGCTTGGACTTGGGAAAACTAAATTTGAAAAGTTTGCACCTGGGGATAGGTTGGAAGACCTGGACTATGAAACATGTTAGAATACCTGGATATTGTAGACACTGGAAGACCTGAATGTTAGAAGACCGGTACACTGGAGACGTTGGAAGACATGGATATTGAGCCCACTGTTGGAAGACTGTATAGTTGTTGGAAGACATGGAGATTCTGGAAGACGTGGAGATGCTGGAAGATGTGGAGATGCTGGAAGACATGGAGATGCTGGAAGACGAGGAGTTGCTGGAAGACATCGAGATGTTGGAAGACATAGACGTGCTGGAAGACGAGCAGATGCTGGAAGCCCTGGAGATGCTGGAAGCCCTGGAGATGTAGGAAGACATGGATTTTCTGGAAGACGTGTCTTAATTGGAAGACATGGATTTTCTGGAAGACATGGCTTTGCTGGAAGACGTGGATCTTCTGGAAGACATGACTTTGTTGGAAGACGTGAATTTTTCTGGAAGACATGTTTGTTGGAAGACGTGGGAAGACTGGAAGACATGAATTTGATGGAAGACACAGCTTTCTTGGAAGACAAGGATTTTCTGGAAGCCATGGATTTGATGGAAGACTTGGGTTTTCTGGAAGACTTGGCTAGGGTGGAAGACCTGGAGGTCCCTGGAAGATATGGATTTTCTGGAAGCTATGGATTTGATGGAAGACATGGATTTTCTGGAAGACTTGGATGGGCTGGAAGACCTGGAGATCATTGGAAGACATGGATTTTCAGGAAGACCCGAACTGTCCGGAAGACCTGGATTGTTTGGAAGACATAGATTTGCTGGAAGACGTGGAGGTTCCTGGAAGACGTGGATTTTCAGGAAGACATGGATCTCAAGGAAGACATATATTTGCTGGAAGACCTGGATTTAGTGGAAGACGTGAATTTTCTGGAAGACGTGGCTTTATTGGAAGACCTGAATTTAGTGGAAGACATAGATTTTGTCTGGAAGACATAGTTGGACTGGAAGACTGGATTTGGTGGAAGACCTGGATTTTTCCGGAAGATGTGGATTGACTGGAAGATCTGGATTTGGTGGAAGACGTAGATTTTTTTTTGGAAGACTTGGACTGAGTGGAAGACCTGGATTTCCTTCTGGAAGACACTGATTGATTGGAAGACCTGGATTTTTCCAGAAGACATAAATTAGTTGGAAGATCTGGATTGACTGGAAGACTTGGATTTGGTGGAAGACATGGATTTTTCCAGAAGACGGGGATTGGCTGGAAGAAACTGGAAGTTGTTGGAAGACGTGTACTGTCTGGAAGACCTTGAAACCACTGGAAGACATGGATTTTTCTGGAAGACATGGATTTTCCTGGAAGATATAGATTTTGTGGAAGACCTGTAATTGCTGGAAGACTGGATTTACCGGAAGACATGGATCATCTGGAAGACGTGGATTTTCTGGAAGACTGGGATTAGCTGGAAGACGTGGAGTTTCTGGAAGACCTGGAGTTGTTGGAAGAGCTTGACACTGGCGCCATTGGAAACCCTGGACATTGGAGACATTGGAAGCACAGGATGTTGGAGACATTGGAAGCCTTTGATTTTGAGGACATTGATTATTATGGACACTGGAGACTTTGGAGGCCCTGAATGTTAGAGTTCATGGGTATTGGAAGCTGTGGAGACTGGAAGCCCTGAATATTACAGACATCATTGTCAGTCTTATACCTTGGAAGCCCAAAACGTTGGAAGAGGTGGACAATAGAAAATCTAGACATTTAGAAATCCTAAAATTGGAAGCCCTGGATATTGAGAGATATTGGAAAACCTGGACATTGACACATTCATGTTACAAGATGTAGAACTTGGAAGATGTAATTTTTTCATGGTGCTGGAAGTCAAGGATGCTGGCAGCTCTATACATTAGGAGACCTGAACATTAAGAGATCAAGAGTTTAAGAGACCTGGTCATTCAGACAATAGGGATATTGGAATACCTAAATGTTGGAAGACCAGGTTCTTAGGGATAGTGAAAGATTTAGGCATTGGAGGAACTAGTTACAACAATACACTGTAAAATCAGAATTAGAAAACACTAAAAGTTGTAAGAACTGAATGATGTAAGTGCTAGATTTTGGAAGAGCTGGACTTCAACACAGTGAAATACATGGACTCTATATGACCTGTATATAGGAGACATTGGAGGGTTGAGAATATAGAAAAACTGGAAGTTAGAACTCTGGCCTTAAAAGACAAAGCCTAGAACTTGAAGATTGATTGTTGGAGATATTAGAAGACCTAGACTTTTAATGACCCTGATATTAAGGAGATTAGAAAACATTACCATTGGAAATTCTGTAGGCCAGAGAATGAAAGACATGGATGTTGAAACATTTAGAAGATCTGGAAATTGGAGATGTTGGAAGCTATGGACCTCAGAAGACCTGATGTTAGAGACACTGAAGAATTTAAAGACCTAACCTTAGAGATATTAGGTCATGATGAAAGATATTGGCACTGTTGGAAAACTTGCATATTAGAGCTTGATATTACATTAAAAGACATATAATAAGGCTACTCTAATAGTCTTTTTGACTATCACATCTCTTTTGCTAAAAATCAAAATACAGGGAAAGGGCATCTTAGGAAGATGACAAAAAGGAGGCAGGAAATTCAAGTAAAAGCAAGTAGTTTGAATGGGTTGGAACCTATCTTCATAGTCTCAATGAACTGGCCTTCTGGGTCTGTATTGGTTGACAGAATGGGAACAAGGAATTATCAAAGAATAAGCAGTATCAGGGCTTGTAGAACTACTCATCTTTAGATCAGTGGTCAGCAAATGTTTTCTTTAAAGGATCAGATAGTAAATATTTAAGGTTTTGCAGTCCATAGAGTTTCTGTTAGAATTACTTAACTCTGCTATTATAGTACAGCCATAGACAATATGTAAATGAGTGGGCATGGCTGTGTTGCAATAAAACTCTATTAAAAAAATAAAACAGTTGGGCCATATTTGGTCAAAGGGCCTTTATTTGCTAGGCCCAGCTCTAGATGCCAAATATAGGGTATGGTAAACTTAAGTATGTTCCAGTCTACCATTCACATCAAGAGAATGGATAGTGCAAGTTGAAGCCTGAATGGTAAAGATACTATCTATGCAATGACACTCAGGAAATGAGGCTGATAAGAACCTAAGAATGGAGTTTAGATCTCCACTTAATTATTTCAGGGGCCCAAACAGGGAGATTTGTATTCAGAGCTAAAATTAAATGGGTAGCATTCAGGGCCCCAACCAAGGAGGCTCGGGTACAGTGAGGATTCCCTAATTTAGTAGGCTGGAAGTTTTAAAAGAAAATTAAAGAAACTCACCACTAAAAACTGGGGTTATCCTGCCAGAACCAAGCACCACTCACCTAAAGAGAGGGAGTCCCCAACCCAGGACAGACAAGAAGCCAGTGGCACAGCCCTCACTCTAAGTCCCATGCCTTTCCCATTATGGTACTCATCCTACCACTTCCAATTAATCAAGAGCCAACTCTAGGCATCTGCAATGTTGGAGAACAGGAAGGAGACTACAGCTTGGTAGGTTCATCTTTGGCTTCAGGTAATAAGTCCGCTTTCTGATCTTACGCATTGGACCTTATGTGACAAGCTTAAGAGATCAGGGTTGAGCTGTAGGCTGAAAATCCTTAATACTTAGGGATAAGGAAGACAGGGACTATCACATATATTGCATGAAAGAGAACAGAGGCAGACAAAATTGGTTAAGGTACACTGGGAGTGGACCATTACTAAAAGTTAAGTAGTAGAATATATGGACAATGGGCAGCCACTGAAGATTTATGAATAAGGAAGTACCCAGAATCAGAATTGTGCACAAGGAAAATTAGTCAAGCAGCAAGGAGCTGAATACCAAAGACTAGTAAATGCATTGGTAATGTTGGAAGACTTTCATATTAGAACCTGATAGATACCACATTAAAAGACATATATCATACTAGAACACCAAAAACTCCAAGTGAAAACACTTAAAGGGTCGGGATGTGAATTATGAGGCTGCTACAATCAACCAGGTTAAATGGTAGTAGGGCTTGAATTAAGGCAATGATAGTTCTGTTGCTCAGCAGACACAGCATTAGAATTATGATGAATACTCAGCTTTCTGAATACCACTATTTTAAGCTTCTTGAATGCCATCACAGAAAAGATGAAATACAAAGAAGTTCAGAAGCTAGTTTTGAGGAATTGCCCCCACCCAGTTAGATTACTTAGACATCTACTTTCTCTCAAAAGCAGCTGAGCTAGTAACTTGGTAGTTTAAGTAAAGTAGGTTCTATATAGCATTATCTTTAGTTCCTATTAACACAGAGTGACCTAAGCATCTTACAAGTGGAGCCGAAGGGATGGCTTATTTTCTAGAGGATAAGAATACATCCATGTGGGGAAACCAGTCATTACCTCTAATCACCATATAAATAAATATCATGCGATTATAACCACATTATAAATATAGCATATAGAATCACTACGGGTCAAGGAGTAACACAGGGACAAAGGAAATACTGTTTCAGGCAACTCTCATGAACTAACAAAGAAAAATATTAAAAATCAATTTTTATTCCTTCTCAAAACCATCATGCATACCTCTTCCAAGGGAAATTAGATAAAATATCAAAATATTAAAATTTTGCAAAGACAGCAGTGAACTATCACATTCCAGTCCTATAATGCTTATTTATAATAATAATAGCAACAATTTATTGAGCACTTACTATGTGCCAGGCACTGTACTAAGCGTTTCATATAATCTCATAGCAATCCTATATTGCAGGTATTTTTTTACCCCATTTAACAGATTAGAAACCCAAGTCTGAAATGTTTAAAAAAACATGCCCACAGTCACATAGCTGGTAATTGGCAGGGACAGGATTGAAAGCAGGTCTGTCTGATTCCAAAGCCTCGTCCTTGTGCTGACTTCTCATTACCAATAGCCTGAGGGTTATCCTGCCCCGACTAAATACCACTCACCCAAGGTGGTTCCCAAGCCCAGAGCAGACAAGAAGCCAGTGGCACAGCCCCCACTCTAAGTCCTATGCCCTTCTCATTATGGTACTCACCCTACCACTGACAATTAATCAAGAGCTAACTCTAGGAGTTTGCAATGATGGGTTAATTATATCTTTGGCTTTATGTAGTGATGCAAGAAAGATGGAGTGCAATGTCTCAAGCACACTAAATTAATTTTTAATTTCTCGACATTTGTTATTCGTGCTAATGAAATGTACTGTTCACCCTTTCATCTATTTTCTATTTAGTTTTAAGGTTTCTAGGAACATATACACTTGGTTCATAGTACATCGTATTTATTTCCAAATTCCTAGATAAACAACCATAACACACTGATTTCAAAGGCCATTAGAAGGTAATACTATGCAAAGATCAGTGATCAGTGTATTTCAAAGCACAAACATGGTTCACACACTCTTTTAGACTCTCCATACTATAGAAGCCCTTTACTAACATTCAGGTGGCAGCAGCTATGCAATCCAAATGTATACTTTAAAAAGCCTTCTGTGCATTTTGAACTTCAAAGATTTAAACAAACAAACAGCTCTTTTTAAAGGTGATGGCAGTTTTCTAATATTTTCTACAAATTTCAGCAACCTGGGCTGCCCTTTCTCCCTACCCCTCTTTTTCTTTTGGCCATTGTTAAATATGTGTATAAAGAAGGAACTTTCCATGCACTTCATAATATTGAACACAAGAATTTACCTGAACCTTTTGATAAGAATTTGACAAGAGAAAGATTCTTTCCTCTCAAACTGTGCATACAATATAAGAAATTCCAGCTTTTCAATTTTGCGGATTAAGAAGAAAAAAGAAGAGTCTGCTTGCTAGATGGGCTGCTGCCTGATTTATTAATCACTTAATAAAGCCAAGTAGATCTTCAAACTTAAAAAAAGAAAAAAAAAGCACCCATTTATATGGCTGTGTTGTCACTAACTTCTATTTCTACCACTTAGCTTATACCAACTTCCACATCCTCCTATAAGTTCTGTTGACTTGTTAAACTCACAGTAAAATATTCTAACTTTATCTTCATCAATGATACTTCTTAAATTATTTTAACTGGATAATTCCTTAAAGAAGAATTAGATTTCTCCCAGTGTTTTATTTCAAATGGCCTGGGTGCAAGAGAAATGTTTCCATCTATAGAGTCAAAGTCTAGGCATTCCTACAACAACAGAAACCATACAATAGTCAGGTTCCTATTGTATTATTTTATATTAGCAGTTCCTAGTTGGTGCTGTTCAATTTAAAATTTGATTTCCCTAATTCTTGGTCAAATTGAGAGAAAAAGTTGACAAGGCAGTAATCTTAATGAATGGTTAAATTATCAGAAAAGCACATTCTTTAAAGGCATATGGAGCCCACTGATTATACTGATTAAACAATCATTGACTTAAAAATATTTACCTCTAGATATGATTAAGAATACGCCAAGTATCCATGGAACCTTGAAACAGTAACCATACAGAGTTCTCTGCTTTGGTTTATGGAAACAACAGACACAGAATGTTAAAGTGTTTTACTCACAACATCTATGCATAGTATTCTCCCCAAACCCCCCATAACTCAGAAGAAAAACAGCAATTATCACATAAAAAGAAGCTCCCAGGAGGTACTCTCTGGCTTTCCTTTCAAGAAGTTGATGGTATGTGTGTTTCCCTTTTTCTCTATGGCATCTATGCTAACTCTTTTCCAGGAGGAACTAGAGCGTGGTAAAGCTTGAACCACAAATACAATTTTTAAAATAACAAGAATACAATACAGTAATGTTACTACTTACCTTGGTCTCTGTGAAAGGGCTTAGGTACTCTCAAAATCAACCAGTGAAGTTGACGTACCTTTCCCTCAGGAGGACCTTAGAGATCAAGTGGTCTATTCTCTCATTTGACAGATGAGGGGAGAGTAGGGTGATCTGAGTAAGACCATCCACTGTGCTAGCAGCGGAGCAGAAACTTGGAATCAAGGTTTCCTAGCTCCTGGGTTCACTACCATTTGTATTATATTTTCTACTACAACTCTGTTTAGACTTAGAGAAGGGGTTTACAACCATGGCTGCAGTACAAAAATCATTTGAGCTTTCATAATATACAGATGCTGGACTCCATTCTTGATTCAGCATATCTAGGAGAAGGTCCCAGAAATCTGTACTTTTCAAAGCTCCCCATCATGATTTTGATGTGCAGTCAATGTTGAGAACCACTGCTGCTTAGAGCAAGAGTGTGAGTTCTCCTGGCACTGTGGTGAGTCATTAGATGCACAGCGCCCTGTGATGGATTTTCAGCTCTCATCTACCTCTTTGGAACTTGTTGAGGAATGTCCATCATCTCAACTGTAACTATGCAAGCAAGCCCTTTTAACGTTTGTATTTTTTTCCTTTCCTCTATTCACTTCAAATTCAGATATAGGTAGCCTATCATTCAGACCTCCAGGCCAGGGGGAAAATTACTAGGTTTCCACCACCTCTAGGGTATAGGAAGTTTCAATATCCCTTTTCTGGAGGATATTCAACTGTTCAAATCACAGGGAAGACCATATATGAGAACAGAGAAGATCTATGTAAATGAACTCTAGCAGCTTCTCTTCCTTGATTAGGTAAGAAAGTAAATCCAGGAATCCATTATAAATGTACTGCCTTTCAGAACTAACCTAGCTACCTTATACAAACTGTTGCAAAACAAATTAACTTATACCAACCTAGTTAGAAGGAGAGGGTTTGGATCCTTTCTATTGAGATAACAAGCTAGGCTTAAACTGAATTAAAATAAATTTCAGGATCAAGAGTATAAAATCAACTTGCCCAAGCGAGTAGAGCAGCCCACTCCCTAGGTACTAGAGGTAACTTCCTCACTGTAGGGGAAACTGTGCTGTGGGAGTTTATGAGCTTTGGGGGAAATTGGGGCAGGGAAAGGAGCATTATGAAAGCTCAGACAACTGGTTTGTTCACTGAAATGAAACACTAAGTGAATCTTGATTGTATTTTACTGATTTTACACTAGCAATCGCAATTATTGGGCAATTAATTCCTATTTCTCTCTGATCTCAGTGTGGGGATAATCACACATCAATGAAAATGCTGGTCATCACAGTGGTGATAGGGAAAGGATTAGGAAAATTGGATTTTGTCAGTTCTAATTAAGCTCAGTCTTCTGCTCCACTTTCATTCTCTGGCACATGGATCACCATACTATCAGAGCTGTCGAAGTCTGAATCCCAAGGTTCAGCTCTCTGGGTGTGGCCTTTCTCCTTGTTTGCAGAACCAGTTTGAATGACATGGCCTGATGGCCCAGCCTCTTCTCCCCTGTTTAAGAAAGCAGAGAAAAGACTTATTGGCTTTTGTTTGAAGGTTTCTTATTACTGTTATATAGGGTTGTGCGTAAGCATTTAAGCCTTGCCTGAGGGTCAGTAAATGTTCCACCGAAGGGTCTCTTTGCTCTGAATCACCACAGCAATTTGATTTGCAAAGTGGGTGCTTTGGGTTCTGGATGCTAAACTACAATGACCTCCTCTATCAACTTTTGATGTGATTGCATCTCCAAAATATTTCTGAACTATCTTTTGAGGGTGAGAATCTAATAGGTCAGCAATGTCACTTAATTCAATTGTCTTCAAATTCTTCATCACCCAAACGTTTTGCATATGCTACAACATTTTCAATTTCTTCTACCACTGAAAGGAAACTTTAAGAGCCCGTTACAACCTCATTCCAAAGTTTCTTCCAGGAGCCACTGAGGGTTGATTGTTTTATTTCTTTCACTGATTCTTCTGCTATTGTTAAAGCATTACAAATGGAGAAGTTTTGCAAAGCTCCTTTCACAGTAAGTTCTGGTGCCTGTCTCGTAAGATCTGCAAGGTAGCCAAATACACGCCGAGTATAGTACATCATGAACATTTTTAGCACCCCCAGATGCATGGGTTGAAGGAGTGGAGTTGTGCTGGGGGGAATGGAGATCACTATAACCCCAGGATCAGCATTTATTACTGCACTTTTGTCCGTGGGAGCAGTGTTCAGAATCAGCAATACTTTGAATTCAAGATTTTTTTGCTTTAAATATTGTTTAACCTCAGGAACAAAACACTTAAAAACCACTCCAAAAAGAGTTTCTCAGTGATCCATATTTTATGGTTTCTCCTCATGTAGATGGAAAAGTGTTTCTGGCATTTGTTTTTAATAGGGCAAGGATTTCGGAATCTGTAAAGCAGCACAGGTTTAACCAGAAAGTCGCCAGAAGCATTGGAACAAAGCAGAACTTTGAGCTTGTCTTTTCCAGGCTTGAAGCCTCTGGCCTTTTTCTTATCCTTTGCAATAGACATGCACGCAGGCATCCGCTTCCAGAAGAAGACAGTTTCATCAGCATTGAAGACTTGTTCAGGCAAATAGCCATTATCCTCAATGAGTTTCTTCAGGTATCCAGAATACACTGCAGCAGCTTCACGATCTGCTTCCCCTGCCAGCCACTTCTTTTCATACAGACCATAGCGTTTCTTAAACCTATCCAACCACCCATTACTCGCAATGAATGTTACAACTTTTTGTCCAGATTGAAACTTAAACTTGTACTTTTGTGATGCTTACTGGTGGATTATATATACTGGAAGAGGCCTATTCAGCCTTCTCTGTTTTTGGAGCCACAAATGCAAATCTTTTTCCATTTGCTCTACTTTGGTATTTCAAGTTACATATGATTTTCTCAATGATTCTGGTGTACCTCTCGATGCACTGGCCCTAATAGCTTTCTCATTTTTCTTTATTGTATGAATTGTAGATTCATTAACACCAAAAAAACGCCCTACAGAGGCCTTGGTTTCACCATTATTGAGCATTTCAAGAACTCTCACTTTGTTTGCTATTGACATCACTTTTCTTGCCCTCTTGGCTCTTCTTGCATCTCTACCATCCACCTTCTTGCTTTTCTGCTTGGATGCCATTTTTACCCAAACTTATGCAAATTTATAATTATTGAAAGTTTTATATCACTGAGTGATACACAACACTAATATGTAATACACAAGCAAATGACAACATTCACAAGATAAAAAGGCAAAGAGCTTTTGTATGACTACAAATGTGTGTGATTGACGGCTAAGGAGGGAACAACAGGCAGAACAAGAGTAGAAGCAAGTGACCCAGATGTTGGTCTTGTCACATGAAATAGTCAGCAAGATCACATGATAGTGACTTGAACTTGCACATCATTCCAAAACTCTCAAAGGTGCCAAGTAGGTAAACTCGAATTTTGTATGTGAGTGACTTGCAATTGTGATGCAATCCTGAACTCAGGAGTCAATGTCAGGCTACCAGGCTGAGATGAGAAACACAAATATCACCACCTAGAAGAAAGCAGACACACGAATAAGAAATGAAGTCAGAAACAGAGGTAGTTTGCATAAGTAGCTTATAGGCTAGTGAGGAGAACAGCAACTTGGGAGTAATAATATATACCAAATTGCCCTTGCAAAGGCCGTAACCAATTTGCATTCTCACTAACCACAGATGAGGGCCCTTTTCCCCCGTATGTTCAGCAATCTGAAATATTATTTTTGTAATTATCTTTTTAATTTGTGCCAAGCAAAAGGTGAATAACAAGGTACCTCATTTTGTTTTCATTTTCATTTCTTTAATCATCTTTCCACATGGTAAGCCATTTCTATTTCTTCATCTTTAAATTGTATCTTCATATCCTTTGCCTACTTTGAAATGTTTTTCTTAATGGTTTATAGGGACTATTAGCATATTAGGTAATTCTTATTTTTAATTCTAAGTTTCAAACATTTTCTCTAAGGCTGTCATTTACTTTTTAATTTTATTTATTTTGTCTAGCACCGTAAAGACATTTCAAATATTTATGTAGTCAAATGTTTCATGACTTGTTTTGAAAAGCCTTCCCCCCACTAAGGTGATAAGGATATTTTCACATATTTTCTTTTATTATTTTTATAGTTCAGTGATACTACTTCAAGATATTGAGGAAAAGATGTACTACTCAATAAATGGTGTTGGAATAACTAACTATCCATGTACAAGAGTGTCTGAAGGTCTCTCTCAATGGCATTTACCCTCTCCTAGAGCCACAGGTGTTCTGGGAGTCAGAGCCCCACAGTGACCAAATTAGTGGCCCAGGTTGACTGCAATTGATAACTCAATTTCTCCAGAGGTCAGTGTAGCTTGAGGAGGGGAATGTTTCCAAACACATAAACAATTGCTATACATTTTGTTGGCTTAAGTTCTGTTCTGCTACTAATCTACACTCCTGACTTATATCAACTGACAGTACCAAGTTCTCAGACCTCTGATCTTCTGATAGCAGCTTCCCTAATAATTAATAAGTAGTCACTCACGGTTTTGGCATAACTGAAGAAATCTGAATATGAAATGGCTGTTAGGTGAAAACTGCTGACTCTATTGGGTATAATAATGGAATTATAATATACAGGTAATATAGGCAAATATTCACTTTTAGAGGGGAGAGCTAAAGCAATATACATATTATATAATCATTTATTTTATGAAAAAATATTAACAATTGTTAAATCCAGGCGGTTGGTTGGTGGGCATTCATTGCACTATTCTATTTCTCCGTAGGTTTAAACATTCCCATAATTAATACTGTGTGTGTGTGCACATGTGTGCATGAAGTATTAGTCTCATGCTTCATGGCTACATTTTAGGCATGATTACATATGTATCAGAGGCTTTGCAGGTTAAATACAAGGTGAAAAGTTACAGCTAAAGAACAACTGATCATTGGAGAGAAATCACTTTAAATGAAATATTTTCCTCACTTTAAGTCAGTAGATTAAATATTTAAGAATTATAAAGCCTGAATCCCAATATCAATTTAAAGGTAAGAGACTCAATTTCCAATTTATTTTTTCTCTACTAAATTGGAACAGAAGATTTATAGCAATTTTACCCAAAACCAGATTATTTGAAGCTGGTGACAGTTCAGCCTCATAATACTAATAAACAACTCTTTTCTATACCATAGAAGAGATGGAGATTTGTGAAAAGAAGTAAGAAGCAGACAAGATAAAAATGGATAACCCTGAGTAGGGAGAATGACTACTATATGTTTAACTATATCACTGAGTAAAACTTTACTCAGTCAACTTTCACACATGTGTTCTCTGACCTTGCTAAGGATATGTCACTTTTTTAAGATGCTAGAGCCAAGTTAGTGTGAAGAATAAAGCCTCTAAAATAAACTTCCTATGTTGCCTTCAGTTCTGCAAGTTTTACAGACTCTGGAAGGTGCTAGAATGCTAATAAATAATGGTATTGTTGGGGGAGCGTTGTGTTTTCCTTGGTCCTTGTCCCCGCCGCAACAAAGAATTGAAGGGCAGAGACACAGTAGTGAAGCAGAGTAAAGTTTTATTTAAAGTTACGTAAAGAGAGAAAAAGTGCAGCAGGCAACCTCAGCGAGGAGAGGGGCCCTGAAAGGTTGGGAAAAGTTAAAGTTTCGCACTCAGAAAGTGCGGGCGACCTCAGAGAGAGGAGTGCCCCGAAAAGTTGGGGGTTCCCCCTTTTAAGGATTCTTCAGGAATGTGACTAAGGCCTTGGGGTGTAGACCTGTTAAGTGGTCTTTGTATACTTAGAATTAACTTTAACACAAGCATCTTCCTGCTCTGATTTCTCTGGAGTCTTAGTCCGGGAGCAGATCAAACAAGGCCGCCTGCCCAGCCCCCAAGGTGGGCTGAGTTATTGTCTGTTTGCTAAAGAGTAAGTTAAGAATCTTACATTTTTAACTTCCCGGGTATTAAAATACAATCTTTAAGATGGAATCCTTCCTGCCTTTTACTATGCTGTTTATGGCTGGGCCTTCATGCTAAATTTGTTGCCTAGGTTACAAACTACTTGATTAGGGCTGGAAGGAGAAAAAAACAGCATATAGGTAAAGATAAAAAATAAACTGGGCCTGCATGATTAACACAGTAAAGACATGGGCTATGCTGAGGTACCTTCATTTATCTGGGGAATATTCAAACATTCTAGGCCAAGTTGCTCCTGGATTTTTGAGCTTTAATTGATTAACTTTGGGTCTTTTTAGTGGACTTTCCTGGCCTTTTTCTCTTTCCACCCCGCTCATATCTATTTTCCTGCCTAACAGTGATGCCGGGGTTCTTGTTCATGAAGCCGAAGAATGAGCTTCACAAACACTCAAGGTAGGAGAGCAAGGTACAGGCTTTTATTTAGAAATAAAGTGAGAGGAAGGAGCTCCTGGCTTATGCCAGGAGAGGACAAGAGAGTCCGGTGTGGTGCATTGTCTAGGGGTTTTATAGGCAAAATGAGGATTTTTTGAGAACATGAAAAAAACTTAGGGGTGTGAACCTGCTAAGTGGTGTCTGAATATCTAGAATTAACTTAACACAAGGAATTTCCTGCCTGACTTTTTTTTTGGAACACCTGTGTCCTGGTGTAGGAGCATATGAAACAAGGCCACCTGCTCAGCCTGACCCTAAGGTGGGCTGAGGCACTGTTTGCTAAAGAGTAAGTTAAGTGCAATCTTATCTTTAAGGTGGAATCTTTCTTGCCTTTTATTATGTTGTTTACAGCTGGGTCTGAATGCTAAATTATTTGCCCAATTTGCAAAACCACTCCACCAGATCTGAAAGAGGAAAGACAGCACATAGGCCTGGGCCTTTTAGCATGTTAAAGTCAATCTTACACATGATTACAAATGCTTAGCATAATAAAAGCATCTGCTATTCTTCTTTATCTGGGGAACATTCACTGACCTTACTGAAGAATGACCCTAGAGCTTAATGTTCAACACAGAGTTTTGGTAGGGGGTTTCCTTGCATGTAGTTACATTGGTCTGACTGCAAATATCCTGCCTTGCTTTTTCCGGAGCCCCTCACCCTACTCTGACCACACCCACGGTCCCTGTCTCAACAGTATAATGAAGTGTACCTCTATTCAGGGTATTTTTCCAAAGTATGTTTAACTACAGGGTTGACAGTGTAACATCATTCTTCTAGTCCTTGTGAGTCCAAGGATGCCTAGGATCCTTTGTAAGGTGAAATAAAGCCTAGCTGACTGAGCTCTGAAGTCATGAGTTGGGGCTCACACTGCTCAAGTGACCCAAAGGAGGATCTCAAGATGTTTTTCTAACAGCATTTCAACAGAGAAGAACAAAGAATTTTTGTAAATACCACACCCTGTGAGGATTTGTATGAATAAACAGGATTGAGTTCATTGCAGCTTCTGTTATGAAAGGACATTTGGTCTTAAGGGGTTTGCTTTTATATAAGCTGTGCAGAGCTATCATTTTCCCCTTTCAAAATTTTTAAAACACATACACAAGCCCAGAAAGTACAGACCCTCAGAATCATTTTCAAGTATAATGCCCATAAACGGTAACCAGTAAGAATGGTAACAATGAGAAATCTTATTTTTTTCAAAATTTATAAGCCTCCCACAATGCATTTACTAACATGATAAACAAAGATGTCATTCAACTGACTTTTGAGACCAAAGAGCAATAACAGAGCATTTTGAAAGTAAACCCCCATGATCAAACATTTCAGACATTCATTCATTCTCCTCAATCAACTTGTGCTGACAAAGAGCTTATCATGTACAAGGCGATGTGATACGAGGAACGGACAAATGAACTGAGGAAAAGCCTCCATCTCAAGGAACTTAGTCTTCTAGGGAAGATAAACATAACACAATAGAAGGTAGAAAGCCACACATTCCATAAGAGTATGTGTACAAACAATGTGTTCTTGGGGCCTAACCTGCCCCCTTCTGTCCATTTCTACTTGATGTGCCTTGGTTCAGTTCAGGCCCTTCATTCCTCATCTGAAGAATAATGCAGCCTTTTTGGTCATCACCCTGCTATCAAGCCTACTGACCACACTGCCTCCAGAGTAACCTTCCTAAAATAGGAGTCTAATCCAGTACTTACTCCCCTTTAAATCACTCCCATGAGTCCCCAGGGATTGTTGAGCAAAGTGCCACCTTCCTCTGATTGATGGCACCCTGCCTACTCTCCTAATATCCTCCCCCACTACCTCCTCCCATCCTCCCCTCTAACCTACAAGCCAGCCAGGTAAGGGGCTACCTCAACCATCCAGCTGTCCTTAGCTTTCAACACTAGTTCAAGCACCACCTTTTCCAAGAAGCTTTCCCTGCTCCCTCCAGCTGGCTCTGGCTGGGAACCACTGATCAGAGCTCCCAGAGCCTCCCTCCCACACTTACTCTGATTACAGCATTCATGGCACTTCTTTTTAGTGCCTTCTGTTTCTCCATGTTTTAATCATTTTGTGAATGTCTTGACATCTAGAACAGAACAGGTCATTTCATTGCATAAGTGCTCACAGTTAAGCCAGTAAGACCTGCATGCAGCACTCACAAAAGGGTCCACATTGGAATTGGACCTTGAAGAATGGGTAAGATTTCCAGTGTATGGAGAAGGGCATGAGTTGAGTGGGAAGTAAGAACGGGGCGAAGACAGAGGCAGGAAAGTGCTGGAAGTATGAGGACTAGACTAGATAAGGCTAAAACACAAGGTGGCAGAAGTGGATGGTAAAAAACAAATTTGGAAAAGTCTGTTGAGGCAAATCATAAAGGGCCTCAGATGCCACATTTCTTTGGTAAGATGGAGTTATGTTTAACTGTCCTGATATTAATGAAAGGGCTTATGTTTGCAATGCATAAAAATAGCAGATGTTTAGGACAAATCAGACCTATTCTTTCTTGTTACTAGGACTCGACACACACATTCCTAGGAGAAAAAGTCCTGTTTGTTCCCTAAATAATTCAGGGATATCATGCTGATATTTATTATAACATTGCTCTTTTGTTCTTGCTATTTTAATCTTGATAACAAAGACAGTTATGAAACATCTTCACTGCCCTCTCATGGTTCGATGGGCCATTAATCAAATAGAAATCCATAAGTTCTTAATAATAATCTATTTTTCACATTAAAATTTCATGGGAGCTTGTACATATTTCTTACTGGAGCCAAGTATTTTTTTGTTGTTCTGAATATTCTTCCCCAGAAAAGTCAAAATGGAATCTATGCAGCAACAGTGCCCTCTGTTGGCTACAGTGTGGAACAGGTTGTGGAACCCGCGCAGAGAAGGAGCACTGAAGCCAAGGTTGGTGGGTGGTGAGCCCTGCCCCACGCAGCCGCAAGGTCTGCACTTCCCCAATTTCTTCCCCGTTCATGTTAAGCAGAATGTTTGACTAATTAGCACCTCAAGGTAAGCAAACTCAGTTTAGTAAGCCAGGAATTGGGGAAGTGCTCCGACAACTTCACCCTTTCTCCTGATCTTTCAGGAGACTGGCCATGCCCAAAGCTTCCAAATATATATATATATATATTTTTTTTTTTTTTTTTTGGAGAAAAAGAACATAAATTTGAACAGTAGTTTCATGATCCCCTCCTCCGTTTGCTCTTCCTCTTTACCTCATTTTCACTGGCCTGTGTAAGACAAAAAGGATGCATTTAGTTAGGGAACCCTTTAAGGAGTCCAGGAATCACAAACCTAATGGCCGGCCACATCCCAACCTGAAGTATAACCAGCCCATCTCCTGAGCCTGGAGGAGATGCATCATTTGTTCTCTCTCTTAACCCTAAGGGCAGCAAACAATAAAAGATCAGCATAAAATGGTTCCAGGAGATAATGACAGTTGAAAGTCACTTTTTGCCAGCGCCTAACATAATATCTGCAGCCTGCTGGGAGCGTCAAATGAGGTATGATAAGGGAGATGCCCTGTAAATGATGGCGTGTGATCCTCATTGAAGGGGCTTGTATCATTGCAAATTCATTGAAATTGCGTGCCAAGAAATGCTCCTGGCAGACTAGAGAGGAACAAGGCATCCCCAAGGGCAGAGGCATCCCTTTTTCTGCAAAAGAACCCCCAAAGCCCTTCCCTGGTACTTGTGGTTCCCTTAAAACATTCTGTATTCAACCCAATTCTGAATGGGTTCCTAAGTCCTAATTAAGGGACCACAGCTTCACTTGTGCCTTACTTCGGTGGGGTTTCGGTGGTTCCAATGCAGAGCTTTGCAACCTAGAGCCACCACTGCATAAACTGTGGCCTTCCGTGTCCTCCGAACTCCATGCTGGCCCCACGCCAGGTGCAAAGCGCTGGGCTTTGCTCCTTGAGGCACGGGTGGGGAAGCAGCACTCCCTCCTTCCTTCCGCACAGCTAGGGAGGCATGTGCACAGTGAAAACCCAACTCACTGCAACGGAGGAACCAATGCTGAGCACTGCAGAGGTCCGGGACTTGAGACCGCGGAGAGAGGAGGGGATCACTTCCGAGCTGGTGTGTAAAGTTGGGGACTCGGGTGAGGAAGTGTGGCCAAGTGCCAAGTCAGGGTTGGATCATGTCTTTAACATTTTCATACATTGTTCGTCATGGAATTTTTGCATTAACTTTGAATTTTAAAGATATGGCATTAAATTTTTTTTCTTTTAACGGAGTGTCTTGGTGCCCCCTTAAATTTTGCGCCTGAGACGAGTGCCTCCGTTCAACTCGACCTTATCCGGCCCTGGTCATTCGAGTGAGGGGGTAAGTGACGGCCAGGATTCTGCAGCTAGAGAAGAGGTAAAAAGCCGGAGGAGTGCCTGGGAGCCGAAGCAAGGGCCACCGCAGGACGGGCAGGGGGAGGCCAAGAGGTCCTCTCGGGTAATCGGTGGCAGCCCCCGAGGGACACCAGCATGGTTACAGAGAAACGCAGATAGGACGCCGGCTTACCTGCGGGTGGCTGCTCGGGGCGTGCGAGCTCCTCTCCCAGCCGCCAAGGCACGATCTACCCCCTCTGGGGAGGACGTGTGTCGTCTCTGCCGCGCGCCTCCTCTGCAGCAGCGCCCTTCAGCGCAGCCTTTATCCCCCAGCTGCTCCGGGGAGGGCCTGCCCGCGTGGGTGGCCCCTCGGGCGCCCGCCCGCCTGCCGCCCCGCTGCTCGCCCGAGGGCCACTCCCTCCGCGCGGGGCGGACCCCTGCCCCACCGGGATGGGAGACCGGGTGCTGCCACTTCTGACTGGTCGCTGTGTCAGGACACCCCCTCGGTTTCCCCGCTCAGGCCACTCGCCCCACACCGTCCCCGCAGGGCAACGAGAAGCACTGTCCATTAACCATCCCAAGGCCAAAGCGCTAAGAAACCCCGCAAGGCTCTCTGCTTGTTCTTCCACAGCGGTAACGGTCGCCCATCGTCCTGATCGCTTGGGCAGGCGGCAAGGCTTAGAGCTGGAAGGAACATCAGATGTGGGAGGATACAGCATTCGATGTTTTCCGTGAAAAGTCACCAAATTAAATATGTGTCAACATTTAGTACCAGTAGTGCTCCCTAACAAGTAGGCACACCAAGAAACGCCCCTACAGCAAGCTCTCTCAGTCACTGCCTGCGCACACTTAAAATCTGCATCCAGAGGTACGAAAATGTGGTTAGAAAAGGGTGGGCTTACTGGTGGGAACTGATCTGAAAAAAGCCCAGCCCCTTAGACACCAGCCTGGGGGAATGGATATGTTGTCCCTCTGCACTCTTCCTAAGACCTGAGATTTCTCGGAAGCTCTGTGCAAGTGCCTGTCCACAGGTTCATTCAGGTTTCTTACAAAGCAGTTAAAATTGCTTGTGCAAGTGACACTGGCAGCTCAGAATGCTCAACATAAACTCCTGGAAAATGGGTAAAGCATGACTGTTTAGGTCACAAGGTTTTTTTTTTAATGTGTTAAAGTTGCACTGAAAAGTGAGGGAGGGGGTGTGCACATTTGCCCAAATCTCTAAAGACATACCTTGCTTCAGGAGTCCTCTCTTCAGATCTTTGGTTATTTTTAAGGCCTCAGTAAACAAGTAATGTGCAAAGTTCCTAAGTATAAAAACAAATGCCAGATTTAGCAAATAGGAACACAGGTCACCCACTTAAAACTGAATCGCAGATAAACAACAAATACTTTTTTAATAATATAAGTGTGTCCTACGAAACATATGGGACACACTTTAAAGAGTTAGTCGTTGTTTAACGGAAATTCATATTTAACTGGGTGTCCTCTTTTCTCTGACAACTCTAAAACAAGGTAACAGCTACTTGAATTCTTTTGTTCATAGTCTAACAAACAAGAAACTAGTCTATATTGAGAGGTAGGCAAAAAATATCACCAGGATTCTTAATAATTTTACATGTGAAAAAAAGTCACATTGAAATACAGAAGCAGTAAAAAGTTGATTTACATTAATTGAGGGGATTGTCAATCTAATAGTTCAGGTTATTAATCCAGGAATCTGCAAACTTTCCCCCAAGGGCCAAATCAAGCCTGAGGCCATTTTTTGTATGGTCCTTGAGCTAAGAAAGATTTTTATATTTTTAAATGGCTGAAAAGAATCAAAACAAGAATATTCTGTGGCAAATGAAAATTATATGAATTTTAAATTTCGGTATCCATAATTAAAATGTTATTGTAACCTAGCCACATCCACTCATTTTCTTATGGTCTCACTGTTTTCAGAGTACAAAGGCAAAATTGAATCACCCAACAGAGACAGATAAACCTGCACACCCAGAAATATTTACTATCTGGCCCTTTATAGAAGCTGTTTGTCCATCCCTGATATAGATGAAACCAGTACTGTAAAGTGGTGCTATAAGTAATTGTTAAGTTGGTTATCTAGCACTCAGAGTGGGCTAAATATTTTCCTTATTTGCAGAAATTATTTGCTGAGCTGTCCTCTTGCTTGTAGTCAAAGGTAAAGGACCATGTTTTATAAATACAAAATTTTGGTAAACTGAAAACCAATGGCATTTGGATTAGATCTGTTTTAACAATACAGGCTGTCGCACTTTTCACAATTTCTAATTCACCCTTTGTCCACTGCTGCACTGCCTTGCAAAATAGAATATTGCTATGGGTTTTAGATCCCTAACCCAGACGGTATTTTACCAAGTGGCCCGCCTGCCATCTAGTGGGGAAAGATATGAGTACTTGCTTGCTTCCTTTTCTTTTCTTTTGACAAACTGACTGGTTAGCTGTAAGCTGTAGGACCTTGGACTGTGATGATAATAACAGTAATTGCCTGCATTTGAATTGCAGTTTGTCACTTACAAAGCATTTCCCATATATTATTTTAATACATGCTCCCTCAGCACAACACTATGTTATAAAAAGATCTTCCTGGCCCTATTTTTCAAGTGAAGAAACTGAGTCTGAACATTAGCTTATTAGAGGTCAGATAGGTAGGCTCAAACCCAACTGCCATGTTCTTTCAATAAACCTAACCCCTCTGACTTTAGCGTCTGTCATTTCTACATTTCTAGTTTTACCTTATGAATGATTTTGAAAGTCTTTGAAATGTATTTGTTTGCCACAAGTACATTTATTTTAGGAAACTTCCATGGATAGTCTTTTAAAACAAACATGAGTCATCCAAAATATCCCCTGAAGAAAATCAATTCTAAGGAGGCAAATACAATTTTTTCTAGCTAAATGTTTACTCAACGTTTATCAAAAACAGGATATGAGTTAAGATCCTCTTTCTGATGGAAGGTGCATAAATTGGGCAGCAGACACTTAAGGCTTAATCCTTGAAGGGTTATTCGATTACTGGCAGAATACCTGCCACCAGCCACCTTTAAATCCTTTTTGATTAAGACATATAATAATCTTTTCAATGCAAGATGATTCCCTTACTTTTAGGCCTACAAAATAATATTTGCAAAGAGCTTCACAAGTGAAAGACACAGAGGTCTCAAAAAGAGATCCATTTTAATTGCTCTGTGTCTCAGGAACTACTAGGGGCTTGTTGTAAATCTGTAAAGGGACCTTTGAACTCAGTATGCTAAAGCTCATCTGAGAAGGGAGACATGTGGGCTCTTCCAGTACTTACTAAGATGCTTCTGTCTTACAACAGCAGTCTCTGTGCTTTGTGACAACCAAGAACCAGATTCAATGAGCCAAAGGTGAGGGCAGCCCATAAGAAAGAGTCACATTTATGCTGACATCCATCACTGAATCTATAGCTGGGCACACAAGGGGAATAATACTGAATCATGGGCCACCTGCTAAATGCACCTGTACTTGTCAAATGTGTCCAAAAATGCACAAAGGGTCAACACAAGAAAGAACAGATTCCACAGCTTTGCAGATCATTGTTCTCAGGCTGGGCCTGTTTCTTGTGAACAGGCCCCCAGTGGGAACACTTTCATAGTACTTGAACATGGCAACACTTTCACATTAAATTTCAGCTGGAGGGTAGGGGTGTGAAAACTAAGGAATCTGGGACATGGGAATTAAATTCTGGCCTTGCTAGACTTTCAGCACAGCCTTAAGCTTAAACACAGGTGATCCCTACTGTTCGCAAGCTTTGTGGATGATGTGGTTTGTGTCCTAGATGGAGGATCTCTCAGAAATGCTAGCTTGGGCCTGATCCTCGACCTGTTTTATGAGTTGCCCACATTGTCTTGGCAGCCAACATTCTGGTTGGGCCATTTTAGTTGCTAAGGCCTGGATATTTACGAGGCTATGACATGGCTCTACTGAGGCATACCTCAACAATTATGCAAAGCAGATAGTATTGATCATCCTTAAATAGCCCCTGAGGTTCACTACCGGTTTTCTCAAGAGGGTCAAGTCATCAAAAGTATGTGTCTGCAAGTTCCCAGCACGAGAATTCCCTAAGGAAACTTCCTTATACTCCAGATACTATTTCTATCACAGCTTTTATTGTCACTGCTATGATGACTACTATGGCTACTAACAGCTGACACACGTAGTATTCTCTCTTGCCAGGCACTGTTCTAAGAGATTCAAACAGACGAAGTAAGCCAAATAGTAGTATTGCCATTCCCATTTTACAGATGTTAAAACCAAGGCCCAGAGAGCCTTGCTCAAGTTCACCAGTAAGCTTGAATGTGAATGGTGCAGCAGTATTTGAACCCAAGCTGTCCAATTCCAGGGCCCTCACTTTTCACTAATATTGCCTCAATCCCAAAGCATAGTCAGAACAAAAGACACACTGCATACTCAAGTAAGTCCATGACCCTGCTTGGCATTCACTACCTGCTGTGATCCAGCTGCATCTGGTGTTTGCCTCACACTGTCACCACCAACCGGGCTAGTCCCCTCTAACCACTTCAAAGGGCTCATCAGTAACAGGCCATGCCTCTACTCATACTGTTCCTTCTGGAGTATCCCCTCCTTTACCCCTCTCCCTGTTGAACTTCTACTCATCCTTAAAGCCCAGGTCTAATTCGCCCTCTTTGACAAACACTTTCCTGAGGCCCCAGCTCCAAGTAAACGCATCCACCCCTGAATCCTCCCTCACAGCTCTTTGTCTGCATTTATCTTAGGGCACTTAGCACCTTTTGCCTGGCATTAGACCTATTTACATGCATGGCAGTCACATTCCCTTGCCTATAAACTCACTAGAGAAAGCTCAGCTCAACCTGTTTCAACTTTGGCTCTTTCCTTGGCTTCCCCAAAGACATTAGCTCCTAGGCTCCCTCTGCACTTTGTTCTTCCCTCATCATCTGTAACACGTAACCTTACACCAGGCACTATCATTAGTCTGGTGTTTGCCTTCTAGAAGGTAAAGTCCTTTAGGGCAGTGTTTTCTCTCTGTGCCCTCAGCCTAGCAGTCTCTTGCTCATTTGTTTGTTGAATGAATTCTGAATGTGAGTGGGTGAAGCCATTCCTGAATTCCCCCAAATGAAAGTAATCACTCCCTTCTCTGAACTTCAGTAACTCCTGCTCTTCCTTTGGACATTTTTGTTTTTTATTTCTGTTAGAGTTATGCATAGACAGGTCTTAGCTCCTTACTAGACTATAAGTACCTTACAGTTGGAACCACTTGGGCTTGAACCTCAGCATCTCCATGTTCCGTCACCCAGCAGAACTCCTGGTCAAGTAAATGGGCTCAATAAGTATTTTCTGGATGAATGATTCCTTACAATGAATGTAGCCCCTTAATGAACAAGTGAAACAAGGCCGAGCTGGGTGGGAGTCAGCCATCCAAGCTAAGGTGAGCCGTATGTGGTGGAAGGGCTGTGAGCTCTGGGACCTGTCACTCACACCTATACAATCAAGTGGCCATCATTTATCACTCTCAGTACTGACATTTAAGACAATGCATTATGCTTTGCTTTGCCACTGGAGAAATTAGAAGACTAAACATCAAAGTCTTCCAAGAGAATAGGACAAAGTGACAAAAACCTATAAAGAAAAAATTATCTTGAGGTTCATACAGTACCTGCATACATTCTAGAATAGAAAACTATGCATTCTTTTGCCAGTGCACTTGTACTCCAATACTAGTATTCCTTTCACATTATTAGAAAAATTATTTTAGCACCTGGTAAGAAAAGAAAAGTAACAAAAAACTTGTACTATAATGCAATGGCAGAAAGGTTTTAAAATATAAAAAATTATATGGGTCTACAAGTTAATGGGTCATTCTTAGGTTACTGATTGAGAAATAAGTAAAAATAAAATATCTTGGAATTAAGGACTTCAAAACAGTTCTTTATAGAACAACACAACTGTAAAATTTAAGGAAAGAAAGAAAAAGAACATTTGCTAAGAACCTACAAAGTGTCAAGTACTACCTATCCTCAGTGCTTGTACCAACATTATCTAATTTATCCCCCTACAAAATCATGAGAGGTTGCATAGTCAATAAACATTTGAATTGGAATTTGGTCATATGGCTTCTGTGTCTTCCCCTTTACTCTGCTCCTCTTTTTAAGAATTCACTGCAAATATAACACTTATTGGAACTCTTCATCAGTACTGTTACCTTGATCCCTCCCCCCCCCCACATCATCACAGGTGCTATCTGGGTCAGTTAACTGGATTTTGGTGATGCATACAGCACATCTAATTCCAAGTGGTCAGTATTTCTCCATTCCACTACCCTACTGTTGATGCCTGTGATATCTTACTTTTGATAGTTTGAGCCGGTCAAGTTACAGAAACTACTAGTGTGTTTGTTTTTTCCATCTCCCCCAAACACACAGTTTTAGTGGCCTGATGACCGAAAGTCAGTCATGGTGATCAAAATGGGCTGAGCTCCAAGGGATCAATAACTCACTTGGTGGTCTGCTGCCAAGTGTCCAAACAATTGCCTTTGGAAATTACGGAGCCCAAATCTCATCCAGTCTGCCACTGATGAGGTGGGTGGGTCATTTTTCTTTGTCAGTGGTGACAGTCCCTTTCAAGCAATCGGAGGTGTAAGAGTAGTGTACAGACAGGGGACTTCACTGCAAACCTTTATAGACAGTTTCAGACTGGGGAAAAGTTTGTGAAAATATATAACAACAAATTTAAGTAATAGAGTATTCACAATCAGTTTTAAGAACACTAAGCACTTGTCAAAATGGCACAGTTAATTTCTTTTAGAATTAAATGAAACTGAAGGAACAATATTTAGGCATGTAATTATCAACAAAAATGTTTTTAAGATTTGTAATTATAGTTAATTGCTATAAAATACCATGTTGATTTAAAAAGCTATGAACAAAAATTGAAACTAAAGCAATGGCATTGTAAACGTATATTTCCTGACATTTGCCCAGGCACATGGACTACACGGTAAAGCTCCAGCCACCTCTGTGGCCTGGCTCACTGCAGTACCTGCTGGGCCAGCTGCACATTCAGCCTCCCTTAGTCTTGTTGCACTGTTTCTCTTTCTCACTTTGTCCCTGCACACACGAGAGGTCCTATTATTCTCTGCTGCTTTCGCCCATTCCACAAAGCTCCTATGATGGAGATGTCAAAAGAAAATGATCCCTGGGATTAAGAAAAAATAAAATGAAACCATGGAGGTGATCTGGCTTTAAAATTGGATTTCCATTGAATTATGTCAGGGTTGACTCTCTCTACACTTGGCCTATTTTCAAGGCATGTCACTTTTATTCACTGTAGTCACAACTATCTCCTAATATATGAGGTTTCCCATTGTATTATTTCCAAAGTTTCATTCAAATGTGTTTTAGGTTATGATTACAGTATGAAATCTGTACTCACTAAAAAAAGCATGATGTTATCTTTTCAAATCTTACCTTACATAAAAAAATCTAAATCCATGGCTCTATGTAATATCTATCTCTTTGTTGAGATAATATCACTCTCCTCTTATAGCTGTTCTTAAAAAGAAAAGTTGGGTCGCTAGTTACCCTTTGTTCTATTTTTGGGAAGGAGAGGTTAATATAAACAGTTCAGAGAATTCTCCTTTTCACTTCATACACTTAAATTTACATGTTTCAATAAAATATAATTGATACTTACCAATCTAACTCAATGCTCTATTTTAACAGCTCCTTACTTAGTAGAATTTACTTATATTCGACTATAAATTATCTGTACTTTTCATTTTTCACATTTGAGAACAATCTGATCCCCTAAAATATCTCTGCAACATAAAATGTGCACTCTGGCCAGTGTGAGACTCAAAACCAATTGGTAGGCAGTGTTTTCTCTAGCTCTCCATCAGTGTCTAGCATCTATTTTGGGGAACAGAGATACACTGAGTCTAAGTATTTGATAGAGAAACTAATTAGGCTTTCGTAATTAGCTCCCATACTAAACCCTGTACTTCCAGATTGATCCAAAAGGAGGGCATCTCTGTAGGCATCTCTGTTCATGAATTAAACATTAATACTCATGAATTCATTCATGTAGTCACTCCAGAAACCTTTCCTCAGCTGCTATTCCAGGCACGTTACCTACTGTGTAAGGTGCTAGGTATATGTAGAGTAACTCGTTAAATCCTCACATGACTATGAAGTAGGTACTATTATGGTTCCTATTTTACAAGTAGAGCTTAGAGAAGGTATTTCCCAATGTCACAGAGCAACTAAGTAGCAGAGCTGGTCCAAAGTAACTCAGATAACAGGGACACCTTTAACTTAATCTTGAACTCAGGTAAGTGGCATTTAATCAAAACTCCTAGGCAGAGGATTGGTCAAACCTCAGGGCACTGTGGACACATAGGATTTTTAACGGGAATGTTTCTCTTATTAATCCACTGCACCACTGTACAGGGCACCAAATCTGGCCATTAACTGCCCAGTAACTCAGCACCTCTTTCTCAGGAACACCTAGAGTCAGGAACTGCTGTGACTTCCCAGGATCCCAAATACAATTCAGTAGAGTCTAATTTAAAAGCCTGGCGTTTTTAGTTATTTCAAAAACCTGTTCCAAATTCATTATCAGGACTCCAGTGTTAGTTATCCATAGCAGTTGGGCAGGTGCCTACAGCTCTGAGAACTGAGGGGACTCTCAGGAGAAGAGAGGCAGCCGCCTCCTTACCTAAGGCCATGCTAGGGCCTGGCCATAAGGAACTGCAGATCCCGTGAGCAGTTGGGGATAGCAGGCCTCAGAGAGGGCGACCCCCAGGATTTGAGGGTCAGGCTAGAAAATGCAGCCTATGCTATGAGGAATTAACATGAACTTGTTGGCTGCTTGCTCCATTATAAAGGGCAGTTCAATTCCAATCAAACCACGTTTTCTACATTCCTTTCCTTAGACCACTTAGGAGTCAAACAAAATTCCCCCACTAAAACTAAAACTAAACAAAATAACAAAAATTTGGCAGAAGGAATTCTCTTAACCAAGGAGTTGGTCACACTCCTTGAGGCCGGTTTTCCTCTCTGAAAACAGACCAAGCGATGCCAAGTATCTCCCTGGGAGGCCAGATGGAATGCAGCAAGCTGATTTCAGAAACTCAAACAAGCAGCAGCAACTAAGACAGAATTAATCAATTAATTAATTCAAGTTACTGTTTCCTGTCTGTTTGCTTGATTTTTAATCACAGAAGAGCTAAGGCAAAGGTCCTTTTGCTCCTGAGAACTCATTGAGAGTCTAAGCTAAGCCTCTTGGAGTGTTGCACCTGCTTTGGCCCACCAGCTGTCCAACCAGCGGTTTATACACGTTTCTAGCATTCATCGAACAGTGCCCTATTTCTTTATGATCACACCAGCTTTGGCTCTATGGAAGAAATTCAGAGCATAGAAGAAAGGTCATTATGAGTTGTATCAGGTGAATTAGAGCCATAGGGAGGAGAGGATCCATATTTTTTAAAAGATCCCCATGTAGTTCTAAAGTGCATCCCAGGCTAAGAAACACAAGTTTAGATGGTTTCAACCTGGGGAGGGGTTTCTAAGTAACTGGAACTCAGGTTGCATGCACAGGAGCTACTCTCTAGACTAGGACTGTCCAATAGAAATAAGCATCATGCATATAATTTTAAAATACTTAGATAACAGACGGAAAAAAGTGAAAAGTAAAAGGTTAATTAATTTTATGACTTATTTTATATAACCAAATACATTCAAAATGTTATCACTTCGACATATCAATATAAAAAATAATGGGATAGTCTATAATTTTTTCATTTTAAATCTTGGAAGTTTGGTGTGTATTTTACATGTACATATATATTTTATACTGGAGGTGAAGGCACACTTCTACCATGGGAGTATGTTTAAAGGAACATCCCCTGAGTGGGTATGGCTTTTACCTCCCTATTAGCTACTATTCCCAAATGGCTCTATGTACAGTAATAAAGGAAAAGATGTTTCATAGAGTCGCTAGAAGGGCCAGTAGATATTTGGTCCAACTCTTCTACCTATGAACAACAAAGGGACTGAGGCCCAAGGGTGGAAAGGCTTGTACTGATTGTACTGATATTTGTGGCAGCACACTCTGGAATCAAGCTGTTCTCATTATGTTGAAAGAGTCTGGTAGTTGAGAAGGTGGTGTCCGACCTAATTCTCCTTTTTCTTGACTAGCAAAGAAATATTTTCTCTAATGCTGAATAAAACAAAGAAACTGATCAGAAGCTTTACATTTTATGTTAAAATTAAAAATTCCTAATTTTCACTTTGTTGTTGTGGTTTTTTTTTTACTGTAGCAAGCTTTGTACAGTTTATCTGATGCCTCCTCAACCATCAGTTTCAGCACACACACAAAGAATGAGGTGGTTAAAGGGCCGAATTAACTCAGGAGTTTCTCAGTTGAATAGAGTGATTGATTTCCGGAACAATCCACACATCTGGAAGGAGCAATCAGAAGCTTCATTAACAAACTTGTGTTAAACAAAAGGGTGTCTGGGGTTTTAAAGGTCACTGGTTGGTTACACAAACCTCTTTAGTCTCTCATCTATTTTTCAAGAAAACAAGAGTCAGTGAAGGTCACTTAAACACTAATAGCAACCTGCCTGATATTCAGGAGCAGGTGGGAACAAAAAAGTCTTTCCCAAAAGAAAGACCCTTAGCAATGATCATCATGTGCTTCTCTAATAGGCAACTGCATACTAAAGAGGGCTGTGGGCTAATGTGTTTGGGTTCTTTTTGTTCCTTGCATTATTCTCTTGAATGGTTTGTGTTAGGGTTAATGTAGCCCCACGCAGTGCGGCTCCTTTATGGCTTGTCGCTGTTACACTTCATAACTGAGCAAATCGCCAAAACGGCACAGACACAATGATTCTGTCCTTGGTGCATTCAATCTTTGGGCACCTCTATACAGGGCACCTCTATGCTAGGCCCTCCAAGGGACGCAAAAGTAAAGGAGATATAACTTCCAGCCTCAAGATGCTTAGATGCATGAGAAGGGAACATAAAAATAGTTGAACAATATCAAAAAAAATCTACGTGTTCAAAGACATGTATATGCAATATTATAGGAGATACATTTTTTTACAGATTGATATCTGTATAATTTGTTTAGATCATTTTGACTAGATCCATGTGAGAAAGGGAGACACAGATGAGAGAGGGAGAAGAGACAGGCAGTTTGATAAACACTTGAAATCAGGGCTTAAGGATGGAAGCTTTGTTTCCATAGCAAGGGTTTTTTTTTTTCTTTTCTTTTCTTTATTCTGATTTAATTACACAGTTGTGAGAAAATCCCCATTTACCCAGAAAAGCAATGCATTGTTGTTTGTCCAATTTTACACTACCCAGTAGGAATCAGGTGTGAATTTTCACAAAAAAATTGTGAAAGACACCCTTCCCAATCAATGATACATTTCCAAGACATTTGAATGTTTGCACAGAGAAAGCAAGAGCATCTTCACTATGGGCTTGCACAGAGCCCAGTTAATCTGCTGCATTCAGGAGCCATACTGGGAAGATGCAAGCCAACAGTTAAGAGCAACAGGCACAGTGAAGGGCTGTTGATTTTAAGGACAGAGAAGCCTTTTCCTACAAGAAAGTCTAGGGCCTTGTTCTCTCCACCTCTTCCTCTTAACCTTGGAGCTGATAAGACTTTTAGGTTTTGCCCCTGGAGTATGCAAAGCTGGGAATATCAGAGATCACTGAAGTTTCTGTTTCTTACTTGTGGTGGAAGGGATGATAAGGATGGGTGTCAGATGAGGATGGGGTGAGTTTGGACAGCCAAACTGCAGAGGAGGAGCAATCTGGGTGACGGCAGTGGCTGGCAAACGGAGAGTGGGAGAAAAGCCTAAAGAACAGAGGATCCAGAGCCAGGAGATCCTACCGTTCCGGATGGTCACTCTGGCAAGCCCGTTAAAGAGGCTGAGCTAGAGTTCCTCTTTGGGGCTAAATACAATGCCCTGTCCCTGGAATAATCAGCACCCAGGAATTCGGGAGAATGAGAGGATGACATGGCAAATGTGAAGGAAGGATCTCAGGGATATCTGGCTTGCCCCGGCCAAGTTCCACCCCGCAAGAGTTTCTGCTCCCCTTTGTCTTTCTTAAGCCTGAGGCAGTAATGGGGACTGTGGGATAAATGTGCAGAGCGCTTTCTGAGCTCCCGCAGAGAACGGAATAATAGGGCTTTGCAAACGAAGGGCTTTAAAAGTCCTTAATCTCAAGAAATTTAATAATATTCGCAAACAGAAGTTTAAATGAAAAACTTGAAAGCAAAAAATGTCTGCTACATTAATAAAGCATTAGTGGACTGTAGTAAGGTTTTGATTTAATCTCTTTAGGAAGCCCTTAATGCGCTGCATCAAATACAAAGCTAATCTTGTTTCTTCTGAAACTCCACCTCAGCCAATTTGCTCACCCAGCCATGGAAAGAAACTGAAGCCTCCTCAAAATCTATTTTGTGCACTGGCAAACCAGTTGAAGTTCTCAGGTCTTATTTTATATCACATGCATCTCGCTTTGGACGCACAGCAATTATTTCACAGGTTAAACAGTCCTCTATTAATAGTCATGCTTGTAAGTCACAAAAGTTAAAGTCTTTTCCAATCTGCTGCCCACAGACATTACTTCTCTTCCTCCTCCAGGCTCCTCTCTCTTCCTCTCCTACTTCTTCCCATAATTTGTATATGCTCTGAGTCTACTTTTCTCCTGGGCACAAGCTGAAGGCTATACGTGTTCTCTTCTTTCATGTCTGGGTTATTTGCTCAGCTTCAAATAGCTCTTTTATTCTAGCTTCTCAAGCCTTCCTTGAACTGTCCTCAAACTCCTTGCTTTGGTCCCTGTGTGCTTCCAAATCAACCCATTCTCCTCCGCCATATGCAAAACCTCTTCCCCCATCTTTCATTATTTTATAAATTGTGCCAATGTGCTTATCTTTCAGCTTGGGCTAAACACAATGCATCACAAAAACTCTCCCATCAGGATAATCAAGAGAATTTTAGTAAATGGTCATAAAAAAAAGTTTTATATTCCTTTACCCACAGCCACTTGGAATGTCTCATCTGTACCACTGCCTCTGTACACTGGACAGGTTATAGAGTTGTCATCTAAAAGCTATACAGAATTGGGGGAAGTACCATTTTTTTACATCCATGAAAAGTGACCATCCTAACAAATAGGTTGTAACTGAATTCAGCTAAACTATCCTTATCTTTATAAAGTATATCAAAAGATGTCTGCAAATTTGATCCAAGAAATGGAAGTATATGTTAAAATCTCCAGTTTTAATAACTACTGGAGCAATGAAAGCTACTCATTAAATATGTTAAATACTGCTTTCCACATCTGAAAGTTTACTGAAGTTTATTATTACAATTAACAGTAACACTTCACAACTGTATAGCACATTAAATTTTATGACTGTTCATACAAATCTTCTCATTTGTCCTCACAACAACTGTGAGGGAGGCAGAGGAAATATTACTGTTCTTCTCATTTTACAGATAAGAGAATTGGTAATGAGATAAAGATTACCCAACTAATCAATAGATTAGATGTGAATCTAAGTTTTCTGCCTTCCTGTTCAACATGTGTGTTGCCAGTAAATACCAATGGGGTAAACTGTAATTATTCGGCACTCAATAATAAGATGTTTCCTTGTCTGCATAAACTGAACAGAATTACATCAGAGAACTGACCCTTAACTGATTGGGTGGAGGAAGAGAAAGAGGCTGAATATACAGAGGAAGAGATCTGTGCCCCCCAGGTCGAGTGTTCACCTGCTGCCATTACCATGAAACTAAATGAAACACTTTTGCTGCCTCATGGTTTCCTTTCTCTACACAAGAAGCCTAGTTTCTGGTATATTCAAATTAAATTAGAAGCTCATAACTTATGTAAGTTTCATTAAAATGAAAAGTGAGGCGGTTTCTTCTGAAGTGGCAGTTACTGTCCATTCTTCTATCTCAGTGTTTTATCTGCAAAGGAGCATGAAGTACCTCTTTAAGTGCATAAGACGTCATCATCCATCGTACTCTCTGCTCCCTGCTAATGGACTGTTGTCCAAAGAGAGGGAAATCAGAGTCCAGGGTGGGGATGAGATGTAGCCAAACAGGCCAAAGCACCAGTGGAAATTATGCTGCCTGGGGCCATTCTGCTCGTTCAAAAAGTTCTGCTCTTAGCGAAGGCACCTGGGCACAGCCATCTCGTCCCACTGCCAGCTGAGAGAGAACAAAGAACAAAGCCAGTACACCTAGCTTCACATGCAATCACTGTGCTGCTCTGCATGAAAAGGCAGGCCAACATGCAACTCATTCCAAAGTGATTCTTTATTCACCAGTCCAGGGACTTCCAAACTGAAAAAATGCAAAATCCAGCTCATCCCACCGTTTACCTAAATGAAGCTTTTTTCTATTGCATTTATTATTTTTCCTACTAAGGAAACACCTATGCTTTCATAGTAAAGAGTTTTGAAAATTCAGGAAAAGTGTATTATCTTTCCTTATATAAATGAATCTGTTTTTGCATTTGAAGCTTGCATGCTTTTTTCTTCAGCGCACTACCGGTAGGGCAAAGGCAAGGAACAGCTTTGAAACAGCAGGAACTCCAGCCCCAAGAGGAAAGGTAGAAAGAGCAGCAAATGCAGTGAATGCTGAAGGGGTAGGGAACTTCATCGTCAACATGGTACAATACCCATATGGCTCTTCTTTCCAGAACATTCCCAGTAGCAAATAGTCTGTTCTACTATCTCCATGAATACATGTACAGCTATGCCCACTCTTGTCCTAATTTTGCATTTAACCCTGGCATGGAGTGTTAATTACATGATCTTGAGTGATCACTGGGATATGTATTGATTGTATAAATCCATCAGGAATGTGAACATTCTCAAAACATAATGTTACACTGGATCCTGATCTTATTCAATTATAGAAAGCACGAATACACATCACATTTTCTTTACATTCTGCTGGGGATTATTATGTATATCACACTTCTCAGCCCATGTAGTGAACAAACTTATTAGCTAAAATCTGTAGGAAGAAAAATATCAAATTGCTGTATTTTCAAGTTTTCCTCTATTTGCACGTAGTGCTGTTCATTCCTAAGGCTGTGGCAGGGGAGAGGGACGTGAAGAGAGAAAGGATGTTTCAAGCTCACCTCTGCTTCACTCTGAGTAATGCACGTGATAAACACAATGCCTCAACCCCATTTAAGGTTCAGTTGTTCATACTTTTTCAGGCTCCCAGACTCCATATGAAATGGTATGTAAGTAAACTAGAGATATGAAAAAAAGAAAAGCAGATACTGAAGCTTTCAACAAAAGACGACACACGAGATGACTTTCCACCCTCTGCTTTGTTCCTCCCTGTGCCACCATGACCTAGTTTTCAGTGGGTGAAATACATTTGGTCAGAAGCACAGTTATCCCTGTAGTCCTCAGTGAAGCAGGTTTGGGGCATCTTCCAGCTGACTTAGACTGTCCGGAAACTCTGAGTGACTCAGCAATGCAATCTGACCATTAAGTGTCACAGGGTCAACAGAGGGGGGATATTTAGCTGTCAGACTGTGCAAGGCTCTGGTACTCTGGTGTCCTGGACTGTCAAGAGGAGGAAAACAAGGGTAACAGGCACCCAAATCACCAAATGGGAATAGCACAGGGACTAAGCTAGGCAAAAGGAAGAGTTAAATGGGAGAGGAGCTATCTTCAATGATTAAAAGGGCCATGCGTCAGCAGGAGGTGACTTGTCCCAGAATCAGTATGTGCATCCCAGGGAGAAAGATTGCAGTCCAATATGAGGCAGAACTAATAAACATGGCCAGACTGAACAGACTGTCCCGGGAAATACAGAGCTCCTCATTCCTAGGGGTGTTCAAGCAGAGGTAGGAGAAACCATTGATTGAGACTTCAAAATTGAGATACTGGATTGCACTAAATGGCCTTTAAGTGTTCTTCCCAACTCTGAGACTTATCATCTTCTCTGGTCCTCAGTCTCCATTGGAGTCCTAAGAGAAGTGCCAAAATCTTCCTATACTAAAAATGAGGTCTTTGCTGAGCTACAAGCCTACCTTCACCAACAGGTGGGCCTCTCTTGGTTGGTCTGGGAACACAGTTCACACAGTGTTGCAGGTAGCTCAACAAACCTCTGAGTCCCACCTAAGTGGGCTTGACCTAAGTCACTGACCGGCACCTGTGCAGATAGCCCCCATCCAACTAGTCTAGGAAGCTCCTCATAACCATCCCCACTCTTATCCTCTCACATTCAGGTGCCTCTTTGCTGGCACCCAGACCTCTGCAGGCAACAGCCAACTCCCATCTGCAGGATCCCTCGTGATGAAAAGCCTCTGCAGTGCACATGCTCCAACCCTCTTTCGCACAAATGCAGTTGCCCGATCAGCAGCCTCATCTGGTCCCCAGACCCGGTCTAGGCCGCCACGTGCCCTCCCCAAACCAAGTTACTACGTAGCTGGAAATGTCAGATCTGAACGAATCACAGACCACACGTTGGCTCTCTGCTATTGGTTTACCCCATCTGTAGTACATGCCACAGTCTGTACCTAGTATGCAGACCTGGGTACAAAAGAATCAAAATAATGCAAATACATCCCACCCGCTTTACCACCTGCATCCTGACACAGGCAGTAACCCTCTCACTTCCCAATGGAGATCAGCAACCAAATAGACTTCATCATCCTAGCCAGGAAACAGGCTTCTCCTGGACACTCGCTCCTAAAATCCTACACCCCAATCCTCGCTTTCACCACCCACAGGAAACAGTCTTCAGGGATCTCTGACATGTGAGAAAGGCAAACTGTTGATCATGACCCATCAGTGACACAGAACATTGCCAAGATATTTCTAATGGCATTTTCTGTGGCCTCACTTGAAATGCTGCTATCACCTCTTCCACTGCATCATAGCAAATCCCCGCAGTTGCTGAAACAAGATGCTCAGGATGTATTATGGAAGTCACTGGCAAGCACTCTTGCATATGGCATTTCCTGACTTCCTCAAGGTCTCCCTGGTGCCTCTTTCCCCCTTTACATCCAGGAAAATGAGTTTCTTCACACAATGGAGGCAAAAGCCTCCTTTTCTTACTCAGGTAATGGCAATTCAGAATACAATTCCAGTCTTTGCAATACGAAAACTGACAGTCCCAGGTGGTAGCACCCTTGGCCTTTCCTTCCCCAGCCCTGAATGTAGCTGCAGGGGCCCTAGGAAAAGGAGTCAGAGGGTCTTTCCCGTCTGCACCTCCTCCCCTCTCTTCTCCACCCTCTCACCATATCTGCATATCTTCGAGTTCCATCCAAGTGCCTTGCCTTGGTCCTTTTGACAGCAGTGAGATGTGCTGGTCTGGCTCTTGAAATTCCAAGGGCACTGATTTTCTGGCTCTAGGAGCCCCTGTGATGCCTGCTCTATAGTCATGGGCCACATCAACCTCACTGCTGAGCCCAGTGTTAGTCCCCAGGACACTAGGCAGGTGATTGCCTCCCAGACTCCATGCTGGGGAGGGTAATAAATAATCTTTTATATCTGTTTCAACCTTTTCTGATCACAAATACTTCCATGGGCATTTCAATCTGATTCTAACAGTTAGCCTTATCTGGGACTAAGGAGGGTGGGTGTAATGTCACTGCCATTTTACAGATAAGAAAATAAACACACAGAAGATGCCCATGTTGGAAGAATAAAGGGCGGAGTCAATATAAGGCACTGTTGAGTAATACTACTACTCAGAGTCCTAGTTCTACAACTATTATTGCTAAAACCAACAGCAGCAATAGTAGCTTATGAATACTATGTTTATGACTCCTGACAGAAAGAATTTAGTACACAATATTAGAAAAACAATGCTCCTAATTTAATTTTGTAACCAGTTAATTATTGTCTGGCAAGTATCTCCTTTGAACAGTATCAGCTACATAATTGTGGGACCCAGTGCAAATGTGGGACCCCTTTTTCAAAAATCAAGAATTTTAAGACCGAGAAAACAAAGCATTAAAGCAAACATGGAGGCCTTCTAAGCACAGAACCCTATGAGACTGTACAGGTCACAGGCCCATGAAGTTGGCCCTGCTTCTGAACCCAAGACATGCTTAAATCTAAGTATGACATTTAACTGTAGGAACAATTTACTGCCTCTCTTATTTTTGTCAATGCGTGAAAACTTTTGGTTTTGTTACCTCTTGTAAATCTCTTATTTCGTCAAGTGTCAGAATCAGAGATGTGCTATAATGCCTGGATGACAGTCTAGGTTTTTCTTCATTGATTCTTGAGGTAATGTACTTCCTGTGGAGTTTTCATTCATCTGGCTGACCCTCTTGAACACTGTATAAAACAAAAACTAGGAAAGCAGCTCCATCTCCATTCCTCCCTCTCAGTCAGCCAAAGATCCGTTGAATGTGTGAAAACTAAACTAAGCCATGACAAGGAGAAAGGCTCCCTCTGTGAGCCCACTTATAAAGAACAAACAGCGTCACGGAAGACACAGGCTCACCCAAGACAGTGCTAAGGGGTCTCACAACAGAGATGCCATAGCCCCACCCATCTCGATTCTTCCCTAGCCCTCCCACTTCCAAGCCAGGAAACACAGAAGAATGCTGAAAAACCCATCAAATGATAATTTAGATGAAATGTATAATGTACTGTTTGTTTATTTAAGTGTGCTATGATAAATTTTTAAAGGACAGTCACATTTTGTTTTTGTCATCACAGTAATACACAGAAATGATGTTTTCACTAGCTTGATGTCTGGAATTTGGTTGTCTGCCCTCCGTGGTGTTTTTTTCTTAGAAAATGGCTTACCATATTTAACCAATTCTAAGATGTGTATTTGCTTCACATTTTCACATCTCTGAAATTGAATGCTCCTTATATTCAATGGCATTTTACAGTCGCTGTCGGCCATCAGGCAGTTGAAAGGGACTTGTCATTGCCTGTGAATACTCAAATTGGCCATGTCTATCATAGTATCATTATATACAACAAAAAATTATTTCTAAACAGCTGAAAAAAAGCTCTCTCAGTAAGTACAAAATTAAAATTTTATGGATATGAAAGCATTACATTATAGTTTATTTGGAAGTGGTTTGTTCCATTAAAACATAATTACATA
Source organism: Phataginus tricuspis (assembly GCA_029783875.1). NCBI lineage: Eukaryota > Metazoa > Chordata > Mammalia > Pholidota > Manidae > Phataginus > Phataginus tricuspis. Next base: position 117,824,238 of record JAQQAC010016209.1, on the reverse strand, counting down.
AAAAAGCATCTCAAATGTGATGAAAAACTTCGTATCTTCAATTGAATGCAATATCCACCACTGACACTTTTGAAGAATTTGAAAAGCTTCACGTGCACCCACTGAGAAGCCTCCCAAAGTTCATACTGGGAAAATTTCTAGGTACTAATAAAGGACTACTTTTTAAATATCCTTAATGGAATATTGTTTTTTTACTTTTTCCTGCTTGCAACCCAACCTGGAAACCCAAACATTAATAAAAGAGACGAGCTACATCAGAATACCAATTAACTGGGCCAGATTAGTGGGCAAATCAATTTTCCCTGTAATCACGCTTTTGAAGAAAGCTAGAGAATTCCAATATAAGCTCTAGAGCAGCACTATCATCTAATACATATAATGCAAACCATATATGTAATTTTAATTTCCATGTTGCAACATTTTAAAAAGTTTAAGAAGCAAGTAAAATTAATTTTAACATTGTTATTTAACTCACTGTATCCAAAATACTATCATTTCAACATGCAATACATATAAAAACATCAATGAAGTACTTTACTTATGTTTGCCCTGTCTTTGAAACCTAATGTGTATTGTATTTTATAGTAATAACATATTGCAGTTCACACCAGCCACATTTCAAATGCTCAATAGCCACACATGGCTAGTGGCTCCCATATTGGACAATGTAGGTCTAGTCAATACATGCATTTATCAGCAAAACAAAGTATCCCTTTCCAGAACATTCTGCTCAGACATGATCAGTCACAGAAGCATTTGACAGAAATTCAAGAGTGGCAGTCAACAATATGGAGTAATGCTGCTGAACATAGTCTAGAACAGTGGTCTTCAAACGAGGCTATTGATACATGAATTCTTTTCAGTAAGTATGTGAACATGGAGTGTTTGCAGGGAATTCACTCTCAAAGTCTCAACTTCCATGTGTATTCTCACCTAAACCTGATATGCTTATGAATAACTTTTTTCCCACTTATGATTCGGCATTACTTTGCAGCTATTCTTAAAAATAATCACTTAAATATGTCGCTAACTGGAAAGAAAAGCACCTCCTAACTAAAATCCATATATACTGCTGATGCTGATTCTTTTAAATACAACTGGAATGTTTTCCTATACTACAAAATGTTCATACTGCTAAAATTTATACATAGAAATTGTATATGATTTCTTTCACATAAGGTACATCATTCAGTTAAAATAGTTAAAGCCTGTTTTCTCAGATTGTATCTTGAGATCTTTTTCAACTAAAGCCAATCCTTATTTCATTTTATAAATAATTACATGTTTCTACCCTCCATTATCAAAAATAAAATATGGTAGTTGCCAGACTAATTATTTTTTAGCTATATACACTTCTCTTTCATAAAATATGGTTGAAAAGGTTGATTCTGTGGTCTTATTAATGGATTTTTAAATTTTTATACATGATTCTTAGTAAATTATTTCCAGAAACCCAACACCAGAGTTCTGAAGTCACAGGCACACGTTTACCAAAGGAAGCTATGCCTGCCATCAGATTCCTTGTTTCATGCATGAATTATGTTAACTACATATTATATTAACTTAAAATTACATGTGAGAAACAAAATTATTTAATTTCTTAATTTATTTTGAAGTGGACAAAAATCTCATTATCATTTTACTCTATTTACTTTGTTAGTAAACTATTTAACAAGCAATGTTCCATAACTGATTTCTCTATGGTTATAATAATTCTCTTCAGAATGCATATTGATTCATTTTTTTCCATTGAAAAATGGAGTCAGACACTTTTCTGAAGGTAAAGCTCATTTGGCTGATTATTTTGATATGAAAATTGCCTTTGCTAATTACATTATATTAGAAATATATTTCTTAATGAAACTGCTGATTCAAATCTGCAGCCTCAAAGTTATATATTTAAATGATAATAAATTAAAGGCACTTTATCATAATCATTCTATTGGCTGAGGCATATTGATCTAAATATTTTTTATAGACTTAAAATAATGCCTCAAAATGAAAGTATAACAGATGTAGTAACTGCTTGCCAAATCTTGGTAAGGTCATTTTGGTAAACTTCTCAGAAACTCAGAAATAAATGATTCATAAACAAATCCTTTTATAAATTGGGACTTTTTGCCTTCACTGAATTAAACTGAGGCCTAATCAAGTTGTCTGTTAAAAATAAAAAGTTAAAAAAAATTAAAACATTACAAATTATTTTCAATAACATCACTATACGATTTTTAACCCGTGACTTGCACACTCATTCCATTCCCTTCTACTAATTTATAAGAACAAAGTCTCCTGAGTTCTTATATTTAGAAAAGTGAAAAGTAGGGATAATACTTATACTACACTCTGTCTTATTAGAAGTAAGTAATAGATTCATCCTCAGAGGCATGAACTAATTTGGAGGAAGATAAATAATCATATTCACCTATGGCATGCATTTCCAAATTCCAGTTTTCATTTTTAATAACTACTTATCAAAATGTATAATATTTTATATATTTTATACTGTTCTGATAAGCTGTTTATCACTATTAACTTAATGACAAAAAATTTAATACATAGAGGCTTAGAGTTTCAGCAAAATTTATTTCAATACATATATACTTTTTGCTGAGGTGTATGGTAGGGTGACCAATAAAAGGCCTTTAAACATAAAAATGTATTACTTAAAGATAAATTATGTGAGAGAAGTTGAATGGAATGGTAATTTCAAGGAGACAGTAAAATCATGTACATGTCTGACTGTTCCTGGTTTTTTCCTTATTTGCCTTTAAATTAACAGTAATAAGTGTCAAATTACTGGTAATTTTAGTTCCTTGAATGCATGCCAAAATGTGATCAATTCATTTTATTTAAAAGTATAAATATTTATAACATGCTGGAAATGATAACTCCACAAATACTTAAACTTATGATAAATTCCAGATCCTAACTGCAAGATGTGTGATGGGGTAGATAGTGTTTCAAAATTATTTTAGGCGGCCTATGATTAGAAAGTTTGAAGACCACTGCATCAGAACACAGTTTCAATGAAGCCCAGAGGAAAACTGAGCAGAGGAAAGGAAATTTAGGGAAAAAAATTCTTTTTCTTTTATTAGTGTTTTAAATTTCTGAACAAGGCAGAAAGCCCTATAATTTGATGTCTGCATAATAGCTGATTTGCCAGGGCAGTTACTCAACTCAACCTTGCAGTGGGTGAAATTTTAGGGATGTTTCTGAGCAATCCACAAATACTGTACTTACTCGATATGGTCACCAGGTGGCAAATGGGCACTGGGCAGGGAGCCCTCTTGCCCCCGCCAGCTGGCTCTCTCCAGCTCCCATCTCCTCCTGCAAAAAGGAAAAGGGTATGAGTCACGGTGACAACTGCAACAAACAACAATAGCTGGAAATATTTCCTTTAGGTCTTTCCATCTGTCAGGGACAATAATAATCCCTTATCATGGTCTCTGAAAATTTCAGAAATGGCCTTGTCTGCAAAGGTAATCTATTCTTCATGAATACCACTTGCAGAATATGAATACACCTCTACAATATAACGATGCAGTTTGACCACAAAACCCAAACCCTCTTCCAGCCAAGAACTTCAGAAGCTCTAGCAACACCAAAAAGCAGCAGCTGCAGCAGTAGCTCTGTCATTCCAAGCACAGGGCTAAATCATGCATTTTAATGAATCTTCAAACAGCTCTCAGATAGATGCTAGTATTACCCCCATGTTATGGATGAGAAAGCAGGAAAATGGCCCACTGAGCTAGTAAGTGCTGGAGCCAGGATGCAAACACAGGTTTGGTTTGTTTTGTTTTCAAATTCTAAAGTCATGCCCTTAAATATTATTACACTGTGTAATATCTCAGTAGTGTGTGTGTGTGTGCATCTATGCATCTATGTATCTTTCTGTATTTGGCTATGCATATTTACAGTTCTGTGCTTCCGTGTGATTCTACATCTGTGATTCTGTGCATGTGGAAGTATGTGTGCTTTTGGGTGTGTGTGCACATGTGCACGCCAGACCTTTTAGACATTTTTCTGGTAATTTCCACATCTGCTTTTATACAGTATAGTCACCAGAGGGAGCTCATTAATTTTCATTTTATCTTGAAGAGGCTAGGAAAAAGGTACTTAAAAGTCACAGCCTCCTTTGAAAAAGTGCTTGTGAGTTCTTTTACATGTGGTTGAATCTCTGCGTTTTCATAGGTATAAATCTGCGTGTGTCTCTATGTCTGTGCATGTGTAAGTTTGTGTTTCTGTTTGTAGCATAATTAAGTCCATGTATGCTTTTATATGTTGGGAGGTGTATATGTGTGTGTGCATTCGTATATTGGATGTACTTTTAGGACTTAATGCCATACAGGCAGAGGAGTACGTTTGTAGATCAGTGTGTGTATATGTTGACGTGTGATGTGTGTGTCCGTGCATATGTGCATGTGTGTGCCTGTGCATATGTCTGTATTTTTAGTGTGTTTAGGTCTGTGCTGTCTGTAGATATGTGTGTGCCTCTTACTTTTATATGCTGTGCACTTGTGCACTCCTGGGTGGGTATACCTGGCTTCTGTGTGTACATCTGCATGTGCAGTTATGTGTCTGAATATGCGTGTGCATTTACAGAGCTGTGTACAATGCCTGTAAGGGGGTTTGGAGTATGGCACCATATGAGTAGGCGAAGTCTTGTCCTCTTTGGGGGCAGTATCCATATACCTATGTAAGTCTATGGGATTGTACTTGTATATACGTGTATATCCCTGCATGAGTTCATGTGCATGAGACAGCATCTAGGTCTGTATGAACATGCTTAGTCCTGACATTTACTGCTTGCAAATATTCACCTGCATGAGTTACTGCACATTTGTGTGTCTGTGTGTACACAATAGCTGTGTGTGTGTATGTGTGTGTGTGTGTGTGTGTCTGAGTGGGAGTCTATGTGTCTGTACCCATACAGTCTTTCCTGTAAACCTCTTTATCTATGTCTAGGTGCTTCTATACTCACATGTCCATGCCTGGGTGTTCATCCACCTGCTCATCCACCTCTGTATGTGTATATCTGTGTGACCATCTTCATGTCTAAGGGGGCATATATGTGTGGGTCTGCATAAATCTGCATGAGAATGGCTAGCTATGGATGACTCTGGTGAATGAATCTGTGTGTCTGCGTGCACGTGTTTGTGCTGCTGAGTGTATGTGAGGACCTTATTTGCAGGGGAATTGTGCATGCCTGTGTGGACATGCATGTCTCTGTCCCTGGGTTGGTTTGTGCATGCCTCTGTGGAATGTATGCTCATCTGTCTTTGCATGCATACATATTATTGTACACACAAGTGTCAGTGCAAGGATACGTCTGTGAAGCTGTGCTGGACTCTGCTGGTGTGGGCACACCCATTTCTATGTCTGCATGCACTGCTCCAGAGACACACATGCTTCTGTGTGTATCTGTGTGCCTGTTTGTTCAGGTGTATGTTTGTGGGCCTCCATGTCTATCTGTACATCTGTGTGGAATGCCTGAATGTGTGTATCTGTATATATGCTTCTACATGCACCTGTGCAAGCCTCTGTGTCCATCTTTGTGAGTCTATGTGGGGGTGTGTCCATGCACATATCTGCCTCTGCACACACCTGTGTATCTGCATGGGCATGTTACTGTGAGTGCTCTTCTTGCACACCTGAGTGAGCCTCTGTGTGAGTGCAGCTGTGTTTGTCTGTGTTTAGATTTGTGTAGGTCTTTAGGCATGTGTCTATATGTGTGGGTATTTGCTTCTGCATAGGAAAGGTGTATCTCTCTAAGTGTATATACCACCGTCTAAGTGTGCATCTGCAAGTGGAGATCTCTTTGTTAGTCCATCTCTGTTTTGGCTGTGTGTGCATGTATATGTCCCCATGTACAAGTGCATTTATGTGTGCACAACTGTGTGCATGTGGATATTCCCATGCATACATGTTCATGCATGTGTGCACACATTTACTTGTTATGGTAAGCATAAGCATTTATGTGGCATGTGCAGGCATAAGCATGTTTAATATGTGTGTTTTAACAACAGCTATGTCTCTATGTGTATATGCTTGTGATTCCATGAACATGAAAATGCCAGTGGGTACATGTTTAAAACACATGCATCTACCTATGAATGAATCTCTATGTTCAGTGTTTGTGTGAATGTCTCCATGTCTCTGCATATCAGTAAAAACACATATACCACCATCTGCATATGGATGACTCTATGCCTCTATGGATATATGTATACACAGGAAAACACGTGTGGAATTTGTGTGCTTGTCTACATTTCTGCATAAATGTCTGGGAGTGTCTGAGAATCTGTGCCTCCTGAGCCTCTAGAAGCATTTATGTGTTTTTGTATGTATGTATGTGTGTGTATCTGTGTTTGTGTACCTTTGAGGTCATGAATCAGTACACACATCATCTGGATGCTTAAGTTGGCATATATATGTCTTGGCATGCTCTGCTGGGTCTATGCACGTGTAGAGTGTATATTTATGACTACACGGTGCTCTGTGCCTATGTACAGAACTGTAGGCACTTGTGTGTATTTGTGTGTATGCTTATGTGTATCTATGTGTACTTGAGATGACCACTGTTAGGACTCTGGGTTTATGTTCATATTTGTGCAAACAAATGTCTTTGGCTGTGGTTTAAGTGTCTGGGATTATGACACACCTGTAGGTCTGAGTCAGTGTAAACCTCTATGGCACTGTGTGTGTGTGTGTGTGTTTATTCTGGTGTGTATATACTTGTCTATGATGAATGTGGGTGTTTAGATGTGAGCACTCTCTTTAGGAAAGACTTCTCTGGCCATTTTCACGCCTGCTTTTCTAGGATACAGCCAGCAGAAGGGGCTCAAGATTTTCTTCCTATGCTTGAAGTAGCTGAGAAAATAAACATTAAAAACAGCCTCTTTGAAATATGTTGATTATTGATCCTGGTAACTATAGTATAATAACACAGGCTTTTTATAATCTGAAGACAAAAAGCTGGTGGCAGCTTAGTCTTCAAATCCCACTGCCACTGGGGACATTTCTGTCTGAGATCCCAGCATGTTCTTATCTTCCTGCTCACCTCTGGCCCAAGTCAGGGCCCACATGCTGCCTCCTCGGGGTCCAAAGTCCACACCATTGCGGAGGCCATATGGCCAGTAAGTGGCAGAGGCAGAATTCAAAAGCAGGCCTGACTGACACCAACATATTCCTTCTGCTCCACCATTGACCATTTCTACTATGGAATTTGCCAGGTCCCAGTGCCAGGAAGTGGTTTTCCCGGGACTGGGGGCCGGCACATCTACCTTCAAACACTGTACTCTGAATCTTTAGTCTTTCCTGAAATTATCTCACTTAATTCTTGGAGTGGCCTAAAAAGAAGTATTTTGTCCATGTTTACAAATGGGCATGCAGACGTAAAGAACTGAGGTTATTTGCCAAAGCTCTGTAGGTCCTCTCTTCATATGCTATGCAGCAACATATCGTGACAATTAAATGTGATAGAGTGAGTTTGTGCCTCATGAAGTGAATCTGAATGTTCTAGAGTGAGCATACATACTATGCTGCTTTTCTTAGTGTTGTGAAGCCTTCTGAGTATTGTATAGCAAGTCTGGTTATTATTAGAGGTGTCAGTGAAGTTTGGGGCAAGTCTGGGTGCTGTGGGGTGAATATGTGTGTCGTGGATCATCATGCCTTTCTGCGCACAGCTTGTTTCTGTGTTGTGGTATGAGTCTATGAGGACTGTGGGGCAAGTCTTGAGTGTTCTGGGCGAGTTTCTGGGTTAGGTGGCATGTTGCTGTGTAGATGTTGTGGGGTGAGTGTATATTGCAAGTTAGGTCTCTGGCTGTAGAGCTAATCTCTGTGCTGTCGTGTGAGGCTGGATGGGGTGGAGAAAATCTTTTTGTTACAGAAGAAGTCTCTCTGGATTAGTGGGTTGATTCTATGTGTTTTGTGGTTATAAGTCTTATGTTGTGGGTGAGTCTGTCTAAAGGGAGGTAGGTCTAGGTGTTTGGGGGTATGTGGGCTGTGTGAAGTTGGTGAATTTTAGGTCCTATGAGTGAGTTTCCTGTGCTGTCAGTCTGACTATTATGACTGAACTTGTTTTCTACATTAAGGCTATGGATTGTGTGCTGTCTCTATGAATTATGAGCCCTGTGAGTCCTGAGCATCTGGTTTGGAGTGCCTGTGCTTTGTGAGAGTCTGAGGGTTGTAACTTAAGGGCTGTATTTTTTGAATGCACTAGTGGGAAAGTCTATGGATGGTGGAACACATCTTCACATTGTCGGGCATGTCCAGGTGCTGTGCTCTTCCATTGAAGCCTGTACACTGTGGAGTATATCTTAGAGTAGTAGGGTGAGACTATGTGTCATGGATTATTTAGAGATTCTCTAGTATATTGTTGTCTCATTGGTCCAGTCTTTGCATTGTAAGGTGTGCCTGTGCCTCATGGGGAATCTATGTGGGTTTTTTTTTTAAAGGGTGGAGTCCCTCAGGTGGGGTTGTATGTGTACACAGTATGACATTTCTGGAGGTTGCGTTCCAATCCTGTGCATTGTGGGGCAAGTTTGTATGATACAGGCTGATTTGGAAAGTGTGTTCTAGTGTTGTAGAGAGTGTGGTTATTAAGTGCAAGTCTGGGTGTAGGGGAGCTTTTGTGTGTGCTGTGGGACTATCTGTGTGCTGTAAGGTGTATCTGCGTTATGGCGTAATTCTGTGTATTTGGGGGTATGCCAGTGTGTAACTGTACATGTCTTGAGTTTGGGATCCTTGTGGCGGGTGATTTGTTTTGTGGGGTGCATTTGTGTGGCAAGGCATGTCTATGCATCACAGGATGTGTCTCTCAGTGGTGGGGCAAGTCTGTATATTGTGTGGCTCGCCTATAATATTGTGGAATTATGGAACATGTGTTGCTTCAGTGGGGTGATGTGACATTCTGATGAGGTTGTGTGTGTGTAGGAGAGTCTGAGTGTCGTGGTGCACTGTGGGGAGAACCTGATAGGGGTTTGCTGTGATTTGATTCTAGGTGTTTTGGAGTGAATTTGCATTTGGGAGAAAGTCTGAGCATGCTGTGGCCATTCTGGGACTGTGGGGAGTGTGTGTGCATTTTCAGGGTGCTTTTACATTGTACCATCATCTTTTCATTTGAAAGCTTTGCCCAGGTGTGTGCCTTCTGCCTTGTGGGGCAAGGCGATGTGTAAAGCATGTCTGCTGAGGAGCACAACTGTACAATATGAAGTGTCTTCATCCTGTGGGGTAAGTCTGTGTGTCCTAGGGCAATTCTGAGGGTTGGGAGCCATGTTTTCTGTGTGGGGTATTTGCCTCATAGAGTGACTACATGTATTTTGGGGTGAATCTATGCATCATGATGCAATTTTGTGTTTGGGGGGAGAAACCTTTGTGTCATAGTCTACATCTGTCCACAGTAAGTTGGCTGTATCTAGGAACTGTGGAGTGAGTTTATGCATTTTAGGTCATGTCATTGTGTGGCAATAGCGTGACGTGGGGGTATGGCTGGATGTTTGCAGCCTACTCTTATCATCAGGGCAGTTTGTAGAGTAACGGTTTGCATTTTAGGGAGATTTTTGCATTGTGGAACATCATGTCTTTGTGTTATGGGGTAAGTCTGGGCATTGTGGGGCAAGTCTGTTCATTGAAAGTTCATAGTAAATGTTATGAGGCATTTCTGTAGTATCATGGTGCAAGACTGAGTTTGAGGCAAATTCAGGTGTTATAGTAATATTGGATGCCTTATGGAGCAAGTCTTAGCAATTTTTGGAGAAGTTTTGCATTGTGAGGTAAATTTGTGGATGGTGATGGGATTCCATGGGCTGTGGTGGGAGTCTTTTGTAATGGAGCATGTGTGACGTAAGTGGGTCTAGGTTCTGAGAGGTGAGTGTGGGAGTTATGAGAGAGTCTGGGCATTGGGAGGCTCATGTGCAGATTGTGGAGCGGTTCTGGGAGTTGTGAATGTCTGTGTGTCTGAGGGCCTGTCTGGTGGTTGTGATGCATCACAGGTTGTGTTTCTGTAGCCAAGTCTCTGGGGTAACACTGTGTGTAGGGTAAAAGTCTGTGCACTGTAGGATGAATTTAGAAGTTGTGTAAAATTCTATGCATTTGGGGCAAGTCTCTGTTCTATGGTGCTTTGTAGAGCTACTGGACAACCCTCTGCTGGCGGGGGAGGGGTGACTGCATGTGTCTGAGGACGTGACTGGACAGTGTGGAGAAGCCCATTCATCATGGAATATAAGTTTATGAGAAATGTTTGTAAGTTGTTACACATTACTGTGTGTTTGTGGGGAGTCTACACCTCATGAAGCATATTTGTGTATTGTGGGGTGCATACAGGAGCTGGGGGAGAAGCTGTCCATTTTGGCAGAGTGTGTGTTTTTATGCAATTTGGAGCACTGTGAGGTGAGTCTAGACGTTGTAGAGAGTGCTTTGTGTTACTGGATCCTGTGCATTGTTTTGTGAGTATCTAAGTTGTGGTTGTTGTGTATACGTTGTAATGTGTGTATGGCACTGTGAGATAAATGTGAGTCATGAATCGATTCTGTCATGTTGTGTCTGATGCAAGGTGGGTTTGTGTATTTTGGGCTCAGTGTGACTGTTTGGTGCAGATTTGGGAATGGTGTAGCAAGGGTGTGGTGGAATGAGACTTTGTTCTCTTGGGTAGGCCTGTGGGTTGTTGGTTGTGGCTGTGCATTATGAGGCACTTCTGTACTTTGTGGGGCAACTCAAACTCTTGGGTGCTGAGTTAGAGTGCTGCTGTTACTTTCTATCCATTGCAGGGCCACTATAGGCTTGGTGAGGGTGTTTCTATGGGGGTATAACGTCATGTTTTAATGTGTTTTGGCAGCTATCTTTACAGCCTGTGTGTGGTACTGTGAGTTTGAGATTCTGGGTCAAATCCCTGTATTTTGAGGCAAGCCTGGGATTTGTGGACTTAGTGTGGTATGCAGCAGAAGTGTGTGTTAGGCTAATCTGTTTCTTGAATAGTGAGCTGATGTGCTGTGATGTAATCCTGTCTGTCATGAGAGGACTCTGTATCTGGGAACACATCTATAAATTGTAGGGTGTTTCTACATGTTGTAGTGCATGTGTGTGCACTGCTTGGGCAAATATTCACACCATGGCATATGAGTGTTAATTTGAGGATGGGTCTATATATCGTAGGATGGATTGTGTCTTGTGTTGTTATTCCATTCTTTGTTGGGAAAGGTGGTTGAGTGTTGTCATTGACCCCAAGTATTTTTGAATCAGTCTTTGTGCTGAGGGCTGTGTGTATGTAAAAACATGTGTATGTGGGTTTTGTGTCAACTCTGATTATTGTGTGGCACATCTATGTGCCATGAGTTGATCCTATGCAATGTGTGGGGAATCTGTAGGCCCAGGGGTTATGTCATATTCTCTGGTCTGGGCCTATGAGTTGTGGGCACTCTTGGCATTATATCTAGTAATTGTAAATAATGTTTGGATGACTGTGTCATGGGGGAAGAGATCAATATTAGGGCATGTTTCTGCATTGTAGGAAGAGTCTTGTGACATGAGCTGGGTCTCCCCATTGTGACTTGATTATGTGTATTGTGGGGAATATGGTGCTTTGTGGTATGATTCTGTGCTTTTGGGGAAGAGTCTGCATTGTGCATTTGTCTGTGCATTAGGATTTTTGCATTTCTGTATGATGTGCAATGAGCTCACCGCTGCTGGGTGAATCTGGGTGATAGATTCTGGATGGGTATTGCAGAATATGTCTTTGTGCTGCAGGACAGGTCTTGGTGCTTTATGGCTCCTGTTTTCCTTGTCAGACAGGTGTTCCCTCTCACTGCAAGGTGAGGGTGTTGCAAGGCATATCTTGGCTGTAGGGCATGTCTGTGCACCACAGCACAGCTGTGTGGTTTTGAGGCAAGTGTGTGTTGTGCTTAATGATATGCTGTCCTTCTGGACAGTGTGGAGTGGATCTGGGTGTCACAGTGTGATTGTGGATGCTGTGGCACATTTCTGTGCGTTCTAGAATATGCCTTTGTGTTTAGGGACAAGTCTAGGGAGTGTAGTATTAGATCAGACTAGTGGGATGAACTTGTGTTTCATGGGATAAGTCTGTGCATTGGGGAGGACTGAGACTGTAATGAGGCATGTTTGTGCTGCATACGAGTGTTTTGACATTTGTCTGCATTGTGGAGCATGTCTATGCATTGTATGGTGTGTCCAGGTATGGCTGGGCAAGCCTGTGAGTTGAGGGGCATATCTATGCAGTATAGGGCCTCTCAAGTGGAAATGTAGGGAGAATGCTTTGCAGAGAGCCTGGCTGTTGTGGTTCTAGGGCTTTGATTGTGGAGCAGCTGTGCCTATTGTGATGCAAATCAGCAAATCAGTATCAGGAACAAGAGTTCCTCCTGCTTTGTGATTCAGCCTGTGCACCGCAGAAGAGTCTGTGTGTTGCCTGGATGCCTTGTGTTATGAGGCAAGTCAACGCATTGTCAGGTTTATCCGTGTTTTGTTGGGGTTTATGCTTTGTATTGTACACCATGGCTGTGCTGTGTGATGAATGTGTGCATTGGCGGCAGTCTGGGCTTTGTGGAGCATACCTTGGCCCTGTGTTATTATTATGTGCATTATGGGGTGGGCTTGTGGGTCTACAAAGTGTGAACACAGCATGACAAGTCTATGTTGTGGGGCATGTTTGTGGATTGTAGAGTAATCTGTGAGCAGTGAGTTGAGTCTGGATGTTCTGATGTGTGCGTGGTAATGCAGGCAGACATTTGCATCATAAGAGATGTCAATGCATGATGGGGCATGTCTGAAGATCATGGGAGAAGTCTGTGGTTATATATATATATATATATATAGGCTTTATTTGAATGGTATGGGTCCTGCATGTCTGTTTGGGGACCATGTGGAGACAACAAAAGGTGTCTGGGGCCTTTGCATTATAATGTAATTCTGTTCCCTTTTAGGGGCTGGGGGCTGTGTACTGTAGATGTCTGGGTATTGTGAGGCTAGACTGTGCCCAGTGGGGCAAGCCCCTGTGTTGTGATGCCGTTCCCCACTTTGTGGGAGGAGTGTGCACTGTGAGCAGGTGTGTACACTGGCACATGTCCAGGTATTATGTATCGGGTCTCTGTGTTGGATGGTTTTCTGTATGTTGCAGGCCAAGTCTTGTTACTGTGAAATGAAGGTATTTACTGGGTTGTTTCTCAATGTTTCTGGTTAAGTCTTTGTGTGGAGCCAGTGTGTATGTGTTATGTGCCTAGTATAGGCATCATGGAGCACGTCTACTTTGTCATATGCCTGTGTACACTGAAGATCATGTTTGTGGCAAATGGGACAATCCCTGGGCTGTGGGACAAGCCTGTGTGTTGTAGAGCAAGCTTGGATCCTGTGAAGAGATTTTTGTGCATTATTCAGTGAGTCTGTGCATTGTGGGCAAGTTGGGGTGTACGGGCGATATTTGTGGGTTTTGAGAGGGATGGTGTGATGCAATTCTGTGTGTCATAGAAGTCTGTGTGTTGTGGATGGTTTCTAGAGATTTTAAAGTGAGTTCTTTGTGTTCTGTGGCCAATGCTCTGTGGTACATTACAGAGCATGTATACATATATGATAGCATTCAGCTGAATGGGCTGAGTCTCCACATGGATAAGCTTCTATATCATGGGTATGTTTGTGTGCAGATGTCTGTGTAATGTATAAGTGTTGTGTGACGAGTCTCAGTGTTATGCAGAGACAAGGTGTGCTAGATGCTCCTGGGTGCTGTCGGCTAAGTATGGTCAATATTGGAATCGTAAGGAAGGGTTGGAAGTGTGAGCTGTGATGTGGCTCTGGCTTTCTGGGGGTATACTATACATGCTGTGGATTAGCTCGGATGGTTGTAGATTACTTCTTACCATTAGGATCCAGTTCCATGTGTAGAAACAACAACAGTAACAACAACAACAAGATCAGCTAACATTGACAACACTAATTCCGTGCCAGACCCTGTTCTAAACACTTTACAGGCATTATAATTCCCAATTTATACCTGAGAAAAGGCACAGAGAGGTTAATAAACCTTCCCAAGGTCACACAATGATAAGTGATAAGTGGGATTGGAACCCAGTGAGTCTGAACCTTAAGTGTAAGCTTTTAACCACAATCTATACCGCCCCCTTTTGGGGGTGTGTTTTGCTTTGTGGCAGGTCTCTGGGCCTTGTGGGGTATGTCTAGGTGTTGTGGCTTGTCTTGGGTTGCAGAGCACCCAGGGACTGAAAAATTTACCCAAGGATTGTGGGGCTTATCTGTGAATTGAGGGACCGGGTGTTGTTCAGAGGGCATTGTTTTAAATCAAGTTTGGAAATCAAGGTGCAAATGTTTGCACTGTGTGGCAAGGCCTTCTGCTGTGGGCCCACCGTGTGAACTGTGCGGCAAGCCTCTGCTCTAAAGGGAAGATGTGTGGTGATGTGATTTTGTGAGCTGTCAGAGAATTTTGTGTGTTTACAAGAGCATCTATTTTGAAAGGTATGTTTATGTGTTATGAGTGTTGTCCCTGGATTATGGCATGTCTCTGCACCTTGCAGAATGAGTCAGTATTGTTGTCCAAGTCTGTGCTCTATCAGGGATGTCTGTAAATCGTGATCCAATTCTGCAGGTCCTGGGGGAGCCATGTTGCTGTGAAAAGTTTGTCTACACTGTACAGGTGCCCAGGTATTCTGAGGCTGATCATTACCAAGGGGGTGTTCTGCACACTGTAGGGTGCCTGTGTGTGTGTGTGTGTGTGTGTGTGTGTGTGTGTGTGTGTGTGTGTGCATGGACTATGTCTGAGCATTTGGGAGCCTCTCTGTGCTCATGGGAAACATCTTGCTGCTGTGCAGCATGTTTGTGCATTGGAGGCAAGTGGGTATTTTGCGGGTGGAGGGGTTTGTGCATCACAGAGCAAAGGTTTGTGCACTGCAACGCTGAGCATTGTGAAGCTCCTCTGTACATATTAAAGCACCTCTAGGTGTCTTGGGAGATGTAATATGTATTATGGAGTGTTCTGTGTATTTGTGAGGCCATCTGAGTTTATGGGGAAAGGACTTATATTGTGTGTTAGTTTGTGTGTTATAATGCAATTCCATGCTTCGTACAGGGCATGTCTGTGCATGCTAACTTGCTCTGGAGCAGGTCTATGGACTGTAGAACATGTGCAGGTGCCTCTACATGAGTCTGTGTATTGCAGTGAGCCTGTGTTGGAGCCACCCCTGAATTGTTGGGTGAATCTGTGTGTTGCAGGATGAGACTTAGTATCATGGTACAAGTGTTGGAACATAGTACAATTTAGGAGCATGAATTCAGAAGCCTGTTTGTGAATATCAGATATATCCACACATTATGGGACAAAAATCTGTGTGGCTATGTGTGTTTGTGTAATATAGGGCACAGTGCTGAGTTGGTATGTGTGTGTGTGTGTGTGTGTGTTGTGAGTCTGTGCTTTGTGGGAGGAAGCTGGGTGTTATGCATCCAATCTGGATTTTGTGGGATTAATCTGTGTATGATGGAGCTACCCTGTGCATTGTAAAGCAAATTCTTAAATGTGATGCAGTTGTGTGTGTTGTGAGTGACATCTGATTTAAGTTCTCTCTGTGCTCTGTAGGGTGTGTTGGTGTTGTGGTGGTGTGCCATGTGCTCTAGAGTGTTTCTCAATGTTCTTGGACCAGTCTATATATGATGTGGTGAATTTTGGTGTTTTTGGATGGTTCTAGGTATTTGGAGTAGGCCCTTTTCGCTTTAGGACTAATGGTGGTGGGGGGTGGTGATAGTAATATAAATTAACAATTGAAATAGTTCCTAGGCGCCAGGCACTGTACTAAGCACTTAACATATGCCAACTCATTTAATACTCACATGAAACCCTTTGAATAAGTGCTACTGTTACCTTTGTTTTACAGATGAGCAAACTAAAGAACAGAGAAATATACTTACCCAAGGTGACATCTAGAAATGGCAGAACCTGGATTCAAACTCAGGTAGTCTGGATCCAGACGCCTTGCTATTAACCATTACGTAAGCTTCACCTCTGTTGTGGGCCAGAGTTGTAGCTCCACAGTATGATAAAGCCTATTTGTAGGCTCTGATGGAAATCTTTGCCTTGCACAGATGACATGTGTTGTGTTTCTACACACTGGGGAACGTTTCTGTGCACTGTAGGTGCCCCATCTTAGAATAAGTCTGTGTTGTGATGTGGTTCTGGGCACTGAGGAAGAAATCTGTGTGTTTACAGGCATGCCTGGAATTGTAAGTTTTGTGGGTATGCTTATGTCATGGGGCAAGTCTACACCCTGAAGGGCTTGTCTGTCCATTTTGGATGAGTCTCCGCGTTCAGTGGTGTTTATATGTATTGTGGGGCGACTATGTATATTGATGGGTGAATCTGTGCACTTTGGTGCATTTCTGTGAATGTCTGAGCCTGTCTCATTCATGGGCAGCAGCGTGAATAATGGAAGCAGTCTGCGTGCTTTGAGGAAAATCTGGGAATCATACAGCAAATGGTTGCACATGTCTTGGGGCCTGTGTTTGCACTGTGTAATCACCATAGGGAGTGAGGGAATCTGTATTGCATGTGTGTGTTGTGACACAGTTCTGTGCACCATGGGGGTGGAGTGTTGTGCTGTGTGCTGTGTCTATGTTGTGTATCACAGCTATGTTGTAAGATGAGTGACGGTATTCTGGATCATGTCTGTGTCTGGGCCCTGACAGGTGGGTCTGTGTGGCCAGAGGGCTGGATCTGAACACTTTGGAGAAAGACTAGATTGTCAGTCGTGGGGCCAAGCATCGGGCTGTGATGCAGTGCTGTGCCTTGTGAGTTGTGTATTTATCACAGTGTGTCTGAGGAATTGGGGTGTGTTTGTTGATACAGGGCTGCCAGGTGTGTTGTGGGGTAACTGTATGTTTGGCAGAGGTCTGGATGACGTAGGGCAAATGAGGGCACCATGGTAAATTATCTACATGGTACGGTAACTGTGTTTGTTGTGAAATGAATTGCTGTGTTGTAGGTAAATTTTTTGTGTTGTGGTGCAGTCCTGTGCATCATAGGGGGTTATGTGTGCCCTAAGATACACTATAGCATCTCTATGTTGTGGCATGAGCTTGTCCAAGTGCTGTGGGGACAGTCTGTGTACTATGGGTCTAATCTGTGTTTCTAGGGGCATGTCCTTGTGCTGTTGGGAGGGTCTGTCTTGGGAAGAGGCTGTGCATCATGCAGCCAGTCTGTCCAAGCTGGGGAGGGTCTGTATGCCATGGGTGCCTGTGTCCTGTGGAGACAGTCTGTGTTTGTGGGGTAAGTCTGTATGCTATTGGGAGAATTGGTGTATGGTGGGAAGACTCTCTGAGCCATGGGTTTACTCTGTGTTTTATGGAATGAGTCTGGGTGTTGTTTGAGTCCTATGGGGCAAGTCTGTGTCCTTTTGGCGTGGTTGGGGTCCTGTGGTGCTTCTCTGTGTGCCATGGGCATGTCTATGTCTAGTGGGAGACTCTTTGTGTCTCTCTCTGTGCACTCTGGAGTGAGTGTGCATGCTGGGGGGCAAGTCTGTGTGATGCAGGGCAAGGCCATGTGCCGTGAAGCAGGTCTGCATGCTCTAGGGAGTGTCTGGGTGCCATGGCATGAGTATTCAAGCTTGGCGGGAGTCATGAGTTCTGCTGCAGGATGTGCCTGTATGTCCTGGTGAGGGTCTATGTGGTGGGAGGGGAGAATCTCAGCTATGGGTTTCATCTGTCAGGCACTGGGAATCTGCGTACTGTGGGGAGAATCTGGGCTGTGAGGAGTGTTTATATGCCATGGGTAGAGCCCCTGTTTGGTGGTGCAGATTGCATGCCACGGAAGCATTTGTGTGCTGTAGAGCGAGTCTTTTTGCCTTGAGAAATGGGTGCTCCTGGTAGAATCTGTGCTGTGGGGTGAATGTGTGTACTCTAGACAGACTCTGTGTGCCAGGAGAAGGGTCTGGGTGATGTGGGGACAGTTGGTAATGTCGGGATTGTCTGTGTATCATGGTTAGTCTTTATGGCAGGGTGCCTCTCGGTGAGTCAGAGCGATATGGGGAATGTCTGTGTGCCTTAGGGGCAAATGTATGTTTATGTTATTTGTCCAGGGGACATTAGAGGGTGAGTTTGTACATTGCAGCAGAAGTCTCTTTCAGGGCAAATCTCCTTTAATGTCTACAAACAATAGCCAACAATTATGCAATGGTTACTGTGTAGCAGACACTGTTCTCAAGGTGCTATTATTATCCTCATTTCATATATCAGGAAACTAACTACTGTACTATGGTCATGCAACTAGCAACTGGAGGAGGTTTAAAACCACGCACTTTTTTTCCTGTACCCACACTATCATGAATCCCCTTGGGGCCCTGCAGGCAGTAGTGGCCTCCAAGATTCAGAAGACTGCGTGGTCACTGGTGGACATAGGGAGAGCAGCGAATTTGTGAGGAAGAAACTGGCAGTGGCTCAAAGCCTTCAGAAGATAAAAAAAAAATGCAATGCTCTATATAAAATAAAGGTGGCAGTCTTGCCTAGAAAAACTGACATCATGACTGCAGAACAGCTCCTTCAGCGACTGGGCCCCAAGACCCCTCCCTTGCCTCCACAGTTGCATTCTGCCACTGCAGAAGAGAGAATGCGCATGCCCTGGCAAGCTGCCGTTGCTAGGGAAACCAGCTTCAGTCATAAACAGATCACAGCATAAAGCGGCAAGTCAAGAAATGACTAGGGCCATGGTTGTGAGCCAAAGAAGCCCCTTGTAATAAGAGTGGGCAAGGCATCCTCCCACCCACGTCCCCTTTTTCTCTTCCAGAATCAGTAACAGCTAGAGGCCAGAGTCAAAATCAATAGAGAAAGAAGGCTGTGTTGGGGATGGGAATGAGGGAATCGACAGTGGGTGGCAGGTGATTTTAATAATCAAGTATTTCTGTGAGTTCCATTTAACCCATATCCCACTCAAACACTCCATGTTTTATGCTCCAGCCTTCCACCTGCAGTGAAAAGAGGTGAATCACTGGGGTGTGTACCTACCTGCAAGAGATGGTGGCCTTAATGGCATGGACTGAGACTCACCCTACCTCCTTTAAATCCCTAGATCAGGCTCCTGCCAGCAACAGGCTGACAAACATTATTTCTTTCTGCTCCTTACACATTTCTTACATTTCCCTCTTACACCATTCTAGAAAATTCCAGGAAATGAATCCAGACAGCTTTAATTCTCCGAGTACCTGAGGAGTAGAAAAAGAGATTGAAAGAGTAACACTAACCACAGGGATAAGTTTTGAACACACAGAATGTCAGGTGTGTCTAAGAGGAACAGCACATCTGGAACAGTGGTTTTATGTATTCAGATTCCCCCATTTTAACTTGTAAAAAGCATCTGGTAATAACAAAAGTTTTAAATATTCAAAATTTTAAACTCATTTTTGAAAACCACTGCCCTTACGCTGCACGTGCCTAGATCCTTGAAAGACACAAGCATGCACACGATGCTCTAGGATGCTGCCAGAAGCTGCAGCAAAGGAGGAGGACTACTGTGGACTGTAACCCCTCTTGGGCAGAGAGAAAATGGCCGACCTGTGGATGCTACACCCTATCTAATGAGAGACCACCTGTTGCCATTTCAAATCAGTGGAAGAAGGTTGGATTATTCAATAAATGATGACCTATTTGAAAAAAAAACAAAATTAGATCCTACTTCATAACATATACCGAAACAAATTCCAGATGAATTAGAGTTCATTGTAAAAAATGAAGAAATGAAACGACAAGGAAAAAAATACAGGTGAATATACTCATCAAAGGATAGAAATCATAAAATCAAAAACTGATAGCTGTGGACATCTAAAAATGTAAGGATGCAACATGTTTTTAAAAACCAGCATAAATGATTTAAAAAATTAATAGGCAAACAACTGGAAAATAATGTTTTTACCACATATGATAAATAAATTAGGTGGTATGTATGGGGGGGGAGAGAAACCTTAAACTGATTCATACCATTTCATCCAAGAAATTCCACATCTACGAATTTGTCTTAGAAGAAAAAAAAAACAGAAAAACACACATAGGTTTATATTGAAAGTTATCCCTTAAATTATAACAGCAAAAATTGCACATATGAACGAACATTCAATAATTAGACATTTAGTGGAACACCTGTATGATCAAAAACAAAACATTGCATTCTTGTGGACTACTTAAAAGTATGGGAAATTGCTCCCAATATATTGCTTAATGATTAAAGAAGGCTGAACGCTATGTGTACATATAGTCTTCATTTTGTATATAAATATATATTTTTATACATTTATTTGATTGTATTCAGAAAACAGGGACTGACAGTAATTATGTTAACAGTAATTATCTCTAGGTTCTGGGATTATGGGTAATTTTTATAATCATCTTTAGGTTTTTCTAAATTTTCTACACTGACTAGGTGATATTTTTATAATAGAGGGGAAAGACAGAATTTTTAACAAGACTAATGTTAATAAGTTCTATAAAAGCAGTGGAAGCACAGAAAAGAAAGTCTAGGAATAAAGACAATAAAAAGAAAAGACTAAATATACCTATGAATAGCGATGGAAGACCAAGCCAAACAAACTCAGTATGTACTACATAACGATTACACATGCTCTGCGTGTTAGTAGGTACACAATTTCTTATACAAGATGGACTCCTGGAAGACTGTCTTCTCTACACTAGAGACTGGTCACATGTCCCTGGTCGCGTCAGTCATTCTCTTTGCCGCAGTGCTCTGTTCAACGCCCCTTCCCCCTGCAAAACATGCTACCAGCAGACATTTTCAGCTTGGAAAAAATGGCCCATCTTGGGGACTTCCTTTTAAGCTTTTTCCTTCTTATTTTTCCTCCCTGATTGCTGTTTCGTCATCTAACTCAAACATCTACTTATCTTTTTTCTCCTTTCTTCCTGTTGAAGTGTCAAAACAATCTGAATTTCAAACACATAAAAAAAACATCACTTCAGCTTTTTTTTCTCTTTTTTTCTTGCAGAAACAGATCTACAAAAGCGATTTCCAGGTAAAAGGAGATGCAAAAGCGTACACATTCTAGGGACATTTCAGAAACAAATATAAAAGCTTTGTTGATGGGAATCTCTGCTATCCTTCTCACATCCCTTTTCAAATAAAGAATCACTGGACTATCCTGTCTTTACAAATTCATATCTACAAATGCAAATGAATTATTTTTAAAATAAAGGCACAATCAAAATATTCATTATTTCTTTTTCATGATTTTTCATCCTAAAGCCAAATTTTCATTTTTCCCCTTCAATATATGTTCATCTCCTACATGAAGCAATTAATCTGAACATTACAGGCTGCCTCTTTTCCTTTTCTCTCCTGTGCAGACATCGGTCCCATGGTTTTCTTAATTTAAAAAAATGAGGCATGGTATCTTTTTCCCCACTATGCAATAACATTTTTCTCATGCTCTCTTCGTATTGTGAAAGGAAATCAGATCTGAGAACATCTTGAACCATAACCCATTTCATCACTTCTAATCCAAACATCGTAAAGCTGAGATACTCTTCCAAATGCAATTTCTCCTTTTACTAACATCTTGATCGAGTCTTATTTTGGGAAATATCTTACCAGAATCACACAGGGACATTTCTCTGTTTCCTTCTAGCAATTCACCATTTAAGAAACAAGCTTTAAACTATAAAAGTGACTGTGAGATACTGAGAATTCAATTAATCCATTTTCCCAATACCGCTGATTAGAATCAGAAATTCCTACACAGTTCTGCATTATTCTATTCCATCACAACATGTCACTTGCTTTAAAAAACATAATTTTTTACAAACGATTTCTCAGCTACTTACCAACTGCATGCGCTCTGCCTCTCCACCAGCTCTGAGGCTGACGCACTGAAGGGGCAGGGGGAAAGCTGCAGCAGCCACTTGAAATGAGCTGTGCTCTGAAGGGATTAGCTCTATGGGAAAACATGAAATGCCTTGGGATTATCCTCAAAATTCCTCCAAAAACACAAAATCATATGGAACATTACATACTAAAAAGTACATGCTCTTCAAAGGATGGATTTTAATACCTAAACCTCTCATCTAAAACACACCTTAAGTGCTTTGATTTCCAGTGGAACCCCTACAATGCCATGGACTTTTGGCTCTCCCGTCTCCTAGCAACAGTCTCATTAATATTTTTTCCTGCAGTGGTCCTACTAGGCATCAGAGCACATGCACAAGGTCTAGCCTCTGGTAGTGAGCATTACCATTTTGTTGTTCAATACACATTTTCCCCAGGTAAGTAATAAGGAGAGTCAGGCGTTGAATAACAAGTTCTCCAGAAGAAGTTTCAGATTCATATGACATTCCATTTAAATGACAGAGATGGTTCCTGTGCCCTCCCTTGGCCCAATGCTATCATTAGATCCCTACAATGAAGATGGGGGCCTCAGCAAAAGATGCCTTTCTGTGGTCCCCCAAATTACACACAGTCCCACAACTAGAAATCCAGGCCCTAAAACTGTGTTGTTATCCACTGTGCTCAGAGGAAAAAAATGATGCACAGAAGTCATCTGTGTCCTTAGCATGGTCACCATGACCCCCCACCCATCAGCATGGCTACTGGAGGTACATGTCATAAAAACAGTGGATGAAATACAACCAGATCAAAAACAACCCATTTATCTGTAATTATTAACATGGAAAATGCTGAGTACACGTTAAGGAAATAAGAGCAGGCTACCATACAGTATATATAATATGTTCATTTTATAACTAATATGGATAGGAATAAATGCACAGAAAGAAATCCAGAAGAACGTGCACCAAAATTTTAGGAGTGATTATGTCTGGGTTTTCTATGGATGATCAAATTTAAGGGGAGTTTAAATCATTTTTCTTTTTGATGATCTATTTAATGACTTTTCTGCAGTTAACATATATCTCTAGGGTTTTTAAGAGAACCATGCACAACAATGTAAATGTACTTAATGTCACTGAACTGTACACTTAAAATAGTTAAAATGATCAATTTTATGTTATGTATATTTTACTATAATAAAAAAGAGAGGAAAAACCATTCATTCACCCCACAAACATGTATTGAGTCTCACCACATTCAAAATACTGTGCTGGGGGCAGAGTATAAAAATGAATAAAACACTGTTTCTCTTCTAAAAGCTCATAATATAACAAACAACTACCCCTCAAAACTTATGGGTTTTCATTATACATGACATGTAGAATTTCTGCATTTAGAAATAGAGATATTTTATTAACATATTTTTTTATTTCATCAATTTGGGTAACATTTATAATTAGGGTTGTTACATTGTCTGTCTACAAATATTGGACTCCCAGTGGGTAGAGGAAGTAAAGAAATGCATATTAAACTTTTTAATATGTAGATATATGTGCATTTGTGCATTTGTATAGCATTGTCATATTTTTAAAAGGAGAGGCAGGGAAACTGTTCTAGATTAAACATGATTAAAGAGGCATGACAAAAAAGAAATATGGCAACCAAATGCAATGTGTGATCTTTGGGTCCTGGGTAGAAAAAAAACAGCTATAAAATACATTTGGGGAACAAATTGGGACATTTGAATATAGACTGGATAGTAAATAACATTAGATCAATGTAAAAGTTGTTTGGTCTGATAATGTACGATGATGGATTTGTTCTCATGAGATGCATGTTAAGTATTGAGAGATGAAGCACCTTAATGGGCTACAAATTACTCTGAAATGCTTTAGAAAAAATCAGAGATATATAAAGCAAATGTAGCAATATGCAATTGGTAAATCTGAGTATATGCCTTTTTTACTATTACTCTTTGATGTAAAATTCATAAAATAAAGAAAACACCTTAAAGAAAATAATTATTGCAAATAATTATATTTAAAGTTAAAATTCATATATGTTTTGGATTTCATAGCATTCAGGTTTGTAATCCCTCAGAGAAGGTTTCTGTACTGACCAATTGAATGATGAATCCTTGTCATGCGCCATCTAGTGGTAAAATCCTGATTTACCATTACTGAAGGTTTTTTAAGAACAATTTCACAATTGACCCATTAAATATTACTATAATTTTATTGTAATAAAGAAAGCATTTTTTATTGCTGTGTATCAATATAGTTAAAAGTTTCCATTAATCTTCAGTATTTGTTCTTGGTTATAGGGGACTTTTCTGCTCAGGTGGCCGAACAACTTTGGCATATCTCCACACAGGCCCCACAGGCAAGGCTCAACTTCAAGTTGATTTAAGTCTTGGTGAAATACCCTGTGATCCTACATGGAACATGGAAAGACTGGCAATCTTGTGAGGAGAGTTTCTCACCACCTCCCTATCTTGTGGGGGGCTGCCAGGAGGCAGTGTCTCATCCACCTCCCTCATTCTAGTGAGGCATGCACATTTCCTCCATCATGGTACAAATTCAGGCTATAAAAGCAACTAGAGGAGACTTCTGGGAATATGGCGTCGTGAACGGACCAGCAGAAAAATTCCTCCCAACATTATATTTATTCACGAAAATACAGCAAATACAACTATCCCTAAAAGAGAGACCAGAATACACAGGAAAGTGCACAGCGTACAGCTACACCTGTGAGAACTTGGCAGCCGGTGAGGCGGACGGGATACGGAGCGGCGACCCGGTGGGACAGAGCGCTCCCCCCGGCCAGAGCTCCGGCGGTCAGACACTCCGGACAGAGGACTTGGCACCCAGCGAGGCGGGACAGAAACACGATCCAGCGAGACCAGAGCGCCCCTGCACCCCAGCACTCCGGCGGGAGTCCCGGCAAGGCGGGTAAGGTACGGAGCCGCGAGCGGA
>JAQQAC010016209.1:117772233-117796047 GCA_029783875.1 Phataginus tricuspis | reverse complement strand
GCCAAGAAATGGAAGCAACCTAAGTGCCCATCAGTAGATGAATGGATTAAGAAGATGTGGTACATATACACAATGGAATATTACGCAGCCATAAGAAAAAAACAAATCCTACCATTTGCAACAACATGGATGGAGCTGGAGGGTATTATGCTCAGTGAAATAAGCCAGGCCGAAAAAGACAAGTACCAAATGATCTCACTCATATGTGGAGTATAAGAACAAAGAAAAAAAAAATGAAGGAACAAAACAGCAGCAGACTCACAGAACCCACGAATGGACTAACAGTTACCAAAGGGAAAGGGACTGGGGAGATGGGTGGGAAGGGAGGGATAAGAGGGTAAAAGGGGCATTACGATTGGCAGACATAGGGTGGGGGGGCAAGGGGGGGACTGTACAGCTCAGAGAAGACAGGTAGTGATTCTCATCTCACTACACTGATGGACAGTGACTGTAATAGGGTTGGTGGGGGGGACCTGATGAAGGGGGTAGTTTAATCATCACAATATTGCTCATGTAATTGTAGGTTAATGATACTAAAATAAAATAAATTGTTAAAAAAAAATGCAACTAGAGGCAATATGGAAACAACTCCACAATAGAGCGACTCACTCTTCATGTCATTTGCCCTCTTGTCCCTCTGGTTCACTGTCTCCCTGTGGGATTAGGGATGTGGAAAGGTGACACCATGCTGATCTACTGATCTTGCTTTTGCTGTCCTTTTAAGTAACAGACTGTCTGCATCCATTTGGCTCATTGTCTCCTCACCAGCTGAATATATGGCAGAGTAGCAAGCCAAACGTAGCAGCTCCTGTGGCTTAGAGACTTCATCATTGTTTGGCAAAATGTATCTACAGATGTGTGTGTGTGTGTGTGTGTGTGTGTGTGTGTCTGTGTATAAAGAGAAAGAGTGCACAAATTCCATACATTCTGTTGAAACACTACAAGCTTTCTTCTTGAAACTGGAAACAAGATGAATGATGTCCACTTTTACAACTTCTATTCAACATTGTGTTGGGGTGGGGTTGGGGTGAGGGCAGTGCCCAGTGTAGTAAAATTACACAGAGGTAAAAGGAATGAAGAGTAAATATGAGGGGATTAACACTGGCACCTAAGTAATCAGTTAGCCATAAGTAAAAGAGTAACAAATCACTAAGGGAAAACTATACGGTTTCAGTGTGAGTCCAACACATTTGTTTCAGCCAAAGTATGTAGAGTTGGCCATCAGCGACCACTCCTCTTTCCTCCCAGGCATCCCAGTGCAGGGGCTCTTGGTTAGACCTGCATACTTGGTCACTTAATGGAAACATCCAGTCTCACTCAGGAGCCAACATAGAGGGACTCCTAAGGAGCATCAAAAAGAATAAAGCTTGCAATGACTACAAAGCATCAAATACATAAAAACCACAGTTAAGCCCCACAAGTCTGGTCACGATTGGTAGTTACTAGGATAACACCCCCTCATTCTGAAAGTCGATAAGTATAGAGAAGTAGTCAAGCATTTTTCTTAACTGTCCGGTGCAGACTGCATTTCAACATAATAAAGTAGCTAATAAGAGGAAGCTTCTTTTTATTTTGGTATCATTAATCTACAATTACATGAGCAACATTACGGTTACTAGACTCTCCCCATCATCAAGTCCCCACCACATACCCCATTACAGTCACGGTCCATCAGCCTAGTAAGATGCTACAGAATCACTACTTGTCTTCTCTGAGTTGTACTGCCTTCCCCATGTCCGCCCCCCACTACATTTTGTGTGCTAATTGTAATACCCTTTTTCCCCCTTATCCCTCCCTTCCCATCCACCCTCCCCAGTCCCTTTCCCTTTGGTACCTGTTAGTCCATTCTTGGGTTCTGTGAGTCTGCTGCTGTTTTCTTCCTTCAGTTTTTGCTTTGCTCTTATACTCCACAGTTGAGTGAAATTATTTGATACTTGTCTTTTTCGGCTTGGCTTATTTCACTGAGCATAATACCCTCTAGCTCCATCCATGTTGTTGCAAAGAGGATTTGTTTTCCTCTTATGGCTGAATAACATTCCATTGTGTATATGTACCACATATTCTTAATCCATTCACCTACTGATGGACACTTAGGTTGCTTCCATTTCTTGGTTATTGTAAATAGTGCTGTGATAAACATAGGAGTGCATATGTCTTTTTGAAACTGGGCTCCTGCATTCTTAGGGTAAATTTCTAGGAGTGGAATTCCTGGGTCAAATGGTATTTCTGAGTTTTTTGAGGAACCTCCATACTGCTTTCCACAATGGTTGAACTAGCTGACAGTCCCACCAGCAGCATAGGTGGGTTCCCCTTTCTCCACATCCTCGCCAACATTTGTTGTCTGTCTTTTGGATGGTGGCCATCCTAACTGGTGTGAGGTGATATCTCATTGTGGTTTTAATTTGCATTTCTCTGATGATTAGCGGTGTGGAGCATCCTTTCATGTGCCCGCTGGCCATATGAATTTCTTCAAAGACACTTTCAATCCCCTTTTCTCTCTCTTCTTTTTCTGGTATCCCTATAATGCAAATATTGTTCCATTTGGATTGGTCACACAGTTCTCTTAATATTCTTTCATTCCTAGAGATCCTTTTATCTCTCTCTGCCTCAGCTTCTCTGTATTCCTGTTCTCTGTTTCTATTCCATTAACAATCTCTTGCAACCTGTCCAGTCTGCTCTTAAGACCTTCTATTGATCGTTTCATTTCTGTTATCTCCCTCTGGATTTCATCCCTTAACTCTTGCATATTTCTCTGCAGGTCCATCAGCACAGTTATGACTTTTATTTTGAATTCTTTTTCAGGAAGATTGGTTATATCTATCCCACCAGGCCCTTTCTCTGGGGTTGTCTGAATGATTTTTGACTGGACCAGATTCTTCTGCCTTCTCATGGTGATACAAGTGGTTGCAGGCAGGTGGCGCCTGTGTCAGCTGGGAAAACAATGTCCCTTCCTGCTTGCTGGTTGCCTTGCCCTTCTCTGCGGCCTGTGTCAGTTATCTGCACGCCAGGAGCAGTCTCTGGGATAATCCCCTGAGCTGCCATGAGCGGGGCAGCCCTTGGGATAGCCTGGAGCCCTGTGCAGGGTGGCAGACATGCTGTGTGTGCTCTCCTGCAAGAACAGCACCCCTTCATGCCTTCCAGACCTTGCTCCGGGTTCTTCTGTCTGTACTGGGCAATTGCACATCAGCAGCAGCCTCTGGGTCTGTCCCAGTTAGCTACGCACTGGGAGAAGACTCTGTGTGGTTGCTGTGGGCAGACCTGTTCCCCGGCTGCTCTGCAGCTGTGTTAGGTCAGCAGGTTTGCTTGCAGTGCTGGCCCGGGGGGAATGAACAGCAGGCTGCTTATCACCGTGAGGTGCTTCAG
Organism: Phataginus tricuspis; assembly: GCA_029783875.1. Classification (NCBI taxonomy): domain Eukaryota; kingdom Metazoa; phylum Chordata; class Mammalia; order Pholidota; family Manidae; genus Phataginus; species Phataginus tricuspis. The sequence goes on along the minus strand of JAQQAC010016209.1, from coordinate 117,792,684 downwards.
AGCTGGGATGATTTTGTCCAGCTGATAAACCCTTGTTCCTTTAAAACTTTTAAAAAGTGCCTGCTTTTCTTTTGTCCCAGGGGAGCCGGCTGTGGGGACCCGCTCACAGTCTCCATCTTGGATTTTACTTTTCCTTTTCTCTAATATCCAGTACACCATGCAATGTCTGTCTGTGCTCCCAGTGCAGATTACTAGGGCTGGTTATTTAGCAGTCCTGTGCTTCCACTCCCTCCCCACTTTGATTCTTTTCCTCCTGCCGGTGAGCTGCGGTTGGGGAGTGCTCGGGTCCTGCCGGGTCACGGCTTTGTATCTTACCCCCTTTGTGAGATGCTGGGTTCTTGAAGATGTAGATGTAGCCTGGCTGTTGAACTGTATCTTCTGGTATCTCTTTTAGGAGTAGTTGTATTTGTTGTATTTTCACAAATATATATGGTTTTGGGAGGAGATTTCCGCCGCCCTACTCACGTCACCATCTTGAGCCCCTCTCTCAAGTCTACCTTCTTTTAAATCAAGAGAAAAACTGTTGGGATGAGGATTTAATAATGTATATGACTGTTGAATCACTATTTTGTATAGTTGAAATCAACAGAATACTGTATATCAACTATATTTTAATTAAAAAATCAATAATAAAAAAGAAAAAGAAATTAAAGAGAAATGATGGTGTCGGCAACCTAATGCTTGGATAAATCTGAGAATATAATGCATTTAGCTAATTTTCTTTGCATAAAAAGAAAATGAATTGAGTTTTTCAGTCATTTGCATTTATCAGAACATAGCCTCTAAGTTGAGATTATACCAGCGTCAGTATAACATAAATAAAATCACAGGCATTCACCTATATGCTCAACTCTTCTGCTGAGAATTTTCACAAAAGTGTAATTTCTATCTGAATTCAAAGGCTTTCTTTATAAGGAGAAAAGGAGGTCCAGAATTGGAGCTTATTTTGAACCCAACTAGAAAAATTACTCAAAATTTGGGAGAAAACAAAAGAGTGCAAATGAACAAGAGAGTAATGAGAAGGGGTGACGAACCTGGGATGGCTCTCTTTAGTCTGCCCTCCTCCACATTAGGCATCGACATTTAATGACCTGTCCCTCATATGATACGTTTCCAAATGTTCCACCATTTTGAATATCCTCCTCTGGAGATTCCCTGGTATGTCTTTTAGAAGATGATACTACAAACCCATCAAAATAATCAGGATTTTGATTGATGAATGCAGAAAAAACTAATTTTGTTACTACTGATGATAAAGAATACTTCTGGACACTATATAGCAAAACACCAGGTCCTGGGGGAAGCCAAGCATTATACCAGCTGCTGTGGTACAGCAGCAAATAAGACAGACAAGGTCCAATGCTTAACTTAAAAGAGCTTACCAGTTTAACAGAGAAGACAGACCAATATGAAGAATCAAATAATAAGAATGTAAGATAGTGATGAGTGCTAAAAACCAAAACAAAACAGAGTAATATAGAGCATATTGCATGATCCAAAAAGGCTACTCTGAGAGAGTGACTTTAGAGGTGAGACCGGAATGACACAAGTAAACCAAGAAACTCTATGTAGAAGTGCTTCCTGAATTGATAGAACAGTAACTGCAAAGGTCCTGAGAATGAATGAGGCTGACATGTCCACGGAAAAAAGATGGGAAAAGGAAGCAGATAAGTCCAAAATGGTGGACAAGGGTCAGATCACATAAGGCTCTCCTGGAAGTGGTAATAAACTTGGATATATCTAATTAAAATGGAAAGCTATTGAAGAGACTTCAGCATGGAAATTACATGATGTGATTCAGGGTTTTAAGTTATAATTTTGACTACTGTGTTGACAATAGACTGTATATTGGCAAGTTATGGAAGCAGAGAAATCTGTGAAGAGTATCTTGCAGGAGTCCAGGCCAAAGATGTTAATAATGGCTTGATTCAAATGAAAGCAGAATGGGTAGTGAAAAGCATTCAAATTCAGGACATATTTTGGGGGTAGAGTCAACAATGTATTAATGCTGCAATAAGAAAAAATTAAATCTAGTAAGGGAAGAAAGAAACCTAGGATAACTGTTAGTTATGAACATAAGTAACTGGGTGGATGGTGGTACCAAGTAATTGATGGGGAAACAGGAGGAGGGACAGATTTGGGGGAGGAAGGCATGAATCAAGAGTTCTATTTCAGAAATAGAATTTGAGATTCTATTGGAGATATTATATAGCAGGCTGGATATATTTTCACAGAAGAGGTGTGAACTAGAGATATAAACTGTGAGTCATGAGTCTATAAATTGTATTTATGACCATGGGAGTACTTGAGGACACCATGGGATTAAGTATACAACCTTGGACAAGTCAGTCACCTCAATGAACACCAGTGTCTTCATCTATAAAATGGAGATGATGCCCATTAATGTTTGTGACATATTGATTCATTGTAAAGATTAAAGAAAATCAATGTAGCCTAGAATTGCTTAAACTATTTTTAGTAGCTGCTACTGTAGGTAAGTGAGTAGATAGATGCTTAACTCAAATCTCCAGATCATTTCATGTGACACTCTTCTATTAAAACAGATACCGTCCTCTATTTTGTACCAGTGTAACTGATTTCTTTAATCAAAAATGCATCTGTTCTATCCACAGTCTCAATCTTAGGCCACACCCTGCTGTCTGGCCTTTCCTACATGTTGTCCTTTCCTACCATGAGGACACTGTCATGCTTCTTGTCTATGACCTCCCTACTCTGGCTGCAGAATGGACTAGACTTCAGACATACAACTGGACTACACTAGGCTCAGCCACAGTTTGACAAGTAATACCAACAATCTAAGAGAGCTGGGAAAATAGCCAAATAATTCTAGACAATAATGCTTATTTAATCATCTCATAGCAACTTAGTGAGGCACAGGTATTAATTAGTATTAATCTCCAATACAACCTAAGGGACAAAGATCAAGGAGAAGTAAGGGTGCCTGTGGCAAAAACAGGGTGGGAGCCAGATTACAGAGATTTGAAGAGCAGGAAGGTAAGGAAACATGAAGGCAGAAGGTTAAGAAGGAAAAAGTAGTCATCATGCCCAGCCAGATGAACTTTGGATCATTGACAGGACTCTACTTAGAGAAAAAATAACATTTAGGAATGATGTGGAGCCCCAGTCCTGCAAGTGGTGAACCAAGGCAAGGGATTCTGTAAATAGCACAAGGAACAAGGTAAGAGTGCAGTTAAAATAGCAAGGGTTTATGGTCAAAAGTGGATTGTAATGAGGTTACTACTGTCAGTATAGATACAGAAGCCCTTCTAGCACCCTTTCTGGGGGCCATACTGGTCCAATTCTAGGCTGAGGCCAAGCCTGTTTATAGGAGATTGTACCACAACTGGAGAACATGAAAGGAGCTATAAAAAAAAAAACAGAAAAGAATAAAATGGCAATAAGTACATACCTCTCAATAATTACCTTAAATATAAATGGATTGAGGGGTGTGGGTGGAGAGGGAGGGAAAAGGAAATTAAGGGGTATTATAATTAGCACACATAATGTGGGGGGGTCACAGGGAAGACAGCGTAGCACAGAGAAGACAAGTAGTGACTCTGTGGCATCTTACTATCCTGATGCAATGGGGTATGTGGGGTACTCGATAATATGGGTGAATGTAGTAACCACAATGTTACTCATGTGAAACCTTCATAAGATTGTATATCAATAATACCTTAATAAAAAAATTTAAATGGACTGAATGTACCAATCAAAAGCCATAGCATGGCAGAATGGATAAAGAAACAAGACCCATATACATGCTGCCTACAGGAGACTCATTTCAGACCTAAAGACATGCATAAACTAAAAGTGAAGGGATGGAAGAAGATATTTCATGAAAACAATAGGGAGACAAAAGCAGGAATAGCAGTACTTATATCACCAAAATTGATTTCAAAACAAAGAAAACAACAAGAGACAAAGAAGGACTTTACATAATGATAAAGGAAACAGTCCAACAGGAGGATATAACCATTAAAAATATCTATGTACCCAACATAGGAGCATTTAAATATGTAAAATAAATAATAATAGAATTAAAGGAGGGGAATAGACTGCAGCTCACTCATATTAGGGGGCTTTAACACACCAGTTACATCAACAGACAGATCAACCAGACAGAAAATAAATAAGGAAACAGAGGTGGTGAACAATATATTAGATCAGAAGGACTTAACTGATATCTACAGAACATTTCCCCCAAAAGCAGCAGAATACACATTTTTTGCAAGGGTACACGGAACATTCTCCAGAATAGATCACATACTAGGCCACAAAAGGAGCCTCAATAAATTCATAAAGATTGAAATTGTATCAAGCACCTTCTCAGTCGACAAGGTATGAAACTAGAAATAAATTACACGAAGAACACAAAAAAAGCCCACAAACACATGGAGGCTAAACTACAGGCTTCTAAATAATCATTGGATCAACGAACAAATCAAAACAGAAATCAAGCAGTACATGGAGATAAATGAAAACAAAAACACAGTGGCCCAACAATCTGTGGGAGGCAGCAAAGGCAGTTCTAAGAGGGAAGTACATACCAATACAGGCCTGCCTCAAGAAAGAAGAACAATCCCAAATAAACAGTCTAAACTCACAGTTAAAGAAACTAGAAAAAGAAGAACAGATAAAACCAAAAGTTAGTAGATGGAGGGACATAGTAAAGATCAGAGAAGAAATACATAAGAGAAGGATAAAACAATTGAAAAAAATCAGTGAAACCAAGAGCTGGTTCTTTGAGGAGATAAAAAAAAGGATAAACCCCTAGCCAGACTTATCAAGAAAAAAAAGAGTATGCAAATAAACAAAATCAGAAATGAAAAATGAATAGTCACAACAGATACCACAGAAATACAAACAATTATCAGAGAATACTATGAAAAATTACATGCCAAAAAATTGGACAACCTAGAAGAAATGGACTTAGAAAAATATGACCTTCCAAGATTGACCCATGATGAAACAAAATCTGAACAGACCAATTACCAGCAATGAAATCAAATAGGTAATAAAATACTCCCAACAAACAAAATTCCAGAACCAGATGGCTTAACAGCTGAATTCTACCAAATATTTAAAGAAGAGCTAATACCCATCCTTTTTAAAGTATTACAAAAAGTAGAAGGGAACACTTCTAAACCCATTCTGTAAAGCCAGCATCACTCTAACACTACAAAAAAAGAAAATTACACACCAATATCCCTGATGAACATAGATGAAAAATTCCTCAACAAAATATTAATAAAACTGAATTTAAAAATACATCAAAAGGATCATCCATCACAACCAAGTGGAACTTGTTCCAGGGATGCAAGGATGGTACAATATTCATAAATCAATCAGTATTATATACCACATTAACAAAAAGGATAAAAACCACACGATCATATCAATAGACATAGAAAAAGCATTTGACAAAATTCAACATCCATTCATAAAAACTCTAAAAAAAAATGGGTATAGAGGGTACATACCTCAATAAAGGCCATATATGATAAACCCACAGCTAACATCATATTCAAAGGCAAAAAGCTGAGAGCTTTTCCTCTAAGATCAGGAACAAGACAAGGATGTCCACTCTCACCATTTTTATTCAACATAGAACTGGAGGTCCTAGTCATGGCAACCAGACAACACAAAGAGATAAAAGGCATACAAATTGGTAAGGAAGAAGTTAATCTGTCACTAGTTGCAGATGATATGATATTATACATATAAATCCTAAAGACTCCACCAAAAAAAGCTGATAGAACTAAGAACTGGATTCAGCAAAGTTGCAGGATACAAAACGAATACACAGAAATCTGTTGTGTTCCTATATACTAACAATGAAGTAGCAGAAAGAGAAATCATGAAAACACTTCTATTTACAATTGCTTCAAAAATAATAAAATAAGTAGGAATAAACTTAACCAAGGAGGTGAAAGACCTGTACTCTGAAAATTATAAGACACTCATGACAGAAATTAAAGAAGACACCAATAAATGGAAATATATCCCATGTTCAAAGATAGGAAGAATTAATATTGTCAAAATGGCCATCATACTTAAAGGCATTTATAGGTTCAATGCAATCTCTATCAAAATACCAACTGCATATTCTAATGAACTAGAGCAAATAATCCTAAAATTCATATGCAACCACAGAAGATCCTCAATAGCCAAAGCAATCCTGAGGAAGAAGAACAAACCTGGGAGGATTATGATCCCTGACTTCAAGCTCTACTACAAAGCTACAGTAATCAAAACAGTATGGTACTGGCACAAAAACAGACCGATAGATCAATGGAACAGAATAGAGAGCCCAAATATAAACCCATCTGTATATGGTCAATTAATATATTCATAAAGGATATATGAATATACAATGGGGAAAAGACAGTCACTTCAATAACTGGTGTTGGGAAAACTGGACAATTACATGCAAAAGAATAAAACTGGATTACTGTCTAACTCCATACACAAAAGTAATCTCAAAATGGATCAAAGACCTAAATGTAAGACATAAACCCATAAAACTCTTAGAAGAAAATAGGCAAAAATTTCTTGAACACAAGCATGAGCAGTTTTTTCCTGTACACATCTCTTCAGGCAAGGGAAACAACATAAAAAGTGAAGAAGCGGGAATACATCAAACTAAAAGCTTCTGTACAGCAAAGGACACCATCAGCAGAACAAAAGGCAACCTACAGTATGGGAAAATATATTCATACATGCTTTACACAATAAGGGGCTAACATTCAAAATATATAAAGAACTCATATACCTCAACACCAAAAAAGAAAAACAAATGACCCAATTAAAAAATGGGCAGAGGACCTGAACAGACATTTCTCTGAAGAAAAAACACAAATGGCCAACAGGCACATGAAAAGATGCTCCATGTAGGTAATCATCAGGAAAGTGTACAACAAAAACTACAGTGCAATGTCAGCTTACACCAGTTAGAACAGCCACTGTGCAAAAGACAAATAACAAATGTTGGTGAGGATGTGGAGAAATGGGGACCCTCCTACACTGTTGGTGGGAATGTAAATTGATTCAGCCACTGTGGCAAGCAGTATGGAAGTTCCTCAAAAAACTTAAAATAGAAATAGCTACAACCCAGTAATTCCACTTCTGGGTATTTACCCAAATAAAATAAAATCACTAATTTGAAAAGATATATATACCTCTGTGTTTATTGCAGCATTATTCACAATAGCTAAGATATGGAAGCAACCAAAGTGTCCACAAATAGATGAATGGATGAAGAAGATGTGGTACATATACACAATGGAATATTATTCAGCCAGAGAAAAGAGAGAAATGCTGCCATTTGTGACAACATGGATGAACCTAGAAGGGTATTATGCTAAGTGAAATAAGCCAGGTGGAGATATCAAATGCCATATGATTTCACTTATTTGTGGAATCTAAAAACAAAACAAAATGAACAAAACATCTGCAGACTCTTAGACACTGAGAAGTGAGTGGTGGTTACCATGCTGGAGGGGTTGGGGTGGGTGGGTGAGGAGGGTGATGAGGATAAAAGGCCACAAAAATTCTAAATCATAATATAAGTTGGTCATGGGGATGGCAGTACAGCATGGAGAATATAGCCATGATTGTGCAACATCTTCCTATGTTGACAGATAGTAACTACACTAAGTGAACTGAGGATTTAATAATGTGGGTAACTGTTGAACCAATGTTTTGTGCACTTGAAACCAATAAAAGATTGTGTATCAACAATACTTCAAAATTTTTAAAAAGGAAAATACAAGTGGTCAAAAGAGAACTTCCATGAGCTCCTACCACTACACCTGTCTTCTACTTGCATCTGTCCTCATATTCTCTGCCTTCCCCCTGATTTTTACAGGTAAACTATCCATGGTAAGGCCCACCCCTCCACCTGTGCAGAAAATTCTATCCCCATCATTGACTCAAGGACATCCCTTCTGTAATTCTTCTTTCCTGCATCAGCATATTTCACCTGTCTAATAGCACATAGGCAAGCTGTCATTTCTCTTATCATCTCCTTCCCTCAATCCCCTCCAGCTACTGCCCCATTGCAGTAAACTTACTGTTCCTTTAGAGTAAGCCTCCTCAAAAGAGCTGCTAAAACTTACTGTCTCTAGTTCCATTCCTCCCCTTCTCTTGAATCCATTCCAACCAGGTTTGCATCCTCACCACTCCACCAAAACTTCTTTTGCCAATGTCTCCAATTACCTCCACATTGTCATTTCATGTTCAATTTTTAGGCTTAATCTTATTTAAACCACTTTTCTTTTTTCCTAACATTTTATAATTTTTCCATAGCCCATGCCATTTTTATCATGCCACTCTCCCTTTCTATTGGCAACATGAATCTCAGGGCATTTTTCAGCCTTGGTAGGCTAAGCCACCTCATCCTGGACCAGTGAAGGGACAGAAAATGAGGGAAGGTAAAAGGTGGGGCTCAATATAGTCAACCCAAATTATCTGATTTAAGGAATGAGTGAGTAATATAGTTATAACACCTGTTTCTCTTCTATTCAGTTTAAACCAACAATAATTTCTGTTTTTGTAAATTCCAGGTATGGTGAAAAATGGCAGTATTATCAGAGATGAAAACCCAGAAATATAATGGTATACCATAGGCTATACCTAAAAGATACATCAAATGGAATATAGGGAATATAAATTTATGAAATTCAATCCAAAGGTGCCCTATAATCCCCTTTCATACAGCACCACAGAACTTGGGACAATAGATGCATCATTTAATTAGAAAAGTATGGCAACTCCTCACTCAACCAAACAGACTGCAAGGGTCATACTGAGTCAGGAATTCACATACTCTACAGTACAGGAGACTGGTACTTGACTAGGGACAGGAGGCAGGTGAGATAAGGAAGCCAGGCATTCCGTGGGAACTCAATTTGTATTTATTTACACAGAATGTACAATTTAGTCTCAGTTCTTTCTTATTTGTTTAAAATGGTATTTCTGATTTCTTTAGGTTTATCTGATTTCCTCTTCCATTCCCCTATGGGAATAACAATATAATCAATGAATATGTCATGAAGACACAAAGTTAAGACAAAATTTTCACGAGAATTTCTTTGCATTTTATGCAAAGACCAGCTCTTACTAAAGCATTTTTAATTGTGTATGTAGCCATCCACCTGCATTTCTCTGAGGTGGAATGACTGTTTTTGGCAATATATAAGGGTATACTAAATAGCATACACTGTCCATCAGATAAGCAAATGCACATTAATTAAGGTATTATTTAGTATCAACTGATGATGATGATGATGATGATAATAACCACTAAATTATCATAGTCAAATAAAAGTTTCAAATATGTGTTTTCCAAAACATGGGGATGTGCTCCTGAGTTGTTTCATGTATCATCAGTTGTTTAAAAATGCATCAGAAAATGATATAACTTAGTAGAACACAATATATCATACTGTATCACATGTACTAAATATTTTAGGATACTGTTCTGTTACACATGACCCCCCCCACACACACACACACACACATAGATAAATACTGGGTTGTGATATAAAATGTATTCCCTATCATGGGTCTTGGTCAAAAATGTTTTTGAAAGCCACAGTTCCAGATAATGGCCATCTTCCTAGTGACCTACCCAAAATGTGGTGTCATGAAATGAACACACTATTCCAATTTAAGTCTTAACAGTGCCTGTCAGAAGAGGATGGCCACGTTTTTCCTCAGATCCTTATTCTTATCAGCCTACCATATGATAATAGGAGATTTTTTGGAATGTAGATCACATTGTTTGCACATATCAAGCTTGTGGTTACCCTCAAGCTCTTTCAAATGGTATTATCATGTTGAAATTAGTATTAGATTAAGTAAGCCATGATGTATCATCATATTATTAGAAGAGAGAGGTAGAACTCTGAATTGTACTCAAATACTCTAATTCCTACTCTAGCCTTCAAATACATCACATCATAAAGAATCTGAAGTACAAATTTATTGTTCTACTAAAATTAAGTAGGAAAAAAAAGATACTGCCACGTGCATATAGTTGTTTTTCATGTAGTCATTTTAGTATGACTTTGAAATAAGTAAATGTAGGCAAAATGAAACAGAAAACAAAATCAAAGAAAATTTGCTACTAAGAAAAAGTAACTGGAATGTCTGTTTCTAGATTATCTAGTTTGGTTATCTAGTTTGGTTCCCTTGTATATTGTGTTCTACTAAGTTATATTATGTTCTGATGAATTTTTCAACAACTGATATCTGGATTATTTCAGTCTATACTAATTCAATTTATTCAAATGTGAAAATTTTTGAATTTCATTAGTGTATACCAATATCAAGACAAATAAAAGTTTTTAAAAGTAATTCTCTAAAATTGAAATTGAAAGAGTTCTCTTTGATCATTCAGTGCTCAATCAAGGAGTTGAGCTAATGTAAACTCGCACAGTTTCCATATTTGGCTTACTCAGTTTCCTGAGTATTTGTAACCATTTTAATATAGGCCAAATTCTTCCCACCAACCAGCATGCTTCTAGACTACATTCTCTCTCTCTCATTTGTGGCTCTTGAAACACAAATAACCCAAGTCAAAAATTACTTTCATTACATAAATCACATAGAATTAAGAAGATCAGCATGTGAGGAAAAGATTTAATTTTTCATTATCCATTTCCACATCAAACAGAAATAGCTCTTAGATGACCTACTCTTGCAGGTTGTCTAAACCACTCCTCTCTCATCAGCACATAAATTTGAGAACTGACTATACAAAGGTTCATTTCTACCCTCCTTTCCCTCTAATCCACACCCACAAGAGACTCAGAGACTCATACAGATCGTTGTACATCCTTCGTAAAATGGTCACATGATTAAGGTGATGATTCCATTAAAATTTATTCCTAAATTCATATATATTAATACATCTAGTTGTAATGAACAGCTTAAGACTTCAAATTATTTGGCTCTATCAAAATTTTAAAACATCACAGTTAGCAGTGGATGAAGATATCTGGGAAGACAAAGATGGGCCTACAGAAACTGAGAAGTTACTAGAAAAATTATTTCCTTCAAGCAGGAAATTTAAGTTTAATTTGTCAGATTCAAGTGTACATAAAGGCTAAGCTAGCCATAAAAATTTGATTTTCAACAGCAATATTCCATTGTATATATGTACCACCTCTTCTTTATCCATTCATCTACTGATGGACACTTAAGTTGCCTCCATATCTTACCTACTCTAAATAATGCTGCAATAAAAAAAGGTGCATATATCTTTGAAATTAGTGATTTTGAAATTTTAATTATTTTAGAAGTAGAATTACTGGGTTATATGGTATTTTAATTTTTAATTTTGAGGAACCTCGATACTGTTTTCTTTTTTTTTATTCAGGTATCATTGATATAGAGTCTTATGCTCAAGTTTCACATAAGCAACATTGTGGTTACTAGATTCCCCCCTATTATCAAGTCCCCACCACATACCCCATTACAGTCACTCTCCATCAGCATAGTAAGATCCTACAGAGTCACTACTTGTCTTCTCTGTGCTATACTTCCTTCCCAGTGCCCCCATATTGTGTACAATAATCATAATACCCCTTAATCCCCTTCTCCCTCCCTTCCAACCCACCCTCTCAGACCCCTTTCCTTTTGGTAAGTGTTAGTCCATTCTTGGGTTCTGTGAGTCTGCTGTTGTTTTGTTCCGTCAGTTTTTTCTTTGTTCTTATACTCCGCAGATGAGTGAAATCATTTGATACTTGTATTTCTCCGCCTGACTTATTTCACTGACCATAATACCCTCTAGTAGCTCCATCCATGTTGTTGCAAATGGTAGGATTTGTTTTCTTCTTATGGCTGAATAATATTCCAGTGTGTATATGTACCACATCTTCTTTATCCATTCATCTACTGATGGACACTTAGTTTGCTTCCATTTCTTGGCTATTGTAAATAGTGCTGTGAGAAACATAGGGGTGCATATATCTCTTTGAAACTGGGCTCCTGCATTCTCAGGATAAATTCCTAGGAGTGTAATTCCTGGGTCAAATGGTATTTCTATTTTGAGTGTTTTGAGGAACCTCCATACTGCTTTCCACAATGGTTGAACTATTTTATATTCCCACTAGCAGTGTAGAAGTGTTCCCCTTTCTCCACATCCTCGCCAACACTTATTGTTGTTTGTGTTTTGGATGGTGGCCATCCTAACTGGTGTGAGGTGTGGTTTTAATTTGCATTTCTCTGATGATTAGCGATGTGGAGCATCTTTTCATGTGCCTGTGGGCCATGTGATTTTCTTCTTTGGAGAAGTGTCTGTTCAGATCCTCTGCCCATTTTTTAATCGGGTTATTTGCTTTTTGGTTGTTCAGGCATGTGAGCTCTTTATATGTTTTGGATGTCAGCCCCTTATTGGATATGTCATTTATGAATATATTCTCCCATACTGTAGGATGCCTTTTTGTTCTGCTGATGATGTCCTTTGCTGTACAGAAGATTTTTAGCTTGATGTAGTCCCATTTGTTCATTTTGGCTTTTGTTTCCCTTGTCCAAGTTGACATATTCAGGAAAAAGTTGCTCATGTTTATATTCAGGAGGTTTTTGCCTATGTTTTCTTCTAAGAGTTCTATGGCTTCATGACTTACATTCAGGTCTTTGATCCATTTTGAGTTTACTTTTGTGTATGGGGTTAAACAATAATCCAGTTTCATTCTCTTGCATATAGCTGTCCAGTTTTGCCAACACCAGTTGTTGAAGAGGCTGTCATTTCCCCATTGTATCTCCATGGCTCCTTTATCATATATTAATTGACCATAAATGCTTGGGTTTATATCTGGGCTCTCTAGTCTGTTCCATTAGTCTATGGGTCTGTTCTTGTGCCAGTACCAAATTGTCTTGATTACTGTGGGTTTGTGGTAGAACTTGAAGTCAGGAGTGTAATCCCCCCAGCTTTATTCTTCCTTCTCAGGATTCCTTTGGCTACTTGGGGTCTTTTGTGGTTCCATATTAATTTTTGAACTATTTGCTGTAGTTCATTGAAGAATGCTGTTGGTATTCTGATAGGGATTGCATTGAATCTGTAGGTTGCTTTAGGCAGGATGGCCATTTTGACAATATTAATTCTTCCTAGCCAAGAGCATGGGATGAGTTTTCATTTGTTAGTGTCCTCTTCAATTTCTCTCAAGACTGTCTTGTAGCTTTCAGGTTATAGGTCCTTCTTTTTATTTATATAATGGATGATTTTGATGGATTTTAAAATGTTGTACCATCCTTGCACCCCTGGAATGAATCCCACTTAATCATGATGGATGATCTTTTTTATGTATTTTTGAATTCGGTTTGCTGTATTTTGTTGAGTATTTTTGCATCTATGTTCATCAGGGATATTGGTCTGTGGTTTTCTTTTTTGTGGTATCTTTGCCTGGTTTTGGTATTAGAGTGATGCTGGCTTCATAGAATGTATTTGGAAATATTCCCTCTTATTCTACTTTTTGGAAAACTTTAAGGAGGATGGGTATTAGGTCTTCACTAAATGTCTGATAAAATTCAGTGGTGAAGCCATCTGGCCTGGGAGTTTTGTTCTTGGGTAGTTTTTTGATTACCAATTCAATTTCATTGCTGTTAATTGGCCTGTTCAGATGTTCTGATTCTTCCTCGGTCAGTCTTGGAACATTGTATTTTTCTAGAAAGTTGTCCATTTCTTCAAGATTTTCCAATTTGTTAGCATATAATTTTTCATAGTATTCTCTAATAATTCTTTGTATTTAGGTGGTGTCCATAGTGATTTTTCCTTTCTCATTTCTGATTCTGTTTATGTGTGTAGACTCTTTTTTTCTTGATAAGTCTCACTAGGTGTTTACCTACTTTGTTTATTGTCTCAAAGAACCAGCTCTTAGTTTCACTAATTATTTCTATTGCTTTATTCCTCTCAATTTTATTTATTTCTTCTCTGATCTTCATTATGTCCCTCCTTCTACTGACTTTTGGGCATCCTTTGTTCTTTTTTTCCTGTTTCATTAATTGTGAATTTAGAATGTTCATTTGGGATTGTTCTTCCTTCTTTAAATAGGCCTGAATTGCTATATACTTTCCTCCTAGAACTGCCTTCACTATATCCCACAGAAGTTGGGGTGTTGAGCTTTGTTTTCATTTGTCTCCATATATTGCTTGATCTCTGTTTTAATTTGATCATTGATCCATTGGTTATTTAGGAGCATGTTGTTAAGCCTCCATGGGTTTGTGAGCCTTTTTGTTTTCTTTGTAAAATTTATTTCTGGTTTCATACCTTTGTAATCTGAGAAGTTGGCTAGTACAACTTCAATCTTTTTGAATTTACTGAGGCTCTTTTTGAGGCCTAGTATGTGATATATTCTGGAAAATGTTCCATGTGCACTTGAGAACATGTATCCTGTTGATTTGGGTGGTATGTTCTGTAGATGTCTGTTAGGTCCATCTGTTCTAATGTGTTGTTCGGTGCCCCTGTGTCCTTACTTATTTTCTGTCTGGTTGATCTATCCTTTGGAGTGAGTGGTGTGTTGAAGTCTCCTAAAATGAATGCATTGCATTCTATTTCCCACTTTAATTCTGTTAGTATATGTTCTACCTATCTGGGTGCTTCTTTGTTGGGTGCATAGATACTTGTAATCATTATATTCTCCTGTTAGACTGACCCCTTTACCACTATGTAATGTCCTTCTTTGTCTCTTGTGACTTTCTTTGTTTTGAAGTCTGTTTTGTCTGATACAAGTAGTGCAATGCCTGCTCTTTTCTCCATATTAGTTTCACGAAATATCTTTTTCCATCCCTTCACTTTCAGTCTCTGTATGTCTTTGGGTTTGAAGTGAGTCTCCTGTAGGCAGCATATAGATGGGTTTTGTTTTTATCCAGTCAGTGATTCTATGTCTTTTTTTTTTTGGTATCATTAATCTACAATTACATGTGCAATATTATGGTGATTAAACTACTCCTTTCATCATGTCCCCCCCACCAACCACATTACAGTCACTGTCCATCAGCGTAGTGAGATGCTATACAGTCACTACTTGTTTTCTCTGAGTTCTACAACCCTCCCCCTGCCCCTCCAACATTACATCTGCTAATCATAATGCCCATTTTCCCCCTTGTCCCTACCTTCCCACCCATTCTCCCGAGTCCCTTTCTGTTTGGTAACTATTAGTCCATTCTTGGGTTCTGTGAGTCTGCTGCTGTTTTGTTCCTTCAGTTTTTTTCTTTGTTCTTATACTACACATATGAGTGGAATCATTTAATACATGTCTTTTTCGGCTTGGCATATTTCACTGACCATAATACCCTCTAGCTCCATTCATGTTGTTGCAAATGGTAGGATATGTTTTCTTCTTATGGCTGTATAATATTCCATTGTATATATGTACCACATCTTCTTTATCCACTCATCTACTGATGGACACATAGGTTGCTTCCATTTCTTGGCTATTGTAAATAGTGCTGCGATAAACATAGGGGTGCATGTGTCTTTTTGAAACTGCACTGCTGCATTCTTGGGGTAAAATCATAGGAGTGGGATTCCTGGGTCAAATGGTATTTCTATTTTGAGTTTCTTGAGGAACCTCCATACTGCTTTCCACAATGGTTGAACTAATTTGGATTCCCACCAGCAGTGTAGGAGGGTTCCCTTTTCTCCACATCCTCGCCAACGTTTGCTGTTCTTTGTGTTTTGGATGTTGGCCATCCTCACTGGTGTGAGGTGATATCTTGTTGTGGTTTTAATCTGCATTTCTCTGATGATTAGTTATGTGGAGCATCTTTTCATATGCCTGTTGGCCACCTGAGTATCTTCTTTGAAGAGTGTCTATTCATATCCTCTGCCCATTTCTTAATTGGATTATTTACTTTATGTTTCTTGAGGTGCGTGGGTTTTTTATATATTTTGGATGTCAACCCCTTATCAGATACGTCATTTATGAATATATTCTCCCATACCATAGGACGTCTTTTTGTCCTACTGATGGTGTCCTTTGCTGTACAGAAGCTTTTCAGCTTGATATAGTCTCACTTGTTCATTTTTGCTTTTGTTTCCCTTCCTCAGGGAGATATGTTCATAAAGAAGTCGTTCATGTTTATATCCAAGAGATTTTTGCCTGTGTTTTTTTCTAAGAGTTTTATGGTTTCATGACTTACATTCAGGTCTTTGATCCATTTTGAGTTGACTTTTGTGTGTGGGGCCAGACAGTAGTCCAGTTTCATTCTCTTACATGTAGCTGTTCAGTTTTGCCAACAGCAGCTGCTGAAGAGGCTGTCATCTCCCCATTGTATATCCAAGGCTCCTTTATCAAATATTAATTGACTGTATTTGTTTGGGTTGATGTTTGGATTTTCTATTCTGTTCCACTGGTCTATGGGTCTGTTTTTGTGCCAATACCATATTGTCTTGATTACTGTGGCTTCGTAGTAGAGCTTGAATACAGGGAGCATAATTCCCCCTGTTTGATTCCTCCTTCTCAGGATTGCTTTGGCTATTCGGGGTCTTTTCTGGTTCCATATGAATTTTAGAGTTATTTGTTCCAGTTCATTGAAGAAAGCTGTTCGTATTTTGATAGGGATTGCGTTGAATCTGTAGATTGCTTTAGGTAGTATAGCCGTTTTGACAATATTTATTGTACCTAGCCAAAAGCATGGGATGGATTTCCATTTGTTAGTGTCCTCTTTTAATTCTCTTAGGAGTGTATTGTAGTTTTCAGAGTACAGGTCTTTCACTTCCTTCGTTAGGTTTATTCCTAGGTATTTTATATTCTTTTTGATGCAATTGTGAATGGAATTGTTTTTCTGATTTCTCTTTCTGTTAGTTCATCGTTAGTGGATAGAACAGCAACAGATTTCTGTGTGCTAATTTTGTATCCTGCAACTGTGCTGAATTCAGATATTAGTTATAGTAGTTTTGGAGTGGAGTCTTTAGGGTTTTTTATGTACAATATCATGTCATCTTCAAATAATGACAATTTGACTTCTTCTTTACCAATCTGGATGCCTTGTATTTCTTTGTTTTGTCTGATTTCTGTGGCTAGGACCTCCAGTACTATGTTGAATAACAGTGGAGAAAGTGGGCATCCCTTTCTTGTTCCTGATTGTAGATGAAAAGCTTTCAGCTTCTCGCTCTTAAGTATGATGTTAGCTGTGGGTTTGTCTTATATAGCCTCTATAATGTTGAGGTACTTGCCCTCTATACCCATTTTGTTGAGAGTTTTAATCATGAATGGATGCTGAATTTTGTCAAATGCTTTTTCAGCATCTATGGAGATGATCATGTGGTTTTTGTTCTTCTTTTTCTTGATGTGGTGGATGATGATGATGGATTTTCGAATGTTGTACCATCCTTGCATCCCTGGGATTGGGATGAATCCCACTTGATCATGGTGTAAGAGCCTCTTGATGTATTTTCGAATTCGGTTTGCTAATATTTTGTTGAATATTTTTGCATCTACGTTCATCAGGGATATTGGTCTGTAATTTTCTTTTTTGGTGAGGTCTTTGCCAGGTTTTGGTATTAGAGTGATGCTGGCTTCATAGAATGAGTTTGGACGTATTCCTTCCTCTTCTATTTTTTGGAAAACTTTAAGGAGAATGGGTGTTATTTCTTCTCTATATGTCTTGTAGAATTCAGAGGTGAATCCATCTGGTCCAAGGGTTTTGTTCTTGGGTAGTTTTTTGATTACCAATTCAATTTCGTTGCTGGTTACTGGTCTGTTTAGTTTTTCTGCTTCTTGTTTGGTCAGTTTTGGAAAGTTGTATTTTTTTAAGAAGTTGTCCATGTCTTCTATGTTTTCCAGCTTGTTAGCATATAGATTCTCATAATATTCTCTTATAATTCTTTGTATTTCTGTGGGTCTATCATTATTTTTCCTTTCTCATTTGTGATTCTGTTTATGTGTGTAGATTCTCTTTTTCTCTTAATGAGTCTGGCTAGGAGTAGATCTATTTTGTTTATTTTTTCAAAGAACCAGCTCTTGGTTTCATTGATTTTTTCTATTGTTTTATTCTTCTCAATTTTATTTATTTCTTCTCTGATCTTTATTATGTCCCTCCTTCTGGTGACTTTCTGTCTCATTTATTCTTCTTTTTCCAATTTCAGTAATTGTGTCCTTAGACTGTTCATTTGGGAATGTTCTTCCTTCTTTAAATAGGCCTGGATTGCAATATACTTTCCTCTTAGAACTGCCTTTGCTGCGTCCCACAGAAGTTGTGGCTTTGTGTTGTTGTTCTCATTAGTCTCCATATATTCTTTGATTTCTGTTTTGACTTGGTTGTTAACCCATTGATTGATTAGGAGAATGTCGTTAAGTCTCCATGTATTTGAGAGCCTTTTTGTTTTCTTTCTTAAATTCATTTCTAGGTTTATACCTTTGTGATCTGAGAAATTGGTTGGTAGAATTTCAATATTTTTGACTTTAGTGAGGTTCTTTTTGTTGCCTAGTATGTGATCTATTCTGGAAAATGTTCCATGTGCATTTGATAAGAATGTGTATCCTGCTGCTTTTGGGTGTCGAGGCCTGTAGATGTCTGTTAGGTCCATCTGTTCTAGTGTGTTGTTCAGTACCTCTGTGCCTTTTCTTATTTTCTGCCCAGTGGTTCTGTCCTTTGGAGTGAGTGGTGTGTTGAAGTCTGCTAAAATGAATGCATTGCTTTCTATTTCCTCCTTTAATTCTGTTAGTATTTGTTTCACATATGCTGGCGCTCCTGTGTTGGGTGCATATATATTCATAATGGTTATATCTTCCTGTTGGACTGACCCCTTTATCATTATGTAATGTCCTTCTTTATCTCTTACTACTTTCTTCGTTTTGAAGTCTATTTTGTCTGATACAAGTACTGCAACACCTGCTTTTTTCTCTTTGTTGTTTGCATGAAATATCTTTTTCCAACCCTTCACTTTTAGTCTGTGTATATCTTTGGGTTTGAGGTGGGTCTCTTGTAAGCAGCATATAGATGGGTCTTGCTTTTTTATTCATTCTGTTACTCTGTGTCTTTTGATTGGTGCATTCAGTCCATTTACATTTAGGGTGATTATTGATAGATATGTACTTATTGCCATTGCTGGCTTTAGATTCGTGGTTACCAAAGGTTCAAGGGTTGCTTCTTTACTATCTAACAATCTAACTTAACTTTCTTGTTAAGTTATTGTGAACACTGTCTGATGTTTCTTTATCTCTCCCTTCTTATTCTTCCTCCTGCATTCTTTATATATTAGGTGTTTTATTCTTTGCTTTTAGTTAGTATTTGGATGGTCTGCTTTCTTTGCTATGATTTTATTTTCTTTGGTGGCATCTTTTTAGCCTTAGGGGTGCTTCCCTCTAGAGCAGTCCTTTTAAGATATCTTGTAGTGGTGGTTTATGAGAGGCAAACTCTCTCAACTTTCATTTGTCTGGAAATTGTTTAATCCCTCTGTCATATTTAAATGATAATCATGCTGGATACAATATTCTTGGTTCGAGGTCCTTCTGTTTCATTACATTAAATATATCATGCCATTCTCTTCTGGCCTGTAAGGTTTCTGTTGAGAAGTCTGATGACAGTCTGATGGGTTTTCCTTTGTAGGTGATCTTTTTTCTCTCTCTAGCTGCCTTTAATACTGTCTTTTTCTTTGATCTTTGCCATTTTAATTATTATGTGTCTTGGTGTTGTCTTCCTTGGTTCCTTTGTGTTGGGAGATCTGTGGGCTTCTGTGTACTTAGAGACTATTTCCTTCCCCAGTGTGGGAAAGTATTCAGCAATTATTTCTTCAAAGACACTTTCTATCCCTTTTTCTCTCTCTTCTTCCTCTGGTACTCCTATAATGCGAATATTGAACTGTTTGGATTGGTCACACAGTTCTCTTAATATTCTTTCATTCCTAGAGATCCTTTTATCTCTCTCTGCCTCAGCTGCTCTGTATTCCTGTTCTCTGATATCTATTCCGTTAACAGTCTCTTGTATCTCCTCCAGTCTGCTGCTAAGCCCGTCGAAGGCTTGTCTCATTTCTGCAATGTCTTTACTGTCTTCCCTCACTTTCTCCCTCAGCTCTTGCATATTTCTCTGTAGATCCATCAGCATGGTTATGATTTTTATTCTGAATTCTTTTTCAGGAAGATTGTGCATTTCCATCCCTCAGTCTCCCTCTCTGGTGATGTCTGGGTCTGGATGAGCTTGGTCTGTACCATATTCCTCTGTCTTTTCATGGCAATAGAAGTGGTCGAAGGCAAGTGTCATGTATATAAGCTGGGCTCTTTAAGACTTTAAAAAAAAAGAAGAAGAAAGAGAAAAGAGAAAAAAAGAAGGAAGAGAAAGAAAAGAGAGGGGTAAAAAAAGCCTGCTGGGTCAGGGAAGACAAGTAGCGATTCTCATCTCACTACGCTGATGGACAGTGACTGTGGTGGGGTTGGTGGGGGGGACCTGGTGATGGGGGGAGTTCAATCATCACGGTATTGC
>JAQQAC010016209.1:117538375-117772133 GCA_029783875.1 Phataginus tricuspis | reverse complement strand
AAAAAAAAAAAAAAGGTCACCTAAAAAAAAAAAAAAAAGCCTGCTGGGAATAGTTTCTGTAAGGATGCTGTAGGTGGCACTGTTGCTCCACTGTTCTGCGGCTGTGGCTGTGCCACTCTGTTGGGCCTTTTGCAGCTCTGGCCGGGGTGGGAACGAATGGGACTCTATTGTTCTCTGTTTGAATTTTCAGTACGGTACTTTTTCCCAGTTGCCAGCCAAGGGGTCCGAAATTCCTCAGGACTCCCAGCCTGCTGGGATGAGTTGCTGGGACGATCGTAAGACCACTGAAAAACACGCACTTTTCTTTTGTCCCGGGAGCCAGGTGCAAGGACCCGGGCGTGTTCCCAGCTCAAAACCCGCACCTTCTGCCTCTCCAGTCTCCGCTACACCGCGCGATGCATGTCAGTGCTTCCGGCGCACGTCACCAGGGCTGGCTATTTCGCAGGCCTGTATTTCCACCCCCTCCCGGCTCTGAATCCTCTCCTCCTTGGGGTGGGGGAGTGCTCAGGTCCTGCTGGTTCGTGGCTCCGTATCTTACCCGCCTCACGGGGTGCCGAGTCCTCCCAGGTGCAGATGCATGCTGTGCGTTTTCCTGTGTGTTCTGGTCTCTCTTTTAGGAATAGTTGTATTTGCTCTATTTTCATAGATATATATGATATTGGGAGGAGATTTCTGCCAACCTGCTCACGCCATCTTCCCGGACCTCTCCGACTCTATGTCTTTTGATCGGTGCATTCACTCCACTTACATTTAGGGTGATTATCAATAGGTAGGTACTTATTGTCATTGTACGCTTTGGATTCGTGGTTACTAGATGTTCAAGGGCAGCTTCTTTACTAACAGTCTAACGTAACTTACTTATTACACTATTATAAACACAATCTGAAGATTCTTTTTTTCCCTTCTTTTTCTTTCTCCTCCACTCTTTATATGTTAGGTGTCACATTCTGTACTCTTTGTGTATCCGTTGTCTGACTGTGGGTAGCTGATTTAATTTGGCATTTGGTTAGTAATTAATTGGTCTACTTCCTTTTACTTTCTCTGCTGACAGCTATTTAGCCTTAGGAGCACTTCCATCTATAGCAGTCCCTCCAAAATACACTATAGAGGTAGTTTGTGGGAGGTAAATTCCCTCAACTTTTGCTTATCTGGGAATTGTTTAATCCCTCCTTCAAATTTGAATGATAATCTTTCAGGGTAGAGTATTCTTGGTTCAAGGCCCTTCTGTTTCATTGGATTAAATATCATGCCACTGCCTTCTGTCCTGTAAGGTTTCTGCTGAGAAGTCTGATGATAGCCTGATGGGTTTTCCTTTGAGGGTGATCTTTTTCTCTCTCTGGCTGCTTTTAATACTCTGTCCTTGTCCTTGATCTTTGACATTTTAATTGTTATATGTCTTGGTGTTGTACTCCTTGGGTCCCTTGTGTTAAGTGATCTGTGGACGTCCATGGCCTGAGAGACTATTTCCTTCCCTAGATTGGTGAAGTTTTCAGCAATTATTTCTTCAAAGACACTTTCCATCCCTTTTTCTCTCTCTTCTTCTGGTACCCCTATAAAGTGACTATTGTTCTGTTTGGATTGGTCACACAGTTCTCTTAATATTCTTTCATTCCTTGAGATCCTTTTTTCTCTCTCTGCCTTAGCTTCCTTGTATTCCTTTTCTTTAATTTCTATTCCATTTACCATCTCCTCAACCTCATCTAATCTGCTTTTAAATCCCTCCATTGTATGTTTCATTTCAGCTACTGTATTTTTAAGGTGTCTATCTCCCTCCTGAATTCATTCCTTTGGTCTTGAATATTGTTCTGTTGCTCAATTAGCATGCTTATGACTTTTATTTTGAATACTTTTCCAGGAAGATTGGTGATTTGAGTCTCACTGAGTCCTCTTTCTGGTGTTTGAGGTATTTGGGATTGAACAAAGTTCTTCTGCCTTTTCACAATCCTATTGAATACTTAGAAATATTAGGTTTGTGTGGGCAGCACCCTCCAGTGCCCAGAAGCTCTGCTCTTTGTAGCTGCCCAGTACCTGGAGTAATGGCAGTGGTTGCAGGTGAGCGGTCCTGGTGCCTACCCTAAAGAGTGAGCCCTTTCCTGCTTCCTGGCTGCAGTGCCTGTCTCAACTGTCAGGGTCAGTGAGCTACGCACAGGGAGCAGCCTCTGTGTTAAGGCCCTAAGCTGCCATAGGCCGGGCTGCCCTCCGACTGGTCTGGAGCGATGGTTGGAGTGGCAGTCGAGTGGTGCCAGTCACTGCCAGAAGGAAAGAGCCCTTTCCTGCTTCCCACCACAGCACCTGTCTCCATTGTCAGTGCCAGTGAGCCCCAGGCAGGCAGCAGCCTCTGGGTTAATCCCTTAAACTGCCATAGGTGGGCTGCCCTCTGGCTGGCCTGGAACAATGACAGGGTTTACAGGCAAGCAACCCTGGTGCCTGCTGGGAGGAGAAAGCCCTTGCCTGCTTCCAGCTGCAGTGCCTGCCTCTGATATCAGGGCCAGTGAGCTGCATGCAGGGAGCATCCTGTGCATTAAACTATGTAGTTGCTGTAGGCAGGGCTGCCCTCCCGCTTGTCTGGAGCAATGGCTGGGGCAGTGGGTTTGCACACAGGTGCCTGTGGGAAGGAAGAAGTAGCAGGCTGCTTATCATGGTGGGGGTCCTCAGGGTTGCATTGCCAGCCAGGGGGATGGAGTGCCTGTAGATCCTGAAAGTTCCCAACCTGCTGGGCTGAGTGTGCCCCTTTAGCAGCCCTCTCACTGTTGGGAAGTCTTTCCAAGTGCCTGCCTTTCTTTTGTCCCAGGGCAGCTGGTTGTGGGAACCTGTTTGCAGTCTCAGTCTCTGACTTTGGTGTTCACCCCCTCATATCTGCAGAGCACCATGCAGTGTGGGTTTGTGCTCCTGGAGTACATTTCTAGGGTTGGGTATTTAGCAGTCCTGGGCTTCTACTCCCTCTGCTCTGATTCTCTTTCTCCCATCAGTGAGCTGGCAGGATGGAGGGGGGAGTGCTCGGGTCTCGCCAGGTTGTGGCTTTATTACTTAACCCTTTTCCATGAGATGTTCTCTTCTCCCATATGTAGACTGACTGGTGTAATCTTATTTCTGGTCACTCTTTTAGGAACAGTTGTATTTGCTGTATTTTCACATTATATGTGGTTTTGGGAGGCGATAACTGCCTCGCTTCTCACACCACCATCTTTTTTCCCAAAATGATACTGTTTTCTACAGCGGGTGCAATATTTTACATTCTCAACAATTAGCATGAGGGTTCCCTTTTCTCCACATCCTTGTCAACATTTATTTCTTGTCTTTTTGATACTAGCTATTCTTACTGGTGTGAAGTGATAGCTCACTGTGGTTTTGATTTGCATTTCCCTGATTAGTGATATTGAGCATCTCTTCATATTTTTGTTGGCCATCTGTATGTTTTCTTTTGAAAAATGTCTATTCAGGTACCCTGCCCTTTTTTTAACTGGATTCTTTGTTTTTCCAGTGTTGAGTTGTATGTGTTCTTTACATATTTTGGATATTACCCCCTTATTAGATATATCATTTACAAATATCTTCTCCCATTCAGGAGGCTGCCTTTCTGTTTTGTAGATGGTCTTCTTTTCTGTGCAGAAGTTTTTAGTTCCATATAGTCCCACTTGTTTATTTTTGCTTTTGCTTCCCTTGCCTGAGGTAACATAACTAGAAAACTATCACTAATGCTGATGTTCAAGAGTTCATTGGCTATGAACTTTTATGGTTTCAGTTCTCATATTTAGGTCTTTCATCCATTTTGATTTTATTTTTGTATATGGTATAAAACAATGGTCCAGTTTCATTCTCTTGCATGTAGCTGTCCAGTTTTCCTAGCACGGTTTATTAAAGAGATGCCTTTTCCCCATTGTATATTCTTGCCTCCTTTGTTATATATTAATTGACCATAAAAGGATGGGTTTATTTCTGAGCTCTCTATTCTGTCCATTGATCTATGCATCTATTTTTGTACCTGTACCATACTGTTTTGAGCTTTATAATGTAGCTTGAAAGCAGGTAGCCTAATACATCCAACTTAGTTCTTCTTTCTCAAGATTGCTTTCATTATTCAGGGTCTTTTGTGGTTTCATACAAATTATAGAATTATTTGTTCTAGTTATGTGAAAAATGATGTGGTTTTTTGATAGGGATTGCATTGAATCTGTAGATTGCTTTGGGCAGGATGGCCATTTTAACAACATTAATTCTTTCAATCCATGAGCATGGGATAGATTTCCACTTATTTGTGTCTTCTTTAATTTCTTTCATCAATGTCATAGTTTTCAGAGTACAGGTCTTTCACCTCCTTGGTTTAAGTTATTCCTAGGTATTTTATTCTCTTTGTTGCAATTGTAAATGGGATTATTTTCTTAATTTCTCTTCCTGCTAATTCATTTGTATATAGAAACACAACAGATTTCTGTTCATTGATTTTATATCCTGTAACTTTACTGAATTCATTAATTAGTTCTAATAGTTTTTGGTGGAGTCTTTAGGGTTTTCTATATATGGTATCATATCATCTGTAACAGTGACAATTTTATGTCTTCATTGCCAATTTGGATGCCTCTTATTTCATTTCTTGCCTGACTGCTGTGGCTATGACTTCCAGTACTATATTGAATAAAAGTGGTAAAAATGGGCACTTTTGTCTTGTTCCTGACTTTGGAGGAAAGATTTTCCACTTTTCACCATTAAGTATGATGTTAGCTGTGGGTTTGTCATGTATGCCCTTTAGTATATTTTGGCCTGTCCCCTTTATATCCACTTTGGTTCTTTTTGTAGTGAATTTTTATATAATGAAGACTTTTTTATAATGAATGGATGTTATTTGTCAAATCCCTTTTTCTGCATCTGTTGACATAATCATATTATTTTTATCCTTTATTTTGTTAATATGGTATCTCACACTGATTGATTTGTGGATATTGAGCCATCTTTGCATCTCTGGAATAAATCCCATTTGGTTGTGGTGAACGATCCTTTTAATGTATTTTTAAATTCAGTTTGCTAATATTTTGTTGAGGATTTTTGCATCCATGTTCATCAGGGATATTGGTCTGCAGCTTTAATTTTTATGTGTTTTGGTGTGAATCTCCTTGGGTTCATCTTGTTTGGGGTTTTCTGTGCTTCCTGGACCTAAATTTCCTTCCTCAGGTTAGGGAAGTTTTCAGCTATTATTTCTTCAAATTCGTTTTTCACACCCTTCTCTTTCTTCTCTTTCTGGGACTCCCATAATGTGAATCTTAGTACATTTGATGTTGTGCCATTGGTCCCTTAAGCTATCCTCATTTTTAAATTCTTTGTTCTTTTTGTTGTTCAGCTTGAGTGCTTTCCATTACCCTGACTTCCAGACCACTGGTCTATCATTCTGTATCCCCTAATATGCTGTTGATTCCCTCTAGTGTATTTTTCCATTTCATTTATTGTATTCTTCAACTCTGATTGGTTCTTTTTTATATTTTCTATCTCTTTGTTAAAGTCCTCTCTGAGTTCATCCACTCTTCTCTCAAGTCCAGTGACTATCTTTATAACCATTACTTTGAACTTTTTATCAGTTAGCTTGCTTAACCCCATTTCATTCAGTTCTTTTTTTTTTTTTTTTTTTGAGGTTTGGCCTGTTCTTTTGTTTGGAGCATATTCCTCTATCTTCTCATTTTGTTTGGCTTTCTGTGCTTGTTTCTTTGTGTTAAGTGAAAGGGCTACCTCTCCCAGTCTTGAAGGAATGGTCTTGTGTAGTAATATCCTCTGGGTACACTGCACATGTCTGGAAGCTTTGGCTGGCTGTCCAGAGGCCCAAGAAGAATGGGCCAGGGATGTCCTGGTGTGAGCCACACTGGTCCCAACCTAGTGGGACTGCTGTATCTCAGGCAGATGAATTTGGGTGTAGGTCGGGGAGCTGCCTTAGGAGACTTCTGGAGTTGGTGTGGGTTAGGGGCCCAGGGCTCACTAAGGTGGGTGTCCAGACTTTGTTCCCCTCTGTATTATTAGTGTGGTGGGGAAATATAAAAGAGAGTTCCAGCAGTTTCCTTGCTGTTTGGCAGGAACTCTTGTTAAGCAAATTGACTTCCTTCATTTATAGTACAGTTGCCCTTAAAACCGAATTTTTTCTGTGCTGCAGAGCAGGTATATCTATCTGTACATGGGTCCCTCAGTGATTATTCTTCCCTACTTCAGGTCACTGTACTGGAAGGTGGTGTTCCATGATTACCATGTCTCCATGTCTCCTGCTGGTTTTCATGTGGTCTCTATCCCATTGTGCAGAAGCTGTTCATTCAGCCTTTAGTTTTTCTTCAGGAGGAATTGCTCTGCATGTATTGTAGATTCAATGTGTACATGGGGAGAGTTGGATTTAGGCTTTTTGTATGCTGCCATCTTAGACTTCCTCCTGGGAATTCAATTTTAAAATTCAATTTTCAACATCCTTTTTGATAATTAGCATATAATTATTCCCTTGAAATTTCACTGTTCACACCTTTATCTTTCCATACATTTTTCTGACCATTTTTCTCCACTTTTACTCCTCAGTGTTACTAATTCAGTAAAACTTTATCTAAATATTATGAAATACAAAGGAATATTAGTATTGAAAAGAAGAGGTTAAGTAAAAATGAAAAGTTTGGAAAGCTATTTAAGAAAGGAAAATAAAGAGTAACTGTAGTTGCCATGAAATCTCTTCTCTTTACTGTGCTTCTCAGAACTCTAACTAAGGGGAGGATATTTCACTGACAGTCCCAGCTGCTGTGCTCTGAAATCTATCACTGCATCTGCACTAAAGCCACACTTGCCATGAGATGCTACTAGGCAGGGACTGAACAAGGCAGGGATACTAATATAGGCCCATTCTTGGGTAATGCAGGACACATCTGACAACTTTAGTTCAAAGAAGCCCCAAATGGCCTTGTCAAACTTCCTTGGAACTTCAGTCTGTCTAAGATTCTTTCACCCATTCTTCCTTCCTTCTCTATCTCCTTCACAAGGGTTAACTTGCATCATGATCCTTCAGTTCTCCCAGCCTCCTTTGCCAACCTTCACATTTTACCTTATAGGCATTCACCCTACTAGATCTCTGCATGTCTAATCCCATTTTGGCATCTGCTTCTTGGGAAGCTGAAATTACACAAATGGTACCAAGAGTGGTCTGAGAAAACAGGCAATATGATGGGGATCTTGGGCTGGTTCACTCACTACCCAGTAGAAGAAGAAAATACCATCCTCGTTGGTAGACTGTTATAACTGCTAAAGGTTCCCTAGTGATGACTAAGGAAATGTCCTAGTGGAGGGCATGCTACTGAGGTGTGATAAGTCAGGCATTTGAGTGATGTGGGTGTAAAATGCTATAAGAACAGAGGAGTTCATGTTTCCTGATAAGTTATACTGATGCTCCAAAGCCTGTAAGCCACTAACAAGCTGTTAATGGCCAAGTGTGAAAACAAGGTCTAGGTGGTAGCTCACAAAGATGCTGTTATCTCCTGCAGTGAAGAGCAAACACAACTAAAGACTTAACTGTTATAAATGTAGGTTCAGAGATGCTCAGCCAAGATAAGGTCAATTATGGGATGGCTAGGGTTCTGATGGGGAAAACTTGGGACACTTAACTATGCAAATAAAACATCTGGATGTAATTCCCTGAAGATATTAGCTCTGAAGACCCCTGCCTTGAACACACAGGATTGCAGAGGTGGCTTACCCTTCCCTGGTAAGGGAAATGGCTTCTGCTGTACTAGAAAATGCTACTGAGGCTCTCCTTTGCAAGATAACAGATGCTCCACTAAGGGGCTACCTTCTCCTCCTTTCCCGAGTACTTCTTGACACCAATATCTGAGGTTAAATTCCACTACAGCCCAGATGAGGATGTGCTGGGTCTGAAAGGTGAGGGATGTAATAATATGTTGAAATAACTATAAAATTAGCCTGGGTGTATCTGTAGGACCCATGGGATCCATGGGAATGTTCCTGGGACTGGATTCTGAAGGTGTTCCAGCAGGCTAGAATATAAGAATGAATAACCGAGAGTGGATTAAAGATGGCGGTGTGAGAGGTGAGACAGAGACTTCCTTCTAAAACCGCATATAATATGAAAACTTAATTAATACAACTAATCCTGAAAGGGCAACAGGAAAGACAACTGCGCCAAACTGCATACACCTGGAGAAAAGAATAAACCTCATGGAACAGGGTAACATACCAAAGCCGTGGCCCGGCAGGACCCAAGCCCTTCCCCAACTCCAGCTCACCAGTGCGAGGAAGAGAAACAGGGTGGGGAGGGAGTGGAGGCCTGGGACTACTGAATACCTGCCTCTGGAGATCTGATCTGAGAGCACAAACCTACATTTCATGGTGTTTTCATGGTACTCTCATGATTAGGGGGTTGGAAAGCTAATACAGGCAGAATACCTGGAGAGACTGAGATTCCAGCCACTTGTGAAAAGCAGGGATCCATATCCAGCTGCTCTGGGACAAAAGAAAGGTGGGCAGTCTGAGAGACTTCCTAACAAGGAAGCCCTTAGCAAGAGGGCTGCTAAAGGGGCAAGGATTGCACAGAGCTTACTGCTCAGGAGATAGGACAGGTAGACAAAATTGTCCGGGTGCACTCTGCCCAGCAGGTTGGGAACTTTCATGATCTTCAGGAGCTCCAGCTCCTGGCTGGCTACAGAGCTCCAAGGACACCCTCTGTTATATGCAGCCTACTGAGCCTTACTCCCGGCCAGCACCACCTGGCTCTCAAACTGACAAACCCTACCCTGGCATTAGGCCAGCCAGAGGGAAGCCCCATCTACAGCAACTACAAATGCAAAGCACAGAGGCTTATACCTGTGTGTTCGGTCCACTGGTTCTGGCAGTGGAGACAGGCCTAGCAGCCGGGAAGCAGGAAACAGCTGTTTCCAAACCCCAGGCACCAATACCACTCCCCTGTGACCCCCAACATTACTTCAGGGGCTCAGCAGCTCCAGAGAGTATAGCTTCTGGGCACTAGGGGGTGCCACATACAAATATGAAATGCCAAAGGAACCCGGTTCACAATAAAATTACAAATACAACAATTTCAAATGAAATTGACCTCATGAATCTGCCCGAAAAGGATTTCAAGATAAAAATCATTAACATGATCAAGGAGGTAAA
The DNA here is from genome assembly GCA_029783875.1 of Phataginus tricuspis. Lineage (NCBI taxonomy): Eukaryota > Metazoa > Chordata > Mammalia > Pholidota > Manidae > Phataginus > Phataginus tricuspis. Next base: position 117,763,001 of record JAQQAC010016209.1, on the reverse strand, counting down.
GAAAAATATTCAAGAATGCAGGGATGAATTCTGGTCAGAGATCCAAAATTACGGAACACAGTATCAGAAATGAAACATACAATGGAAAGTTTTGAAAGCAGATTAGATACAGTGGAGGAGATGATAAATAAAATAGAAATAGAGAAGAGGAATACAAAGAAGCTGAGGCAGAGAGAGATAAAAGGACCTCTAAGAATGAAAGAATATTGACAGAACTGTGTGACCAATCCAAACAGAACAATATTCACACTATAGGGGTACCAGAAGAAAAAGAGAGAGAAAAAGGGATAGAAAGTGTCTTTGAGGAGGTAATTGCTGAAAACTTTCCCAACCTGGGGGAGGAGAAAGTCTCTCAGGCCATGGAGGTGCACAGATCTCCCAACACAAGGGACTCAAGGAAGACAACACCAAGACATATAGTAATTAAAATGGCAAAGATAAAGGATAAGGACAGACTATTAAAAGAAGCCAGAGAGAGAAATAAGATCACCTACAAAGGAAAGCCCATCAGGCTATCATCAGACTTATCAGCAGAAACCTTACAGACCAGAAGGGAGTGCCATGATGTATTTAATGCAATGAAGCAGAAGGGCCTAAAACCAAGAATACTTTGTCCAGCAAGGTTATCATTTAAAGTTGAAGGAGGGATTAAACAATTCCCAGATAAGCAAAAGCTGAGAGAATTTACCTCCCACAAACCATCTCTACAGTGTATTTTGGAGTGACTTCTATAGATGAAAGTGTTCCTAAAGTTTCATAGTTGTGACCAGAGGTAATAAAACCACAGTAACAAAGGCAGAACAGTTAATTACTAAGCAAATGCAAAATTAAATCAAATATCCCCAAAGTCAATCAAGGGATAGACAAAGAGTATACAATATGATACCTAGTATATAAAGAATGGAGGAGGAAGAAAAAGGAGGAGAAAAAAAGAACCTTTAGACTGTGTTTGTAATAGCATATTAAGTAACTTAAGTTAGACTCTCAGATAGTAAGGAATTTAACCTTGAACCTGTGGTAACCACAAATCTAAAGCCTGCAATGGCAATAAGTACATACCTATCGATAATCACCCTAAATGTAAATGGGATGAATGCACCAATCAAAAGTCATAGAGTCACTGAATGGATAAAAAAACAATACCCATCTATATGCTGCCTACAAGAGACTCACTTTAAACCCAAAGACATACACAGACTGAAGGGATGGAAAAAGATATTTCATGCAACTAATAGGTAGAAAAAAGCAGGAGTGGCAATACTTGTATCAGACAAAATAGACTTCAAAACAAAGAAATTCACAAGAGACAAAGAAGGACACTACATAATAATAAAGGGGTCAATTCAACAAGAAGATATAACCATTATAAATATCTATGCACCCAACACAGAAGCACCAACATATGTGAGACAAATACTAACAGAATTAAAAGGGGAAATAGAATGCAATGCATTCATTCTAGGAGACTTAAACACTCCACTCACTCCAAAGGACAGATCAACCAGACAGAAAATAAGTAAAGACACAGAAGCACTGAACAACACATTAGAACAGATGGACCTAAAAGACATCTACAGAACTCTGCACCCAAAAGTAGCAGAATACACATTCTTTTCAAGTGCACATGGAACATTTTCAAGAATAGATCATATCCCAGGCCACAAAAAGAGCCTCAGTAAATTAAAAAAGATTGAAATTGTACCAACCAGTTTCTCTGACCACAAAGGTATTAAACTAGAAATAAATTATGCAAAGAAAATGAAAAATTCCACAAACACATGGAAGCTTCACAACATGCTCCTAAATAACCAATGGATCAATGACCAAATAAAAACAGAGATCAAGCAATATATGGAGAGAAATGACAACAATAATTCAACACCGCAAAATCTATGGGATGCAGCGATGGCCATGCCAAGAGGAAAGTATACTGCAATACAGGCCCACCTCAGAAAGAAGAACAATCCCATATGAGCAGTCTAAACTCATAATTAACAAAACTAGAAAAAGAAGAACAAATGAGGCCCAAATTCAGTAGAAGGAGGGACATAATTAAGATTTGAGCAGAAATAAATAAAATTGAGAAGAATAAAACAATAGAAAGATTCAATGAAAGCAGGAGCTGGTTCTTCAAGAAAATAAACAAAATAGATTAACCCCTAGCCAGACGTAAAGAGTAAAAAAGAGAATCTACACACATAAACAGAATCAGAAATGAGAAAGGAGAAATCACTATGGACAACACAGAAACACAAAGAATTATTAGAAAATACTGTGAAAAATTATATGCTAACAAACCAGATAACCTAGAAGAAATGGACAGCTTTAAAAAAAAATACAACCTTCCAAGGCTGACCCAGGAAGAAACATAAAATCTGAACAGACCAATTACCAGCAATGAAACTGAACTGGTAATCAAAAACTACCTAAGAACAAAACCTCTGGACCAGATGGCTTTACTGCTGAGTTTTATCATTTAGTGAAGACCTAATACCCATCCTCCTTAAAGTTTCCCAAAGAGCAGAAGAAGAGGGAATACTTCCAAACTCATTCTATGAGGCCAGCATCACTCTAATATCAAAAATTAGGCAAAGACACCACACACAAAAAAAATTACAGACCAATATCCCTGGTGAACATAGATGCAAAAATACTCAACAAAATATTAGCAATCTGAATTCAAAAATACATCAAAAAGATTATCCATCATGATCAAGTAGGATTTATTCCAGGGATGCAAGGATGGTACAACATTCGAAAATCCATCAACATCATCCACCACATCAACAAAAATAAGGACAAAAACCACATGATCATCTCTATAGATGCTGAAAAAGCATTCCACAGAAGTCAACATCCATTCATAATAAAAACTCTCAACAAAATTGGTATAGAGGGCAAGTACCTCAACATAATAAAGGCCATATATGACAAACCCACAGCCAACATCATACTTAACAACGAGAAATTGAAAGCTTTCCACCTAAGATGGGGAACTAGACAGGGATGCCCACTCTCCCCACTGTTATTCAACATAGTCCTGGAGGTCCTAGCCACGGCAATCAGATAACACAAAGAAATAAAAGGCATCCAGATTGGTAAGGAAGAAGTTAAACTGTCTCTGTTTGCAGATGACATGATATTGTATATAAAAACACTAGTAAAGAATCCACTCTGAAACTACTAGATCTAATATCTGAATTCAGCAAAGTTGCAGGACAAAAAATTAATACACAGAAATCTGTGGCATTCCTATACACTAATGATGAACTAGCAGAAAGAGAAATCAGGAAAGCAATTCCATTCACAACTGCATCAAAAAGAATAAAATACCGAGGAATAAACCTAACCATGGAAGTGAAAGACCTATACACTGAAAACTACCAGACTCTCATGAGAGAAATTAAAGATACCAATAAATAGAAATACATCCCGTGCTCATGGATAGGAAGAATTAATATTGTCAAAATGGTCATCCTGCCTAAAGCAATCTACAGATTTAATGCAATTCCTATCAAAATACCAACAGCATTCTTCAATGAACTAGAGAAAATAGTTCTAAAACTCATATGGAACCACAAAAGACCCCTAATAGCCAAAGCAATCCTGAGAAGGAAGAATAAAGCAGGGGGAATTATGCTCCCTGACTTCAAGCTCTACTACAAAGCCACAGTAACCAAGACAATTTGGTACTGGCACAAGAAGAGACCCATAGACCAATGGAACAGACTAGAGAGCCCTGATATAAACCCAACCATATATGGTCAATTAATATATGATAAAGGAGCCGTGGACATACAATGGGGAAATGACAGCCTCTTCAACAACTGGTGTTGGCAAAACTGGACAACTACATGCAAGAGAATGAAACTGGATTATTGTTTAACCCCATACACAAATATAAACTCGAAATGGATCAAAGACCTGAATGTAAGTCATGAAACCATAAAACTCTTAGAAGACAACATAGGCAAAAACCTCCTGAATATAAGCATGAGCAACTTCTTCCTGAATGCATTTCCTTGAGCAAGGGAATCAAAATAAAAAATGAACACATGGGACTACATCAAACCAAAAAGCTTCTGTAAGGCAAAGGATACCATCAACAGAACAAAAAAGCATGCTAAAAATGGGAGAATATATTTGTAAATGAGATATCCAAAAGGGGTTAACATCCAAATTATATAAAGAACTCACACACCTTAACACCCAAAAAGCAAATAACCCAATTAAAAAATGGGCAGAGGATATGAAGAGACTATTCTCCAAAGAAGAAATTCAGATGGCCAACAGACACATGAAAAGATGCTCACTAATCATCAGGGAAATGCAAATTAAAACCACGATGAAATATCACCTCACACCAGTAAGGATGGCCAGCATCCAAAAGACTAAGAACAACAAATGGTGGCGAGGATGCGGAGAAAGGGGAACCCTCCTACACTGCTGGTGGGAATGTAAGCTAGTTCAACCATTGTGGAAAGCAATATGGAGGTTCCTCAAAAACTCAAAATAGAAATACCATTTGACCCAGGAATCCCACTCCTAGGAATTTACCCTAAGAATGCAGCAGCCCAATTTCAAAAAGACATATGCACCCCTATGTTTATCGCAGCACTATTTACAATAGCCAAGATATAGAAGCAACCTAAGTGTCCATCAGTAGATGAGTGGATCAAGAAGACATGGTACATATACACAGTGGAATACTATTCAGTCATAGGAAAGAAACAAATTCTACCATTTGCAACAACATGGATGGAGCTAGAGGATATTATGCCCAGTGAAGTAAGCCAGGCAGAGAAAGAAAAGTGCCAAATGGTTTCCCTCATTCGTGGAGTATAACAACGCAGCAAAATTTCAGCAGACTCACAGACTCCAAGAAGGGACTAGTGGTTACCAAAGGGGAGAGGTGTGGGAAGGCGGGTGGGGAGGGAGGGAGAAGGGGATTGAAGGTTATTATGTTTAGTACACATCGTGTGGGGGGTCACAGGGAAAACCGTGTAGCACAGAGAAGGCAAATAGTGAATCTGTGGCATCTTACTACACTGATGGACAGTGACTGTATTGTGGTATTGGTGGGGACTTGATAATATGGGTAAATGTAGTAACCACCCTGTTTTTCATGTGAAGCCTTCATAAGTGTATATCAATAATACCTTAATAAAAAAATTTTAAAAAAAGAATGAATAACCAAAAATGCATTGTCTGGGGAGCCCCTTCATTGTGTTGTGGGGACCTCATGGGTACAGGCACATATATTACTGGGGGTATCTCAGAAGCCTGGAAAAAGCTATGGCCAATATTCTATGAGAGGGAACTCCTTGAGTTGTCCTAGCAGATGACAGCAGATGGAATAAAGGGTCTGTGGAAGTCAGTGGGAATGCGGGAATGGAAGAGTGAGGAGTTTGGCAAATCTTCTCCCCAAAGGCAACGTTAAAACTGGATGGAATTTTCAAAAAAAGATATGTCAGGAGTCTGTAAATTGACCAAAGGCATATAACACATTGAAAAGCATTTATATAAGAAAACGTAGTGAACTTTTATAAGAACAGTTGTCTGTTTTTGAGGTTGAGTTCCCATACCCACCAGGTCTGGTAAGAATTACTATGAGAACTAGCAGCTCTGTAGCCAGAGGGTACTGACTTGAGAAAAAGCTTGAAGCCTGGGGCCATTGTCACACATAACAGATAGTGGTAAACAACCAGAGAAGGCTAATATCACCGCTGCTTTAAGATGCTTTAAGAGCAAGCAACATACCAGCCAGAAATTTAAAAAGAAGTAAACCATCCATAATGGGCCTTGATAAGCTACAAGATATCTCTGGTGTTCTGGAAGGCTTTGCACATGTATGAGGCTGCTTACACTCAAAAGAGACTAGAGAAGACCCCAGAGATCTACTTGTCCTGGCGGAATTCCTTGCACACATAGAAAGAAGACAGGAGAAGACACAGCAGGAAGTAGAAGCTAGGGCAGACTTTCAAACTGTATTTTTAAAGCAATCTCCACAGATTCATTTGTAAGATAGAAGTCTTACTGGCTCAAGATATTTAAGCAAAATCTCTGCATAATCACTGGCTGACCACACGTTTAGTAATTCAGTCACAGCTCCTAGGAATATAAAAATGAAAATTGGGCAAACACACTGCAGAGAAAATAGACTCTTAAAAAATAGTTTAGGCAAATTACTAAACAAACAAATATAAAAAGCAATAACAATGACCACCAAGAAGAGGAGATTAAAATCCATATTTGCTACAATATATTATATAAAATGTCCAGTTTTCAACAAAATCTTACACAACATAAAAAAGTAACAAGGAAGAATACCTCATACACAGGAACAAAAGCAGCCAATAGAACATGTCTATAGGCCAAGAAGATGAACAAATCTTCAAAGCACCTATTATAAATATTTTATGAAGAATTAAAGTAAACACTGTGTAAACAATTAATGAAAGTATAATGACAATTAGCCATCAAGTAAAAAATTCTTATTAGGAGAGAAGAATGTTTAAAAGAATCAAGTTGCAAAGTACAATAATTGAAATAACTAATTTACTAGAGGGGCCCAACAGCACATATTTAGGCTAGCAGAAGGAAGAATGAGCAAACTTAAAGACAGATCAATAGAAATTGTCCAATCTGAAGAACAGAAATAAAAAGAATGAAGAAAAATAAACAGAGCTTCAGAGACTTGAAAGTCACCAACAAGCATACCAAAATAGGTGTAAAGGAGGTCTCAGAAGAACGAAAAAGGAAAAAGTACATACGAAGAAATAATGGCTGAAACTTTCCATATTTGATCAACATTAACCTATATTTCCGCAAAGTTCAACAAACTCCACATGTGATAAACACACAGAGATCTACACCTACATACCATATAATCAAAGTGTTAAAAGCATCAAGCAAAATGAGAAAAAAAAAGACCCATCACATAAACAGAAACACATTAACAGTTGAATTTTCACAAAGCAATAGAGGCCAAAAAGCAATAGGAGACATAGCAAATAATAGAAGGAAAATGAAAAAAAAAATCATTGACCAATTATCCTGTATCCAGCAAAACTATTCATCAAGAAATGAAGAACAAATAAAGATACTCTTAAAAAAACAAACACTGAAAGAGTTCATCAGTAGCACACCTGCCCTACAAGAAATACTAAGAGAAGTCCTTCAAGCTGGAAGTGACACAAATTTAACTTGAATTCACGTGAAAGAACAATTATCTGGTAAAGGTAATGATATGGTTAATTATAAAGACAATATGAATATACTTTTCACTTTTCTTCTCTTACCTTATTTAAGATACAACTACACCAAATAGTAATTATATAATTGCATGATTGGTCTTATAACATATAAAGATGCACTATAAATAAAAAAGAAGCACAAAGGAATGGTGGGGGAATGGAGTAATATTAAAGAAAATTTCTATGGTTTACTAGAATTTAGTTAGTATTAGTTGAAGTAGGGTATGATAAGTTAAGATGCATACTGTACTCCCCAGAGAAACCATTAAAAATAACTCAAAAATAAAGTTAAAAAAATCAATAAATGAATTAAAATGGCACACTAGAAAATATTTAGCACAAAACAAAATAGTAAAGGAGAAACAGAGGAACAAAAAGATATGCGACATACAGGAAACAACTAGCAAAATGGCAGAGGTAAATCCAATCATATCAATAATGACATGAGATGCAAAAGAATTAAACATAAATCAAAAGGAAGATTCTAAGACTGAATTTTAAAAATACAATCCAATTATATTTTGTCTACAACAGACACACTTTAGATTCAAAGACACAAACAGGTTGAAAGTAAGATAGAAAAAGATATACCATGAATATAGCAACCAAAAGAGAACTGGAGTGGCTATAATAATATCACATAAAAGTAACTTTAAGACAAAAATTATTAGAGATAAAGAAGGACATCTTATAATAATAAAATTTCAATTCATCAAGAAGCTATAACAATTAAAGAAATACATACCTAACAACCCAAAATACATAAAACAAGAACTGACAGAATTAAATAGGGAAATATACAATTCAAAAGTAATAGAGATTTTAATATCTTCCTCTTAACAATTGATAGACATAAAGTCTGCAAGGATATAGAAAGCTGGAATATATAACACTACCAATGAACTCAACCTGACATCTATAGAACACCCCACCCAGCAGTAAGAGGATACACATTTTTGAGTGCACATGGTACATTCTCCAGGACAGTTCATATACTAGGCCATGAAGCAAATCTCAGTAAATTTAAAAGAACTGAAATTATGCAAAGTATGGTCTCCAATCAAAATGGAATTAAATTAGAAACCAACAACAGACAAAAAAAATGTATAAATAATACACTTATGAATAACCCACAGGCCAAATGTCAAATACTACATCACAAGGGGAATGGGATATGTTTTGAATTGAACAAGAACAAAAACATGACATATCAAAATATATGGGATTTAGCCCAAGAAGGGCTTAGAGGGAAATTTACAGCTTTAGACATCTGTAGTAGAAAAAGAGAAATCTCAAACTATTAACCCAAACTTCCATCTTGAGAAACTAGAAAAGAGAAGAGCATACTAAACCCAAAGGGTGCAGAAACAAAGAAATAAGGATAAAAGTGGAGATCAATAAAATAGAAAACAAAAAAATAGAGAAAATCAATATAACCAAAATTGGTTCTTTGAAATGATGAACAATAATTGGCAACCTTTAGCAAAGACTACACAAGGGAAAAAGAAGACATGGATTACTAAAACCAGGATGAAGTAGAGGACACCACCACTAACCTTGCAGAGATTAAAAAGATGATGAGCAAACTATGAACAACCATATGCACAAAAATCAGTAAATTTAGTGAAATAGAAAAACTCCTAGAAAGATGCAAACAACTGAAACTGACTAAAGAATGACTAGCAAATCTGAATTGACCTATAACTAGCAAAGAGGTTGAATTAGTAATTAAAAATCTTCCCCAAAATAGAAAAGTCCTGGCCCAAATGGCTTCGCTTACGAATTTTATCAAACATTTGAAAAGATTAACACCCATTCTGCACAAACTCTTCCAGAAAATAGAAGAGGAAAAGAACACTTCATAACTCATTCTATGAAGTCAGTAACACCCTGACACCAAAACCAAAGACATCAGAAGAAAAGAATGCTGCAGACCAATATCCTTTATGATATCAATGCAAAAACTCTCAACAAAACACTCACAAACTTCTAGCAGCATACAAAAAGGACTAGTCACCATGGCCAGTGTGATTTATACCAGATATGGGGGGTTGGTTCAAAATACAAAAATCAGCCAATGTAAAACACCATATTACTTGATTAAAGAGAAAAAAATCATATCATCTTAATAGAGGAAAAACATTCAACAAAATCCAAAACACTTTCATGATGAAAACAAACTCTCATGATAAAAACACTTGTACAAATGTAAAACTTGTAGGCTGAAAACTATAAAACAGTGCTATGAGAAATTACATATCCAAATAAATAGAAAAATGTTCTACTTTCATGGATTGGCAGACTCAATGCCATTATATGGAGATTTTCCCCAAATTAATCAATAGATTCAATACAATCTCCATCAAAATGTCAGGAGGCTTTTTTCTACAAAGAAATTGACAAGCTGACCCTAAAATTTATGTGAAAATGCAGCAGACCCATAATGAGCAAACGATGTTGAAAAAGAGCAAAACTGGAGGATCTATACTTCCCAATTTAAAAATTTACTAAGAACTTACATTCACCAAGTAGAAAAATAGTTCAACCAGTTAACATTAGCTATGCATTGTCACTGGTCAATCCAGAACTGTCAGGATAGGCACAGGAATGGAATGGTTACATTGGCAAAGACAGAGTCTGCTTATGAGCCCAGCAGCATGAACTCCCATTTACCAAAGCAACATTAGCTATTGATACCTCTCAATGTCTAAACTGTCAGCAAGAGACCAACTCTGTGCTCCTAGCATGGCACTATTCCTCAGAGAGACCTACTGGCTGCTTGGTTTCAAGTTGGCTATATTGGGACTTTCCCAGTTTGGATGTACCAGCAACTCATCGTCATAGGGATAAGGATACAGAGAGAGATACTTCTTCCAGCTATGGGTTTTCCTTTCCTGCCAGCAGAGTCACAGCCAGCCCCACTATCCCGGGGCTTACAGAATGCAAAGGCATGGAAGTACAGCATATGATCAGAAGATCCAATTCACAGTGAAGGAGGCATGGGACCTACTGGCTATGTAACATGCCACACCATTCAGAAGCAGCCAGCCTCAGAGAGTGCTGGATGGCTTTCTAAAGGCACAGCTAAAGCACTAGCTTGGGAACAACACTCTGAAAGGATGGGGTACCACCCTAAAAACTGTAGTGTATGTAGTAAATTAAAGACCTCAGTATGGTACTGTGTCCTCACTAGGAAGTATAACTGGGTCTGAGAGCTAAGGAGTGGAAGCAGGAGCAGCCCCACTTATCACAACTCCCAGTGACCAACCAGGAAATTGTATATTTTCTGTTCCCTCAACTCTGAACTCTGTAGGGTTGAAGGTCCTGTTTCCCAAGGGGGCCACACTGTTTCCAAGGAACACAGTTGCTATACACTATCAGTCAGGGCCTATGCCAGGGCACTCTGGATTCCTTGCGCCAGGGACCAGCAGGCAGGAAGAGGAGTCATGATACTGGCAGGGAAACCTGAGCCACATCAGCAGAGCTGCTTTAGCCAAGGGCGCCAAGAGCATCCATGTGTGGGACTCACATAATTCATGAGGCTACCTTTACCCCACTAGAACTGTGAGAGGACAAGGGCACACCCCAGCTTAAGAAGGGTGTGATTTCTAAGGATTTAGACCACTCAGGAGTGAAGGTTTGGGTCCCACCACCAGGTAAGCCACCAGGACCAGAAGAGGAGGCAGCTGACAGTGAAGTGAATTTAGAATGGAAAATGAAGGATGGAGAGGAAGAAGATGAGTTGTGACCCCAAGACCACCTGCAACGGGTAGGGCTGTAGGTCCTCCACTAACTTCCCTCTCCTGAGTTCTCAGAAAAAAGTACATGGGAACCATGAAGCAGCTGCTCCCTGAACCTGTGCGCAGAAGTAGATCTGTGCAAAGCCTCAGAAAGACTCCAGCAATCATGAAAATGCACCGTTCAAATCCCCACCTGCAGAGAGGGAAATTAACCAATGGTACAGCCATTGCACTCTCAATCCATCACTACATTCAGGCTGAGAGTACACTTCCAATGACTGAGAGTGGCAGGCATACTGAGGCAGACCCATTCCTCAAAGATGCAAGCCTACTTAAGATATTGAAAAAGAAAACCCTATGAATGGCCTGGAAAATATTCTAGGTCCCTGACATTAAAAGCATTGCATAGAGGTCGGATTAAAGATGGCGGCATAAGAGGTAAGACAGAGGCCTCCTCCCAAAACCATATATAATATGAAAATATAGTCAACAAAACTAACCCTGAAAGAGCAAAAGGAAAGAAGGCTGCACCAGAGTGCATACACCTAGAGAAAAGAACACACTTCACAGAACAGGGTAACGTACCAATGCTAAGATCTGGCAGGACCCAAGCCCTTCCCCCACCCCAGCTAACCAGTGGGAGGAAGAGAAATGGAGCAGGGAGGGGATGGAAGGCTAGGACTGCTGAACACCCAGACCTGGAGATCTGCCCTGGGAGCACGAACTTACACTGCATGGTGCACTGGAGATTAGTGGGGTTGGAAAGCTAAGAAAAGTGGAATACGTGGAGAGACTGAGATTCCACCAACTTGTGGAAAACAGGGATCCACATCCGGCTGCTCTGGGACAAAAGAAAGACGGGCAGTCTGAGAGACTTCCTAAGAGTGAGAGGGCTGCTACAGGGACAAGGATTGCACAGAGCTTGCTGCTCAGGAGAAAGGAAAGGTAGACAAAATTGTTTGGGCGCACTCTACCCAGCAGGTTGGGAACTTTCAGGAGCTTCATGCACTCCATCACCCTGGCTGGCTATGCAGCTCCAAGGCCCCCCACCATGATACACAGCCTGCTGTGCCTCCCTCTCGGTGGCATTGGTTTGCAAGTCGGCAGCCCCTGCACTAGCGTCAGGCCAGTCAGAGGGAGACCCTGCCTATGGCAGCTACAAATGAAAGCATAGAGGCTTACACCTGTGGGCTTGGCCCACTGGTCCTGGTTGTGGACACAGGCACAGCATCCAGGAAGCAGGAAACAACTCTTCTTTCCCCCAAGGCACCAGTGCCATTCCCCTGTGACCCCGACATCACTACAGGGGCTGAGCAGTTCCAGAGAGTGGAGCTTCTGTGCACTATAGAACGCCACATACAAATATGAAACGTCAAAGGAACCTGATTCAAACCAAAATCCCACAAACACCAGAAAAAGGACTAAGTGAAACTGAACTCATCAATCTTCCTGAAAGAGATTTCAAAATAAAAATTATAAACATTCTCAAGGAGGTACAGAAAAATATTCAAGAATTCAGGGACGAATTCAGGACTGATATTCAAGCATTAAGGAATACAGTATCTGAAATGAAAAATACAATGGAGGGATTTAAAAGAAGATTAGATGTAGTAGAGGAGATGATAAATGGAATAGAAATTAGAGAACAGGAATACAAAGAAGCTGAGCAACAGAGAAAAAAGGATCTCTAGGAATGAAAGAATATTAAGAGAACTGTGTGACAAATCTAAATAGAACAATATTTGCATTATAAGGGTATCAAAAGAAGAAGAGAGAGAAAAAGGGACAGAAAGTGTCTTTGAGTAGGTAATTGCCAAAAACTTCCCCAATCTGGGGAAGGAGATAGTATCTCAGGCCATGGAGGTGCACAGATATCCCAACACAAGGGACCCAAGGAAGACAACACCACAACTTACAATAATTAAAATGGCAAAGATCAAGGATAAGGACAGACTATTAACAGCATCCAGAGAGAGAAAAAAAGATAACATACAAAGGAAAACCCATCAGGCTACCATCAGACTTCTCAAAAGAAACCGTACAGGCCAGAAAGGAGTGGCATGATATATTTAATGAATGAAGCAGAAGTGCCTCAAACTAAGAATACTCTACCCAGCAAGATTATCATTTAAATTTGAAGGAGGGATTAAACAATTTCCAGATAAGCAAAAGCTGAGAAAATCTACTTCTCACAAACTTTCCTAGTGTATTTTGAAAGGACTGCTATATATGGAAGCGTTCCTAAGGCGAAATAGCTGTCACCAGAGGAAATAAAACTACAGTAAACAATTAATTACTAATGAGATGCACACTCAAATCAACTACCCCCAAAGTCAGTGAAGGGCTAGACAAAGAGTACAGAATATGATACCTAATAGATAAAGAATGGAGGAGGAAGAAAAAGGAGGGAAAAAAAGAACCTTTAGATTCTGTTTGCAATAGCATACTGAGTTAGACTTAGATAGTAAGGAAGTTACCCTTGAACCTTTGGTATCCAGGAATCTAAAGCCTGCAATGGTAGTAAGTACATACCTATGGATAATCACCCAAATGTAAATGGGATGAATGCACCACTCAAAAGACACAGAGTTACTGAATGGATAAAAAAACAAGACCCGTCCATATGCTGCCTAGAAGAGACTCACTTCAAACCCAAAGACATACACAGACTGAAAGTGAAGGGATGGAAAAAGATATTTCATGCAAACAATAGGGAGAAAAAAGCAGGCATTGCAGTACTTGTATCAGACAAAATAGACTTCAAAACAAAGAAAGTCACAAGAGACAAAGAAGGACATTACATAATGATAAAGGGGTCAGTCCAACAAGAGGGTAAAATCATTATAAATATCTATGCACCCAACACAGGAGAACCTACATATTTGAAACAAATACTAACAGAATTGAAGGGGGAAACAGAATGTAATGCATTCATTTTAGGAGACTTCAACACACCATTCACTCCAAAGGACAGATCAACCAGAGAGAAAATAAGTAAAGATACAGAGGCACTGAACAACACATTAGAACAGATGGACCTAACACATAGCTACAGAACACTCCACCCAAAAACAACAGGATACACATTCTTCTCAAGTGCACATGGAACATTTTCCAGAATAGATCACATACTAGGCCACTAAAGTGCCTCGGCAAATTCAAAAAGATTGAAGTTGTACCAAGCAGCTTCTCAGACCACAAAGGTATGAAACTAGAAATAAATTATGCAAAGAAAATGAAAAAGCCCACAAACACATGGAGGCTTAACAACATGCTCCTAAATAACCAATGGATCAATGACCAAATTAAAACAGAGGTCAAACAATATATGGAGACAAATGACAACAATAATTCAACACCACAAAATCTGTTGAATACAGCAAAGGCTGTGCTAAGAGGAAAGTATATTGCAATACAGGCCTTCCGCAGGAAAGAACAATCCCATATGAACAGTCTAAACTCACAATTAATGAAACTAGGAAAAGAAGAACAAATGAGGCCCAAAGTCAGTAGAAGGAGTGACATAATAAAGATTATAGCAGAAATAAATAAAATTGAGAAAGAATCAATGAAAGTAGGAGCTGGCTCTTTGAGAAAATAAACAAAATAGATAAACCCGCGGCCAGACTTATCAAGAAAAAAAAGAGTACACACATAATTAGAATCAGAAATGAGAAAGGAAAAATCACTACAGACAGCACCATAATACAAAGAATGATTAGAGAACACTATGAAAAATTACATGCTCACAAATTGGATAACCTACAAGAAATGGACAACTTTCTATAAAAATAAAACCTTCCAAGGCTGACCCAGGAAGAAACAGAAAATCTGAACAGACCAATTACCAGCAATGAAATTGAACTGGTAATCAAAAAACTACCTGATAACAAAATCCCTGTACCAGATGGCTTCACCGCTGAATTTTATCAAACATTAATGAAGACCTAATACCCATCCTCCTTAAAGATTTTCAAAGAGTAGAAGAAGAGGGAATACTTCCAAACTCATTCTATGAGGCCAGCATCACTCTAATACCAAAACCAGCAAAGATACCACACACAAAAAAATTACAGCCCACTATCTCTGATGACCATACATGCAAAGCTACTCAACAAAATATTAGCAAACTGAATTCAAAAATACATCAAAAGATCATCCATCATGATCAAGTAGGATTTATTCCAGGGATACAAGGATGGTACAATATTAGAAAATCCATCAACATCATCCACCACATCAACAAAAAGAAGAACAAAAACCACATGATCATCTCCATAGATGCTGAAAAAGCATTCCACAAAAGTCAACATCAATTCATAATAGGAACTCTCAACAAAATGGGTATAGAGGGCAAGTACCTCAACATAATAAAGGCCATATATGACAAACCCACAGCCAACATCATACTTAACAACGAGAAACTGAAAGCTTTCCACCTAAGATGGGGAACAAGACAGGGATGCCCACTCTCCCCACTGTTATTCAACATAGTCCTGGAGGTCCTAGCCACGATAATCAGATAACACAAAGAAATAAAAGGCACCCAGATTGGTAAGGAAGAAGTTAAACTGTCTCTGTTTGCAGATGACATGATATTGTACATAAAAACACTAGTAAAGAATCCACTCTGAAACTACTAGATCTAATATCTTAATTCAGCAAAGTTGCAGGACAAAAAATTAATACACAGAAATCTGTGGCATTCCTATACACTAATGATGAACTAGCAGAAAGAGAAATCAGGAAAGCAATTCCATTCACAACTGCATCAAAAAGAATAAAATACCGAGGAATAAACCTAACCATGGAAGTGAAAGACCTATACACTGAAAACTACCAGACTCTCATGAGAGAAATTAAAGAAGATATCAATAAATAGAAATACATCCCGTGCTCATGGATAGGAAGAATTAATATTGTCAAAATGGTCATCCTGCCTAAAGCAATCTACAGATTTAATGCAATTCCTATCAAAATACCAACAGTATTCTTCAATGAACTAGAGCAAATAGTTCTAAAACTCATATGGAACCACAAAAGACCCCGAATAGCCAAAGCAATCCTGAGAAGGAAGAATAAAGCAGGGGGAATTATGCTCCCTGACTTCAAGCTCTACTACAAAGCCACAGTAATCAAGACAATTTGGTACTGGCACAAGAACAGACCCACAGACCAATGGAACAGACTAGAGAGCCCTGATATAAACCCAATTATATTAATTATTATATTATAATATCATATATTAATTATATTATTATTATTATATAATATAATTAATATAATAATATTATTATATTAATTATAATATATATTAATTATATCATATATTAATTATTATATTATAATATAATATATTAATTATGTCAATTAATATATTATAAAGGAGCTATGGACATACAATGGGGAAATGACAGCCTCTTCAACAACTGGTGTTGGCAAAACTGGACAGCTATATGCAAGAGAATGAAACTGGATTATTGGCTAACTCCATACACAAAATTAAACTCAAAATGGTTCAAAGTCCTGAATGTAAGTCAGGAAACCATAAAACTCTTAGAACAAAACATAGGCAAAAATCTCTTGAATATAAACATGAGAAACTTTTTCATGAACGCATCTCTTCGGGCAAGGAAAGCAAAAGCAAAAATGAACAAGTGGGACTATATCAAACTAAAAAGCTTCCGTATAGGCAAGGATACCATCAGCAGAACAAAAAGGCATCCTACAGTATGGGAGAATATATTTGTAAATGACA
Source organism: Phataginus tricuspis (assembly GCA_029783875.1). Classification (NCBI taxonomy): domain Eukaryota; kingdom Metazoa; phylum Chordata; class Mammalia; order Pholidota; family Manidae; genus Phataginus; species Phataginus tricuspis. The sequence continues at coordinate 117,746,247 of JAQQAC010016209.1, read as the reverse complement.
TATCTGACAAGGGGTTAACATCCAAAATATATAAAGAACTCGCATGCCTCAACACCCAAAAGCAAATAACCCAATTAAAAAATAGGGGGAGGATATGAACAGACACTTCTCCAAAAAAGAAATTCAGATGGCCAACATGCACAAGAAAAGATGCTCCACATCACTAATCATCAGGGAAATGCAAATTAAACCACAATGAGATATCATCTCACACCAGTTAGGATGGCCAACATACAAAAGACAAGAAAAAACAAATGCTGGTGAGGATGCGGAGAAAGGGAAACCCTCCTCCACGGCTGGTGGGAATGTAAATTAGTACAACCATTGTGGAAAGCCATATTGGAGGTTCCTCAACAAACTTAAAATAGAAATACCATTCAACCCAGTAATTCCACTTCTAGGAATTTACCCAAAGCAAACAAGATCCCTTATTCAGAGAGACATATGATATGCAGCGGTATGTTTTTTGCAACACTATTTAAATAGCCAAGATCTCGAAGCAACCTAAGTGTCCATATGTAGATGAATGGATAAAGAAGGGGTGGTACATATACACAATGGGGTATTAGCCATAAGAAGAAAACAAATCCTACCATTTGAAACAACATGGATGGATCAAGAGGGTATCATGCTCAGTGAAAAAGCCAGGAAGAGAAAGACAAGTGCCAAATGATTTCCCTCATTTGTGGAGTATATCAACAAAGCAAAACTGAAGGAACAAAACAGCAGCAGACTCACAGACTCCAAGAAGGGACTAGCGGTTACCAAAGGGAAGGGGTGGGGGAGGACAGGTGGGGAGGGAGGGTGAAAGGGATTGAGGGGTATTATGATTAGTACCCATGGTGTTGGGGAGGTCACAGGGAAGACAGTGTAGCATAGAGAAGACAACAGTGACTATGTAGCATCTTGCTACACTGAAGGACAGTGACTGCCACAGGGTATGTGGGAGGACTCGATGATATGGGTGAATGTAGTGACCACATTGTTTTTCTTGTGAAACCTTCATAAGAATATATATCAATAATACCTTAATAAAAAAATAAAATATAAAGATTAGGTAACGGTAAAAAAATAAAAATAAAATAAAAGCATTGCATAGATCCACTGCACTGAGTCAGAATGACTAAACCTTTTCAGGCTTACAATTTGACCAGCTTTAAGAACGCACAGAAACCAGCCCTACTCCTCCCTGTCACCCGCAGAAAATACCACCACCACCTCAACACATATAAATGACTTAAGTTCCACGGAGATGACATCAAAATTATGCAGAGATGTCTCTCTGGGATTTTAAATTATAACAATTTTCTTTTCTTTTTTTCTTATAATTGCAGAAAATAGGCAAATGGAGCATAAAATAAAAAACAATAGACAAGAGGTCAGAAAAGTTGATCCCAGCTCTGTTACTACGCAGTTGTATGAGCCTGGGCAGAATCCACTTGCTCTCTGGGCCTTAGTTTCCTCAGTGTAAAACGAGAGGGCTGGATTAGCTTATCTCAAAATCCCCCCTTTATCCCTGAATGATTCCATGGACAATCCCTATGATTTCAGTTTAACTAATGGAACCACGACATCACACGTACCCTTAAATGACCACAAGGTGTCAGAATGTGTTCATCTAACATTTAAACAGTCCTGAACAATTCTACTGATTTTGCACTGGAATAGAAGACTAATTGTCATGTATCTCACACATTTGAAGAACCTCATAATGGCCCCATCAAAGAGGTAAGGCAAGTATTATCAGTAAAATGTATCCTGGAGATAACAGAGTCACCCAAATAGCGTCTATCACCCAATAATTAACCGTTCCCTTCCCCCAGGCACTACATGCTGATTTTCTTCACTAAGCCTTCAATTATGCTCTTTATGGTGCCCAAATCCAAATTTTACCCACCACTCAAAAGCTAGCTCTACCTATTCACAGGAGCAATAATAATAATCTCTAGAAATAAACCTATCAGAAAATGCCTAAGACCTACACGAATGAAATAATACTTTCCTGAAGGATATGAGAGGATAAAGACCTTTGCCATAGTCTGAAAACTCAGTTCTCCACAAATTAATTTTAAACCAGTGCATTTTTTCCCATTAAACTTGAAAACCTCAGTCTAATATTTCATCCAGAAGAGAAAATGGGCAAGAATGGTCTGGGTTTTTTAACCTCTAGAAAACATTAAGAAAAAGTAAGTCACGCATGACTTACAAAATATCAAAACACTTTAAACTACAGTCATTGAAACACTGAAACAGCACAGGAGTAGGAAGACAGATCAATGGACTAGAATGGAGTCCAAAAGCAGCTTCTGTATGTATAGAAACTCAGTGTATGATAGAGTTTGAGTTAATATAGGTGGTAAAAGGCTTCAGTCAGAAGTAGTTGCAGAATGAACTCAACTTGGGAAAATAAAAATAACTGAAATCCTAACTGCATGCCATAGTGAATTCAAAATGATGTAAAGATTTTTAAAAATTCTATCATAATAGGAAAGAACAAATACCTTCCTTCTATGTTGCCTCATTTTCTTTTTCTGAAAAAGAGATAATACTTACCTCACAGGGCTACTATGACTGTTAACAAGGGCGGTGAATGACATATTGATAAGTACTGAATACGTGTTAGTATAATAGAATCTCAATGAACAGTAATAAATGAATTTTTTAGTAGACTGGGAAAATACAGGACTGGAGAACAACACACTCCAGATCACTCAGAATATAACAGATCCAGAATTTATAACTGAGCTACAATTAGAACCCGTGTTTTCAGAGTTCCAGCTCAGTTCTTTTTGCTATAGATTCTCTTTTTTTTAAATATTAGGAAAACGTTTTAACACCAAAATGTTTCATTGCCTTCCACACAATAGTAGTATCAGTTCATGTAGAAAGTCTTAACTGATAAACTGCTACTATAAAGTCAATAGTATTTTTAAATCAGTTTGCATTTAACTAAGCATAACAGCATTTATATACATTAAAAAAACCCTACAGTATGTTTATGTTCTGAGACACTATTTACTCAACCCACAGTAAATGCTTGGTGCAGCCTTAAGGCAGTAACCACTGTACTGTGGACAATGCTCTAGTTTATTACTGCAGAGAAAGCACACAATCAGAACAATCAAGAAACTGATTGTGATCTGTCAAGAAACAATCTAAGAGTCTACAGTCCTGTGCCATGTCTCAATAGGGACGTTAATCCTAGGAGTAGAGAGGAAACTAATAGCCATATGGGAAAAGGAGATAAATATTAGGCATCAGCACAGCAATTTACTCTAATTATCAGAAGATTCATTTCTTATAGGATAAGCAAGTCTAGTCACTTAAATTCAGAACAGGAGGAGTATGCGTCCCAACCTGGAAGGGGTGTGTCATGGCTCCTTGGGCTTTGAGTAGTTAGAGTCAAGGGAAAAGATGGGAGTGGCTGCAGGAGAAGCAGGGAAAAGGATGAAAAGCACTGGCCAGCAATTTGGGGACAGAGCAGGAGGGTGGCAAGGGCAGGAAGTAAGGAAGGGATGGTGATTCCAGGTAAAGAGATGGTGCCAGTGGGCGATGTGCGTTTCATGAATATTTCTTATTTCAGAACCCTCCCAGAGATAAATGTCTTTTGGAAGTCTTTGAAGCCTTGGATTCTGGTTCTACTGTGTCTATCATGTTTTAATCCAGTGAGTTTTATCCATGTCACTAGTTTCTGAACCCATTTGCTTATCTGTGAAATAGGCAAATAACAACTGCTGTCGCCACTTCGCAGATTATCTGGGAGATCTCGGTAGACCTAGAATATTACACAAATAGAAGGGACTTCTGGGATTCAAAGCTTCTGCCCGGCCTGGGCTATGTACAGACAGGAAATAGAGTTACACCTATCTTCACCCTATGACAGAACTATGCAAAAAAAAAACAACAACCCTTCTTGGCCTTACGTTTTGGCCTGAAGAAATAAGAGATACTGACATGGCAGATGCTACATCTGGGAACCTGTCCTGACCTTTCCTCACTCCAATTTATGATTGCTTCTGAGGTTCACAAGCAGGTACACTAGAGCCAGGAAAAACTTCACCAGGGGAATTTGAGAGAGAAAAGAGGATGCAATTCCCTGAGATCCTAAATAATAAGGAAATTCACCTTTCACCTTTATCAAGTACAAATCAGAAGTCTCCCACTCACCCAGTTACCTTGCACATCTGTACCCCAAACCACTCCCACAATTTATAATTCCATTTCCACCTCTTTGAGCCTTACTTTTACCTGGAGGACCCTCTCACCATAAAACCATTCCAGTACAGATATTATTCTGAACCAATGAGATACTGTGAAATTTTCTGACAAAAAAATTGCAACAGAAAGCAGTTCATATGTGAGAATTCATGGCTCCAAATTTTGAATATTTGTGAAAGGTATGTGGGCTTGGCTCCTGGATTAACAGGCACAGACCATGTTGTCCTTATGGTACCATCCACATGCACTTGATATCCCAACAGCACTTCTTCATTGCCATTGCTCAAAATTGTGATCAGCTTCTCAGTAGAATGAGACACTCAGTAGTGCCTTGAAACAACTCGGCAGCAAGAAAACCCACCATTGCCTTTTGAAATGGGCAGCAGAGGTCAGTATAGCCCGGTCCACTTAACTCCTCCTGGGAAGCCTTGCAGATCGTGACATTCGTATTGCAAATTTCAGGTCCATTAGTAACCAAACCTCTCTTATAAGGATCCACAAGATAATTGAGATAAAGTTTCTTCTAGATAAAGAGAGTGAACACTAATCATTTCAGTATTAGTATAATGAGGACAAACAAAGCCATGGTTCTCGCAATTATGCAATAAACACAAACAACGTAACAAGCTTCAGGAGACATTATTTTGAAATGAATAGTCTACTCTCTGAAATGGTCAGGAGCAGGTGATATAATATACAAGTAAACACAAAGCATATATATGATACGTATCACACTTGAATAAGAAGGCTGCAATTATGGGAAGCCATTTAAAACTATAATTGATAATTTTTAAGTAAATATACCCTTGTAACTGAATGCAGATGGCAAACCCACTATACACCTGACCTCTGGGCATGAAGAAGAAATAAACAGGAGGTGCATTACATGCTATTAATTATTTTCTCTGCTACAGTTGTTTGCTATATAATACAGGTCAAGGGGTTAGCCTGAAGCTTCTCCTAATATATTAGTAAATAAATTTGAACAGATTTTAATTTGCTAATGGAAAGGTCTGGGCTAGTTGCAAATAAGAGTGAGGCTACTTTGTCTCCCTCATTAGCATGCAGCCAGGCTTATCCTTCCCATTCATACAAAATGTTACATTTCCATAAAGTGTAGTGTAATTTGTCAGGAAAAAAACTCTGTAAACTATATTAGAATAAAGATAAATTTGTATCACGTGGTCATCCTCCTCATAGAGTCTTTGTGATAATTGCATATCTAACACCTGCCTCCAATAATACAGCCTGCCAAATAACACCACTCTGAATCCTCATAGTATGTAAAAATGACAGGGAACAAAGCAGCTGTTGCTCCAACTTATTTGTAAGGATCTATACTTACAGCTCTAGCCTTTATTGTTGTTGACTGGTGTATCCCAGGTTTGGTTTTGTGTTTGTTTGCTTGTACAGAAGACTATCCCTGCTTGGCAATTTTAAATACTTAGTGCACATCATGGATTTATGATGTTTTCGGAAAGCTGGCATGAAAATAACATAAATCATTGCATATGCTATGTGACCAAAGCCCTAGTTTGAAGTGAAATGACTGCTTTAATATTGTAGACAACTTAATCTAGTTGTAGTTCATACTTTTCAGTGTCTCCTGCCCCCACCTCCAATTTGACCCACTGAAAATAATCACTAAAATTTGTAAGATTTAAGTCCACAACAAGAAAGAACCAACATCTAAAGTTTAGAAATGTGGAGGTGAATTTTCATTCTCCATTCTCCCTCCCCACCTGGGCCCAGGGGAACTGCATTCCCCGCTCCAGTCACCCTGTCCCCAGCCGCAGCCCCAGCCCCTGAGATGCCCTCAGTGGGGCGGCATGTCTGCCACTGTTACCCAAGTGGGAGTGGGAGTTCCTAGAGCCCCAGCCCCTCTCTAGGGCAAGTCACTTTCCTGGGGCCCCACAGTGCTGGGCCCCCACTTGCTGGGCAAGTCCTTTCAGGTGTCAGGGCAGAGAAGGCCAACTGGACTGGGTAGTTTATCAGCTTGCCTTTGGAGGCTTAGGGAAAGATGTCCCATACAGTAAAAGGATGGAGTTGCAGGGCTGAACAACAAAAGTCTCTTTCTAAACAGATGAATGTACAGTCTACCTGCCAGATTAAGGGAAGGGTCCAAATTCACCATCAAGGGGAGACACTGTTGAGGAAGATCAACAACAGGAGAAGCAAACTGATATAAGAAAATCTGGGTTTATAAAATCTGATAATTTAAGGAGTTAAATAGAATAATCTCATAAAGCTTCTCTCAGGCTTTCATTTTCACGTTTATTTTGATGGCTCAAATCTACATTTTCAGTCCCGAGCTCACTCCCAAATAATTAATATTGATTTGGTGTTTTCTGGCTTTAGAAAAAGCTTTGAAGTTTATTGTTGGATTAGATGTTCAACATAGCCCTGTGACACTGGCAGGGCTCAGGCAGACACAGTGGCTTGCTTCAAGTGCTCAGTGATGAATGGGGCCTGTGCTTGTTGAGTAGAATACTGTTTTGTTACCCGGACTTATTTAATTTTTCTGTCTCTGTTGTAATTATTAAATGGCACAATCATTGTCCTCTCTTCTCTTTTTTTCCCTCAAAATTTAGTCCAAATATTGTGGACTAAAATTTGGTTTATCCCTTATTAAGATAGCAGAGACTCAGGTACTGGCCCATAAGTCCAGATCTCAAGCTCTTTCCACACCCCATACATGCTGCTTTCCTCCAACCTAAGTGCCCAAGAGCTGTGCCATACTCCATGCCAACTGCCATGGGAGCAGCCTAGGTGAGTGCAGGCTGACTTTCTAAAATTCCCCCACCCACATTTTTCCCACACCTTCCTGCCTTACCAGGATCCTTGGCTGAGTCCCAAAACTGCAGAGTGCTTGCTTGGGTGGTCAGAAACTCCACCTCCTATCCCATCCAACTCTGGCCCTGTCCCTGCAGAGTGGCAAAGCCCCTCTCTCAGCAAATGGCAAGTGTCTTTTGCACCTGGGATTGGAAGAGACACTGTTGTTCGAAGTACTGTGTTTGGGAAGCAGTTGTGAGTGGGCAGGTAACTATCCAGCTGACTCTCACCTCTCAGGGACCAGAGCTATCCAGGGCATAGCCCAGCACTCCCCAGAATTGCTTGATATGAAGCTGAGCGGAAATCTGAATTGAACTGATTTCCCACCATGGATGGCACCTCAGATCATGAGGTCCTCTGCTATGTGCTCAAAGAAACCTTTCCTACATCTCTCCCTCAAGCGGAAGAGAAAGGGAACCATGACTTAAGTCCCCACCGAGAATCTCCCAAAGGGATGGGGAACTTATGGACATGCCACCTCACCCATATCACTCAACAGAATTTTGGTGTCTTAATAAGGGACAAACCAAATTATAGCCCATAATATTTGGACTAAATTTTGAGGGAAAAAAGACAATGATCATACCATTTAATAATTGCAACAGAGAAAAATTAAGTAAGTCCAGGTAACAAAACAATGTTCTACGCAACAGGCACAGGGTCCATTCACCACTGAGCACTCAGTCATCTTTTCACCTGTTATTTCATGTGAAAATAGAGGGCCTTATTTTTTAATACTCTTAATTACCATCTTTCCGGGATACCATCATCTTCATATTCAAAAAGTACAATTCCCTTTACAAAGAAATCCTTGCAAGCAGCAATGGCAGAGAGCACTTCTGCTGGTATACGGGAATCTCCTCTGTGGCTAGTTCCTTTTCTATTCTAGATTGTCACTCATACATATTAAAATAACACGAGGAACTACCTCTCCAGTCAATGTGTGCTGATAGCTGTGTTCCAAGAGCTACTGCTGGCCTGCATGGAATATAGATTCTATATTATATGAAGTTCAATGTTTGTATCTTTTTGGCAATACTTTCATTTTATTCAGAGCAATACTTTGGCAACCAGGCAGAAGAAATGGCAGGAAGAAGTGTATATGTTAATCCTTACTAATTCCCAACCCTTCTACTTACTTTTGTGATGCAAAAGAAAAAAGCAAGAAAAGAAAACCCCTGCCTAGAAACGGGGAGGAATGAAGCAGCACAAGAGTCAGTCCCCTTAATTACAATAATGCCTCAAGGATTATTCAAACATTAGCCAAACACAAGTACTTTAATTCCAAATATCTTCCCTATTTTTTGTTGTAGAGAATAGAACCTAACCAAACAGAAAATCTACCACCTTGCACTTTAAGGCATCATTGTGCAGGTTGCTTTAAAATACTAAATGTCTGCTAACTGTGCACTTTTCCTAGAAATGGAAGCAGTTACTATGGGCTTTCCTGGCGTTTCCACTATACAGAGGAAACACTGAAATAAAGCTAGGATAGACACTGTTCAGAGAATGTAGCTGAACACTTCACAGCTCAGAAGTAAACTCTATCTTGATCAAGGGAGCCCAGATCATGAACTCAAGGCGGGTGGTAAGCCTTCCAACAAATAATTGGGTTAAATATGGGACTTAGCCCATCTTAGACAGTTGTCTCAAGTTTCCAGCTCTCTTTGCATAGGAAGATAAAAATTATTTTATAAATTAAAACCATTTTAATAACCAGCACTTGGAGTTCTAAGTCTCCACTCCATTTTTTTGGCCTTTATAAAATATGGATTAATTTTCTGCCTTTGACTATTTCCCGTGCAAGAGCTATAGAAAGTTTAGAGATCCAAAAAAACATGGTATGGAAGGATAAAATAAAGCATCAGATGGTAAATTTGACATCTTGATTGGCAGTTTACATTATTCAGAATCTAAAAGAATTCTCAAATCCTATAAAATTAAAGGTAGTTTTAATTTAAGCCAAATAGATGTTTCCATTTGCCTATTACAGTTCAGAAATGTACAATAACATATAGAGTGGGTTATAATTAAAAATACTGCACATAACTACACAACATTCCAGCTACTTTTATTAGGAGGAAAGAAAAGAAAAAGCTTTGGAAAAAAGCTACTGCTGGAAAAAGTGATAGAATAAACCCTCCTAAAGTCATTTTATCAAAACATCCTTGTGCCTACTTTCAATTTAAATGTTTTCTGCTATTTACATCTGAAGGGGCGTATTTGCCAACTGTCTTTCTTAATATAACGACTATCTGCCAAAAAAGAAGATTTATAAACATTAGTGACAAGAACAAAATCACCATGGGAAGCCTAATGCTTCTTCTATTTAACTGTAGTAGGATGTCAGAAGTTGTGGGTTTTGCACAGTTCTCAACACTCTAGCTGTTACCCCACCCTTTATCTTCCCCTGGTGCTTGGCACTCCCAAAGTGACAATGTTTTACTTATTCTGCAAATACTTCCATGCCTTCTAAAGATATTTTAAACATGTCAATTTGATGGGGTGCTTACTATTAAGGGTAAACTGCATTGTCTACTCTTTCTTGAGGCTGCTTTAAGTGGGGAAACATACGGGTATATTATTTTATTGTCAAAAAAATATTAAATACAAGATTTGTTGTCAACTAAAGCCATAAAAATGGTCATCATTTACACTATTTTTTAAATCCCTATACCTACTCTTAAAAGAAAAGACAAAACTTGAGAGATCAGTGTCCAGGTGGCATGAGGTGAAGCACCATATCCATGTAACCACACAGCTTAGATAAAGGTCCAGAAAAACTCCTTCACAGCACTGGGCATGAGGGACAGGATTCCCTGCTTAGAGAGAAATGGTGTTATTGAAATAAAAATGGCTGCAGATTATAACAGCAATTACATCAACACTAGCTATCACTTCTTGAAAACAGCTAAAGTTTATTGGGTGCTTACCAAGGGCCAGGTACTCAACTAAGCACTGTATACAGATGACATCATTTTAGCCTCTTGCTAACACATAGTCAGCTATCATTATTATCCCTATTTTACAGATGAAGAAATTGTGACTTAAACAGCCTAAGATCACACATCTGCTAAATGGCCAAAATGGGATTCGAAGCTGGTTAGTCTGTCTCCAGAGCCCACCTCCTTATCTACTATGCTCTTACAGCCTCTCTGATGACAAACATACATACAGAGCTAACTTGCATTTTACCCATTTATCAAGCACTTCTCATCCATCCTGGCTTTGTTCACATCACTTACATCTGCCTGCCAAGAGGTAACCTAGCCAGTTTGAGCACTTCTAGGGACATGGGAACAACAGTGGTGCCCAGCAGAGCCCCTGGAATTTGGAGCCTGACACACCGGCACTCATATCCCTGCTCCAGGATTTATTGGCTGTGTGACCATGGGCAGGTAACTTAGACTCTCTCAGATTCATTTTCATCACCTACACAATGGGTTACACTGTCCAATCTTGTTTTCACCACAGTGTCACTACTCCTAAGATAATGTATGAGAAGCTGATTGTTAAGTGCAGAGGGAGAAATAAGATTCTTAGCATGGGTCCACAAACAGGCTGTGGGAGGTTTGTTAACTTTGTAACATTATCTGCAAGTTGCACTTGTGTGCGCACATATGCATGTTTTTCTGGGAAGATTGACCACAGGTTTCATCAGATTGGCTCAAATAAAGTTAAAAACAGCACAGTATATAAATACTCATTGTCTTCAGGGGATTAGAGAACAGTTCCCTTTGTTAGCAAGCATTCTGTCTCCCTGCAGTTTCTTTCTGTATCTTTTGGGCTTCATTACCCTTCATGAAGGGCACCATAGGAATCAAGGACAGAACCACTCCACATGCCAGCCTTCCCCAGACCTAACAGCAGGTCTCTCTCCTCATGTCCTCCCCCAAACCTCTGCCTCTCATTCACTCATTCAGCCATTCAGTAGGTACGAAGTGCCAAGTGTAAGTAATAGCTTTGTGCTGGACACTCAGATGCAGCAGGGAGCAGCACTCCCTACCTTGGGAAGCTTAAGCGTCTAGTGGAGAAGAGAGATAAACTTTGGTCTTGAGAACAGCAAGACAGGGCTGGGGATGGATAAGTGTTGAGTGCCACAGGGGCACAGGTGACTCTGTTTTTGTCACACAGACAGTGACAGCATCCTTCTCCAGTCTAGTCCCTTTTCTCCCAATGCATTTAGTTTGTCTAGATGGCTCCTTTAAAATGAACCAGAAAACACACAGGTGTATTTCGATCAGTGTTACAAGTGACACTGTCATCATCACAGACCCTAAACTTCAATTAACACAGCCTAACATCTAATCATTTCAATCCTCAATTATGAGGTTCATTATCTTGACATCTTAATATATCTGAAAGTCAGAAGAAACTGCACATATTTAAGGTGATGCACTTTATCTTTTCCAACAGAGATCATTTTGGATCACTGATGCAACATATAAGTAAAGAATGGCATCTTTAAATGTGGAACTATGGTGAATTTTTAGACAATCACACCTTGCACTCGTGATTCATATATGATGAAGCATGAGCTCTTTAAAATGGGAGACAAGGCCCTCAACAATCAGGCCTCTGCCCATGGCCCCAATCTCAATTCTCATCCTGTGCTGTCTTGAGCCCTGGGCTCCAGGCCTTCCAAATTGCTTCCAGGTGCCAAGTGGGCAGCTAGTTTCCCATCTCTAAGAGCTATACATTAGCAAGTCTTCCCCAAAGAAACTGTGAGCATCTCCAGGGCACAACCAACCCTGACTTGCTGCCTATCTCCAGCACCTAGTACAGTTTCCCAGTATAGGCGTGATAAAGCTTTAAGGAAGATATCAATGCATGAGCTCACTATGGACTAAAGCTCCACGCCTTTTCATGTGGGTTACTAAGCCCATCTCTTCCATCCTATACTTGTGCAACTGGTTTCAAGATCTAGCTCAGATATCACCCTGTCTACAAAGCCTTCCCTTATTATCCCAGCCAGAAAGGACCTCTCTCTTCTCTGAACTCACTCCTGACCCTCCACGCAGCTTCAACAATAGTTCATTAGCAGGCAGAAGCAGGTTTCTCTAGAATAATGTTTCTCTGTGGTTCTGTGAACAGGACACACTGACAAATATACTACATTTTAGACAGCACACTTAAAGATATTGAAAGATTCATAATGGCCCAAAGCATGTGGATGATAATGACTTTACAATCACTATTTTGCTGGGATTAGGAAGGCACCCACAATTATTACCCACCCACGTGGCTCTTGGAATGAAACTGTTCGCCCCCTGATGCTCTCTCAAACACTTTCTAAGCCAAATTCTTACATTTGAAGGACTTTCTCCCTACTTTCATGTTTTAAGCATTTGGGGTGCTCCACAGAGCTCAGCAAGATAAAATGCTTTCTTGTTTTGTCTTGTCTTACAAATTCTTACTTTCACAGTTTCAAAGTTAGGCATCAATTGCACTGTCCCTGGCTGGCGTGAAATCATATTCTGCCTCTTGTATACATGATCACAACTTCTCACTTACCCAGTCCCTGCACATCTGGCAGATTTCTCCCAACAGTGTTGGGCCTCAGTCGTGGCAAAAAGAAAGCACATATTGATCAAAATCTAGTCATGTAGCTGTGAAGAACCTGCGGTACACCAGGGTGACAAGATTCTTGGGTTAAGATTCGTTCAGACAGGGAATACAATTAGCTCATCAAACTCATAGCCTATTTGAAGAGGGAAAATGCCACTGACTTCAACATACTTACAGCATGTGCCTCCCAGCTTCCCAATGCACATACAGGTAACCTAAATTATCGCATGACTGAAGAGCCTTTACCCTCTGAGTTACATCCTGGAATCAGGTGGTCATGTGATAGAACATTAAAGTACAAGTTAGGGGAGCTGATTTGGACTCTCTGGTCCAAAACATCAGTAGCAGTCTGTTAAATGACATAATCTTGAAGGGCCTTCCTAGTTTGGACAGTCTATGAGTCTATGGCGGAGACTCATGCTGTTCATCTTCCAGATCCCCATAGCCTCAATGAGGGCTCAGACTAAAGACATGCTTAATGAATAAATAAATGAGGTAATTTGTTTTGTATTTGATCTGTTTTTGCTTTATGAGACATATTTCTTTGGCGTTAATAATTGATTGACATAATCTTTACGAAAGTGTCAGGGATAGAGGAATCATTCAAGGCCAGCTTAGGCTAGTCAGGTTGAGGCCTCATGAAGAACTCACATAGGGTCAGATGATATACAAGGAAGTCATTTCATCACTGACCAAGAAACCATGTTATTATTCAAGGTCACAGAAGAAAGGAAGCACTAAGCAAGAGTCCCAAGGAGGTTGAAAGGAATCACATTTTACATTTACAAATTCACAAATCCATGGGTTTGGATAGGTTGTGTAATAGGGAATTATTTAAAGATGGCAAAAAGTTATCTGTGACTTTAGTATTCCTAAGTTGGTTAGCAGAGAGCAAAAAGGAGATTCTAGAACACTGAAGAACAAACTAAGTCCTCTCTGTCCCTATCTTCCGTCAAGTGCCAGTTTGAAGTTTAGAGCAGAGTTTTAATTTTATAATAGCTACAAGTGGGACTTAAAGTTTACTCTAATAGAAAAAATATATTGGTTTTGGAAAACAATGTAGAATGGTTCAACTTATCTACCCATGTCTGAAAAAAAAATAACTGTCTCTGAAAAATGAAACAGCAACACACGCAGTATTACAAAAACCAGTTTCAAATACAGAACTCTCAAATTCCTAGGAGTGCTAAGGCAGAATGTAGCAGTGAGGTGAGCACCAGCCCCTTGTTCCCAAAACTCCCCTCTTCTCTTCCCAGTCCTACTCAGGCTCCACCACTTACATGAGGAGTCTCATGTTCTCTGATGTGGAAAACCCGGCCCGCATGTTCAAGCTCCAGCCATTATGACCCAGCAATTCCATTCTAGGTATATCATGAGAGAATCAAAAACACACATTCATACAGAAGTGTATATGTAAACATTCATAGCAGTTACTCTTCACAATAGCCAAAAGGTGGAAACAGTGCAAATGTCCATCATCTGATGGTTGGATAAACAAAATGTGGTATATCCAAACAATGTAATATTATCCAGCCAATGGAAAGAAGTACTGATACATGCTATAAAATGGATTAACCTTAAAAACATGCCAAGTGAAAGAAGCCAGTCGCAAAAGACCACACATGATATAATCCTACTTATATGAAATATCCAGAATAGGCAAATGCACAGAGACACAGACCAGATTAGTAGTTGCCAGGGATTGGGGTAAGGAGGGATTAGAAAATGACTGCCCAATCGATACGGGGTTTCCATTTGCAGTGATGAAATAGTTCTGGAACTGCATAGTGGTGATGGTTGCACAACACTGTGAATGTACTAAAAGCTTATCTTAGTCCATTCTGGCTGCTTTAACAAAATACCATAAAGTGGGTGGCTAATAAACAACAGACATTTATTTCTCACAATTCTGGAGGCTGGAAGTCCAACGTCAAGGTATGAGCACTATTGGATGAGAGCCCTCTTTCTGTTTCATAGCCTGTGCCTTCTCACAGTGTCCTCCCATGGTAGAAGGGACTAGAGATCTCTCTGGAGCCTCTTTTAAAATGGTACTAATCCCATTCATAAGGGTTCCACCCTCATGACTCAGAGCACTTCCCAAAGGCCCACCTCCTAATACCATCATCTTTGGGGTTAGAACTTCAACATATCAAGTTTGGGAGACACATTCAGACCATAGCAATGCCCCTGAATCTTTCACTTTAAAATAATTAAAGTGGTAAATTTTATGTTATGTGTATTTCATCACAATTTAAGAAAACGCCAAACTCACTTATGCAAAAGTATTGATAACTGATAACCAACATCTCACGTTTAAAAATTTTACAGTGAAAGCAGTTAATATTTGCTGAGTTTTAACCATATATTAATTACTCCACATCTTAACTAACTCTCACAACTATCCTGTAAGGTAGGCATTTTTATCCCCATTTTAAAGATGAAAAAACTGAGAAGTGAATTGTTTTACCCAAGGGCTGGCATCTGTAAGTGGGAGCATATCCACATCTGACTGCCTCCCAAGTCTATACTCCTGATAATAGAAAGAGGTAATGTGGTTGAATTTGGCGCATCTGTCAGCTATTTGGGAAAGTTTGGCAAGTAGTGTGCCTCTCACATCAGGAAATCAGCCCATGTGGACATTCTACAACTAAAACAGTGATCTCCAAACTTCTGTAATATCTACCTTTATCAGTGGTAGACCTGAGCATGTGCTCCTAATATGGGCATACTTCATTATATGTATTACATTATATGATTATATGCTTGGACCACTAGCAAATCACATAGTAGCTGTTACTAAAGGTCCATTTATTTCTTTTTTTTTTTCTTTTTTTTTTTTTAGGAGAGCAAGGTACAGGCTTTTATTTAGAAATAAAGTGATAGGACAGAGCTCCCAGCTCACTCCAGGAGGGGACAAGAGAGTCTGGTGTGCTGCATTGTCTAAGGGTTTTATAGGCAGATGAGGATTTTTCGAGAACATGAAAAAAAGGTTTAGGGGTGCAGACCTGCTAAGTGGTGTCTGAACACCCAGAATTAACTTAACACAAGGAATTTCTTGCCCCATGTCTCTCTGGGATACTGGCATCTTGGTCTAGGGGCATATCAAAAGGCAGCCCGCCCAGCCCCCAAAGTGGGCTGAGGTATCGTTTGCTAAAGAGTAAGTTAAGAATTCTGCTTCCCAAACTTCCTGGGTGTTAAAATGCAATCTTATCTTTAAGGTGGAATCTTCCCTGCCTTTCACTATGTTGTTTACAGCTGGATCTCCATGCTAAATTACTTGCCTAGTTTGTCCTGGGCCTTTTAGCATGCTAAAATGAATCTTACAAGTGGTTAGCATAATAACAACATGGGCTACTCTTCTTTATCTGGGGAACACCCACTGATCTTACTGAAGAATGACCCTGGAACGTAATGTTTAACACAGAGTTTTGGAAGGGGGTTTCCTTGCATGTAGTTACATTGCTCTGACTGCAAATATTCTGCCTTGCTTTTTCCGGAGGCCCTCCCCCTACTCTGACTACACCCACAGTCTCTGTCTCATTCCCCCCTCCACAGATGGAAACCCTAACTGCTGCTAGGGAAAGGGGGTGACGACGCTCTGGCTGCTTCATGCTGAGAGGGGGCGCAGTAAGGGGTGCAGCTAGGTCTCCATCAGTGGTTGGTCAAGAGGGCCTCGGAAGATGGGCACTTCCATCCTGGGTTCTATTTCCATCACCATTTGCAGTCTTATGGATTCTCCGAAGCTATCCCGGACGAGCCTCCAAAGATGATGCCGGGGTTCTTGTTCACGAAGCCAAAGAATGAGCTTAGCAAACAGGCAAGATAGGAGAGCAAGGTACAGGCTTTTATTTAGAAATAAAGTGATAGGACAGAGCTCCCGGCTCACACCAGGAGGGGACAAGAGAGTCCCTATTTATTTCTTGGAAAGATCAAAATAAACACATATTTTAATATTTATTTTCTACTTCCTGGATAAATTATCTTACACACACACCTTTAGGGGTAAAAGTACTCTACTCTGAAGACCACCACTGCTCTAGAGAAAGCAAGCCCTGGCTCTAGACACATATTAAGCAATTCAATTGAAGAATCACTATCAATAACTTACTTGGCACAAGGCACCTTGCTAGCCTCCATGGTGTACAGATAAGCTGAACACTCTCCTTGTTATCAAGTTACTCACAGTCTAGTGAAGAGCCAGTTATGTGCCTGGATTAGTCCCATCCAAGGCAGACTGGACTAAGTATAACAGAGATACAAGTTCAATTCAAGCCCTTTAAAAACTGGTTACTAAATAGTTTGAAAAATAAGCTGTTATGTCTATTTCAGTTATAATATTTATTTAAATGAGCAGGATGGATATAATTCAGATGTTAAAATAATCATTTAACCAAAATTTTAAATATGCCAATTTTGGGTACACACTGTATGGAATGTGTGGATATGGATGCACACATGCGTGCATAAGACAGACACAGATATGGGCCAAGTTTGGGGAAATACTGTTTAGAAGTAACAGGATGCATGAACAAGAGACTATGACCTTAGGAAAGGGTTGTTAGCATTGATATGATTTTTATCTCCTGGAGCTTTTGGTCATAAAGTTAGGTAGTAGTTCATTTGACATGTGGCTTTTATCTTTCTTATGTCCCTGGTAACTAAAATTCTTTTTGTAAAATATGATTGGGCAATTGCTAATGTATTTTAAGTAAATTGAACATACTATGTCCCATTTACCACTTCATCATGGAAATAATTTATAAGTCCATAGAAATTTAGTAGATTTAAAAGAAAAAAATTTCCAGTAAATACTTTCTCTGCTCTGGCTTAAAATAAATTCCAATAATGATTTATGAAATGTTCTTATTTCTGCAAGGTATTGTGATTTCTGAAATAATGAAGTGTAGTACTTGAAAATCACATTTAATTTACTCTGAGGGAAGCAAGCTAATGCCACGCGAGGTTGCTGGGGAAACAGAAAAGCTTCTTTAGGTCAGTGTTGTAGCAGAGAAGTAAGCTGATATTTTACAATTTATTCATAGTCGTAGCTCTAAACTCTTTCCTGATTTTTAGCAAGATATTCCTAATTTTACATTAAATATTCACATACCCCTTTAATCTGCTCTTATTTTTGGTAGCTGATAGAGATTTATAAAGCAAAAAAAAGAGAATTTAAGCTGGTCTTTATCACAAATCCTGTACATTTTAATCTATTTTCCTAAAGCCCGATTCAATATATTTAAAAAAATTACATCCGGTTTCAGCACTAAAGGAGCTCATTTTGGGCGATGGAAGCCCATTTATCATTAAACTTCTAGATGAAATAAAATAAGGGCCCTGGGCTTACAATGATTCTAATTATTCAGATAATTCACAAAAGCCCTGATTTATGCTAAATACTTAGCTTTAATTAGCCAGCGGCTACATAAAGGGAGGGGGGGGGTCTTAAGATGAGTGTTAGAAAAAGGACATATGTGGCAGCCGCTATTAGTTGCTTTCCCAACATCCATTTCCCTCCCCCTTTCCCTATTCCAGCAGAACTATGTCTCACTATAGAAGCTGGATATGCCAGATACCCACATTCTAATCCTCTCTTGCAATGAAGTGAGTATGTGACTATTGCTTACCTGGCCAATGGAACCCAGGGGAAATTGGCTAGGGATGGTTCTCCTCTATAATAAAAGAAAAAATAAGAAGAAATGCCCCCTCTTTCTCTTCAATGGACATGGTTTTCTCTGTATATGATACAGCTGGAGCTGCTGCAGCCATCTTGCAACCAAGAGGGTAGACATTATCCTGCTGAGGACGCTGAGGGTGACAGAGCAGAAAGATGGAAAAATAAAACATAGCTCTGATGACACTATTGAGCCACTGAATTAATCATCTTAGAACCAACCTACCTCTGGATATGAGATAATAAAATGTCCTCATTGTTTCAGCCACTTTTAGTTGGCTATTCTGTTAACTGTAGCCAAAAGAATCTTAACTAGCTAAACCCAGGATTCATTTTTCCTATATAGCTTCCAGAGTCACCAAATTTACGGTTTTTTTTCAGGAATTTTCAGAATTGTAAATCAGAATGCCAGAACTGGAGAAAGCTTTTAGAATCTACAGAGTCTAATGATTTTAAAGTTGGTAGGAAAATCGTCTGTGGGACTTGTTTGCCCAAACTACACACATCCTCCCACCTACGCACAGGTGGATGACAGCTGCTGTAGGGAGACACATCGCTGATGAGACTATACCATCACTGGGATGTCTTAGGAAAGAGAGACAGAGAGGGACTGAGATACTGAGAATTAATCATGACCATTCAATCTACTCCCATGCCCTATTTTACAGATGGGGAAACTAATGCCAAGTGATTTCTTCAAGGTCACCTAAAGCAGTCCGTAAGAGGGGACAAAATTCTCAGGGAGTTTTAGAGAAGAGAAAGAGCACGTTTTCCCGAGGATGAATAAAACCAACTGACCTGACAGGCACCAGTCGTGTACTCATTATTTAATGCTCAGCTGGGAGCATCTGTACACAGGCAGCAGAAAGTCCTGATGGACCTTCCAGTCTCTTTATCAAGTTCAACTCCCCAGCCTGCCATGGAAGGCCCCCTGCAGCCTGGCTCCTCTCCAAAATTCCTGCTGCATTCCTCCTCTGACTCCTCACCATTCTCTTGCCCTTTAGCGTTCCATGAACATGCCAGCCTCATCCAGTGAGCCCCCTCCCCAGCTTCAAATGCCCTCCATTTTTATCTATTGGCCTTCCAAATCCTATCCATTTTTCAAGGTGTCAGATAAACATCACTGCATGTTTCATTTGATGATGACAACAATAATAAATTATTCCCATAATCTCTGCCTTTATACATGTACAACACATACTTTGCTCAAAACTTAAAATTAAAAAAAATAAAATAGAAGGAATATGAAGTAAAACTGAATCCACAGAAATAGTAATCACTCTACCTAATAATGTAGCATAAAACACTTTGTACCTCTCTGAGTTTAAGGGCATCGCAAAAGGGCTCAGAGCAAAATGTATGTTGTTTGGTTATACTGTATTTCAGTCAAAACTTGGAGCCAAGTTATAGGGGGAAATAAAGTGAAAAAGGCAGTGCGGCAATAATCTGCTGGTTTATAACAGCACGTAATAGCCGAGCTGAAAGCTTGGAAAGATCACTTTGTCCGCTGCCTCATCTTACATATGGGGAAACTGAGGTCATGGGAGGAAATGTGTTTCAACTATCTAAACTCATACTGCCTTGGCCAACTGCATTGCATCCAAGAGCCTTGATCTTTTTTCCTAATCTGCTTTTTCCAGAAACTTTACCTATTATAATGTTCCTCATACCTTCAATATTAATGGTACCAACATAAAAATAAGGCATCATTCTACTGTCACAATAAAGGGATTTCAAGTAAAAAACATCTAATGACAGTGGATCCTAAGGTGACATAAAATTCCCAGCATTATAGGGCATAACACAAAGTGTCATTATTCTGACTTGAGTTTGGTTGGGGTAAATTTAAATTACACAAATAAAAGCAGTATCACTTTGCAGAAAATTTGCTCTACTGTGGGTCAAGAAACAAGATTCAGTTCTGGATTCTGGTTCCAGCTCAGCTTCTGGATTTTCTATGGCTTTGTTTAACAGTTTTGTAAAAGGAGAGGGTTGGTCGAGATTGATGTTTTTCAAACTAGGCTCTGCAGATGTATATGGGGAGATGGTTTTTCCATTGTTATTAGATTATTCCAATTTAGTGTTTTCAATTCTGTGATAATTTGTTTAAAAGTTTCCAAAGGTATACTCTTATAATCAAGTACTGCCATGCTATTTTCCTGCCCATTTATGTGTTTGTTTTGACAGTTGAATGGTAACCAAGTACAGTGTTGTTGTAATTGTTACAAGCCAGACAAAAACCCCACAACGGTGGAAGTGTTAGACCGAAGATGTGTTCCTGCCAAACAAAGGCCCTGTTTATGATGTAGGTGTCCTTTGACTAGAAGAAAGGAGTAGGAGAAGGGAATCATCACATGTGTTCCTTGTAAGTATAAGGATTTTATACCTAGTTTTTATGTGTATTACTTAAAATACATATTATGTGCATATAAATATATTAGATGTTACACTACAAAATTTCTTTTATATTATTACATTCTTACTTTAGTAGCATCCTAAAAATAATTTAAGTCAACACTGGGGTCAGTAAGAATTTTTCCCCCTTTAAAGTGGTCTCTGTATTACCCAACTGAGAAAAACAGGTTTAAATGATCTCTCAGCCCCCTGTGGCTGTGACATTCCATGCATCTATTAGAACTGCCTCAGAGAGCCTATTTACAGAGCCCAAGTGAATTAACTGGTGAGTTAAATAATATCTAGTAAACATTCCCGCCTTTTCAGTATATCAACTAAATGCAGACTAGAAGAATGATTTTCCTAAATTTTCCAGTTAGAGACAATACCCAAAAATGAAAACAAAATTGAAGAAAATAACAGTGTATGGAAAGGCCAGTTTCTTGGGGTTGGATGAAATTTCCTTAGTAGTCACCTTGGTTACAATTTTCATGAAGGACAAACGCTTGACACACCACAGCTGATAGACAAAGCATTAAAGAAGCTGAGGAGGAAGCAAGATGTTTCCCCTTCCCGCTTCAAAATCTGCAATGCTATCTCACAAAGTTGTTTTTTTTTCCAATGGAAAACTCAACATTAGAAAACATGGAAGAAACATTGTTGTTTGCAAATTACTCAGTCATTCACATGGGTAGGAGTGTGCCTCACCCTTTTCCTCCTCATTCTTCACACAGAGACCCCCAGTCTGGCTACATCCTTGACGAGTAATATTTTTTATAATGTTCTTATAAGTGATTGCTTGCAGCATCTTATAGTCTTATCTCAGCTTGTGCAGCTTCTCATTAATATTCTGTACATATGGAAGAGTTTTCTATATCATTGTCCATTAACAAGGAGAATAATCACTCATTCAGTTATCAAACAGTCAGCAAAGACCTGGCCTTGCGCCCTTAGTGCAAAGAATCATGGGATATCAAGAAGGTTAAATGTGGCTGGCATTATGATAGTTACATTTTTTATATAATTAGAGTTCTATAAAAGTTGATCAAAGATAAGGAAAGAAGTATTAAAGTCTTTTAGGACTTAGAGACCATATTAGTGACTCTTTACCTCTTAGTAGAATGACAAAAACCGTATTTCAGCTGATACATGACAATGAGCATTCTTTTATGGCAAACAAGAAAAGGTCATAAGTTTACATATAAATGACATATTATTACAAAAGAGCTTTTAAGGAGAAGTGAGTTAAGTGATACTAGGAAAATTCAAGATTGAAATGGGACTGGGCATAAGGAAAGAGACATAAAACAGCTAACTGTCTGAACCACGATCAGAGGCCAAAGGTTCAGAATAACAGAAGGGGAAAAAAAGGCAATCAAACTTTTAGGCATGTGGCGATGTAGACTATTCGAGGTATAGTTAAAAGTTAGATTTCAGAGCAGGATGGTAGCTATTCAGTTGTCAAGGCCCTCCCTAAGGAGCCACTTGGGTGAGGTGGTGAAGTGATAAGGAAAGATCGGGAAAACAAGCGACCATAGGAAATGGATAGGAAGAGAAAATCCAAGAGTTAGAGCAAAAGAAGAAATGGCAGGATCTGGAGACTGACTGGCCATGGGGATGAAGAGAGGTGATCTCCCAGAGTGGGGGAATCTGTGAACTTAACAGGTGAAAGATGCGCGTTCTCTTTTCTCTCTCACTTTCTACTTGTGTCATCTTGAGTAACCCTTTCAATATGTCAGCAAATTGCTTCCTCATGTATAAAATTGGGATAACTATATCAGTTCTGGGATAGGAATCAGAAGAGCTTATATAAACAAAAATACTTTTCAAAGATCATAGTGTTAAACAATGTAGGGGAGAATTTTGGTGGCCCCACAGAGTTTAAA
Source organism: Phataginus tricuspis (assembly GCA_029783875.1). Taxonomy (NCBI): domain Eukaryota; kingdom Metazoa; phylum Chordata; class Mammalia; order Pholidota; family Manidae; genus Phataginus; species Phataginus tricuspis. The sequence goes on along the minus strand of JAQQAC010016209.1, from coordinate 117,723,675 downwards.
GCCTAGGGTAAGCTAAATAAGAGGTTTGGATATGAACAAATGATGAGTTTGAAGACTCTTTTAGGAAAAGTGTTGTCTATCACCTCGTAGAAGTTAAAAGCTGGAGCAGAGTTTTCTATATAGGGAAACTCTCTTTTAGTGTCTTCAAAATTAAAAGTTGGTACTTGCTAAAGAGAGGAGACAGTGACTGCTTATCCTGCCAAATGTCCCTAAGACCATACCACGTGCTTTTAAAGCCTTCTTGACTCCCAAGGCAATACTGGAGTTCCTGTCTCCCAACCATCTTGTTTCTGAGTCTTTGGAAGTTCTCTGTGGGTCCCTTCAGTGTTACTAAAGTAGAGTACAACATTTTATCTCAGGTAAAGCTTCCCTGGAAGTAACGACATGGGCAGAGAAAGATGGGGCAGGAAATTCCTGAAGCCCAGGCCTGAGTGCATTTGAGTCAATGGCATATCTTCATGAAACCTGTCATATGGCATGGGGATGCAGCAGGAGTACTCCATATCAATTCCCCAAAACAACTGGACTTCAGAGTCACTTCTCTGTCAAGGAGCCACAGACTGGCCTGTCTCCATTCACTGGGATTTATTAACCACCCATTCCCATTAGAGTCCTGTGGTACCTTCTGTGACATGAAGCTCATGTATCAGAAAGTCCTGTGAGACAATCTAGCTATACGAATTACACAATTAGATGTGGAAACATGAGTGGGCACACCACATGGGTATCACATGGAGAGCATTTGAACACACATACACACACACACAGCACTTCACTTATATGGTTTTGCTCCCCAAAACAACCCTGTGAAGAAGGCAAAGCAAGTACTATCATCCCATCCTACAAGTGCAAAAAGCACTCTTTCCTGAGTCTCTGAGAAGGAAAATAATTTGCTCAAAGTGACTCAGACAGTGGTGCTCTAGGATCTGAATCCACAGCCATAAGGCACAGTTGGAGAATTTGGTTTGTGCTCACAAATTCTCTTCAATGCTTGGAATACCCCTCACTCACCCACTCCCCTTCAGGGAAGCCCATCGGTCCTCTCTCAGAATACTTCTGGGCACTGTGGTCCAGAGGCAGAATATGAACCTTTAGTAATATGGTTTAATAAGAAGCCCAAATTTCAACATCTCTTGCATCCAGATTTTGTTAATTTCATGATGAGAGAAATGGTTACCAAATTTGACATCACACAGTTTAAAGAAGTCGTAAGGAATATTTATTTACTTTACTTACATAAAAAAAGAAGATAGCTTCCACTTTTCTGCTAAACTTATTCTGAAGTAGACTTCCAAGGGTTCCCTCACTAAATACTGAGCCAAATATACACCACTTGGGATATAAGAATTTTCTCTGTGTAATAAATTATGAGAGAATAGTGATTATTTTTATGAGTTAAAGTTGGGTTTCCTCTCCATATCATTCTCACAGTAGCTCTCAAGGATCTCAAAATATGAACAAGTCAACAGTATAATTCCCATCAATCTAAATATCTTTAAAAAATGTAATTTAAGATGAAACTGAAGCAAACGGACAGCTGAATAGATTGATACTACAGTAAAAGCAAAAGCTTATCACCTGTCTAGGGACACAGAGAGGAGGAGGCAGAAAAACAGACATAGAAACAGAATCAGAGCCAGATACATATGGTCAACTGATATTGGACAAGTAAGCCAAGGATACTCAATTAGGAAAAGAATCTCTTCAGTAAATGGTGTTGGAAAAACTGGATATTCACATGCAAAAGAATGAAACTGAACCCCTATCTTACACCACTCACAAAAATTAACTAAAAAATGGGTTAAGGACTTAAATATAAGACCTGAAACTGTAAAACTCCTAGGAGAAAACACAGGGAAAGAGCTCCTCAACATTGGTCTTGGCAATGATTTTCTGGATATGTCACCAAAAGCACAAGCAACAAAAGCAAACAAGTGGGAGGGACTATATAAAACTGAAAAGTTTCTGCAGAGCAAAAGTAAACAAAAAAGCAATGATCAACAAAATGAAAAGCACCCCTATGAAATGGGAGAAAATATTTGTAAGTCATATATCAGATAAGTGATTAATATCTAAAATACATAAAGAACTCATACAACTTAACAGCAAGAAAACAAATAATCTGATTTTTAAGTGGGCAGAGGACCTGAACAGATGTTTTTCCCAAGAAGATATATAAAGCACCCGAATAGACATTTTTCTAAAGTACATAAACGAATGGCCAACATCACAAATCAGGGAAATGCAAATCAAAACCACAGTGAGATACCATCTCACACCTGTTAGAATGGTAATTATCAAAAAGACAAGAGACAACAAATGATGGCGAGGATGTACACTGTTGGGGGGAATGTAAATTGGTGTAGCTACTACAGAAAATAGTATGGAGGTTCCTCAAAAAATTGAAAATAGAACTACCTTATGATCCAGCAATTCCTCTTCTGGATATATATCCAAGGGAAATGAAATCAGTATCTTGAAGAGATATCTGCACTCCCACATTCACTGCAGCATTATTTACAATAACCAAGACATGGAAACAACCTAAGTGTCCATAGATGAATGGATAAAGAAAATGTGAGATACATACATACATGTATACATATACATATATATATATATATATATACACACACACACACGTGTATATACATAAGAGAATATTATTCAGCCATAAAAAGGAAGGAAATCCTGCCATTTGTGACACTATGAATGGACCTTGAGGGTATTATGCTACCTGAAAGAAGTCAGATAGAGAAAGACAAATACTGTATATGTTTCCACTTATACGTGGAATCTAAAATAAAATCAAACTTATACAAATAGAAAGTAGACTGGTGGTTACCAGGGGCATGAGAAGGATGGGCTAAGGTGAAGGATGCAAATTTTCAGGTATAAGATGAACAAACTTGGGATCTAAGGTACAAACATGGCAACTATAGCTAAGAGTACAGAATTGAATACCTGAAAGTTACTAAGAGAGTAGACGTAAAAGTTCTTACCACAAAAACAAAAGGTAACTATGTGAGGTGATGGACGTGTTGACTAACCTAATTGTGGTAATCATTTTGCAATATATACATATATCAAATCATCATATTGTATACCTTATACTTAGACAATGTCACATGTCAATTTTATCTCAATAAAATTTGAGAAAACATACATAGATCAAGAATGCTTCACACAAAGACAATGACACAAAGAAAGGAAGAGAGACAGATTCATCAAAAAAGATGCACTGAAAGAGAAAATGAAACCCAGAGACATAAGATACCAGGAATACCTGACTGCTACTCCCAGCTTCAAACAGATTTACTCTGTAACCTTAGGGAATCATGTCTTCAGGTCCTCTCTCTGGGCCAGATTGTCTTTAAGAAGGGGAGTAGGAATGATGAGAGTAAGTATAGGTGATTTCTTTCAGTTCCTTCTCATTTTTTTCTCTGAAAGAATACCACTACTATGGGACACTGAAGTCCACCAAGTAGATCAAGTTTTATTGTTGTTATGTAAAAGCCATTATACATTTTTTAAATAACAGTTGAACTTATTTTAATATAACATTCAGAAATCCAAATGATATTACAAGTGTTGACAAGGATGAGGAGCAACTGAAAAGCTCATGGCTTGCAGAAGAAAATGTAAAAGGATACATCTAGTTTGCAAAACACTTTGACAAGTTCTTATAGTTAAGTATAACTTTATGACCTGGCAATCCCACTAATCTTTGTAGTGGCAAAACTGCATGCCAATTTCAGTGGGGTTAAAACAGGGAGTTTATTCTTTCATACGCTGCCCAGCAGAAGCAGACAGTGCTCAGACTCACCCACCAGGGTAGCATCAATGGGGTCTGGTAATGATATGAGCCTCCACCTCCACCCAACAGGGCCAAATGGGGTTAGTCGACTGCATATTCAACAATCCATGAAAATATTATTTAGGAATGAATAAAGACATTCACAAAGGAAAACAAGGAATCTGTTCCAAAAAAGTTACCATTAAAGGATGGTTTTAGGAAGATACCTAAAGAAAAATAAATTGTGACAGGAGGAGGTCTGGAACTTCAGAAAGAAAAGAAGAACAGAATGGGTAAATACAATAGACTTTTTTTTTTAGTTTCTTAAATCATATTTTTTCTTTAGCCTGTAGATACAGTAGATTGCATTGATTGATTTTTGAAGGTTGAACAAGCCTTGTATGCCTGGAGTAAATCCCCCTTGGTCATGGTATGTAATTATTTTTACACATTGGAAGATACCATTTGTTAAGATTTAGTGGAAAATTTTTGTGCCTAGTATCATCTTAAATATTAGTCTGTAGTTTTGTTTTGTTTTTGGTTATCTGTACTATTTTTATTTGCTTTTGTTATCAGTGGCATATGAAAGTAAAGGGAAATGAATATACAACATATCAAAACGTGTGGGATGCAACTGAAGTAGTACTGAGAGGGCAATTTATAGAACTAAGTGTGTATGTTAGAAACAATAAAGGTCTAAAATCAAAAAATTAAGTTTCTATCTCATGAAACTGGACAAAAGAAGAGCAAAATAAACCCAGAGTAAACAGAATGAGATGATGAATGAGATGATAATTGCACAAATTGATACAATTAAAAAAAGGAAGAGAGAAAAGTAATGAAAAAATTGGTAACTATGAATTATACATAACAGCCTGGATGGATCTCCAGGGAATTATGCTAGGTGAAAAAAAAATCCCCAAAAGGTTACATACCATATGATTTCATTTATATACCTTTCTTGAACCAACAAAATTAGAGAGATGGATATTAGTGGTTGCTAGGGGTTACAGAATTATGGGGAGAGGGAACTGAGTGTGGCTATAAAGGGACAAGAGAATGGATCCTTGTGGTGATGGCACAATTCTATATCTTGACTATGGTGGTCCTCACATGAATCAACACATATGATAAAATTACATATAACTAAATACACACATATGCACCACATGTAAAACTGGTGAAATCTGAATATGGTAGATGCATCAATGTCAATTTTCTGGTTGTGATGTACTATACTTTGGAAAATTGCTACCATTTGGGGAAAATGAGTAAAGGATATACTGGGATCTGTGTTATTTCTTACAACTGCCTATGTACCTACAAATGTATCAAAATAAGATCTGTATATTAAAAACTACAAAGATTGTGGAAAGAAATTAATGAAATAAACGGAGGTATATACCTTACTCATGATTTGGAACACTCAATATTGTTAAGATGTCAATTCTTAAATTTATTGACAAATCCAACACAATCTCAATCAAAATTCTGGAAAAGATTTTTATAGAAATAGATAGCATGAAAGGATCTAAAATAGTCAAAATAACTCTTAAAAAGAAGAACAAAATGGGAAGACTTACACAATTTCAAGGCTTATTATAAAGCAACAACGATCAAAATGGTGTCATACTGGCATAATGATAGAAATATACCAATAGAACGGAATAAACATATTATGTATATATGGACAACTGATTACAGAAAAATATTTAATGGAAGATTATAAGGGGAAAAATGGTTTTTTCAACAATTCATTCTGGAACAATAGGTAAATACATTTGGGTATGTACTTCATACCATATAAAAATGAAATCAAAATGGATCACAAAACTAAATATGAAACCTAAAACCATACAACTTTTAGAAGAATAAAGGAGAAAATATTTATTAATTTGGGTTACTCATAAATTTTTAGATTTAATTTAAATAACACAATCTATTAATGAAATAAAATAGATAAATTGACTTCATATAAATTAACAGCTTCTGATTTTTGAAAGGCACTTAACGGTCTTAACAGCTTCTGATTTTTGAAAGGCACTGTTAAGATCATTGAAAGACAAGTCACAGTCTTGGAGAAAATATTTTCCAGTCACATATCTAATGAAGGACTTGTACTGATAATATGTAAAAACTCTCAGAACTTAATAATAAGGAATCCACAACCCAATAAAAAATAGGAAAATGACTTGAATAATCACATAACCAAAAAAGACATATGCAATGGCAAAAAAAGTCACATGAATAGGTACTCAACATAATTCATTACTACGGAAATGCAAGTTGAAACCACAGTGAGCTACCACAGCAAGTCTATAAGAATGCCTAAAGTTGAAAGATTGACTATGCAATGTGTTGGTGACAATGTGAAGTACTGGAACTCTCATACACTGCTGAGAAGAATGTGAAATATTACAACTTGGAAAATAGTTGAGAACTTCTTAAAAAGTTAAATATACACCTACCATATGATCCAGTCATTTCACTCCTAGGTATTTACCAATAAGAAAAGAAAATATATATTCATACAAAGACATGTGCATAAATATTCATAACAGCTTTATTTATAATAGCCTAAAACTGGAAACAACCCAAAATGGAGGTATATGGGCCAATTGTGGTATATCCATGTGATGTAATACTCTTCAGAAACAAAAAGGAATGAACTCTTGATGTACCTAAAGACTTAGCTCCCTTTATACTGATGACTTTCACCTCTCCTTAGAAAATTCCCCCTTAATTCAATCCAAAGTAAATTATTCCTTTACTCTGGGTCTCCCAGTACTTATGTATTACAAGTGCACTTCTTAAAAATTGTACATAGTAATATATTGCTCATTATTTCAGTACAAAACCACAAATATTTACTACTCTCCCAAGTATACTGGTTCACAAGGGAACAAAAGCTAACAGAATAAATCGCGAGTGGATTCTGACTTAAAATAGCATATAGGGTGACAGCTGTTGTTATAGCTTCTACTGACTTTCCACTAAAATAGCAACTGTCCCTATTAGATATCAAATGTATTATAAGTATAGAGTAAATATATATGTAGAAAAATATTTCAGGATATAATTCCCCTAAATTTTCCAAACATGATGAAAACTACAAGACCACAGGCACAAGAAACTCAATGAACCCAAGCAGAATAAATACAAAAAAAAAATCCACATTGAACACATCACAATGAAATTCATGAAGTCCAATGATAATAAATAAAAATTAAATGCTGGCACACACACAAACAAAAATACATCAGGTACACAGAAACAAAGATAACACAAACAAACTTATCATCATCATCATAAAACATCCCACCCAACAACTGCAAAATATATATCCCTTCCAAATATACCAGGAACCTGCATCTAGGTAGGCTATATTATAGACCATAAAACAGTTCTCAATAAATTTTAAATTATTCAAATCATACAGTGTACTTTCTCTGACCAAAATAATTTTAAATTAAAAGAAAACAGAACTATGTAGAACATGAAATATTCATAAATTAAGTAATATAGATTTAATAATACCTGGATCAAAGATGAAATCATATCAGATATTAGAGAATATCTGAAGTGAATGAAAATGAAAACACAACATATCAAAATTTATGGATTTAAGGTAAAACATTGTTTAGAGAAAAATATATAGATTTAAATGCTTATATTAGAAAATAAAAAAGGCTTGAAAGTGAATGATCTAAGTTTTGACCTTAAGAAGCAAGAAAAAGAGCAAATTAAATCCAAATTAAGTAGAATCAAGTAGCTAAAAAGAATAAGTGTATAAATCTATGAAAGAAAGAGTCATTTTAAAAAGGAAAAGGAAAAAATTAGGAAGATAAAAGACTGGTTCTTTGCCAAGAATACTCAAATGGACAAGTGTTTAGCAAGATGACAAAGATAAGAAAAGAAGAGCACTTAGGTTGCTTCCATTTCTTGGCTATTGTAAATAGTGCTGGAATAAACATAGGGGTGCATCTGTCTTTCTCAAACTGGGCTGCTGCATTCTTGGGGTAAATTCCTAGGAGTGGGATTCCTGGGTCAAATGGTATTTCTATTTTGAGTTTTTTGAGGAACCTCCATACTGCTTTCCACAATGGTGAAATAAGAGGGTAAAAGGGGCATTACAATTGGCAGACATAGGGTGGGGGGGCACGGGGGGGACTGTACAGCTCAGAGAAGACAAGTAGTGATTCTCATCTCACTACACTGATGGACAGTGACTGCAATAGGGTTGGTGGGGGGGACCTGATGAAGGGGGTAGTTTAATCATCACAATATTGCTCATGTAATTGTAGGTTAATGATACTAAAATAAAATAAATTGTAAAAAAAAAAAAAGATAAGAAAAGAAGAAACACAAATTCTCAATAAAGGAATGAAAGAGGAGACATCACTGTAGAACTTAGAGAAATTCTAAGGCTAATAATTCAATATTATAAAAATGTTTATATGACTAAGTTCAATAACTTAGAAGAAAGGAACACATTCTTAAAAAACACATCTTCCCAAAGCTCAATCAAGAAGGAATACAAAATCTGAATAGCCTATATCCATGAAAATGATCGAATTTGTAACAAAATGTCTCCCCATTAAGAAAAAAAATCTCATGTCTAGATGGTTTTACTGGTAAATTCCATCAAACATTTAAGAAGAAATAATATCAATCTTACACAAAGTCTATCAGAAAGCAGAGGAAGACAGAACACTATTGAACTCATTTAATGAAGCTAGCATAATGCTGATTTTAAAACCTGACAAAGACATTACTAGAAAGAAACATTTCCCTTATGAAAATAGATGCAAATATCATGAATGACCCATTGCCATATCACAGACTTGGCAAGCTGTGGCCCATAGGGCAAATCTGGCCTGCCACCTGTCTTTGTAAATAAGAGTTTTATTGGAACACAGCCATGCCCATTCAACTATGTATTTTCTTTGACTACCAAGGTAGAGTTGTGTAGTTACCACAAAGGCCATATGGCCTATAAAACTGAAAATATTTAACATCTGGTCCTTTAGAAGAAAGTTTGCTGAACCCTAGCATATTGAATCCAGTAAAACATAAAAAAAAGATAACACACCATCACCAATTGATGTGTATATGAGGAATGCAAGATTGGTTTTACCTTCAAAAATTAGACACTATAATTCACCACAATAAAGGAGAAAACACAATATGGTTATCTCAATAGATAAAATCATTTGACAAAACTCAACATTCATTAATGATAAAAATTCTCAGTAAACTAGGAATTAAAGGAAACTTCCTTATTCAGATAAATATCAAAATCTTCTATTATCTACCATTATATTCTTCCAAATATTTATAATTTTCAAAATTTCCATTATAATATTCCAAAATCTAACATTCTACTTAACAGTAAATATTGAATATCTATCTCCTAATACCAGTAACAAGATAAGGAGGTAGGATCCCACCACTTCTATTCCAAATTATACTGAACATTTCAGCCATTGCAATAAGGCAAGTAAAAGAAATAAATGGAAGACAACATAATTGTTTATGTAGAATACCCTAAGGAAACCAGGGCAAAAAGTGAATAAAAGAGGTAATTTTATAAACATCATAGTATACTAAGTCAATATATAAAAAACAACTGTATTTTTATATAGTAGCAGCACAAAATTTTTAGATAAAATTTAAAAAATTCCATTTAAAATAACATTAAAATATTAAATGTGTAGGAATAAATTTAACAAAAGATGTGCAATATCTCTACACTGAAAATTATAAAGACCAAGATAAATGAATGAAGATTTAACTATGTAGAGGGATATAAAATAATTATGAATTAGAATATTCCATATTATTATGATGTCAGTTCTCCTTAAATTGATCTATAGATTCAATGTAATCTCAAGGGAATCTTCATAAATTTTTCTGTAGAAATTGACAAAGTGATTATAAAATTTACATGGAATTGCAATGCGCTTAGAATAGCCCAAACAATCTTGTCCATGGAGGGGGTTGGGGGGAAGAATTAAGTTGGAGGACTTAAACTTCCTGATTTCAAGACTTACTGTAAAGCTACGGTAATCAAGTAGTAAGGCAGTAGCTTAAGGGTCAACAAGTAGATCAATGCAACAGAACAAAGGGTCCACAAATAGACCCATGCATATATGTTCAACTGATTGTCAACAAAGAGGCTGTAGTATTCAATGTGGAAAGTATAGCCTTGTCTTGCAAATGAGTTTCAGCCCCAGGCAAGTTCGCTATAGATTCACTGTGACCAAAGAAATTTACAGCAAAGGGTTCTTGGGGTGAAAAGGTTATACCCAACTTTATTTCCAGGTGGGAGGTCAGTCACTAAAATCCCGTTCACTCAGAGCAAGACTGTGTTATCACTGCTGCTTCAGATGCAGCAAGCCGGTCTCTGCCTCTGGGCCCCTCTGTCTGCACAGCCATCCTCTGGGCCTCTCTGCACAGCCATCCCGCACAGCCGTCCTCTGGGCCTCTCTGTACAGTCATCCCACACAGCCCTCCTCTGGGCCTCTGTCCTCGGTGCTGCCACCACTCCAGCCTCCACTCCCCTCTCTTGCAGCCTTGCAGCCCTGCCACCCTGTCGCATGCAGAGCACTGGGCGGAACATTTTATATTAACACAATAATGGTTTATTGCCTAAAGGTATGGAAGCGGTAGCATAGCAACAGGCCAGTTACATCATCAGGTGGTTTAAGTTCAGTGAGGATCCTGGCCATAGGAACCCCACTTTACCCACAAGCCTATTCAACATATGGTGCTAGAAAAGCTTGATATCCATTTAAAAACTAAACTCTGACCTTTACCTCACATCCACACAAAAACTAACTCAAAGTAGATCACAGAGCTAAATGTAAAAGTTCAAATTATAAAGTTCTTAAGGAAAATCTGCGATCTTGAGGGAGGCAAAGATTTCTTAGGACATGTAAAACACAAATTACAAATGGAAAAAATAATAAAATGGAGCTTGTCAAAATGTAAATCTGCACTGTTAAGAAAATGAAAAGGTAAGCCACAGAGAAATGATTTTCAATGCATATATCTGACCAAGCACTTGTATCAAGAATATATAACAAACACATGTCAAATGTAAAAGATAACACATTAAGACAGCAAACCTAAATAAATAGAGAGATGTACCATGTTTATGGTTTGGAAGACTCTGCATACTAAAGATATCAATTCTTAAATTAACATATATGTTTAATGCAAGTCCACAAAAATTTCAATAAGGTTTTTTGTGGATTTAGACATGCTTATATTAAAATGGATGTGGAAAGACACAGGCCTTAGAACAGCTAAAACAATCTTGAATAATAAAAGAATTACAAAGGACGAATCACTATACCTGCTATTAAGGCCTACTATTTAGCAATAGTAATCAAGATAGTATGACTTGTATCAACAGATCAGAATAAAGAACTCAGAAACAGACTCACGCATATGCCCAACTGATTTTTGACAAAGATGTTATAGGAAGGATAGTCTTTTCAATAAACAGTGCTGGAGCAACTGGACACCCATAGGTAAATGATAATAATAATAAATTTTAAATGATTCATTGACCTAAACCTTAAACATTATACAAAATTAACTCAAAATGGAGCACACAGACTTAAGTGTAAAGTGTAAAAACTAAAGCTTTTAGAAAAAACTTTTTTTTTCAAAACGTTTAAGAAAAACAGTAGTGAATCTTCAGGACCTAGGGCAAGGCAAAGAGTTCTTATGCTTGACACCAAAAGCATGATCCATAAAATGCAAAATTAATAAATTGGACTTCAAAATTAAACTTTTGTTTGGTTGAAAACCCATGTGAAGAGGATGAAAAGACAAGCAGTGGAATGGGAGAAAATATTGCAAACCATATATCTAACAGAGGACTAGAATCTGGACTATATAAAGAACTCTCAAAAACTCAGCAGTAAAAAAAAAAAACAAAACAGAAAATCCAACAAGAAAATGGAATACCTCTATAGTATACCTCTCTACAAAAGTCATGAAGTGAATTTTCACCAAAGAGGATGTACAGATGGCAAATAAGCACATGAAAAGATGTTCAAGATCATTAGCCATAAGGGAAGTAGTTTGGAAAAAAAGGACTTGGCAACAGCTATGGCCATAGCCAATACCATACCACAAATCCCGTGAGTAGAATATGGACATTCCTGCTGACATGAATGCAGGACATCACAGTGAGAAAGTGGCTGTCTAGCTTGCCCAGGACCCTCCTGAAGGCCTCACTGCTCATGCAAGGAGTATGGGGGGAATGAGTGGCTATCATTTGCTGTTTTTATCTTCTGTTATAGGGCAGGATCATAGAAAGGGAATGTCAATGAGGAGCTCCTATAAAAGAAAAGATGTTGCCTTTAACGTCCAGAGTTCAAATCACAAGAGGTGACATTCCTACTTCATTACCGAAGTTCAAATTACACCTAGAGTACTGGATTTACTCCTGAGCTTCACTATAGGAAAAGGCATTCTGAAACAAGAGAATATACAGAGGAGAGTGATGATGACATGTGAAGAAAATTGCTTTGAAAACTGGGGTTTACCCAGTGGGGCTCTGAGAGCTGTTTCCAATGTCTTAAGGCCTATCATGAAGGGGAAATACTCTATTTCTTCTGACTAACAAGGATACAAGCTAGGACTAAGGGTTAAAGAAATGGATTTCACCTTTACATAGGGCAAAACTCTGATGACCAAACTGTTTTACAGTGGAAAGCCCTTCTCTGAAAAACTGATAAGGAGGCAGAAGTTGGATGACCACCTGGCAAGAGTACTGTTAGAAAGATTTCTAATTTGGATACGTCATTGAGTCACATCACATGAAACTCTATCATGAAGCCTCCTTCAAAACAAAACATGTCTGATTTTCCATAGTGCCGTCATAATGTCTACCAAGTCATAACCTCTGCTCTGGAAATACACATTGAACAACACATTGTGAGAAGGGGGGCGTCCTAGGGTCAGTCAGCCAAGGATTCTGACGGTGGATGGCACATGGAGTTCCTGAGAGAACCCCAGCCAGAGGAATGGATTATTCTGTGCCCACACGGATGTTTTAGGGCAGGACCAAGCAGACAGAGAGCTGGTGGACATCAGACAGGAAAGACAAATACCGTATCAACTCACTTCTATGTGGAATCTAAAAAAGCTGAACTCAAAGAAGCAGAGAGTAGAATGTAATTGCCAGGGACTGGGGTGGGGGAAATGGAGAGATGTTGATCAAAGGATACAAACTTGCAGTTAGAAGATAAATAAGTCATGGGGATGTAATGTACAGCATGGCAGCTATAGTTAACAATACTACATTGTATACTTGAAAGTTGCTAGGAGAGTAGATCTTAAATGTTCTCATCACACACACACTTAAAAGGTAACCATGTGAGGTAATGGATGTGTTAGCTAACCTTGTTGTAATCATTTCATAATCTATATGCACATCAAGCCATCACATTATATACCTTAAACTTACACAATATTATATATCAAGTAGATCTCAATACAGCTGGGAAAACAAAAACAAAAACCTATTGTTGCTTTTTAATTGCACTGAATCTATATATCAAGTAGGATAAAACTATTATGTTGAAATATTTAGTTTTCCAACCCATGACCATAGAATATCAGTTTGACGCTTCTTTATTTGGGTCTTCTTGAATATACTTCAATAATATTTTTTTTTTGAAGAGCAAGACAATATGGTTTATTTAGTAAGAACACAGGCTTTGGAAACAGGCAGACTTGATCTGGATTATCAGCTCCACACTTATCAATAATTTTTATAATATTAAAAAAACAGTTGATGGGTTTTCCTCCACAGCACTGACATGGGTCTGACATTGGTAGCTTAAGTCTGGCAATAGGGCCAGGGCCTCCAAAGCTCTATTTACCTGAGGGACTGAGTAGCCTCTTGGAAAAGAACTCTTCCATTAGAAGGAGAGCTGGGGTGCTTAAATTTGGCCCAAGTTTAGTAGGTCAGTTTGGAAGAGGAAAGAAGGGCATTATTCTAAGAATATTAGCGTGTGTGTCACTCAGATTGTCCCTCGGCCTAGCCCCTACAAACCTGAGTCCTGGAGTGATTGAACCACCATAATAGGAGAATCGAGAGCAACCGAATGAGAAAGAAAGGAAGAAGGAAGAGATAAGAGGAGAGACAGAGAGGGAGACTGACTGCAGTCCCCATCTGGAATGGGAAAGGAGGAGTGGGGAAGGAGCAGAGACCATCACTCCTTGGCAGCCTGCCCACATTTTTGGTGGTTTGAGTGATGTCCTTGTTGTGGCGACCAGGCAAAGCACTGAGGCCATTCAGGCTACAGGAATCACTACAATAGCTGGGGCAAGAGAGGACAGAAGAGAATGGCAGATACTGTGGGCTTGTTAGGAGTGGTTCACAAGCACACATCAAATACTCCTTGACAATCCTGGGACACTGTGCAAATAATTCAATGGGATGGGAATCCCTTAAAAAAATGGGTGAAACCTAAGCCAATAAATAGTATATCATTTTCACCACTGTAAACAAATTTTCACTCCCAGACACCATGGTCAGAGAGACATGGGATGCTTCAGCAAAAATTCTGTATTTGTAAGACAAAAATGTTACAAGGCTGTCCATCCCCAGGAAACAAATCATACAAAGCACAGTCAAAGGCCTCAGGGGAGAAAGGAAGAAAGCAGAAGAAAGTTGCAATTGATTTTAGCTTCTTAACAGCACACTGCTAAGTGATCTTTGTCCCCAGTCCCTCTAAAGACACAACTCTAAGTACAAGGTTTACGGAGTGGACGAAGAGAGTGTAGTGTCACCATGGTATCAGGCCACAGGAGGCAAAGCTGACTGAATGGTGGTCTGGCATAGTTAATCTGTTGCTAGGAAACCCACATCTGCCAGGGTTCTACCCACTCTGCTTTCTGTGCCTCATTCACTCACCAGAAATGACATGGCAGTGTCACCCACAACGTTGGAAGGACTCCCACCACAAAGAGGATTGGGCAATTCCCCTGCAACCAAGGCAGGACGCAGCCTAGAGCTGCTCCCTGTACACTGGCCATACAAGTCAGCTGTCCCTCAGGGGAGCTCACCCATCCCCTGTGACATCACCACCCAGGCGGCATGCCAGGCCTGCTGGGCTCCAGGTTAGCCAGCCTGTACCACAAACAGAGCCAGAGTCATCCATGTAGTTACAGTGAGAATCTGGTTTCGGGCAAGGTTAAGGGACAACTATGGGCAAAATTTCACCAGAGAAACTAGAAGTCATGCAACTCTGAGATGGGACTCTTGGAAGCAACTGACAGCAGGAAACAGAGCCTGAGAGTAATTTGTGGTTACTTAATAAGCACAGAGTTTCTGCAAGATGTTATCCTGGTCACTGGGGATCTTTGTTAAATTGGAGACAATATGGGCCATCATGAGTCTCCAAATCTCTAACTAGAAACGAATGTGTGCAATGCTGAAGCAGAGGGATGAACCAAATGCTGGTAGGAGCAAAATCTGCCAGTAGCCACAGACTCTCTCCACTGCCCACTGGGTGCAGAGGATCATGGGAATCAGCACACCTCACAGGTGGTACAGGGTCAGGGCGGACTAGGAGGAATGATTAATTGCTTGTGGCAAAGAGCAAGGAAAGCAGTGAGGACCACTAGCACTAGGTCTAGAGGGATGAGGAGAATCCCATCAACCCCCAAAGTGAGGTGGACCCAGGAAATGGGGAGCAGTGGTGTCTAGGCTAGTGACGGCCAATCAAATTGAATGTGAGCTACAAATCCAAGTCACATACATATTTTGGCATTTTCCAGGAGTTGCATTGATTTAAAACAGCAGGCAGAACAGATGAAATTAATAGCATATTTTCTTTAATGAAGTATATCCAAAGATTATTATTTCAACATGTAATCAATATAAACAAAGATTATTGTTTTAACAAATAATGAATATAAACAAATTATAAATATTTTATATGAGATATGTGACATTCTTTTCTTTTGCATACTAAGCCCTCCAGTTAGGACTGGCCACCTTTCAAGTGGCTGGCCACTGTACTGGACAGCACAGTTCGAGACAAAGATGTTGCGATCAGAGAATAGAAGGAAAAGAGCAAACTCTGAGAGCACCTAAAAGATTCAAATTGGACTACAATATCTGTGCCAGTGCATGAGAGAGTCAGGTAATGATAATAATCTCATAAGGGGACTAATAGCTGCAATTTATCAAGTTCTTGCTACATACCACCATTTATATGCATTGTGTCATTCAATTCTTACAGAGATCCTATGAAGTACTGCCATTATCTCCATTTCATAGATGAGAAAATTGAGGCTCAGAGGTGGGAAATAGCCTGTCCAAGGTCAAGAGCTGGTAAGAAAGAGAAAGGATTTGAGTTCATGTTTGTCTGAGCCCTGAGTAAAGTCCCTTTAACCACTCACTAGACTGCTTCCCACATGCTGCTTTGCCTCCTAATATGCATCAGCCTCATTAGATCAAGAGCTGCTTGAGTCAGGACTGTGTCTTACTCATCTTTGAATCTCAAACAGGTAGCACTTGTAAGGTGACCAGAGCTTGTGAAAGAATGAATGAACTGATGGTCACTCCTACCTTCATTTGTTTATTGATCTTGCCTCACCCCTAAATGTATCCGTGGGGCTGGGTGCTAAATAACTTTTGAACATCTTCCCCCAACCACCACCACCAAAATCCTATCCACCCTGAAAGAACATACTAAATGCCACCTTTGAGGACATGCAAAAGAATACAAGGCCATGCATTTGGCCAGGGAGGAATGCATCAATGACTTTTGAGGACACAGGTTCATTAGAGAAATGCAGAGAGAAACTGGGGAGCTTGGATTCTCAGATAAACTGAGGGCCTCTGCTGGAGGTAAACAGCAGAGTAAGGCTGGGGCAAGATGAGAGCAGAGAGTGGAGGTGGCTCAGAAAAGGACCCCAGGAGCCACTGGAAGGAAAGGGCAGGATGGCAGTGCAAGGGGCAAATGAGGGGCAGACATATGGTCAGGCAGCGTGAGTGACAAGTGAATTCCCTCTTCCTCAATGTTTCAGGACCTTTATTGACAAAGCCCCAATGGCCTATGGTTATTTATCAACGATATTAAAGTCAAGGACTGGTTGAGGTCACTGAAACAGAGTATATAGAGACAGAGGAGTAGGTGTGGAGCGCCCACCATTGATTTACAGGGGATTATTTGAAAGCAGAGCCGCCAGTGAGGTAGGAGGAAAATCCGGAAGAGTATCAGTGTTTCTGGATCATCTGGTAAGAAAAGGAGAGAGTGAGGAAGGGGACCTTTAGCTTCATTCATGTGGAAGTTGGTGGTGTCATTGACCACGGTACTTCCAGTGGTAGGAGTTAAAGCCTTCCTGGAGTGCACTGGAGTGAGACAGGGAGAAGAGGAATTGGAGAGAGTGAATCTCAACAATTCTCTTGGGGCATTTTATTGTAAGCAGAGGTTAAGATAGAGGGTCCTGCACATGCTGCTGAACCCTGGTGGGAAGAATCAGAGGGCATAATGTTGAAGCTGTTTGAAGGTTTTGGTGGGAGGCATTTCTAGTTAATGCTCATTTTTAAGGAAGAACTCACACTTTTTAAGGAAGTAATCAAGATGGGGGAGTAAAAAGTTCCGTTGCTACTTGTGATTTGTATCATTATATGGGTTTAAGGCCTAGATAAGATGTTATTTTGATTAAGATAATGAAAATGACAATGGTCAATCACAATTACGTTATTGATAGAAATGATACCCAGCAGATGAGTGACTACTACGTGTCAAGCTCTATGCGAAGCATTATGAAATTATATGTTTGATCCTCACACCACAGGAGTAGATAGTATTTTATCTCTACTTGACAGATAAGAAAACTGAGGAACAGAAAGATTAAGTAACTTTCCCAAAGGTGTACCTTGGGGAAGTTAGGGTTTGAATCCAAGTATTCTGATTCCAGATCCCTAGTGAGAATTGGGGGTGGGGGCACAGGGTGCTGGTCCCAGTGAAGGAAATAACAATTCTTACCTTCCAAGGCAGGGTCTCACCTAGGTCAGCAGGTGCACATGATAGAGATAGTCTGTCTCTCCCTTACCTTACCCAAACTACAGGCACACAATGGGCATGGCAGGCCCTAAAGCATTCCAATGTTCCTCCCTTCGGGTACAATTCAGACATTCTCCAGCTCCTCAGAGGAAGTAGAATACAAACACTCTACTTCGTGCACTTGGCTATATTTTGTGGTTAATCCCCATATTTCTCTGAGGTTTCATAAATTTCAGTGATGCTACTGATGAAATAAATACACAAGAAGTTTTTAAGGAAGAATAAGTTAGATTTTAGTACTGGGTAACAGTGGAAAAACTATCACTATTTTCTGAGTAATGTCCGATATGAAATGAGTTAAAATCTCCATCTAATACAGCAGAGAAAAAAGACTAGGGTTTTCTCTTATAATGACTACTACCGGCATCAGCACATGCAGAGGCAATGGAAGGCAACCCTGGCAGTGCCTGGCTGAGCTGAGGCCAGGTCAGGCATGGCCATTGCAGAGTTATGTTCTGAGTTGAAGGAAGAAATTTCACCAGATCACCTCCTTCTCTTTTAAATAACTCAAACAGCCAAGCTGAGTGGGAAAGGGAGAGCAATAGAAACATTAGAAATGAAGGGCCCTCCAAATAAAAACCCACACATATATGGTCAATTAATATATGAAAACAGAGCCATGAATATACAATGGATGAAAAGACAGCCTCTTCAACAACTGGTGTTGGGAAAACTGGACAAATACATGTAAGAGAATGAAACTGGATTACTGTCTAACTCCATACACAAAAGTAAACTTGAAATGGATCAAAGACCTGAATGTAAGTCAGGAAACCATAAAACTCTTGGAAGAAAACATAGGCAAAAATCTCTTGAATATAAACATGAGCAACTTTTTCCCGAACACATCTCCTCGGGCAAGGGAAACAAAAGCAAAAATGAACAAGTGGGACTACATCGAACTAAAAAGTTCTGTACAGCAAAGGACACCATCAACAGAACAAAAAGGCATCCTACAGTATGGGAGAATATATTCATAAATGACATATCCAATAATGGGTTAACATCTAAAATATATAAAGAACTCATACACTTCAACACCCCCCAAAAAATAACCCAATTAAAAATGGGCAGAGGACCTAAACATACACTTCTCCAAAGAAGAAATACAGATAGCCAACAAGCACATAAAAAGATGCTCCACATTGCTATTCATCAGGGAAATGCAAATTAAAACCACAATGAGATATCACCTCACACCAGTTAGGATGGCCACCATCCAAAAGACAAACAACAACAAATGTTGGCGAGGATGTGGAGAACGGGGAACCCTCCTACACTGCTGATGGGAATGTAAATTAGTTCAACCATTGTGGAAAGCAGTATGGAGGTTCCTCAAAAAACTCCAAATAGGAATACCATTTGACCCAGGAATTCCACTCCTAGGAATTTACCCAAAGAAAACAAGATCCCTGATTCAAAAAGACAAATGCATCCCTGTGTTTATCACTGCACTATTTACAATAGCCAAGATATGGAAGCAACCTAAGTGTCCATCAGTAGATAAATGGATAAAGAAGATGAGATACATATAGACAATGGAATATTATTCAGCCATAAAAAGAAAAGAAATCTTGCCTTTTGCAACAACATGGATGGAGCGAGAGGGTATTATGCTCCGTGAAATAAGCCAGGTAGAGAAACACAAATACCAAATGATTTCACTCATTTGTGGAGTATAAAATCAAAGCAAAACAGAAGGGAAAAAAGCAGTCGACTCATAGACACTGAGAAGGGACTAGTGATTACCAAAGGGGAGGGGTTGGGGAGGCTGAGGGGAGGTGGAAGGGCATTAAAAGGCACAATAATTCACAGTCACAATATAGGCTGATCACAGGGATGGTAGTACAGCACGGAGAATACAGTTAATGATTCTGTAACATCTTACCATGGTGATGGACAGTGACCACACTTAGAGGGGGTGAGGACTTGATAATATGGGTAAATGTTGAACGACTGTGTTGTGTATTTGAAACCAACATTAAGATTGTAAATCAATGATACTTTAATAATAAAAATGAAGGGCACTGAAGTCCATGCCTTGGGCTCTTCACCTAACTAAGAGCTACACAAAGGAAAGGACTGTTAGCCCTTCCAGGACAATGTGCCAAAGCATTCTCTCTCCCCATCCTCCCAGAGAAGTAAAAAGGACCACTGGGCTGGAGATATCATGCTAGGATATGTTGATGATCTTCATGTGCTAGAAGGAATTCTAGGTAATGAGTCTGAAATCTTCACTCAGTGGCAGAGAATTCCTGACCTGCTGCTTACCAGCTGTGTGACTTTGGTAAAGTTAACCCCCCTGATCCTCACTTAGAAAATAGAGGTAATAATGGTACCTACCACATAGGGGACATATGAGGATCAAGTGACATGACATATATGAAGGTGTTTTATATACCAGAAAACAATACACAATGTGTAAATTATCCTATATGATCCCTAAATTTAGCTTTCTGTATGATGGTTGCTTGCCTTTACAGTATCTGCAGGGGCACATGTTTTTATATCAAAAGATCATTATAACTTCTGAGTCAAAGCCTGGTGAAAAACTTGGAACTGGGACCTTTGGGCTCACACACAAGTGCTCTAGCCATCTCATACACTGAAATTATCTAAAGACATACTAATTTATAAGACATCTCACAGATGGACCAACCTGAATAGATCACCTGCTTCCATACAGAAACTTCACGCAGATCTGAGAGTATAACTCCCATTTTACTAAGGCCATGTAGTATAGAGGCTAAGAGGGCAAAAAATTTAAACTGTCTTACTGTTAATAGTAATATTGGTAGTGCTGTTTTTAAATCACCTTATATAAATTGTAGAATAAAGCAAATAAGTATGCTATTACTAGGAACCAAGATTTTCAGCATAGGATAAAAAGCAACACAAATATAAAATCAAAAAATTTAAGTAAACATCATGAAATCTTATGGTTAAATTAGAAATACCAAAATGAACTCATTTTTTCTTTCTATAAAGAACATATTTCCCAAATTTATCCACTGAAAAGTCTAGAAGCAGTGACCACCCAGTAACAATGAGTAATACCAAGACTGTGATTTCTAAGTGACATTTTCCAGCAAAAAGAACCAGCACTTTCTGGAGAAATGACTGATTCTAGGTTTGGGGAATGAAATGTGCAAAATGGCCCTGGGATATCTTGTGTTAGAAAGAAGTGTGACTGCAAAGACCACTAGGGTCATGTCAAAAATATAAAAGCCAACTGCAGCTCCCATACACCAAAAGTTGGGCAACTAAAGCATCAGAAAGATCTATAATCTACTGGAGCAAGAACATACTTAAAAATCCACAAGTTTTCTAATAATACTAAAATAAACTATAATTGGCCACTATTAGAGGTTGCTAAGACACTAACTCATCACAATAAAAATTCAGAAATAAAGAATAAAAAATAAACATTTATTCTATTTCTCCTGTATAAACTGTACCTGAAGGTAGCCAGATCGTTGATGAGGAAAAGTTCTTCATGGAAGAATGAAAAAATCCAAAAATCAGCATTTTTCAACTCCCAGTGAAATAATGGATCTAGGAAACAATCATTAATTGATGATAAAACTACTAGAAGAAAAGTTGATGGGGAAAACTTCATAATGGCAAGGTCAGGCTGACATCACCCAAACTCACTGAGGAAACCTTGCATCTCTTTTTAGTGATGGCAACCAGACATTATATTCTTCCTGATGTGACACAGTAGCAACTATATATCACCAACCATGAGGAAGTCTCAAAAAATGTGCTCACACACATGCATGCACACCTATACACACACACCTTAATTTAATCAACTGTCTACATCTACCCATGAGTATAAAAGAAATACTGGGAAAAAAGGAACAAGCTAAACTGCACCAAAAAGAATCAGTTGGTCAAATCCAGCATGTGGGACATTCCACAGTTCAAATAAACTCATTTTAAAAAAATAATAAATACAGGTGTAGAGGAAGAAAGAGGTAGGGGCCATATACATTAAGAGAAGAATAGTGATCCAATTTCTAAATGCAATGAGTGGGTCTTGTTTGGATTCTTATTTAAACAAACCAACTGTCAAAAGAAAAACATAAGATAATCAGAAACATGTTACTATGGACTGGATTTAGATGATATTGACCAATTACTGGAATTTTGTTAGATTCCATAATGGCACTTTGGTTATATTTTTCATAGTTTATCTGTTAGAGATACATACTGATGTATTTGCAGGTGAAATGGCATGATGTTTGAGATTTACTCTACATACATAAAAAATATTTGGAAGGTATGGTGAGAAGGATAGTAGATAAAACAAAAATGGAAACATTTTATTAACTACTGAAACTGAGTGATCAGTACTTAGTTATTAACTATACTATTTCTTTTTATGTATGCTTGAAAAATTCCACAATGAAAAATTACAGTAAAAATGAAAAGCATAAGTTCTTAAGCCAGTCTGCGTGACAGCCACTCACTAGCCAAGTGACTGTAGAGATGTCACTGAACCTCTCTTTGTCTCCTTTTCCTTGTATGCAAAATGAGGATAGTAACAATACTATATAATACAAGGATGCTGTGAGGGTTAAGTGAGTATACAAATGCAAAATGTTTGGGACTGTGTCTGGCACACAGTGTCTGTCTGCTCAGTACCTATTAGATATCATCAGCAGCAGCAGCAGCATCATCATCACCACCACCACCAATGAAAAGTGAAAAGTCATCAAAGGTCTACAAATGTTTTCTGTAAAGGGCCAGATAGTAAATAGTTTAGACTTTGTCAGCCATACAGTCTCTGTTCCAACTGCTCAAGTCAGCCCTTATAGCATGAAAGCAGCCAGAGATAATACAGGAATGAATGAGTATGGCTGTGTTCCAATAAAGCTTTATTTAAAAAATCAGGCAACAGGCCAGATTTGGCCTGTGAGCTGTAGTTTGGTGGCCCTTGCAGTCAGTGATAGAAAAAAAGCAAGAGCTAGGCCTTCTGCCTTGAAGGCTGCATTATCCAATTCTCTGTCAAGTAAATCAAGCCACACTGTGAAGGAGATGTGAAAAAAATAAAGTCATGGTTTTGACAAATGTCACTATCTGTTGCAAATTTGAGCTAAATTTTGAGTGACTAGACATTTGCTTACAGGCTAAACTCCTGGAGATAGTTTTCAAAGTAAGAATATGGAAAATAACTTCTGAAACCAACTTCTCCACCACACATTGAAAGAGCTCATTTTTGTCTTGGTATCCTCAATCATAGCAATGTTGCAGAAAGCCTTGCTAATTTTTGAAATTATACTACTTTATTCATCATTGCTCTCCAACTCAACTATCATAAAAGAAAGAAATTAGCCACTCCCTGGAGGTGTCTTCCTGGCTGTTGATAGAGAGCTCTCAGGTCCAAAGCTGTGTGGCAGAGAGCTCAATGTTCTGGGAGAGGGCTCACGTAAGGCATAGCATTTCTCCCACTTCATTATCAACGCTCCCAGCCCCCCAAATGTAACATCACAAACTTCACAGGCCTCTCTTACTTTTTAAACTCACTGCATGGGGGTGCTACCATTTTTCAGAATGTTATGAAAGCAAGACAATCTGATGGACTAGTCTTCAAATTTGAGTTCTGAAATGTTAAAAGTTAAGAAACATAATTAAACGGCAAATGCATTAACATTTATATAAAATATAAACCAAATGCTTATCCTGATTCACCAAACAAATTACACTTTGAACATTATAAAAAACCAGCTACTTATCACCCGCACCATTTGAAATTATTGCTAGTACTACAACTCCAAATGCCTAAGATGCCTTAAATACAAACCCTGAACATTTACATACTGATTTCATGAGCAAAGCAAAAGGTATTTGCCGGTAACAGTACAGGACTCAGCAATTTTATTGTCTGAGTAATCCTGGTTCGTTCTGATATGAAAATTCAATTATTTTAGAACGGGCCCTCTCATTAAATTTTGACAAGCAGCATGAGCTTGGTACCAGTTATAGCTCGAAGAGACCAGGGTGCCTGATAGCACCACACTGAATTTTAAAATGTAGTATTTTTGCAGGACAAGATTATCTGACAATTTTGTATTAAAAGAAGAAAAAATTAATCAAATACATTGTAATATTCAACATTGGTATAGTTGGTCTTCTTTTTACAGATATTTTACTAAATTTTGCTGCAAAAAAATGTTTATTGCATGCTTTTCCCCTGATTTCACAATTGAGCAATGTACTAGAAAAATATATGTATGTTGGTAGTGAACAGGAAGTATTTGACTACAAATTTTTTACCTACTGCTTCCTTTATCAATTAAAATGTATTTGTGGTGCTTATAAACAAGATTTCCAGAAACAGAAATGACTTTATTTGCATATAGCCTGTTTTGATTAGGATGCTTATTGTCCAAGAAAAAAATATCTTTTAAAGCAACTTTTGAGCAAGTTTATTGTCTTTTAAAGTAGAGCTTACAGCTAATCACAACATGGAAAAAAATACACAATTTCATCGTTCCCCATAGGTTGAAAGGAATAACAAAGTATCTAGCTCTGGGTTGGTTTGGTTCATCTTTGTCTTGTCTTGTTTTTTTCTTAGGAGACAGGGGTTTCTAGGTGCTGTGGACTCTCTGCCAAGAGGTTTTTCCATGCTCCAATATGGTTGTCCACACACTGCCTGTCAGAAAGAGAAGCGCGTGAATAGTTCCTAGGATGTGTTGCTTTAGTGACCAAATGTTCAAGTCACGGAAAGGAGCCCCCAGGTCAATGGCTCCACAAGCTGAATCAGAGAGAAAAACAAGAAATAGTAAGGTGAACTGAAGAGCAAACGAGTGTGGACAGAACACCCGGCTCCCCACAGTGGCAAACTCTGTAATCAAGAAAGGCGACCCAAAGGCAGGTCTGAGTGGCAACTGTGATGCCCAGGGCTGGCCCCTCCCCCTCCAGCCACACCCCCAACTCTCCTCTTCCCTTGGCCTTCTTGCCGCACTTTTAACCTTGCTGAGCCTGTGACTCCATCTTTGTGTGGTCAGTTGCTTATTACCTCCTTCCCCATTCTGTACAACACCCCAAATGGTATTTAACATATTTTATTGAATTAATTTTAATCTTGAGAACACTGGCTTATGCGACAGACTTCCAATTAAGTTTCCAGGCCTTGGTGTTCTACCTTTAAAATCTGACCTTGGTAACTCATACACAGTTGTTTAGAAGAATAAAATCATTGAAAAAATGGTATAATACATCTTTTTTGGAAGAAGAGGAAGACAGCATAAAGAAGGAGAAACCAAGCAAAGAGTTTACAATACAAATTGGGTCATGTTTTTGTTGCTGAAAAGAAATATTCACTTACAGATCAGTTTTGCTTTTTCCTCTCCGACCTACAATCCTTACCAGCAGTACCAATTGGGTCAAGAGGTGAAGTTCTCCATCCCGGTACACTCCAAAAAAAACATTATTCAGTTTTAAGGGCCGATCAAAAGATGGCAACCTAAGAAGTGAGACTAGAGGGAGAACCTGGGAGAAATGGGAAGCCATGGATCTGTAGGCCTACTATAAGGGCAACTGGGGCCAGACCCCAGGCATTTGGCTTAAATACCAGGCTGACTGAACTTTATTTCCCCTGGTACTAGGAAGACAAACAGCCCAGAAGCCTCAAAAGAATGAGGATACAATTAGACTTACAGGCTAAACTGAGCAAGCATGGGCTCTCTAACTAGGCTATGGACTATAAATTGCTCACACTGTAGAGTCAGAACTTAACACTTCTTAAAAAGAACAGGTTAGTCCATTATTTTTGGCCTCCAACAACAATGGCCAAACTGCTTTGCATGAATATAGAAACTAAATTGAAAGGGCCCAATGAATAAAATAACATGTAGTAACTGACTCATCTTTCTGCTACATGTGGTTAGTACAATAGAAGGAACATAACATCCATGAAATATAAAACACAGTCACATGGGACTTGGTGACCAGTCATACTCAGCGAAGTAAGATCAAGAACTGAGTTCAAGATGTCAAGTTCATCTGTCTTAGTTACTTCTAGGTGGAAATAAGCTTGAGTCTTACAAGTTCAACTGCAAGGCTCTTAACTCCATCCCAAATCCAGGCACCCAGGTCTTTTCTAAAATACACAACAATAAGACCTCACGGCTTACTATCAGACCAATCAGAAATTTGTGATTATTCAGACAGAGATGTATTTCATTGGCTTATCTAAGGCCAGCAAAACATTGCTTCAGAGGAATTTAACTGTGTGAACAGCTTTGCAGAGGGCCAGAGAAGAGAGGTCTCAAATACAGACACAAATGATCTGGTTTGTAGCACCTTAACCATTGTAAGATCACAGGCTCTCAGGTTGGAATGTAATTCAGGACAACCAAGTCCAACCGGCTGTCCATTCAATGTGTGAATTTTCTCTGCTACATCTCAGCCAGGTAGGCACTCCCCTGTGTGCAGACATTGGTGGGGACACCTCCAGAGGCAGCCCAGGTGCCTTTGGGCAATGGCAAGCTTTTAGGAGTGTCTGCTTTCAGTGGCAATCTGCCTCCCTGAAACTTCAAGGCCATCCCAGGCCCAATTCAAATGCCTCTATGAACTGTTCCCTAATTTCCCAGAAAGAGCTGTCACAACCTGCTGATTGTTCTAAAAACCATTCTGCCCTGTGGCTTAGCTACTTTTAAGTCTCTTACATCAGTCTGACCTCCTTGAGGCTGGAGGCTATCTATGTATTTTTCATCTCCCTAGGAATCATTACT
Source organism: Phataginus tricuspis (assembly GCA_029783875.1). Classification (NCBI taxonomy): domain Eukaryota; kingdom Metazoa; phylum Chordata; class Mammalia; order Pholidota; family Manidae; genus Phataginus; species Phataginus tricuspis. The sequence continues at coordinate 117,697,027 of JAQQAC010016209.1, read as the reverse complement.
TATCATAGGGCTTAAAACACAATAGTACTACATGAATTACTTCTATTATTGTTAGTAAATAAAATGCTAACACTAAGGAAAGTGTTCAGACTCTCAAAAGATCTCCTACAATCAACCCTCTGTTTTATTCATAGTAGTTATCATACTCTGAATTGCTCTTGTTTGTATGATTCACAGTTTTTTTATGGTCTGAAACCACTCACTAGAAAATGAGCTTCATAAGGGCAGAGACTGCCTGTTCTGTTCAACTCTATAACTCTAGTAACCCTGTCAGTGCCTGGCATGTACTAGGTGCTCAGTAAACATTTCTGAATGAACGAAGAAACAGTTCTGATTTTTCTCCTTAGTTCCAATCCAGGCATGGTGAAAACATGAGCAGACAGTACCTCCATGTGAGTGTTTAAACACCTCAGACTTAAGAAGACTGAAATAGAATCTAAACATGTTCTTCCCACTTTGCCCTTGCTCACTAAATACCCTCACCATCTACCCAGTTGCTCAAGCAAAAAACAAGAAGTTACTCAATTTTTCTCTTTCCTTCAAGTACCACATTCAATCCTGACTGTGGCAAAGCATGATGGCTCTACCCTCAAAAACATATGCCAAACCTGACTTCTTGCCACCTCCACCACCACCATCTGTCTTGCCTGAGCTACGATTTATTGCTCAGACTACTTTAATAACTTCCTGACCACTCCCCTATTTCCACTCTTGTCGTTCTATAATGACTTTCCTCATCATAGGCACAGTGACCACTACAACATATGAATGTGCTCATGTTACTCCTCTGCATACAGCACATCCCCTAATGGTTTCCCATCACACTTAGCATAGAACGTAGCCTCCTTACCTTGAGGTGCAAGTTCCCTTGTGATGTGAGCCCTGCCTACCTCACCAGCCTCATTGTTTACCATCTCCTCACACACAACAGTCTAGCCACCTGATCTTCCTCTTCTCATTACACCTTAAGTAAAGCCTTTGCTTTAGCTCGTCTCTAGGACTGTAATGCTCTTCTTTCCGATCTTTGCATGACTGCTTCCTTCTTATCACCCACATCTCACCACAAGTGTCAGTTCCTCACCATAAGCATCACTCCTCAGGAAGATTTCCCTGAGCTTGCAGGCTAAAGTCATCTCCCTGTTACTTTCACTGCCATCATTTTATTCTAATTCTCTTCATCGTGCTCACTGTGTCTGATGGTGTCCTTGTTTATTGTGTTTGTCTGTCTCTCCAAGCAGACATGAGGACAGGAGCCACATCTGTTTTGTTCAAAACTCTATCTTTAGGGTTTAGAACCAGCGCCAGATATATAGTAGGAACTGGATAAATATTTGTTGAATGAGTGTGAGTGAGGCGCCCGCACTGAGCAGCAATGCGGACACAGGACCAAAAGGCTCTACTTACGGTCCCGTTTGAGGTAAAGACCTTATTGCAGGAAGGAAACACCATCTCCTCCACTGGGCTTGCCCACTAACATTCTCCAGGTTGTCAGAAAGAGAACAGCACCAGGAGACCACTCACAGACGAAATGCGAATGCACCCACATAATGTTAGGGTAACTAGCTCATTCAAGGCATGTACAGGGAGCAGGCTGATGGGCACGGAAAATGAGTCACACTGCATGGCAGGATTTCAACATGCCCTCACCTATTTGTTTGTTCATTCACGCAGCAAACATTTACTGAGTACATACTATGTGCAGTGAACTTTGCAGGGCACTATAGAAGCACATATACATTTGGGGCCAAAACAGTCAGTTGATAGAATAGTTAATTTTTAAGCTAATCAGATGAACTCTAAAGAGAACAGTCTTGGGGTGAGGTGAGAGCCAGAGTGAGAAGAAGAGGCTCTCATCTCTGTCTCAACCTCCACGTGGGAATGGGGCAGAGCTTGGGGAAACCAATCCAGGACTGCTTTGTGGTGTTCACAGCAGGCAGGTGGGGTGTACAGGGTGGGCTGGTGGGAAGCAGATGCTGTGGGCCACCAGAAGTCAGTTTCATCAACTCTAAATGGTCTTGAATAATTTCACCAATAAAAGTTTTTATGGTGAAATAATTTTTTAATGGTATCTTAAAATAGGAGAGTTTAGGAAAGCTCCTTTAACTAGAGTCCTAGTGATGCAGCACACACAGACCCACTAAAAACATAGTAACCTGGAGAGCAGATTGGAGGGAAATGTCTGAGGGTCTGAGGATCTGCTCCACATACCTAGACTCTTCAGTCCACATAGGTAAAGGCAGAGAAAGGCGAGAGCTGGTGCCAGAACAAGCTCACAAACTCATGTAGAAATCCAGGCTCGGAAATTCAATCTTGGACTCCTTAAACACGGTGCTATCCCTTGAAACTTGTCAGAGATTGATTTAAAATTAATCAAAATGAACCAAAGCAGGACTTGTTCCCCCTGTGGGAAACACACCTATGGGATCTGGTTTCAAATTAGAGGCATTAGCTTCAGTAATAACTGTCACTTACTAACCATAAAAAAGGGTAAGAAGATGAGAGAGGAACAAGGCTATTTTGAATAGCACAGTTAATAAAGGTTTCTCTCACAAGGAGACATTCAAGCACAGGTGTAAATCAAGTGAATGAGAGAAAAATGAAGATCTAGGGGAAGAACCATTCAGGTAGAGGAAAAAGCAATGTAAAGACTCTGGGGTGCCTGAAGTGGAGGCAGCTTACTCCAAGTCACATAGTAAACAGTGGAGCTTGTGTCTGATCCCAGGAACTCTGGCTCCAGAGCCCACATTTGGAACACAACTCCGTAACTCAAATATCAGCTTCTTCCAAAATGGTGTAGGCAAATTAGAAATTGCTATCTCCACACCCCTACCATCCCTATCCCCTTTCCTGGCTTTATTTTTTCCCATAGCACTTAACTCCCATCTGGCACACTATGTGCTTGCCTCTTTATTTTGGTTTGCCACCCCACTGCCCCACTAGAATATAAGCCCTATGACGTCAGAGATTATTCTTCTGTGTTCATTGTGGAATTAGAAGACAACAGTGTATTTGTCTGCCACAGAGTAGTGCTTAGTAAACATTTGTTGGATGGATGGATGACATGGATTATTCATCAAGGGTTTCAAAGCTGTTTGGGAGGTAATACCAACTGGTTAACATGAGAAAGGGTGACCAAATCCTCTGACAAATAGCCAATGGATATCCCTGACAGGGACTGGATCCTAGATATTTGGCCTTGAGAGCAAGGAGTAGACCCAAAACTAAAGTATATGTGTCATCATTCATCAATTACCAAGTACTTTCTGTGAGCAGTAGTACAGAATCATCGCCTAAAACCCACCCCGGAAAAAGTTTTCAAATGCTCTTTGTCACAAATTCAACTGTGCAAGAGAGTGTTTATGGCCTCTCTTTTTTCATTAATGATGCTCAAAACTTGGAGGAGGAAATAGGTAGTCCAATAGTGTTAAATTATGATAAACCAAAAAGGTTTTTCTCTATGTTATAACATGAAATAAAATCCTACATAGCCAAGTCAACTGTAATAATAAATTGCTTGGGGGCCATAGAATACAAAATGTCAACCCAGTGAAAGAAAGCCAATATTCTATAGCATTCCAAAATGTATGAGAAATAGAAAGCCCCCCACCAATCCCTTGGCATTAAAATAACACATTCTATAATTAATAAGAAACCAATCCGACAATACCTAGTTTAGGTGAAGTACACAGACTCATCAATGATGTGGTCTAATCCTCCAATTTAGAGACAAGGGCACTGAGTCCCAGGAAAGTAAAAGCAACAAGGCAGCTGCCTCATGGAGAACGGATGGCAGAATGAGGGGTAGAACCCAGGTACTTCGCACATACATCTATCCACTACACCCCAGAGTCCTCTTAATACAGGCACCAGATACCATGAGCAGAGATGCCGTCTTTTAACATTTTTTTTTTCACTGACTTCCAAAGATCTCCATTCTTAGAGCAAAATTCCCCTCAAACAAATCCCAAGTCATTATGTTTGGTCTGCACCTGTTTCTCTTAACCCTTGAGAAAGTGAAGTTTCATTCTCTCCTAGGGCCAGGGTTTTAATGAAGCCACATTCACAGGATGTCAGCACTAGTAAAGGACTTTCTTCAGTGAAAAGAGGAAGGCAGAACTTATGGGAAGTGAAACAGAATCCAGCACCCACACTTGGTTGCAAGACCTGGAACTTGCTTCCCTTCTTTCACACATCTGAGTCTTCTCCCAATCCAGACACTCACCAGCCTGACATAAACACTTTCTTAGAAACCCACTTGTATGCTGGAAGGTTTCATTCTCTTGTCTGTGCATGTGTTTACATCTGTGCAGTGTTCAGAGAGCAGGAGCTGGGTCTACATCATCCTTTTCTCAGAGACCCTTACATAGCACCATGTGTAACTGGCACGAAGAAATGTCTCTGGTGAGGGGCAACAGCTCTTTTTGTGTTATGTAAAGCCACTCTTTTCTTAGGAAATCCTGCACTGAAGGGTCAGGCAGTGCAGGGAGACCGAGAGGTAAGTCCCAGGCCATGCCAACACAAAAGGAATCTTGCTGTAGCTTCCAACTGTTGTCTGCTCAGCTCAGTAAAGTCTTGTAAGTTTTAGCACCTTCCCAATGCTTGGTCAGATATAACCTAGTATAATCAGTATCAAGCACTTGGGAATATTTCTTCACCCTGAAATTAATCCATTCATTCATTCATTCATTTGTTTGCTCAACACACATATTGAGCCCATGCTTTGATCCAGGCCCTGTGCAGCCATGACAAAGGATACAGAGCTGATGATTCCAGCAGCAAACATAGCAACCTAGTCCACAAGGGTGACAGAGGAAACAGTGGCTGGCATCTTGACAGAGACTCAAGCAATGCATTCCAGAGATACAAGAAAAAAAGAGAGATGATTACCAACTTGCAAAATCTAATGCCATTTGGGTTTTGCACTGTGGTTTGAAGAACAGGTAGCATCTGGACACAGAAAGACAGAGGTGGAAGTAGGTGAAATAAGGCCTTCCATGAAGAAGGAACAGTATGGAACCATGTAAATCAAAGACCAAGCAATTAGACGAATGACAATCTTTGAACAAGATCTATTATTTTAAGTCACAGCAAATGCTAAGGACATAGTCTCATCAGCAATCCACATGGCTGCCATCCTTTCACCAGCCTGAGCCTTTATTGTAGGACTCATATTTAGCAGGCCCCCGTCTAGGCCAGAGCTGCAAGATAAGACATCATGAAGTGCAATTACCTGCAGGGGCTTCCCTTCTCTTTGCTCCTTTTCTTTAGAAAAGAATCAAATAAGTTCACATATGTGATGAAAAGTCAGTTTTTCCTGAAAGAGCCAGAGGAAAATTTCTGCCACTAACAGCCTACCTGCATTACTCTCATTCACTTCCATCTCTACCCCTCCTGGTCTCTGTGTCTACAGGATTCGGCTCCCAACCAGTCAACTGGATAAATTAAGGTAGAAATCACAGCCATCTGCTTTCCACTCAAGTCAGAAAATCACCCAAGTTTTCAGTGATGCCTAAAACTCTTAAATCTTCTAGTCAGTTTACAGTAAATGCCTTGGAAAAAAAAGATGGAACAGAAAAAAGATAGAACTCCTTAGTGATTTTAATTGGCCTGTGCACAGAATTTAAACAGCATCAGTCTAACTCTACCACACAAAATTCTGAGCAAACAAGAGCTGTTTTCCCCCACTTGAGGCCTTTGAGCTGCAACAAGAATGGACAGTTAGCATGGGTGGTTGTACTCGCTAGTTCTTGCTATTAGGCAATTTTTCCCTCTTTGGAATAAAAATGCCAATTAGTCCTTTTTCCAGAACAGTGCAGTAGAGCATTTTAAGCCACTTCTTTTCCAGACCCCTTTTGTGCAACCTTTCACACAGATTTATTGTGTGGGGCAGTCTCCACACAGGAAGAAGCTGTGGCCTTACAGCAGCAACCTTCAGAGTGGACAGGACCCCAAAAAAGACCTCACCTGCGGAGGAAAAGACAAGTCCTAAAAGAGGGTACCCTGGTAGGAATAATGGCAGCTCAGCTGTTTTTGCAACACTGCCTTGGCTGTGCACATAAGCAAGATCACGTTTCAATTGGCAACTTGCTACTTCATCAGTTGTTTATGAATGAACATACAATTTCAGCACACAGCTATAATTTGTACCCCACAGTTATTTTTAAAGAGTTTAGGCTCTTTATCAAAGGTTTAGATTGTCTTAGAGGTCATGTATGGTAGAGGTTAGGAGGACAAGTGCTGAAAAATGACCACCTGGATTCAAATTCTGTCTGTGCTACTTCTTATCTGTGCACCTTTGGTCAAGTTACTTAACTTCTCTGTGCCTCAGATTCCTCTTCAGTAAAATGGTGCTAAAAAAATAGTACCTACCTTAAGGGGTTGTGGTGGGAACGACAGAAGTTAATACAGAGAAAGTGGGAAGAGCAGCACCATAAGTGGCAGCAGTAGTTATATTTGTGAAAATACCATTTAAAAACTTGTCAAAAACAAAGAAAATAGATTTTCCTTCTCAAGTACAGACCTCAACAAAAAGTTATTTATGTGGTAACCTCATCAACCTAGAAAACACACTTAAATCAGAAAAGAGAGCCTAAAGTAAGGTTGCAAAGTTCATGTTCCACATCTCTGCTTGGCTCAAGGTTGTGCTTTTTCAGCCTTCATTCAAAGACTGCACAATCTTCTTTTATTTTTAGCAGTTTTATTGAGATATTATTCACATACTATAGAACCTACCCTTTTAAAGTATATAATTCAGTGGGTTTTAGTATATTAACACAATTGTGTAACCATCACTGCTATCTAATTCCAGAATATTTTCATCATCCCAAGAGATGGGACGGACCCTGTATATCCATTAAGCAGTCACTTTCCATTTCCTCCTCCCTCCACCTCCTGGTAACCCTAATATGCTTTTTGTGTCTATGATATTTTCCTATTCTTGACATTTCCCACAAACAGAAACAAGATGTGGCCTTTTGTGTCTGGTTTCTTTTACTTAGCATAGTGTTTTCAAGATTCTTTCATGTTGAAGCATACATCAATACTTCATTCCTTTTTATGTTTGAATAGTAGGATAAACCACATTTTGTATATCCATCTTTCACTGAGAGACATTTAGGTTGCTTCCACTTTTTTGCTATTATGAATAATGCTGCTACAAAGATTTCTGTACCAGTTTCTATGTGAACACATGTTTTCAGTTCCCTTGGGTATATAACTAGAAGAGTAATTAGGTTATAGGGTAACTCTATGTTTAACCTTTTAAGCAACTACCATATTTTTTCTTCCCAAAGAGGCTGCACCATTTTACATTCCATTAGCAACATATGATGGTTCCAATTTCTCCACATCCTTGTCAACACTTGTTATTGTATGTCTTTTTCTTCTTAGCTATCTTACTGGCTTGCAGTTTTTATCTGTATTTTCCTGATGGCTCATGATTTTGAGCATCTTTTAATCTGCTTACTGGATATTTGTATATTTTCTTTGGAGAAATGTATGCCCAGATCTTTTATCCATTTTAAAAATTAGACTGGGATTTGACACTGACAAAACCGGGCAACAAGCTGGGATTCTTTATCCTAATGATGACAAGTAACACACCTGGGAGAACCAATCAGTGGAGGGTATGACTGCCAGCAAGGAAACATGCTGTAAGCAGTGAGGGAAGAGGCAGAAGGAAGAACAGACACAGGAACTGAAAACTCCTAACAGCTATTTATGTGAAAAGCAAATCTCCTTTCTGGCTCTTTGGCCACACTGTTGAACACTGGGATTAGAAAGGGAAGTCAGAAAGGAAGGCTGAGTGGCAGCTGTGCCCCATCTCCCTCCATTTTCACTCTCTGCCATTAACTTGATTTCATAGTTGTAAGGACCCATCAGTATGTGTATTACAATTAATATTTGCATTTCTGAGCACCTACCATATGCCAGGTCTTGTGCTAAGCATTTACACAAGTTATCTCATTTGATCCTCACAATATTCCTGACATTAGTTCCAGCAATAACCTCACTTCAACAAATTGGAATGACACCACAACCTGAGCAAATTGGGATGACTACAACCAATTTACAGATGTGGAACCTGAGCCTCAAAGGTCACATGACCTGCTTAAGGCCACACACAGGTTTTTAAGTATCAGAACCATAAACCAAGTCTGTGTGACTTCAAAGCCTGAGCACTTAATCACTGCACTGAGGACTGCAAACTGTTCCATCCAGTAAAGAATAAGTACACAGTGTCAGGACCAAAAGAAGGTAGTGTCTGAACTAAATGGACTTAAATAATCCTCAAAGTCTGCAAATGCCATGAACTGCAAGGAGAGTTTGCTTTTGTCCAGCTCAGTGTGGCTCCTTGAAGTGGTACTGTCATGTCCACAAGGGGACAATAACAACTAAAAGGACCACCACGGACAAGGCTCTGTTGACAAGCTTGATCCCAGACTGACCCCAGACGTCCAATGAGTACCTCTCCCTTGTCTCTCCCTGGAAGTGGCCCACTTCATATGTGGCTACTTAATCCCTTCTGCAAGCCCCTCAGCCTTCATAGTTGACAAACACTTTGTCTTCCCAGGTATAATTCTGACGCCTCCTGACTTTTATCATCCCTCCTTTTTTCTCTGTGTAACCTCCGCCCACGTAAGGGGCAGTTGTCAAACACGGCTTTAGCAAGAAGTAGGGCCTTTCTTTTGTGGCCAAATAAAATCTTATGTGTAACTGTAATACCTAAAACAAATACAAATCAAGCTCATGGATTGGTGGAGGGGGATGTTCAAGAAAAACAGTTTAAAAACCAACCACAAGTCTACAAAAGTCTCTGAGATGCTCTAACCTGGATGGGTAGCACTTTGGACATGATCAAGTGTGAGACTGCATTTCCCAGTAGGGTCTATGATTTCTCTAAGCAGAGGTGCAATTCCCCTCAAAATGAATCTTTCTTCTTTTTCCCCCATAAACTATAATTTTACATCATGATGAATGTGATTTTAATGCTTAAGTTGTGGGGCCTGTCTTATGTAACTGAAGGTTAATTTGCATTAATTTGCCTATATAGAAAAAGTCAGTCATGAGCTCCTAGTCCTTTTATGTTCTTGTTTGTTTGTTTTAATAATTAACCTCTATTCATTGACAACATTCCTGACAGGCTTTGACTCATCTCGTTCCCAGCTCAGACTCTTGTGTATCCTCCCAGAAATGTATATAATATTTATATATATATATTATCCTTTAATTTGAATTCTAATTATTGTGTTTGATTGACTCTAAGACACCATGGATTGTAAAATGTCCCACTATTTAATGTACCACCAAGAAACACTGACAGATGAAGACATAATGCTTTGTTATTAGAGTCTTTGTTTTATATTTATTGTAAGAGATTTTTAGATTTATTTAGATGTAGAAGCAAATATTTCTCTCTTGTACATGCATAAAAAGGAAAAGGTAAATGTGATATATTAGTTGTGATATTTTTTAGATTGTACTTACATTTAGATCCAACATTTCAGAATGACATTTTGACTCAGTCATTGAGGATTGTTTTTCCTCCAAGTATTTTCTTCTGTGTTGAAGTGCTCCACTGGTATCTCTGGGATTCTCTTCCATGCTGCTTATATCTATTCTGGAAGTTTCGTTGAGCATATTCAAGAATGCAAATTACAGCACAAATGTCACCTAGTGATAGCAAGAAGCATTTCAAAGATACTATAGAAGATTTAAGAGACATTAAAATGAGAAAAATCTTAGAAGTCATGAAATGTGGTATACAGCTTTCCATGACACAAATGGGACCATACTCTACATACTGTTCAGCAACTTTTTTCTCCCTTAATGTTTATTTGAGATACAATTTTTATAATCTCTTTTTTCCTGAAGGGGCCTCAAATTGTTAAAGCTCAAAAGTTCCTGAATTTCTTGGATCCAAGGAGATGGATAACCAGTGATACAGGAAGAGTTATAAGTATTCAAAGTTGACTTTCAATTACAACACTATTTGAGAAACTTGTGACAAGGGTGAAAAGCACTTTAAAAGAAACTGGAACTTACGACAATGCAATCAGAGTAGTGACTTTCACCTTAGAAGGAATCTAAACTGGAATTAAATTCAAGAAATGTTTCAAACTTAAAAACTGAAAGTATTGGCAGTCATTAAAATGATTTTAAGTGGATAAAAAGAAGACATATTTTCAGTATTCATCATTCAAATGTGGTCTCATTTGTTCTTCACCTATTCTTTATGAAGTTTCCCCGTTCCACATTAAAAGGGCAGAGAAGAAAACTGCACTGTTATCGATATTAACCTGATGCCCCAGGTTAACCTGACCCTAAGACTTATTAATTTGCCAAGAATAATCTAATAAATGATTGTTGGACCTAAATACTGGCCTACAGGAGAACAATGGGTCACTTCCCTGCAGAATTCATTTTCTAATTTATTGTTGGTACATGCAGTATTCCCTTGGTCCAGAAGTTAGGGATTTGAGCATATCTAAACACAAACTGACTTGAAAATCAAACTGGTTGAATTTAGAGACAAGTTTCTTAGAAAGCAATGGATTGTATATTATTAATAACCAAATAATTTTAAAAGAAGTACATTAAAACAGTGCTACCAAAGGTGACAGATGTTAACTAGACTTACTGTGGTGACCATTACACAATGTATGCAAATGTCAAATCATTATGGTATACATCTGAAACTAATATAATGTTACATGTCAGTTATACCTCCGTTTAAAAAAGTAATAAAATAAAATTAAAAAACAATCTCAATTTTAAAAGGCAGTGTTATTCCATCCACTTTTGTATATATTTGAAATTTTACCATTATAAAAAAATGTTTTAAAAATAATGTATTAAATTAAACTGATTTTTTTCAGACTACATTGTGCAGGAAATATAGTTTAAATTAAAGCTAAAAATGCTGTGTTAACAGGCATGTTGACAAATTTAGAATGTGGGAAGTTCTATAGGACAAAAGTTTTTTCAACAAATAAACTGCAAGAAAAAAAGAGGAGTAAGAGAACTGGTACAGATTTAAAAAACTAAAGAGACATTTTATTTGCAGTGTGTGAACTTAATTGTATATTGATTCAGATGAAAAAACAGGTAAAATAAAAACATTCTCTTATTTTTCAGTAGTGTCAGCTAGGCCTTCTAAAGTTGTTTCTTTCTACTTGTAATTAATAAGTATTTAGTGGGGGATGTACTTTGAAAATAAGTAAATATCCAATTCTTCATTATACTTTTAATTTATCCATTATTTATTTGATAATTAAATTGTCCCCAATTTAGCCAGTAGCCCCTTCAAGTTGGTTTCTGTGTCTTTTAACATGACTGTTATTTTTTTAATGTTGAGATAAGTGGGAGGAATTTGAATATGAATTGGATATTAGATGATATTAACTTAGTGTTAATAATTATACTGGCACTCTGGACATTAGGAGATTATTTATATTACTGGAATATGCTTAAATATCAGGTTGTCTGCAACTTCCTTTAAAGTTGTACAAGAACAAATATATATGTACATACACAGAGTAAGATCAAGCAGATATGGCAAAATATTAATAAATGTTATATCTGGTGGAGGGTATCCCATTTTTTTGTAATATTCTTTCCCCTTTTCTTTATGTTTAAAATTTTTCATACTAAAAAATAGGAAAGGGAAAGAAATGCATCAGCCAAAAGCAATCTGTAGTCCTTATATTGATTTATCTGTTAAAAGACATTTACGAGACAAGTGTGGAAGTTTGAATGCTGACTTAATATCAAATAATATTAAGAAATCATTGTTGGTAGTTGAGAGAAGACTTCCAGGAAGATGGCGGCGTGAGCAGGGCGGCAGAAATCTCCTCCCAAAACCATACGTATTTATGAAAATACAACAAGTACAACTATTCCTAAAAAAGAGACCAGAAGATACAGGACAGCACATAGACTGCAGCTACACCCAAGAAGACTCGGCACCCCATGAGGCGGGTAAGATATGGAGTCGCGACCCGGTGGGACCCAAGCACTCCCCCACCCCAGCAGACATGCGAGAGGAGAGAATTCAGAGCCGAGAGGGAGTAGAAGTAAAGGCCCGCAAAATAACCAGCCCCGGTGATCTGTACTGGGAGTGCTGACACACATTGTGTGGTGTAGCGGAGATTGGAGATACAGAGGGTACAGGATCTGAGTGGGAAATGCACCCGGGTCGTTGCAGCCAGCTCCCGGGAAGAAAAAAAAAAAAAGAAAAGCACGCACTTTTCTCAACGGTCTTAAAGAGACAGGAGCCCAGCAGAGGAGCCAGATCGTCCTGCCACACTCACCCCAGCAGGCTGGGAGTCCTGGGGAGTTTCGGACCCCTTAGCTGGTGACTGGGAAAGGGTGGCTGCACATAGACTTCCCACAGAGATCAACAGCCTCCCATTCGTTCCCATCCCGGCCAGACCTATAAAGTGCCCTGTGAAGCGGCGTGGCGTGGCTGCGGAATACTGGAGCAACGGCACCACCTACAGCATCCCCACAAAATCTACTCCCGGTGGGCATTGTTTTGTTTTGTTTTGTTTTGTATTGTTTTTTGTTATTTTCTCTTTCCATTTCCTTTTCTTTTTTTTTCTTTTTAAAGTCATAAAGAGCCCAGCAGACATACATGTCACCTACCAGCGACCACTTCTATAGCCATGAAAAGACAGAGGAATATGATCCACACTAAGATCAACTAGACAATCCCAGAGAGGGAGCCTGAAGGGATGGAAATGCACAATCTTCCTGAGAAAGAATTCAGAATAAAGGTCATAACCATACTGATGGATCTACAGAGAAATATGCAAGAGCTGAGGGAGGATGTGAGAGAAGTCAGGAAAGACAATGCAGAAATGAGACAAGCGATTGACGGGCTTAACAGCAGACTGGATGAGATGCAAGAGACTGTTAATAGAATAGAAATCAGAGAATAGGAATACAGAGAAGCTGAGGCAGAGAGAGATAAAAGGATCTCTAGGAATGAAAGAATATTAAGAGAACTGTGCGACCAATCCAAACGGAACAATATTCGCCATTATAGGAGTGCCAGAGGAAGTAGAGAGAAAAAGGGATAGAAAGTGTCTTTGAAGAAATAATTGCTGAAAACTTCCCCATGCTGGGGAAGGAAATAGTCTTGCAGTCCACGGAAGCCCACAGATCTCCCAAAGCAAGGGACCCAAGGAAGACAACACCAAGACATATAATAATTGAAATGGCAAAGATCAAAGATAAAGACAGAGTATTAAAGGCAGCTAGAAAGAGAAAAAAGATCACCTACAAAGGAAAACTCATCAGACTATCATCAGACTTCTCAACAGAAACCTTATAGGCCAGGAGAGAATAGCATGATATATTTAACGTAATGAAACAGAAGGGCCTCAAACCAAGAATATTGGATACAGCACGATTATCATTTAAATATGATGGAGGGATTAAACAATTTCCAGACAAGCAAAAGCTGAGTTTGCCTCTCATAAACCACCACTACAGGATATCTTAAACGGACTGCTCCAGAGGGAAGCACTCCTAAGGCTAAAAAGATGTCACCAGAGAAAATAAAATCATAGCAAAGAAAGCAGACCATCCAAACACTAAGGCAAAGAATAAAACACCTAGTATATAAAGAATGGAGGAGGAAGAATAAGAAGGGAGAGAAATAAAGAAACATCAGACTGTGTTTACAATAACTTAACAAGAAAGTTCAGTTAGATTGTTAGATAGTAAAGAAGCAACCCTTGAACCTTTGGTAACCATGAATCTAAAACCAGCAATCGCAATAAGTACATATCTATCGATAATCACCCTAAATGTAAATGGAATGAATGCACCAATCAAAAGACACAGAGTAATAGACTGGATAAAAATGCAAGACCCATCTATATGCTGCCTACAAGAAATTCACCTCAAACCCAAAGATATGCACAGACTAAAAGTGAAGGGATGGAAAAAGATATTTCATGCAAACAACAAAGAGAAAAAAACAGGCATTCCAGTACTTGTATCAGACAAAATAGACTTCAAAACGAAGAAAGTAGCAAGAGATAAAGAAGGACATTACATAATGATAAAGGGGTCAGTCCAACAGGAATATAATAACCATTATAAATATATATGCACCCAACACAGGAGTGCCAGCATATGTGAAACAAATACTAACAGAATTAAAGGAGGAAATAGACAGCAATGCATTCATGTTAGGAGACTTCAACACACCACTCACTCCAAAGGACAGATCAACCAGACAGAGAATAACTAAAGACACAGAGGCACTGAACAACTCACTAGAACAGATTGACCTAACAGACGTCTACAGAACTCTACACCCAAAGGTAACAGGATACACATTCTCCTCAAGTGCACATGGAACATTTTCCAGAATAGACCAGATGCTAGGACACAGAAAGAACCTCAGTAAATTAAAAAATACTGAAATCCTACGAACCAACTTCTCAGATCACAAAGGTATAAAACTAGAAATAAATTTTAGAAATAAATCAAAAAGACTCACAAATACATGGAGACTTAACAACATTCTCCTAATTAATCAATGGGTTAACGACCAAATCAAAACAGAAATCAAAGAATATATGGAGACTAATGACAACAACAACACAAAGCCCCAACTTCTGTGGGACACAGCAAAGGCAGTTCTAAGAGGAAAGAATATTGCAATCAGGACTATTTAAAGAAGGAAGAACATTCCCAAATGAATAGTCTAAAGACAGAATTACTGAAATCGGAAAAAGAAGAACAAATGAGACCCAAAGTCACTAGAAGGAGGGACATAATAAAGATTAGAGAAGAAATAAATAAAATTGAGAAGAATAAATCAATAGAAAAAATCAATAACACCAAGAGCTGGTTCTTTGAAAAAATAAACAAAATAGATAAACCCCTAGCCAGACTCATTATGAGAAAAAGAGAATCTAAATGAATCAGAAATAAGAAAGGAAAAATAACAACGGACCCCACAGAAATACAAAGAATTATAAGAGAATACTATGAGAATCTATATTCTAACAAGCTGGAAAACCTAGAATAAATGGACAACTTCTTAGAAAAATACAGCCTTCCAAGATTGAACAAGCAAGAAACAGAAAAACTAAACAGACCAATCACCAGCAACGAAATTGAAGTGGTAATCAAAAATTACCCAAGAACAAAAGCCCCAGACCAGATGGATTCACCTCTGAATTCTACCAGACATATAGAGAAGAAATAACACCCATTCTCCCTAAAGCTTTTCAAAAAATAGAAGAGGAGGGAATACTTCCAAACTCATTCTATGAATCCAGCATCACTCTAATACCAAAACCGGGCAAAGACCTCACCAAAAAAGAAAATTACACACCAATATCCCTGATGAACATAGATGCAAAAATACTCAACAAAATATTAGCAAACCGAATTCAAAAATACATCAAGAGGATCATACACCATGATCAAGTGGGATTCATCCCAGGGATGCAAGGATGGTACAACATTAGAAAGTCCATTAACATCATCCACCACATCAACAAAAACCACATGATCATCTCCATAGATGCTGATAAGCATTTGACAAAATTCAGCATCCATTCATGATTAAATCTCTTTACACAATGGGTATAGACGGAAAATACCACAGCATCATAAAGGCTATATATGACAAACCCACAGCTAACATCATACTTAACAGCGAGAAGCTGAAAGCTTTTCATCTAAGATCGGGAACAAGACACTCTTGTGATGTCTTTTCATCTAAGATCGGGATGCCCACTCTCTCCACTGTTATTCAACATAGTACGGAGGTCCTAGCCACGGCAATCAGACAAAACAAAGAAATACAAGGCATCCAGATTAGTAAAGAAGAAGTCAAATTGTCGCTATTTGCAGATGACATGACATTGTACATAAAAAACCCTAAAGACTCCTCTCCAAAACTACTAGAACTAATATATGAATTCAGCAAAGTTGCAGGATACAAAATTAACACACAGAAATCTGTTGCTTTCCTATACACTAACGATGAAGTAACAGAAAGAGAAATCATAAAAACAATTCCATTAACAATTGCATCAAAAAGAATAAAATACCTACAAATAAACCTAATGAAGGAACTGAAAGACCTGTACTCTGAAAACTACAAGACACTTCCAAGAGAAATTAAAGAGGACACTAACAAATGGCAATGCATCCCACGCTCTTGGCTAGCAAGAATTAATACTGTCAAAATGGCTATACTACCTCAAGCAATCTACAGATTCAACGCAATCCCTATCAAAATACAAACAGCTTTCTTCAATGAACTGGAACAAATAATTCTATAATTAATATGGAACCACAAAAGATCCCGAATAGCCAAATCAATCCTAAGAAAGAGGAATAAAACAGGGGGAATTCTGCTCCCTGACTTCAAGCTCTACTACAAAACCACAGTAATCAAGACAATTTGGTATTGGCACAAAAACAGACCCACAGACCAGTGGAACAGAATACAAAATCCAAACATTAACCCAAACGTATACAGTCAATTAATATTTGATAAAGGAGCCTTGGATATACATTGGTGAGATGACAGCCTCTTCAGCAGCTGGTGTTGGAGAAACTGGACAGCTACATGTAAGAGAATGAAACTGGACTACTGTCTAGCCCCATACACAAAGGTAAACTCAAGGTGGATCAAAGATTTGAATGTAAGTCATGAAACCATAAAACTCTTAGACAAAAACATAGGAATAAATCTCTTGGACATAAACATGAGCAACTTCTTCATGAACATATCACCCTGGGCAAGGGAAACAAAAGCAAAAATGAACAAGTGGGACTATATCAAGCTGAAAAGCTTCTGTACAGCAAAGGACACCATCAGTAGAACAAAAAGTATCCTATAGTATGGGAGAATATATTCATAAATGACGTATCCGATAAGGGGTTGACATCCAAAATACATAAAGAACTCACGCACCTTAACAAACAAAAAGCAAATAACCCAATTAAGAGATGGGCAGAGGAGATGAACAGACACTTCTCCAAAGAAGAAATTCAGATGGCCAACAGCACATGAAAAGATGCTCCACATCGTTAATCATCAGAGAAATGCAGATTAAAACCACAATGTGATATCACCTCACACCAGTGAGGATGGCCAACATCCAAAATACAAACAACAACAAATGTTGGCGAGGATGTGGAGAAAAGGGAACGCTCCTACACTGCTGGTGGGAATGCAAATTAGTTCAACCATTGTGGAAAGCAGTATGGAGGTTCCTCAAAAACTCAAAATAGAAATACCATTTGACCCAGGAATTCCACTCATAGGAATTTACCCTAAGAATGCAGCAGCGCAGTTTAAAAAGACATATGCACCCTTATGTTTATCGCAGCACTAT
Organism: Phataginus tricuspis; assembly: GCA_029783875.1. Taxonomy (NCBI): domain Eukaryota; kingdom Metazoa; phylum Chordata; class Mammalia; order Pholidota; family Manidae; genus Phataginus; species Phataginus tricuspis. The sequence goes on along the minus strand of JAQQAC010016209.1, from coordinate 117,679,649 downwards.
TTACAATAGCCAAGAAATGGAAGCAACCTAAGTGTCCATTGGTAGATGAGTGGGTAAAGAAGATGTGGTACATATACACAATGGAATATTATTCAGCCATAAGAAGAAAACAAATCCTACCATTCGCAACAACATGGATGGAGCTAGAGGGTATTATGCTCAGTGAAATAAGCCAAGCCGAAAAAGACAACTATCAAATGATTTCACTCATATGTGGAGTATAAGAACAAAGAAAAAACTGAAGGAACAAAACAGCAGCAGACTCACAGAACCCAAGAATGGACTAACAGTTACCAAAGGGAAAGGGACTGGGTAGGATGGGTCGGAAGGGAGGGACAAGGGGGATAAAGGGGCATTATGATTAGCAGATGTAATGTTCGGGAGCTATGGGGAGGGCTGTACAACTCAGAGAAGACAAGTAGCAATTCTATAGCATCTCACTATGCTGATGGACAGTGACTGTAATGGTGTTGGTGGGGGGGGACCTGATGAAGGGGATAGTTTAATAACCATAATATTGCACATGTAATTGTAGATTAATGATACCAAAATAAATTTTTTTTAAAAAAGTAGTTGAGAGGACTTTACATAAAAAAAAATAAAAGAAATCACTGTTAATTTTTTTGGAGTGATGATGGTATTGTTATATTTTCAAAGGGAGAACTTATTTATCTATTAGATGAGTACTACTGAACTATTTGTGGATGAAATGATAAGTTGTTTGAGGTTTGTTTTGTTTTGTTTTTTTGTTTTTTATTTTGGTATTATTAATGTACAATTACATAAGATTATGGTTACTAGACTCCCCCTATTATCAAGTTCTTACCACATACCCCATTACAGTCACTGTACATCAGTGTAGTAGGATGCTATAGTATCACTACTTGTCTTCTCTGTGTTATACTACCTTCCCTGTGCTCCCCCCCCCCACATTATGTTTGCTAATTGTAATGGCCCCTTTTCCCCCTTGTCCCTCCCTTCCCACCCATCCTCCCCAGTCCCTTTCCCTTTGGTAACTGTTAGTTCATTCTTGGGTTCTGGGAGTCTGCTGCTGTTTTGTTCCTTCAGTTTTTTCTTTGTTCTTATACTCCACAGATGAGTGAAATCATTTGATAGTTGTCTTTCTGCACCTGGCTTATTTCACTGAGCATAATACCCTCTAGCTCCATCCATGTTGTTGCAAATGGTAGGATTTGTTTTCTTCTTATGGCTGAATAATATTCCATCATGTATATGTACCACATCTTCTTTATCCATTCATCTACTGATGGACACTTAGGTTGCTTCCATTTCTTGGCTATTGTAAATAGTGCTATGATAACCATAGGGGTGCATATGTCTTTCTCAAACTGGGCTGCTACATTCTTAGGGTAAATTCCAGGAGTGGAATTCCTGGGTCAAATGGTATTTCTATTTTGAGTTTTTGAGGTACCTCCATACTGCTTTCCACAATGGTTGGACTAATTTACATTCCCACCAGCAGTGTAGGAGGGTTCCCCTTTCTCCACATCCTCACCAACATTTGTTGTTGTTTGTCTTTTGGATGGTGGCCATCCTAACTGGTGTGAGGTGGTATCTCATTGTGGTTTTAATTTGCATTTCTCTGATGATTAGTGATGTGGAACATCTTTTCATGTGCCTGTTGGCCATCTGAATTTCTTCTTCGGAGAAGTGTCTGTTCAGCTCCTCTGCCCATTTTTTAAATGGTGTATTTGCTTTTTGTTTGTTGAGGTGTGTGAGCTCTTTATATAATTTGGATGTCAACCCCTTATTGCATATGTCATTTATGTATTGAGGTTTGTTTTTAAAAATGCAATGCCTTAGGGATATAAATGAAACAAGATTGGCCATAAGTTGATAATTATTGAAGATAGCTGATGAGCACACCAGAATCCATTCTACTATTCTATTTTTCTGTATATTTAAGAATTTCCATAACATAAATGTCTGTAAGACAACACTGAAATAAAAAGAAATTAATGAATTAGGAACTAAAAGAGTAAAAATGATAAAATTGTTTTACTGACAAAATATAAATGCAACAGACACTTAGCAAGCTTATCTAAGAAAAAAAAACACAAAATCACAACATGGAAATGTAGACTCCACTGAGGCAAACTTCTCAGCTCTCTTTTTCACCACTAAGAATGACATGAAAGCCAGAAACCATTGCACAATACCCAGCACATAGCAGGTGTTTAATAAATACAAATGAAAGAATGAACAAGCGATTATAGCCATAAATTAGAGATAAGTTTAAAAAATAAGAGAATAGTGTGTACAAGTTTATGCTAACAAACTTGAATATTCAGATAAAATGGGTTATTTTCTAGGAAAATGTAGCTACTATAAGTGACCAAAAGAAGAGTAAAACATGGTGAATAATAACTAAATATGAAATTGGATAGGTTGACAAAGATCTCTTTCCCCAAAAGGCACTAGATCCACAAGAACTTATACCTAATTTTTATCATTCTCTCAAGGAACAGATATTTTCTCCATCATTTTAACATTTTAACTATATCATACTTAACTATATAATTTTCTATATCATTGGGAACACTGAAACATTCCCAATTCATTTCACAGTTTGCAAATGCCTAATATGAAACCTGACAAAGACAGTGCAAAAGAAGAAAATTATTGTCAGACTAAACCTGAGAATACAATATAAAAATCTTAATAAAACATTAGGAAATATAGTCGAACAATATGTTAGAACACAACTAGAAGAAGAATGCATTTTGAACAAAGTTGATTCCTCCCAAGAAGAAAAGGCTGGCCTAATATTAGAAAATCTATTGACATAATGTATTACGCAAGCTGGTTAAAGGGGAAAAATTATATGATTATCTCAATAGATAACAAAATAGCATTTGGTAATTCAACATTCATCCTTATTTTGAAAAAAAATAATGAACTAGGGATACAGGAAATCTTCCTAAACATGATAGAATATTTATCAAAAATAACCATCAAACATACCTAGCAATGAGACACAAGAGCCCTCCTTATTAAAACCAGGAACACAATAAGGATATCCATTATCACAATTATTATACAACATTATCATATAAATTCTAACCACTGCAACAAGATAAGAGGTATTTCTTTTGAAAAGGAAGAGGCAAAATTATCTGTATCTTCAGATGATTCTGTAACAGACTAGAAATTTCAAGATAAAAACCATTAGAAACAATAAAAAATATTCAGTAACATATATGTGTAAACTCAATAGACTTCCTATGTAAGCAATAACATATTAGAAAGCATAATGAAACAGATGCAATATAAAATCACACAAAAATAACTCATAAGGCATAAATCAGAAAATCAGAGTTCAGAAACAGACTCATGCATATATGGGAATTTAGTAAATAATAAAAATGGTATTTAAAGTCAATCGATAAATGATAGATTATCCAGTTAAAAATAAAATTATATTCCTGTCACCAAATAAAAATAAAAATATATTTAAAGGCTTTTTAAAATTAAAAAATAAATAGAAGAAAATGTAGGAGGATATTTTTATAATATTGGAATAAGGAACACCTTTCTAAATATGACATGAAATCCAGAAACCACAAAGGAAAAGACTGACAGATTTAATTCCATAAAAAATAAAACATAGAGAAAAGGAGACCATAAATAAATTTAGTAAATAAATAAAAAACAGGGGACAAATATTTGAAAACTAAGACAAGGAGCTGATATTGTGACTTTGTGACCAAATAGAATAAAGAGTTCTTACATATCAGCAAGGAAAAATAACAATAAAAAGGTGTAAAGGATACAAACTAGCAATTCACAAAAGTATCCTAAATAGCCATCAAACATGTGAATAGATCAGGGTTATTAACAAACTATTGCCTGTGGACCAAATCTGGCTGTTGCCTGTTTCTGTACACACTGAAACAGTCATAGCCCTTCAATTGCATACTGTGTATGGATGCTACCCTGCTATAATGAGTCAGAGTTAAGTTGCTGGAACAGAGACCATGTGGCCTACAAAGTATAAAATATTTAGTATTTATCCCTCTACCAAAAAAGTTTTCAGAGGCCTGGAATAGATGGTCAAGCTCACCAATAAACAAATAAAAACTAAACCACAACAATTTTGTCATTCAACAAGTATTTACTGAGCACCTACTTTATACCAAGTATCTAAACTTCAAACAAACAAAAGTCCAGGAACAGATGGCTTTACAGGGGAATTCTACCAAACGTTTAAAGAAGGGTTAGTATCTATCCTTCTCAAACTATTTCAAAAAATTGAGGAGGAAGGAAAGTTTTCAAATTCATTCTAAGAAGCCAGCATCACCTTGAAAACAAAACCAAAGACACTACGGAAAAAAGAAAATTACAGACCAATATCCTTATGAGCAAAGATGCAAAAATATTCAACAAAATATTAGCAAACCAAATTCAAAAACACATTAAAAGGATCATTTACCACAACCATGTAGAATTTGTCCAGGGATGCAAGGGTAGTTCAACATCAGCAAATCAATCAGTGTGATATACCACATGAAAAAAAGGAAGGGTAAAAACTATATGTCATCTCAATAGAGGCTGAAAAAGTATTTGACAAAATTCAGCATCTATTCATGATAAAAACTCTCAACAACAAGGGTGAATAGGGAACATACCTCAACATAATAAAGGCCATATATGACAAACCCACAGTTTACATACTCAATGGAGAAAAGCTAAAAGGTTTTCCTCTAAGATAAGGAACAAGACAAAAATGCCCACTCTCACCACTTTTATCCAACATAGTATTGGAAGTCCCAGTCACAGCAATCAGGCAAGAAAGAGAAATAAAAGGCACCCAAATTGGTAAGGAAGAAGTAAAACTGTCCTTATTTGCAGATGGTATGATACAATATATATATAAAACCCTAAAGACTCCACCAAAAAACCACTAGAATTAATAAATGAGTTCAGTAAAGTTTCAGGATACAAAATCATTACACAGAAATCTGTTATATTTCTATGTACAAATAATGAACTAAGAGAATGAGAAACTAAGAAATCAATTCTACTTACAATTGCATCAAAAAGAATAAAATACCTAGGAATATATTTAACCAAAGATGTGAAAGACCTGTACACTGAAAACTATAAGACACTGATGAAAGAAACTGAAGAAGACACAAATAAATGGAAAGATATTCCATGCTCATGGATTGGAATAATTAATATTGTTAAAATGGCCATATTTTCCAAAGCAATCTATAGATTTACTGCAATCCCTATAAAAATACCAATGGCATTTTTCACTGAACCAGGTCAGATAATCCTAAAATTTGTATGAAACCATAAAAAAACTGTGAATAGCCCAGGCAATCTTGAGAAGGAAGAACAAAGCTGGAGGTATCATGCTCCATGTAGTTTCAAACTACACTATAAAGCTACAGTAATCAAAACAGTATGGTACTTGCACAAGAAAAGATACTCAGATCAATGGAACAGAATAGGTAGCCCAGAAATAAGCCCATGTTTTTATCATCAATTAATATATGACAAAGGAGGCAAGAATATAAAATGGGGAAAAGACAGTCTCTTCAATAAATGGTGCTGGAAAAACTAGACAGCTATATTCAAACGAATGAAACTGGATCATTGTCCTACATCATATACAAAAATAAACTCAAAATAGATTAAAGACCTAAATATAAGACTGAAACCATAAAACTTCTAGAAGAAAACATAGGCAGCAAAGTCCTGAACATCAGCATTAATAACTTGTTCCTGGCTATGTCTCTCCAGGCAAGGGAAACAAAAGCAAAAGCAAACAAGTGGGACCACATTGAACTAAAAAGTTTCTGCACAGCAAAGGAAACCCTCAACAAAATGAAAAGGAAACTTACAGTATGGGAGAATGTATTTTCAAGTGATGTATTTGATAAGGGGCTGGTATCCACAATATATAAAAACTCATACAACTCAATACCAAAAAAATAACCCAGTTAAAAAATGGGCAGAGGATCTGAACAGACATTTTTCCAAAGAAGACATACAGATGGCCAACAGACACATGAAAAAATGCTCAATATCACTCATCATCATGGAAATGCAAATAAAAATCACAATGAAGTATCAGTCAGAATGGCTAATATCAAAAAGACAAGAAGTAGCAAGTGTTGGCAAGGATATAGAGAAAAGGGAACCCTCCTACTCTACTGGTGTGATTGCAAATTGGTGCAGCCACTACGAAAAGCAGTATGGAAGTTTCTCAAAAAACTAAAAATGGAAGTACTGTGTGACCCAGCAATTCTACTTCTGGGAATTACTCAAAGAAAACAAAATCACTAATCTGGAAAGATACATTCACTCCTATGTTTACCACAGCATTATTTATAATAGGCAAAGTATGGAAATAACCTAAATAGTCCACTGAGAGACCAATGGATAAAAAAGATGTGGTACATATATATAATGGAATACTACTCAGCTATGAAAAATAATGAAGACTTTCCATTTGCAACAACATGGAGTAAGACAGAGAAAGACAAACACTGTATGATTTCACTTATATGTGGAATCTAAAAGAAAACAAACAAAAATAGAGTCATAAACACAGAGAACAGACTAGTGGTTGCCATAGGGGAAGGGGTAGGGGAATGGATAAAATAGGTGAAGGGAAAAAATAGTGAGAATGTTTGATATCTTGATCTGGGTGATGGTTATATGAGAGTACACACATGTCAAAATTCATCAAGCTGTACAATAAGATTTGTGTATTTTATTGTCTATACCTAAATATGAAAATAAAATAACTAATGACCAATGACTTAATCAATCATGCCTGTGTAATGAAGCCTTCATAAAGACCCTGGGTTAAGGGGTTGGGAGAGCTTACAGGTTAGTGAACACATGGAAATACAAAAAAAAGCCAAAGCAAGTATCTATTTTCCCTATCAGATTAGCAAATATTAAAAAGCATCATATTGTCTAAGAATCAGGGATAATGCAAATAAAACCACAATGAGATATCACCTCACACCAGTCAGGATGGCAAACATCCAAAAGACAAGAAATAACAAATGCTGGTGAGGCTCAAGAAAAATGGGAACCCTCCTACACTGCTGGCGGGAATGTAGATTGTACAACCATTGTGGAAAGCAGTATGGAGGTTCCTCAAAAAACTAAAAACAGAAATACCACTTGACCCAGGAATTCCACTCCTAGGAATTTACCCAATGAAAACAAGATCCCTGACTCGAAAAGATATATGCACCCCTATGTTTATCGCAGCACTATTTACAATAGCCAAGATATGGGAGCAACCTAAGTGCCCATCAGTAGATGAATGGATAAAGAAGATGTGTTACATATACACAATGGAATATTATTCAGCCATAAAAAGAAAAGAAATCCTGCCATTTGCAACAACATGGATGGATCTAGAAGAGGGTATTAGGCTCAGTGAAATAGCCAGGTAGAGAAAGACAAACACCACATGATTTCGCTTATTTGTGGAATATAAAAACAAAGCAAAACAGAAGGAACAAAATAGCAGTAGACTCACAGACACTGAGAAGTGACTAGTGGTTACCAAGAAGGGGGGTATGGGGCGGGATGGGAGTGGGGGTGCAAAGGCAATGAAGGGGCACAGTAATTCACAATCACAATATAAGTTGGGAGGGAGACAGTAGTACAAGCATGGGGAATACATTCAGTGATTCTGTAACATCTTACTACATTGATAGATAGTAGCTGCACTAGAGGTGATGAGGATTTAACAATATGGGTAACTGTTGAGCCACTGTGTTGTATGTTTGAAACCAACATAAGATTGTACACCAATGATACTTTAATAGAAAAAAAAAGCATGATATTGTCCAGTGGTGTCAAGAAAATGAGGAAGAACCATGATCTTATAATATTGGTGGAAGTGTAAATTGGTACAACCATTCTGGAGGGTAATATTTTTCTTAAAAAAGCTTTAGGTGGGCCTGTCCTTTGATCCAGCAATTTCATGTCTGACAAATTATCCTAAGAAAACAATAGCCCCAGCATATGAAAACTACAAGTATAGAGATAACTGTTGCAGAATGTTTATGATAACAAAAACTAAAACCATATAAATACCAACCAGGAGAGAGAGATGATAGGTAGACAGATAGGTAGAGATAAATAATATAAATTAAAAGAGATATCTTACAGATACATGGAAAAGTCTAAAGTATATATACTAAATTGTTAGCAATGGCTATGGCAGGGAGGTACAACCTCTGCATTTTTTGAATTTTTCAAAGTGATCCTGTATTATCAGAAAATGAAAACAAGGTAAAGATATTTGTAACGAGAGGAGGAATAATTGAAGCTCAAATTAAGGGGGAAAATGGTACTTCAAACAATAGTGTTGGGAAATCAGTTAAGACAGACTACAAAGTCTGTTTAAACTTCAAAATTGGCAATAATTAGCTCTGATCTGTTTTGTTTGCTTTCACTTTGATTACTACTGAAGCAGCAAACAAAAACAATGCAAAGGGTTTGCAGACAATCAAGGCTACAAATGAATGGATCCCACCACCACAGGGCACCACTAGCCTATAAAGTATCTTTGTGTGAAATAGAAAAAGGTACTCCTCGTCCAACAAATGCCAACTCCAATATGTGCAAGTGAAGCCTAGTCTGGATTTCAGCCCCCACTTGCTCCCTCTACTGGGCATCCTTGTGTAGGGCATAACCTGCATAAACTGCAACAACTAGCTCCAGTTCCTCCCTAGTTACTTACAGAAGCAGCTAATGACTTCAACCTGCAAGAAATGATTAATTTACCAGGTCAAATAAGGGAAGACCTCATATCCTCTGCCTTTAAATTTTTTCAGCTTATAGATATCAGCACTCAAAATATTCATCATACTATCACAAGTTGAATCTTTTCCCACACCAATTACATTCTTAAAATGTACTGTTTTTTTACTATGACCTTGAGCCTATAGTTGGCCTAGCCATTGACTAACCAAAGAGCAGTTATAGTTACCTTGGAAAAAAATTAGAATTTAACATAATACCTTATACCAAAAAGAATTTTAGATTAATTATAGAGCAAAAAGTCAAAAATGAAGCCATAAAAAAACCAATAACAAAGAGGAAAATTATATTTGCATTGATATATATCTTTCAATATAAAGAGCTATTACAAATCAATAAATTGAAAAATGAAAAAAAGGCATGCAGAAATTGAAATAAACTAAAAAGGCATGTTCAACATATGAAAAGATACTCAAGTACATAAATAATCTCACAAATATATACTAAAACAAAACTGAGACAGATTTCAGCCTATAAAATTGAAAAAGGAAAATGATAATATCACTGTTGTCGGGGAGGGAGGCAATGAGAAAGACAAACTCATACACTGCTAATAGGTATATAAACTGTTATCTTTTTGAAAAGCAATTTGTCAGTATGTCCTAAGAACCTAAAATTCCAAAACATTAAAAGCTTATAACCCAGTAAATACACTTCTGAGAATACAGTCAATAAAAGTATCAGAGATGTAGAAAAATATTTCTGTTGAAGCATTTTTTTATTATCTATAACAAAGAAAATTTCTCATCAATATAAATATCCAATGATAAATCAATATAAATGTCTGATGATAAGTGAATAATGTAATAAATGTGGTACATCTATATAGGAGAAAATCCATATATTATGGGCTCATTAAAAACTTTCACAGAAAAGTTCTGTAGCCACCCCTTCCTTTCCCTATAGGCAATGATGCTATTTACTTTTTATTTATTCTTCCATAGATCTTTTACAAAAGTAAATAGCACCATAGCCTATAGGGAAGAAAACAGGCAGGAAGGGGGGTGGCTACAGAACTTTTCAGTGTCTATCCTCTAATACTTTCTGAATTTTAAATTTAATAAACTAATTCAAAATATATTTTTTCAAATGTAAGCCTACTTAACTCATGAGAGGTGTGACATACTTCATCTATAGGCACAGTCACCCTGACCTCCTTGTCTCTACTTTCAGGGAATAGAGTGTCCTTCCTCCCATTCCCAAGCCCTCACCTGTGCCCTTAACACCATCCCTTCCTTCCTCCTTCAAAGGAAAAATAAGCTGTGTACACTTGGGCATTAGAATGAATGAGTTTAACATCTCATTCATTCTAAAGCTCACTACAATACAGCTTTTGCCCCCTACTATACTACTGAAACCATAAGACCAATATCTTTTAACTATGAATTCAATATATTTCCCAGTCTTTATATAAGTGGATTTTCTGTTGATATTGACATTCTTTATTATTTACATCTTGAGATTCTATTCTGTTCCTTACAACATGAAAGACTGGAGCCTGGCAACTTGCCATCCAGTGCACCAATTATACACAGGAAGGAAGAGTCCTGAGTTTCCCATCACTATCAAGATTATTCACTTTGAATGCTACTTACCATTCCCCAGCACCTAAACCAGACACAAGCCATAAGCTGGTACCTAAGGGTGTGCTGGCCATATATTTGACTACTGTGAGACAGTCCTTGTTGATATTGGTATAATTATTAATAGTCCCCCCTTGCATTCCAGTCTGGATGACAAATTATATCATCACCCTACTCCCTAAAGGAGTCCAACAGCCAGAAAGTAAAAGAATAAAATATTGCCAACAGGCAGCTCCCCAGTAAAATAGACTTGCTCTGGAGGAGAGAGGAAAAATAAAAATCTTACTTCAACAAAATAAAACGTGTAGTTAAGAATATCTAATGATAAATGTTAAAAAGACTTTAGTGAGTAACAAATGCATATTTAAATTTTTAGATTCAGTTAAACTGAAAAAGACAAATCCAGATAAATTGAAAGAAAAGCTGATCACTTCTTGAGACAAAAAATTAGAGCCCTGGAAGACAGAGTAACAATCTTTCAAAAAGAGAAGAAAAATCGAAGAATATATAAAAGGGACTTTGAAAAAAAATGGATCCAAAATACCTATCTGTGAATAAAAGGAATTTTAGGAGGAAGAAAAAGAACAAGCAAGAGGGGCAATAATTAAACCAATAATAGAAGAAAAACTTTCCCTACATAAAAAAAAAGAAGTTCGCCCAACTGAGAAAGGCTCCCAAGTTCCAGAATTAATCTTTTATTGTATTAGAAATAAAAATCATGTACAGTAACACACATAAATACTAAATGTACAGCTTTATGAATTTTTACATATGTAACAACTGTGTTAGCCAACACCCAGGGTAAGATATACAATGTTACCATCACCGATGAGACTCGGTGTAAAAATCCACCTCAACCCAGAGCTGATGATTAATATGATTGCTAAACCCAGTTTTGTCAGTACTTGAACTTTTTAATCAATGAATCATGCATTATGTACTCTTTTTGTCTGGTTTCTTTAATTCAACATTATGTTGCCAATGCATCCATATTAATGTATCAGTAGTTTCCTTTTTTTATTGTTCTGTAAAATTCCACTGTATGACTATACTATAATTTATTTCTCCATTCTCCTTTTGATAAATGTGTGGGTTGCTTCTAATTTTTCCTATTATAAATAAAGATTCTACAAAGATATCTTTTGGTGGACATATACACTCATTTCTCTTGAGTGTACAGCTAGGAGTTAAAGTGTAGATTATGTTAAGCTCTCGTAGACACTGGCAGTTATGGAAAGTGACTGAAAAAATTTAATCTCATACCAGCAATATATGAGAATTCCAGGGGCTCCACATCCTTGCCCCAAATTAGGATTTTCAGTTTTTATAATTTCAGTGAGATAAAAAAAGAGATGGGAACATTGCCACCTCATTTTATGAGTCCAACCAAAGGCATTAAAAGAAAACTACATAGCAATATCCCTCATGGATGTACAAAATTTTAGCAAATCAATCCAGCAATATATACAAATGTTAATATATTATAATCAAGTGGGGGTTGTCCCAAGAACACAAGATAGACTTAACATTTGAAATTCATTCAGTGTAATGCACTATACTAAGCGAATAACAAAGAAGAACTGTATGATCAACCCAATAGATACCTAAAAAGCACCTGATAAAATTCAAATTTCATTCATGATGAAATGGAAAAAATCTCTTGAAACTAGGAATAGAAGAACACTTCTTTAAACTTCAAAAGGGGCTTCTGCAAAGCTTCTACAGTAAACATCATACTAACAATGAAATGCTGAAGGCTTCCCCCTTCAGATCAAGGAAATACCAAGAATATCTGCTCTCACCTCTCCTATTCAATATTATGCTGGAGGCGCTAGCCAGGATTAAAAAAATGAAATAAAAGACACAGCGATCAGAAAGGAAGAAGTAAAACTCTATTTGCAGAGGACATTATTTATCAAATTCATTGAACTATGCAGTTAAAATTAATGAGTTTCATATAAATTATACTTCAACAAAGCTGATTTTTAAAAAGTGAACTCCCCACAGAAAAAACTCCAGACTCAGGGCCAGTAAGTTTCATGGTTTCACTATTCAATTCTATCAAATGTTTAAGGAAGAAATAATAATTGCTAAGAGAAATATAAAAAGACCTAATGTAATCACAATCAAAATCCCAGCAGACATTTTGGAAGTACCTAAGCAGTTCATTCTAAAATTTACATCAAATTGCAAAAGATACAGAATAGCCAAAACAATCTTGAAATATAAGAACAAAGTGGGAGAACAAACACTACCTGATTTAAATATTTATCTTAAAACTACAATAATCAAGACACTGTGCTACTGGCATAGGAGCCACAAATTTAAAAAACAGAACCAAATACAGAGCCCAAAAATAAACCCACATATATAAAATTTTTTGATATTTGATAAAGGCACCATGGTCATGCAAACAAGAGAAGTTAAACATAGCATTATCATATCACCCAGCAATTGCACACCTAAGTATGTACCCAATAAAATGGAATATATATGCATATATAAAACTTGTATAATAATGTTCAAAGTAGCATTATTCATAATAGCTAAAAAGTGGAAACAACCTAAATACCCATTAACTGACAGAAAAACAAAATGTGGTTTGCCCATACAATGCAATATTACTCTGCCACAAAACAGAATCAGATACTAATACATGCTGCAACATGGGCAAACTTTGAAAACATTATGCTAAATAAAAGAAGTCTGACCCAAAAGGTCAGATATTGTAGCATTCCATTTATATGAAATGCCAAGAATAAGCAAATCCATAGAGACAAAGTGAAGATTCATGGTTTTCAGGCATGGGAAGGGAGGAGTGGGAAGTGACCACTAATAGGCACTGGGTTTCTTTTGGGGGTGATGAAATGTTCCGGACTTAGAGAGGGATGATGGTTCCACAACCTTGTGAGTATGCTAAAATCTACTGAATTTTACACTTTAAAATGGTGCATTTATGGTATGCAAATTATATCTCAATTTAAGATACTAATTTGAGATGGATCACAGACCTAAATACAAAAGCTAAACCTGTAATGATTATTAAAAAAAAATGGGTATATGTCTTCACAACTTTGAAGTAGATAAAGATTCCTTAACAACAATACAAAAGGCAATAAAGCACTGAAGGGGAAAAATGATAAGTTGAAAGTCACTGAAAATTATGAACATCTATTCTTCAAAGTACACAATTAAGAAAATAAACTTCCAGAGTGAGTTAAAAATATTCCCAATACATACAACTGACAGAGGACCTAAAAAAGAACTCCAACAAATCAATAATAAAAAGACAAACAACTCAACTTTAAAAAACTGACAAAAGATTTTGGGCACTTTCCAAGGAAGACGTACAAATGGCCAGTAAGAACACAAAAGTGTTCAACAGCATTACTAATTGGGAAAATGCTATTTGAATCCACTTTACACCCACCAGGATGGCTAAAATTAAAAAGACTGACACTATGAAATGTTGACCGGGACATGGAACAAATAGAATTATACTATACTGCTGGTGGGACCATAAAATGGTATAAACCACTTTTTTAAAGTTTAGTAGTTTCTTACAAAGTTAAGCATATACCTAGATGCACTTCCACAGCTAGGTAGTTATCAAAGAAAAATGTAAACATATATCCATTTCTTAAAAAACTTGTAGAAGTTTGTTCATATCAACTTTATTCATATTAGTCAAATGCCCATTGACTGGTGAATGGATAAATAACTTGTCATACATTAAATACACAGGAATACTACTCAGTCATCAGAATGTACAAACTAGTTATACAACAACATGGATGAATCTCACAGACATTAAGCTGAGCTAAAGAAATCAGGTGGAGAGTTCCAGGAAGATGGTGGCAAGAGCAGGGTGATGGAAATGTCCTCCCCAAACCATATATATCTATGAAAATACAGCAAATACAACTATTCCTAAAAGAGAGACCAGAATACACAGGACAGCGCACAGCCTGCATCTGCACCTGAGAGGACTCGGCACCCTACGAGGCAGGTAAGATATGGAGCCGTGACCCAGCAGGACCCAAGCACTCCCCCACCCCAGGGCAGCAGTGGGAGGACAGGATTCAGAGCCAGGAGGGAGTGGAAGTACAGGCCCACAAAATAACCAGCCCTGGTGATCTGAACCGGGAGCGCTGACACACATCTCATGGTGTATCAGATATTGGAGAGGCAGAAGGTGCAGGTTTTGAGCTGGGAACATGCCTGGGTCCTTCCAGTAGGCTCCCCGGGACAAAAAATCTGCATGCTTTTTTTGGCGGTCTTAAAGAGGCAAGGGCCGAGGATCATCCCAGCACACTTGGAGGGGCCCTTTGGCTGGCAACTGGGAAAAAGTAGCTGCACTGAAACTTCACACAGAGAACAACAGCCTCCCATTCGTTCCCGCCCCGGACAGAGTTACAAACGGCCATGCGGAGCTGCGCGGCCCGGCTGCAGGATAGTGGAGCAACAGCGCCATCTACAGCATCCTTACAGAATCTACACCAGGTGGGCGGGGTTTTTTTCCCTTCCTTCCTTTTCTTTTCTTTTCTTTTTCTTTCTCTTCCTTCTTTTTTTTGTCGTATGCTTTTTGTTTTTCTTTTAAGGTCTTAAAGAGCCTAGTTGACATATGTGGCACCTACCAGCGACCACTTCTATTGCCATGAAAAGACAGAGAAATATGGTACACACCAAGCTCACCCAGACGCAGACAACACCAGAGAGGGAGCCTGAAGCAATGGAAATTCAAAATCTTCCTGAAAAAGAATTCAGAATAAAAGTCATAACCATGCTGATGGATCTACAGAGAAATATGCAAGAGCTGAGGGAGGAAGTGAGGGAAGTCAGAAAAGACAATGCAGAAATGAGACAAGCCATTGACAGGCTTAGCAGCAGACTGAAGGAGATGCAAGAGACTGTTAATGGAATAGAAAATAGAGAACAGGAATACAGAGAAGCTGAGGCAGAGAGAGATAAAAGGATCTCTAGGAATGAAAGAATATTAAGAGAATTGTGTGACCAATAAAAACGGAACAATATTCGCATTATAGGAGTACCAGAAGAAGAAGAGAGAGAAAACGGGATAGAAAGTGTCTTTGAAGAAATAATTGCTGAAAACTTCCCCAGCATGGGGAAGGAAATAGTCTCGCAGTTCACGGGAGCCCACATGTATCCCAACACAAGGGACTCAAGGAAGACAACACCAAGACACATAATAATTAAAATGGCAAAGATCAAAGATAAGGACAGAGTATTAAAGGCAGCTAGAGAGAGAAAAAAGATCACCTACAAAGGAAAACCCATCAGACTGTCATCAGACTTCTCAACAGAAACCGTACAGGTCAGAAGAGAATGGCATGATATATTTAACGTAATGAAACAGAAGGGCCTCGAACCAAGAATATTGTATCCAGCACAATTATCATTTAAATATAATGGAGGGATTAAACAATTTCCAGACAAGCAAAACCTGAGAGAATTTGCCTCCAATAAACTACCTCTTAAACTGCAGGACATCTAAAAGGAACTGCTCTAGAGGGAAGCATTCTTAAGGCTAAAAAGATGTCACCAGAGAAAATAAAATTATAGCAAAGAAAGCAGACCATCCAAATACCAACTAAAGGCAAAGAATAAAACACCTAGTATATAAAGAATGGAGGAGGAAGAATAAGAAGGGAGAGAAATAAAGAAACATCAGACTGTGTTTACAATAACTTAACAAGAAAGTTCAGTTAGATTGTTAGATAGCAAAGAAGGAAGCAACCCTTGAACCTTTGGTAACCACGAATCTAAAGCCAGCAATGGCAATAAGTACATATCTATCGATAATCACCCTAAATGTAAATGGAATGAATGCACCAATAAAAAGACACAGAGTAACAGAATGGATAAAAAAGCAAGACCCATCTATATGCTGTCTACAAGAAACTCACCTCAAACCCAAAGATATACACAGACTAAAAGTGAAGGGATGGAATAAGATATTTCATGCAAACAACAAGGAGAAAAAAGCAGATGTTTCAGTACTTGTATCAGACAAAATAGACTTCAAAACGAAGAAAGTTGCAAGAGATAAAGAAGGACATTACATAATGATAAAGGGGTCAGTCCAACAAGAGGATATAACCATTATAAATATATATGCACCCAATACAGGAGCGTTAGCATATGTGAAACAAATACTAACAGAATTAAAGGAGGAAATAGACAGCAATGCACTCATTTTAGGTGACTTCAACACACTACTCACTCCAAAGGACAGATGAACCAGACAGAAAATAAGTAAAGACACAGAGGCACTGAACAACACACTAGAACAGATAGACCTAACAGACATCTACAGAACTCTACACCCAAAGGCAGCAGGATACACATTCTTCTCAAGTGCACATGGAACATTTTCCAGAATAGACCACATACTAGGCCACAAAAAGAACCTTAGTAAAGTGAAAAATATGGAAATTCTACCAACCAACTTCTCAGATCACAAAGGTATAAACCTAGAAATAAATTTTAGAAAGAAAACAAAAAAGCTCACAACTACATGGAGACTTAACAACATTCTCCTAATTAATCAATGGGTTAATGACCAAATCAAAACAGAAATCAAAGAATATATGGAGACTAATGAGAACAACAACACAAAGTCACAACTTCTGTGGGACGCAGCAAAGGCAGTTCTAAGAGGAAAGAATATTTCAATACAGGCCTATTTAAAGAAGGAAGAACATTCCAAAATGAATACTCGTAAGACACAATTACTGAAATTGGAAAAAGAAGAACAAATGAGACCCAAAGTCGCCAGAAGGAGGGACATAATAAAGATCAGAGAAGAAATAAATAAAATTGAGAAGAATAAAACAATAGAAAAAAATCAATGAAACCAAGAGCTGGTTCATTGGAAAAATAAACAGAATAGATAAACCCCTAGCCACACTTATTAAGAGAAAAAGAGAATCTACACACATAAACAGAATCAGAAATGAGAAAGGAAAAATAATGACAGACCCCAAAAAATACAAAGAATTATAAGAGAATATTATGAGAATCTATATACTAACAAGCTGGAAAACCCAGAACACATGGACAATTTCTTAGAAAAATACAACCTTCCAAAATTGACCAAACAAGAAACAGAAAAACTAAACACACCAATCACCAGCAACGAAAATGAAGTGGTAATCAAAAAACAACCCAAGAACAAAACCCCCAGACCAGATGGATTCACCTCTGAATTCTACCAGACATATAGAGAAGAAATAACACCCATTCTCCTTAAAGTTTTCCAAACAATAGAATAGGAGGGAATACTTCCAAACTCTTTCTATGAAGCCAGCATCACTCTAATACCAAAACCTGGTAAAGACCTCACCAAAAAAGAAAATTACAGACCAATATCCCTGATGAACGTAGATGCAAAAATACTAAACAAAATATTAGCAAACCGAATTCAAAAATACATCAAGAGGATCATACACCATGATCAAGTGGGATTCATCCCAGGGATGCAAGGATGGTACAACATTCAAAAATCCATCAACATCATCCACCACATCAACAAAAACCACATGATCATCTCCATAGATGCTGAAAAAGCATTTGACAAAATTCAGCATCCATTCATGATTAAAACTCTCAACAAAATGGGTATAGATGGCAAGTACCTCAACATCATAAAGGCTATATATGACAAACCCACAGCCTACATCATACTTAACAGTGAAAAGCTGAAAGCTTTTCATCTAAGATTGGGAACAAGACAGGGATGACCACTCTCTCCACTGTTATTCAACATAGTACTGGAGGTCCTAGCCATGGAAATCAGACAAAACAAAGAAATACAAGGCATCCAGATTGGTAAAGAAGAAGTCAAATTGTCATTATTTGCAGATGACATGATACTGTACATAAAAAACCCTACAGACTCCACTCCCAAACTACTAGAACTAATATCTGAATTCAGCAAAGTTGCAGGATACAAAATTAACACACAGAAATCTGTTGCTGTTCTATACACTAACGATGAACTAACAGAAAGCGATATCAGAAAAGCAATTCCATTTACAATTGCATCAAAAAGAATAAAATACCTAGGAATAAACCTAACGAAGGAAGTGAAAGACCTATACTCTGAAAACTACAAGACACACCTAAGAGAAATTAAAGAAGACACTAACAAATGGAAATTCATCCCATGGTCTTGGCTAGGTAGAATAAATATTGTCAAAATGACTATGCTACCTAAAGCGAATCTATAGATTCAATGCAATCCCTATCAAAATACCAACAGCTTTCTTCAATGAACTGGAACAAATAGTTCTAAAATTCATATGGAACCACAAAAGACCCCAAATAGCCAAAGCAATCCTGAGAAGGAGGAATCAAACAGGGGGAATTACGCTCCCTGACTTCAAGCTCTACTGCAAAGCCACAGTAATCAAGACAATATGGTATTGGCACAAAAACAGACCCAGAGACCAGTGGAACAGAATAGAAAATCCAAACATTAACCCAAACATATAAAGTCAATTAATATTTGATAAAGGAGTCTTGGATATACAATGGGGAGATGACAGCCTCTTCAGCAGCTGGTGTTGGAGAAACTGGACAGCTACATGTAAGAGAATGAAACTGGACTATTGTCTAACCCCATATACAAATGTAAACTCAAAATGGATCAAAGACCTGAATATAAGTCATTAAACCATAAAACTCTTAGAAAAAAACATAGGCAAAAATATCTTGGTCATAAACATGAGCGACTTCTTTATGAACGTATCTCCCCGAGCAAGGGATACAAAAGCAAAAATGAACAAGTGGGACTATATCAAGCTGTAAAGCTTCTGTACAGCAAAGGACACCATCAGTAGAACTAAAAGACATCCTACAGTACGGGAGAATATATACATAAATGATGTATCTGATAAGGGGTTGACATTCAAAATATATAAAGAACCCATGCACCTCAACAAACATAAAGTAAATAATTCAATTAAGAAATGGGCAGAGGACATGAATAGACACTTATCCAAAGAAGAAACTCAGATGGCCAACAGGCACATGAAAAGATGCTCCACATCACTAATCACCAGAGAAATGCAGATTAAAACCACAATGAGATATCACCTCACACCAGTGAGGATGGCCAACATCCAAAACACAAACAACAACAAATGTTGGTGAGGATGTGGAGAAAAGGGAACCCTCCTACACTGCTGGTGGGAATGCAAATTAGTTCAACCATTGTGGAAAGCAGTATGGAGATACCTCAAAAAACTCAAAATAGAAATACCATTTGACCCAGGAATCCCACTCCTAGGAATTTACCCTAAGAATGCAGCAGCCCAGTTTCAAAAAGACATATGCACCCCTATGTTTATTGCAGCACTATTTACAATAGTCAAGAAATGGAAGCAACCTAAGTGTCCATCAGTAGATGAATGGATTAAGAAGATGTGGTACGTATACACAATGGAATATTATTCAGCCATAAGAAGAAAACAAATATTTGCAACAACATGAATGGAGCTAGAGAGTGTTATGGTCAGTGAAATAAGCCAAGCCGAAAAAGACAAATATCAAATGATTTCACTCATCTGTGGAGTATAAGAACAAAGAAAAAACTGAAGGAACAAAACAGCAGCAGACTCACAGAACCCAAGAATTGACTAATAGTTACCAAAAGAAAAGGGACTGGGGAGGATGAGTGGGAAGGGAGGGACAAGGGGGACAAAGGGGCATTACGATTAGCAGATATAGTGTTGGGGAGGCACGGGGAGGGCTGTACAACTCAGAGAAGACAAGTAGTGACTCTATAGCATCTCACTACGCTGATGGACAGTGACTGTAATGGGGTTGGTGGGGGGACCTAATGAAGGGGGTAGTTTAATCACCATAATATTGCACATGTAATTGTAGATTAATGATACCAAAATAAACTGTAAAAAAAAAAAGAAATCAGTTGGAAATGGTAGAAAATATTGAATTGACAACTGCATGCATATAAACATTAGGAATAAACAATATGAGAAGTACAGAAACTAGATAAAGAAAACTATAAAAATTTCATTAAAGGGCATAAAATTCAATCTGGAAATATAGAAAGACATTTTCTTAGAGAGGCAGATAATAATAGACATTAGAACCCCAATAGGTTAATGTGTTTTTAACTAAATAAAATAGTATTAAAATCCACTTGTTAACACACACATCTGGAAATATCCAGAAAAATCATGAAGGAGTATGATAGAGGTGGAATTTGATTTATTGGATAGAAAACTGTAACAGAACAATATGGTGTTGGCATAGAAATAGACAACTAGGTTAGTGGAACAATGTACCCAGAAACACATCCCAGAATTTATGACAGTTAAGACAAAGGTGATATTTTAAGTCAATGGGGAAAAGATACTTTGCTTAATGTATGCACTGGCACATATGCTTACGCTTGGCATACTCCACTTGGAAGGAAATGGAGTTTGTTCCCTCCCTCATACCCTATATAGAAATAAATTCTAGGTAGATTAAATATTTAGATATAAAAATGAAACAATAAAAAATGATGCAAAAAAAAATCTAAGAAATCACATGTACTATCTAGATGTGCAGGGAACCTTCTTAATCAAGACCACAAAGACAGACACTAGAAAAGAAAAGCCCAACATATTTGACTATTTTAAATTTTTAATTATTTTTAATGGGTAAAGAGTTTCAGTTTGGAGTGACAAAAAAGTTCTGGAAATGGATAATGATGATGGCTGCATAACAATGTGAATATACTTAATGCCACTGAACTGTATGCTTTAAAATGGTAGATTTTTTGCTATGTAAATATTACCACAATGAAAAAAATAAGATCTTGTATGGCACAATATATCCTAAACAAATTTAACAGACAACTGACACAGTACTTAAATATACATGTACACCTACATACACATACAATTTAAACCCTTATGACAGTAAAAGGCTCAAGATCTGTAATTTTTTAAATGCTCAAAGAATTTCAAAAGACATTAACAAGAGAAGATAAATGAATGGCCAATAAGTACATGGAAAGGTGCTCAATGTCATTTGTCATCAGAGAAATGCAAACTAAAACTATAATCAGATACCACTTCAAAGCCACTAGAATGGCTTACATTAAAATAACTGACAATACAAAGTACTGGACAGGTTGTAGATATTCTTTCAAAAATAATAAAATGAGACAGGAATAAAGGGAGAAAAAGCATATAGAAAAACAAGCAATGCACAGTAGAACAAATCCAAATGGTTGGTAAATAGTTGAGAAAATGCTTACCAATAGCTAAAGAAATGCAAATTAAGTAATAATGTGTAATCCTATCCATTGCTACTGGAAATGGGAATTAATACTTTATTTTTGAAATGCATATCCTTGAGCCAGGAGCTCCAACCTTAGGAATTTACCTTATAAAAGTAAAAGCACTAGTATATGAAAAGCATATACAAAACATTATCCCTACTTGTATATCAGAAAATGACCAAAAGTTAAAAAAAAAAAGAAAGAAACTCTAAATTTGTAATATGGAATGGATGGGCCTAGGATCACCATTGTTTTCACTCTTTCTGGGTGATCTGATCTGTTTTCAAGGTTACAATTAACATGCTGAGGGTTTCCAAATCTTTATGTTGAGGCCAGACCACTCTCCTGATCTGAAGACTGCTTACTGAATGTCCCTGAAGTAGAGGTAGGGACATAATTTGTGGGTCCCAGTGAAAAACAGAATGGAAACCCCTTGATCACAAAGCAGGAAAAATGCTATTAAAGGTACTAAGACATAAAGCTTTATCCTTTAAAAGTATTTCATTAATTATAAAATGTAACAGGGGCAATAGTGCTAAACAGGTGTATTAATTTCCTAAAACTGCAGTAACAATTTATCACAAACTTAGAAGCTCAAGCAACACAGATGTATTTATCTCCCAGTTCTGGAGGTTAAAAGTCCTATAACCAAGATGTTAGCAGAGCTGCATTCCTTCTGCAGGCTCTAAGAAAGAGTTCATTTGTTTGCCTTTTCAACTACTAGAGGCATTCCTCAGTTTGTGGCCTCTTCCTCCATTTTCAAAGCCAGCAGCATGGCGTCTTCAAATCTCTCTTGTGCTCTTCCTGCCCTCTTTTCAGGCTCTCATCTCTGCTTTCCCCATCACATCTCCTCTGACTCTCTATCCTCCCTTTTTCCCTGATAGGGCCCCTTGTGATTACACTAGGTCTGCCTGGATAATCCAGGATTGCCTCCCCATCTCACGATACTGAACTTCATCACAAGGACAAAGTCTTTTTTACCATTTAGGGTCACATATTTACAGGTTCTGGGGATTAGGACATGGAAATCTTCAGTGTGTGTGTTGAAGGGGGGTGACATTAGTCTGCCTATCACAGTGATTAATAATATGTAATTACAAATTGCCAAAAAGTATTTTTAGTGTCATAATATAATATAACAAAATAAATACTAACACTTTATTAATGTGATACCTTGACTGATCACAAGATTTTCTGGGTGAGTTTTCTACAAATTTATTTATTAGGTCATCAAAATTTATACTTTTAATGACTTCATTTTCAATCAACATAACTGAAAGCAGCATCAGTCTTTCTTGGCAAATGCAAGATGGCAAAATAATTGTTGGTAATTTCAGATGTGGAAAAGTATCTTCCTGCTGATGTAACTATTGTTGGAACTGATAAGAGTATTTTTGGGCAGTGGCAACACTGGGATTAATACATACTTTTTAATACATCTAGAGTCAATGATTCTCATGGAACAATTTTTCCAAAAAGGTTTAACTCATAATACAAATAAGTTTTGTGTAAGTCTGGATTTCATTTTACTGTACATATATACAGTCATATTTTAATTTTTCTATGACATTTCCTGTAACTTGCGGGGGTTGTACAATAAACCAAAAGGGGCCTCATGATTTATATGTAATTCAAAACACCTGTTTGTACATTCTACTGCTGTACAACTACAAGGAAAATTAATGTAAAAATTGTCTTCCTCATTAATAATTGGTTCATCAAAGCTTCCTACAAAAATAGTGCTGTTTTCTGTTGTAAACGATAATCTTTAAATTTAATTTATATTTCTAAACCTGTGGGTATTTGCTTTGCAATGCTGCAGCAGTTTTCAAAATAAGGGACGGAGCTGTTTGAAAAATTCTAATACTCCTTTATTATATGCATGATTACAATTCCATGTGTACACTTTAATTTTGTAATAATTTACTGATAAGTTAATGCCTGAGTGTCAACAGTACTTTTCCCAGCACTCAGGCTGGAGAGTTAGCATTTGTGCAAATCGCATAGGGACAGGCTCCAAGGACAGACCAGCCTGTCTCTCCCAGGAGTCCCTGTTCTCTCCTGCTGCTTCCACCCCACACCGACTGTACTTAGAAAAGCATTAGAACAAGTATGGGGCCCTCGAGGAGTGGGAGCACTATGGGAACAGTCAGCACACCCAAGGAGATGGCCCTGAAGCCAGTTAGGCCTCATGAGATTTTAACCAATCAGTGAATGTTTATCAGCTATCTGTCATAGATCTACTACTCACTCATGGTATTTTTTTCTAGCCTCTCCTAAATGTGCCCAAACAGGAGGAACTTGGGAATAGAAACAAGTGACTTTTTCTACTACCAAAACGATAGCTTGGATTGCTGTATGCCTTTCTATTTTCATATCCATTCTCTCACCAGAGTGCCAAAACCCACTGAGGTAGTGAGAGAAAGGATTATTGGCTCTAATTAATTAATCCTCACAACAATCCACAGTGGTCTGGCAGTATTTTTAATGCCGTCTGACAGACGAAGTCAGAGGTCAAATGACTTTCCTATCTACCTCACCAGACTGTTGGGAAGATTGAAGTAAAAAGTAGTTATGAAAAGGGTATTATCAACAATGAGGTAAAGAGCACATATGAGGTATTACCATTATTCTTCATTCGGAACATCACATAAGGACAGGGGAATTCAATTCAGGTTTATCTCTAACTAATCAAGATCTCACCTTTTAAGTGTTAAGTCTTTTCAACTCAGGTTTCCTGGCCAAATAACTGGAGATCACTATACCTTAATCCAACCTTGTCTCCATGATCTCAGGCCATTCGAGAAGTTTGCTGTTAGCAGAAAAATAAAATATAGCCAGCTAAGAATATTTCAAGTAAATTAAAAAGTGAGTCTGAGAGACGTGAAAGAGGAAAAAATACTCTCATATGTTTGTAAAGTAAATAATATATTACTAGGAAACTACTGGGTTAAAAAGGTAAATCATACATTAAACTATGAAATTAATAGAACTCAAGAGCAATTAAAATATCAGATGTCAATCAAACTGAAAAGTTCTGTACAGCAAAGGACACCATGAGTAGAACAAAAAAGGCATCCTACAGTATGGGAGAATATATTCATAAATGACATATCCAATAAGGGATTGACATCCAAAATATATAAAGAGCTCATGTGAATTAACAACAAAAAGCAAATAACCCAATTAAAAAATGGGGGAATGAACTAAACAGACATTCTCCAAAGAAGAAATTCAGATGGCCAACAGGCACATGAAGAGATGCTCCACATCACTAATTATCAGGGAAATACAAATTAAAACCACAATGAGATATCACCTCACACAGGTCAGAATGGCCATATCCAAACAACAAGAAATAACAAGAGTTGGCAAGGATGTAGACAAAAGGACAGCCTCCTACACCACTGGTGGGAATGTTACTTGGTGCAGCCACTATGGAAAGCAGCATGGAGGTTCCTCAAAAAACTAAAAATAGAAATACCATTTGATCCAGGAATTCCATTCCTAGGAATTTACCCTAAGAAAACAGGATCACAGATTCAAAAAGACATATGCACCCCTATGTTTATCACAGCACTATTTACAATAGTCAAGATATGGAACTAACCTAAGTGTCCATCAGTAGGTGAATGGATAAAGAAGATGTGGTACATATACACAATGGAATATTATTCAGCCATAAGAAGAAAACAAATCCTACCATTTGCAGCAACATGGATGGAGCTAGAGGGTATTATGGTCAGTGAAATAAGCCAGGAAAAAAAGATAAGTACCAAATGATTTCACTCATTTCTGGAATTTAAAAACAAAGCAAAACAGTTGGAACAAAACAACAGTAGACTCACAGACACTGAAAAATGAGTACTGGTTACCAAAGGGGATGGGTTGGGACTGGTGCAGAGGGGGAGGAGAAGGGGGATTTGAAAGGGGAACAATAATTCACAATCACAGTATAAATTAGTCACAGAGATGATAGTACAGCATGGAGAATACAGTCAAAGATAATGTAACATCTTTCTACACTGATAGATCATAGCTGCACTGGAGGGTGTGAGGATTTAAAATATGGGTAACTGTTGAACCACTGTGTTGTACATTTGAAACCAATATAAGATTGTATATCAATGATACTTCAATTAAAAAAAAAAGACCTAGAAAATTATCTGAATAAATGGAAGCTATTCCAGAATCTTGCATGGGACAACTTAATATTATAAAATGTCAATTCAGCCCAAATTGATTGCAAAATAAATTCAATGCAATTCCCATCAAAATTCTAGTTGCAGTCTTTGAGGAACTTGAGAGACTCACTCTAAAACTGACATGGAAAAATAAAGGTCCACAAATAGCTAAGTCAATTTTGAAAAATAAAAACTAAGAAATAGGAATGTCCCACTAGATATTAAGATGTATTAAAAAATCTACAGCAATACTTTTTAAATGTATGGTACCCTGATTATGTTCTAGCTGTGTAATTTTTTTACGTTTGATATTTTCCTCAATCACAAAATGTTCAAAATAGTATGACACTTTGAACAATACTACACCAATAAATCAGTTAATCAAAAGAAAATGAACAGAATCAGACCCATTATATATATATGAATTCATTTAGCATAAATGCGGCATTTTAAATTAATGGAGGAATGGTGAGTTGTTCAGGAGATATTGGGAGGAGAACTGACTTACTTTATGTGGAGAAAAATAAACCAGAGTCCTCACCATGTACAAATATCAAATCCAGATGAATTAGAGACCAACATGTAAAAGGTAAAAACTATAAAATTAATGGAAGAAAAGAAGAATATATTTATGACTTAAAGGTAGAAAAGGTCTTATTAAAAATATACATCAAGTGCATAAAATACAAACCAAAAAAATGAAGAATTTGATTATATCAAAATTAAAGATTATGTTTCACAAAGGACATCAATAACACAGTTATCAGATGAGAGACTGAGAAAAGATATTTACAGTGTTATAAACCAAAATAGACTGAGAGCTATAACAGTCAACAAGCTGCTACTTGTTAACCTGAAAAACACAAAAACCCAAAAGAAACATAGCCAAATTTTTAGGAGAGGTATAAAAGGCTAACAAGTACATAAAGGATGTTCAGATTCATGATTAAAAATGCAAATTAAAACAACACTGAGGTATCACTTTATAACTATTAACCTGACAAAAATTAGAAAACTGTATGCTGCCATGTTGTCAGAGATCACAAAAATGGAAATATTTATGCATTTTTTATGTGATCTTAAGATGTGTAGACCCCTGGTGTGCTTATATGTTTAACAACCAGCTCTCTAGAAAGAAAATATGTGTGTGTGTGTGTGTGTGTGTGTGTCTATATATAATGCTTTTTTACTATATATATATATATATAACTATATATACTTTATATGTTTGTGTGTATACACTATATATAATGTACTATAAACTATTGATAAAGGTATATAACATCCAATTTACAAATAATAAAAGTACAATACTTTTTATTATAACTTCCATATAGTTCATTGATTTTCACAGAATGCTTTTGTTGATTTTTGCCAAACTTTTGTATCCACTGCTAGCCTATGGTTGCAATGGAAGAAGGAATGTATTTCCGATATGAATGTTGGTTGATATTTTACATTCAGTTCTTAGCTCAGTTGATATATGTTTAGTTCTTAAGAAAAAAGACTAAAGTGAAACAATGAAGATTGAATGTATGTTTGGCAATGACATAAGCAACTTCTTCACTGAATCAGATAATAGTTTTCAAATCTTGGAGGAATATGTCCTCAAATTTTTGTGCTATTCACAATGTAACAGCTATATACCCAATATACTTTAAATTTAATTGTATTCTAACATTTTCTTCATCACTTTCCTAAGTCTAGACAATCAACAAAACAATAAATCAGTATTCATCAAACTTTTTCTTTAAGGGGCCAGAGTAAATGTTTGAGGTTTGTAAGCCATATGACCTGTGTCACAACTATTCAACTCTGCCATTGTAGCATGAAAGCAGTCAGGCACATTATGTAAACAAATGGCCAAATATAGGAGTTGGGTGGCCAGAGTTTGCCAACCCCTACAGTAAATCAAACCTTAATTCATGGGATTTGCTGATTTTTGCTACTAATGGGATGTCACTGAACATGAAATTAGGAAGTGATTATGTGGTAGCGCACTATTACACAGTATTTCTACAATACAAACAGAACAGACATAAATGACATTAAGGGCAAAGACAATCATTCAATATAGTTAAATAATTAGGAAGTGATAAGTTTTGAGTATTTAATACCTGCGATTTTGATATAATTTATCTAATTATAATTTTATATAACTTAATATATAACAATGACTGTGTTGAACAACCAGCTTTGCACAATTCCTGAAAATTTACCAGCTTTTGTGAGCCTGTATGAGTAAACTAGTAGAGATATTTGAGAAGAATCTGCCATACTTAACCCAGTGATGGAAAGGATCTTCCACTGGGAGAGAAGAGAGACATGTGGTGGATGTAAACTATTAAGTGCCGGGCAGAAGTTAGAAGATGGACTGGATGTACACCTAGGAAAGCTGTGCTGTACAATTCCAGATGTTTATACTGTACCCTATGTGAATGTCATCTCGCAAGTAAACCATAACAACATGATTAGATCTTAAAAGCATAGTGTTGAATTCTGCTTCCAGCCATGATGGAATAATTAGAACTAGATTAGTCCTCTTGCTGTGAACATTTAGATAATTGTATAAAATATACAAAATAAAGTATTTAGCCACTGGTAAACAGGCAGCATAAGAAGAGAGAAGAGATATAAAGTAAGCCTCATAATTAGCCTGGATTTCTTACCTGGAAGTACTATCTGGACCACAATGAGGGACAGGGTGGAGAGAATGCAAGCTGAGCATGGAGGGCTTACTGATTTAAGCAGACAGAAACCAGAGTTCTAGAAGGTTGAAACAGTTGAAATTTGTGAGACAGAGTACCAGAGAAGAGGGATTATACAAAAAAACAGCTTCAGAACTCTACATTGGGAGAAAATATATGAGAATGACCAGTAACTAAAAGCTAAAGAATTTCCAGAGTTCATACAGACTGGAAAGTCATTTGATTTCTGAATAACCAGAGGGAAGAGTTCTTATTGAACTTTCAGAGAGTAAGTAGAGAATCTATAAAGGTAGCCCTTTAGTAGTAAAGGTAAATTAGTCCTAGAAGAAATGCTATTTTTAAGTCACTCTAACAAAGCTTAAAAAGAAGCCTAGAAAAGTAAATTAACTGCATGACAGAACAAAGTCCAAAAACACTTTTAAAGAATATGCAAAATCTAGCACTCAACAACATAAAAATCCAGATATCAAGCAACCCATCAAAAAAAATACCAGACACGCCAAGAAGCAGGGAAATAAATAAATAGAAACAGACAGAAATGACAAAGATAATGAATTAGCAGTCAAGAACTTTGAAACAATTCTTATTAAGTATGAGCAAATATTTTTAAGGAAACGAACATAATGAAGAGAGAAATGGAATGCCTAAAGCTGTAAAATACAATATAAGAATGAAAAGTTCACTGGATTAAACACCACAGAAGAAAGATCAGTGAACTTCAAGACATAGCAATAGAAACTCTGCAGACCAAAGCACAGAGAGAATGCAGATTAGAAATAAACTGACACAGTTTTTGGCCTATGGAACAGCATCAAACAGTTGGATATAAATGTATTTAGAATCCCAGCAGGAGAAGAGAGTGAGAATGATAAAGGAAAAATATTTGAGGGGAAAAAAAGGCCAAAACTGGTTCAAATTTAATATAAACTCTAAACCACAGATTGAAAGGCGCAAAGATTCTCAAGCAGGATATACACAATGAAAACCACACCAAGGCACATCAAAATAAAACTGCTGAAAGCCAATTATAATAAGAAAATTCTGAAAGCATCCAGGAAAAGAAAACACACATTATATAAATACATTAAAACAACTGCAGATTATACAACAGAAAACATGCCAGCCAGAAGAAAACATGACCTGTTCATAAGAGAAAAACAATCAATGGAAACTGACTACAACATGACCCAGTTGTTGAGATTATTAGGCAAGAATTTTAAAGCAACTATTGTCACTATGTCTAATGAAGTAAAGGACAGAAAAGATAGGAAATCTCAATAGATAATAGAAACTATTAGAGAGAATCAAATATAAGTTCTAGAAAATATCTGAAGTTTTTAAAAATCACTAGATGGCCTTAACAGTAGAATGGAAATGACAGAGGAAAGAGTCAGTGAACTTGAGGACAGAGTGATAGGAATTATCAAATCTGAGGAACAGAAAGTGGAGATATTTTAAATTGAATAGAACTTCAGGGACCAAAGTATCAATCTATGTATTTAAAAAATGTAACACAAGTGTAATTGGAGTTCCAAAAGGAGAAGAGAGAAGAGAGAGAATGTGGCACAAAAAATATTTGAAGAATAATGGCTGAAGTTCCCCCAAACAGTAAAGACATAAATTTATAGATCTAAGATGCTAAGTGAAACCCAAACAGGATAAATATGAAGAAAATTGTATTCATTAGTCATGTTGTAGTAATATTGGTATTATTATTTTGAACCATACATATAAACATATATATATATATATACACACACACGTTTACATTCACACTCATGCCATAGAGAAAATAAGAGATGAATTTTAAAAATCAAAGAAATTAATTGAAAATCCCTTAATCAATTTGAATTGGAAACATTAATATGAACTCAGGATTCATTTTTCTTTTATAAAAACTACATAATTCCTAGTTCTGGTCGCTGCAAAGGTATAGAAATAATGACAACCCAGTGGCAACGATCATCCCTAACACTCAGATAGTGGTCTCTAAATAACATTTGCCCCCAAAAAGAGAAATGACTGATTAGAGCAATAAATGTTCAAGATGAGTCCATAACATCTTGTTTTGCCAGCAAGCAAGGGAGCTCTCAAACACTAATGATCTCTCTTATACACTGCTTGGCACCCAACAGGTGCTCAATAAAATTTTGTTAAAAGCAGGCTCCCATTATGGCCTTGGACCCACTCTTCTTAATGCTTCTGAAATGCCTCTGGACTGTATAGCAGTTCTTAGTTCAGGCTTAGGACCACCAGTGGTCTACTTTGTAACATTAATGCTACAACTGCTACCATTCCCACCACTTCCATTGCTACAACCCTAACAGACTCTTTGGCCTGCCCATGGGCAATGTCAACTGTTCAGATCCACACTCTACCAGAGCGCCGAATGGCTCTAGGGTCCTTCAGTTCTCTCCCATCTGAATCTGACTTCTTTGACTTGCTGAGGAACTCCCTCATCCCCAACCCTCCTTTGTTCGTGGCAAGAGGAATGGGGGGCTGCTAATCTTAGTCCCCTTGGAAGCTCAGTTCCAATGCCAAAAGCCTCTTTACTGCTTCTCCCAGTAAAGCTAGGCAAAGGTACCATAAGGGCTTCTAATGCTAAAGCAGTAATTGACACCCAAAATGGAGCCTGAACAAGAGCTGAGCACAGCAGCACAAGATCTCAGCCTCCAATAAAATGTTCAGGGTGAGTGAAAGCATTTTTTACTAATCCTGGTAAGGAACACAGGGTAGATAAGGCCAAATTCTCAAATAATCACAGTTCAATCATCTGAGTAATTTATTTGAGTAGGTAGACTATAGCAATAGACAATAGAAATATGTATGTGTATGTGTGTATATATATATATGTATGTACATATATTTCTATGGCCTGTGCTTCCATTAAATATGCACATTATTAAATCTTGTTTAAGTCATATGTGCTATTGCTTTGAGAATTCATTGCTTTTCCAGAAAACTCTGTGACTGACCAAATCACATGCCCACAGCTCCTAGCTGAAAGGCATCACTTTCACTTGGTTGTACATACCTAGACTGCAGATACATTACCCAGAAAAGTGAAACTGATATAAAGGAAAATGGCACCAGGACCACTGGTAAATGACGAGTTAAGTGGTCCACATCCACTCTGTCATCTCCAAATAATTTGACCAAGTTAGAATATCTCCTCAACATAAATTATTGTGCCTACTCCCATTCCACCCACCCTGAAACTGAGGAAGTGTCCATTTGTAATCTATTCACATAAGGTGTGTAGTCAGGTTTATTTTGTTATCCTTTAGCAAACACCTGATAGCAAATAATTGGGGTCTGTGTGCCAAACACTGCTATCAACCCATTACAGATAGATATTAACTCATCTAACTCAACTAGGAACTCTTTGTACATCCATGCAGGAAGCATGCAGCTACTTCTCACTATGCCCTTCCATCTGGTCCCCTCACACCAAGCTTGTGTGTATGTTTTAACAGGGAGGTGGGGTGGAGGGGATATATACACTGCCATTGAATCAGACTCCCACTTATTTGTAATAAACACTTGGCAGATAGAAAAATTCTCAAAGGCTATTTATTAAGCTCCCAACGTCCTTGGGGTGCCGTGTTGGACCCTCTAATTACAGGAAACATTTTCTACTCTGCTTCTTTCTGACTGCCTGGCTGGGAGGCCCACAGAGTGGGCCGTGGTAACCACTCTTCATTTTCCTGGGCCATTGTAACCCTAATGAGATCCATTCTGACTGCAATTAGAACAGTGTGCAGCAGGTGAAGTCACATGGAGTGTGGTCATCTTGAAGCTGAAGCTGAAAAGGGGCTTTTGTCTACCCACCTCTGCATATCAGTTTTCGAAAATCAGGTCCCACCTGGTCCTGCCATGGCCCTGTTAAGGAGGGGAATTGTCTGAGGGCTAAAGCATCAATCAATGCCACAGTACAAATAGGAAAACAATTGCTGAGTACCTACTGTGTGCCAGGTACTGTGCTAGGCCTTTTCTCAGGTCATCCCATCAACCTCTCAGTGACCCAGCCTATCATAAGCAACATTCTACTGGATCCAAGGCCCAGAGAGGTAATGGGGCCTGCCCTATGTTGCACAGCTTGAACACTGCACAGGATGGCCATGCCAAGACCAAATCTCCTCACTCTAACACTTAAATGTTTTCTATCTGAAGGGAAAATAGCCATTGAAACCTTAAACTTCGTGTTTTTTTTCTTTTTTCATTAATCAACTTGGATAAACAGGTTGTGGTAAAAGATTCCTTTTGTCAGAGGGTCCCTAAGCTCTTTTTGCACCATTTTATGTGATAACTGACTGAGGGCAGCCGCTGGCTAGATAGAAGCCTCCCAAGCCCACCTGTCCTTGGCATCTTCCATTCAGAGAAGTGGGGGGAGACAAGAGTGGCTAGGTTGGAAATCAGATCCCAGACTCACATTATCATTATGAGTCTTACACTGCTCACCAGGACTATTGCCCCAGTATAGGCTGAAAACTGAGGGATGGAAAACTCTTTCATTGCACATAATGATTTTTTTTATTGGTATCAAAGCACCTCGTCCCTTCCCTCCCCTACACCTTTTCCCTGCTACCCCCACTTCTCCCTAGACTATGGCTAACCCAGCTAATAGCACAGATAGATAAAGGAAACTTAAAGTCCGCATCTCAGGGTCACATTCGTCTATTAAAGCCTAACAAAGAGTAAAGCTTTATGCTGAAGAAAACAGGTTTACCTTGAATTTGTGAATTGAGAGGCTTTTGAAGGAGTCAGAGAAAACCTTTAATATTAGGCAAACCTATTATTCCATAGGCTGTAATAAAACAGTATTTAATTCTAGGTGGCCACGTGGCCTAGCATAGTAACCCTCAGAAGAATGTGCACTATGCAAAGAAAGGAGCTTAGGTTCTAATTAGAGAATTTAATTATTGCATATAAACACCAATAAATGACACAATTGTGCATTTGTATGTAAATATGTAAAATAATTGATGGGAAGATGAACTATTTTCTATAACAGAACAATGAGCTCTTCTCAATACCTGTGTGAATTCTATCAACAAGGGAGTTGAGGTCTCCTTTATCCCTCCTGAAAACATGAAAAACTTGCTGTTTTCTATCTGAGCAGCCCCCTCTTCAAACCACTGTCTCCACATAAGGCTTAGCCCTGCTTAAAGCTCTGGACCAGCATCACAGCCCCTAGTCATGGTGGCCTTAAGACACCCTATTTAATCTTCAGGGGACTTGGCATCAGGCCAGCTTTTGCTGCCAGGCCTGTGATCTTTGGCCCCTATGGTAGGAACTGGCCCTCTGTCTCACTGTCAACAACAGACCCCAAATTTCTGCCATCAAGCCTGTAGCTAGATCTCTGTTCTGAAATTCTGGTCCTTAGTCTCAATCTTGACCTGCTGAGGACTTCAGTCTGGAAGCCAGGAGAATGAGGCAGGGCTCCAATGGGTCTTGTCCTATAGAGAGAGATGTCTGCCCTCAAATGCAGCCCAGAGCCCAGGCCCCATCTGTATGTTGGCAGCCTGCCTTCCTGAAGCTGCCACCCTGCTTCTCTGACAGGCTCATGGGAATCCCCTCACCCCCACTCCACTGCCTCCTTCACACCAGGTAGGTAGGCTTGGGTCAGTGGCAGCAAACTCTTCTGAGTCTTGGCTGGCCACTCACCTCTCCTAAGTCTCCAACTCCAGTAGAATTGCTTGGTAGTGCCACTGCCATACCCAGTCCCATGGCTATGGGCACAGAGAGAGAACCTGCAGCCCCAGAGACTGAAATATTTAGGGCAATAAACTGAACTCTTCCCAGCATCGAGCTGAACCCCTGCAACAAAATGGTTTCTGGGGGCAAAGGTATGCTTCATAGAGGGGACAATATTCTACAGACCAACTGCTTTAATTTAATAGTCCTTCCGCTCCCCGTTCATGATCTGTGGAGGCAGAGAGACCAAGTAGGAGTTCAGGCAAAGGAAGCAATTTGCCATCATTATCATTCCTACTAGGAAAAGAAAACAAAATCATTCAAACACATTTAGGTTTATTTCCCCTTAAAATGTCTCTTTCTCTAAAAAACTACATAAGAAACATCATTACAATAATGTGAAACTCTAAAGAGCAAAAAGGAAAAAAAATACCTGTGATCCTAATACCCAAAGCCAAGAACAATCTTTTTTTCTGTCCTTTTGATGTCTTCAGCAGCTGAAACCTGTTTTGGAGAAAATTTGGAGCATTTTATACATTGGAGCCCAATATACATTGACTCCATGTTCTTGCCCAAGTATCTGTGCAGTATTGTGGGAGCACTGTCCTTCACAAGGGATGCAGCAAGCTCATTCAAGAGGACTGAATTTAACAGCTGACCCTGCCCTGGCCCTACTCTACTCCTGGATTTCCCATCATCAGAGACAAAGAACAAGGGCATAGACGTGCCTTCAAAATACCATCATTTGCTGTATACTTCCTGATCTGCCACTTTCAAGAAACTCTTGGATTCATTCAAGAAAAGAAGTGTACCCCGAAACTTGATGCTGACTACTGATGAAGTCAAAACACCAACAGATAGAGAATCAGGTTCAAATCTCACCTCTGTTTATACAGTTACAGTAACAGCCTTTGACTATTTAACTTCTGGGCTACAGGCTCCTCATGTACAAAGTAGACAATTTCCAATTCTTTCAAGGGAACTTTCCAGCTCTAGAACTTACCTGAATTCTAAAGGTCCCAAAGGAATTGTGTCTACAGTTGTGTTGGGGGTTGAGAGGAAAGGTCAGTAATTACAACTGAAAATCCAGATCTGAATTTTGAGGTAAAAAGTTCCAGGCTCCAACTTTCTGCAGCACATCATGACCCAGGCTGATGGAACAAAGCCTTCACTATCCTGGCACAGGAAACCCAATGGCCCAGTTTCTGGATGATGTCAGAAAACAGGAAACCTGGAGAACAGATTGAATTCCAAGCATGAGAGCCCACTGACACCTCTTTCCAAAAATGCCTGAGAGCCCTCGGACACATAATAGTAGTTAGCATTTGTTTAGCATGTCCACTCTTCCAGGAACTGAGCTATGAAATAAGATCTTAAGAATCAACCAAAACCTGAAAGTGGAACAACAGAAAAACAGTTAAAAAGTGATGGGATATCTTTCATCAATTTAAAAAGTTTTCAAATAATAGCTAGTGGAATAGGAACATGCACACAGTGTTAAGTGCAAAAAGCAGGATTCAGAAATATACAAATGGTATGATCTCAACTATTTTTAAAACCAAACCAGGGAGAGAGATGTACCAATAATGTTAAGAGGAGGCAGAACTGGCTACATAACTAGTAGGACCCACTGCAAAATGAAAATTTGCACCATTTTGTTCAAAACTTACTGAGAATGTCAAGACAGCAACAGCAGAGCATTAAAACAAGAGTGGGGTCTTTCTAAGTGCCATGTGACTGCATAGGCTGCATGTCCATGAAGCTGGCCTTGATGCCAGTTACGTACTTCTGGGTGTTGAAATTGTCAGTGATTGTGTCCATTTTTGTATTTGCCTGTAAGTTGAAGTTCTGTTAAGTGAGCATACATTATTTGCATTTTTAGAAAACATAGTGACTGATTTTTAAAAGAACCAACAAAAGTTACCTATAATTATAAAAGTAGCATGATTTGGAACAGCAGCCATACTATGCCACAGACAGGTGAGGACTGACTCTGGGAAGCAGCGAGAGGTGGAAATCTGGCCAGAGGGGACAAGGTCAGATACTGCCACAAGAAGACAGGGAGAAGGAAGGGAAATCCTGTACCTGGGACTGAGGAGATGAAGCCCCAGCTGCAGAAAAAGGTCCCTGCCCCAATTGAAGCAAGGGTGAATGATCAGCCTAATGTAGTAGCATGAAAGAAGGTTCCACAGAAAGCAAGAGTCATGGTGGTGAAAGCAGTGATAGAGCCCTACAGAGTGGCAAGGCGCTAGCCCAGCGAACCCCTGGTGGTGGCAGCAAGAAACTGTGCCAAGAAGTTTAAAAGCTAAAACTGGTGGTCTGCTAAGGAACAAGAAGTACCCAAGTGGGTTGAGAAACCCAGTTCCACCAACCTAGTGCTGGCTACAAGAACTAGAGAGGCTCTACATTTGTATTCAGTATCTCTTTGTACATTCATGGTATGAGGGAAACCACATTTATTTCACTAGGTTACTTAAACTAATACTTATTGTCTGTCTCTGCCCAACTAGAGTGTAAGATATACAAAGACAAGGACTTTTAGCTGTTTCATTCACTATAGTACCCCAGTCCATAGGAACATGCCTAGTATATAGTAGGCACTCAAAAAATATTTGTTGAGTAAAGTAATTGCAGGTTAGGTCCAATTTTTACCTCCATGTGTGTGAAGCAGAGCAAAGGGTTAGTAAAAGACAGGATAGGCCAAGTCATGAAAACAAGCAAAATGGGGGAAAAAATGTCCTTGCTTTTGAACTCCAAAGGGAACATGAGGGATTCCTTCTTAATTATGCAGTACCTTAATGAATCAGTGTTCATCCCAGAGGGGATGGGGAAAAAAAAGACAACAGGGTCAGGTGTGAGCGACACACCTATCTACATCTCATTAAGATAAATCAATTATTGGGAATTCCCCAGAAGACAGCCTGTCTTTCCTCTTAGCTTCATGAGGTGACCCCAGACCCCACACAATTTCAGGGTCATTCTGAAATTGTATTTAAAATTCCTGCCACCACATCTTCTGTGAACAGGTGGAAGAGAAAAAAGGAAAGCAATTACTGAGATACCACGTGCTGAGAAATATGGGCCTGGAATGAACACAGCCCTCACTCCTTCTGCACCCCAGAGCCTGCTCTCAGGCCAGGCGCACCAGGAGCAGAGGATGCCGCGCCTGGCGTGTGCCTCTGCACTCACAGCCGCTCCCAAGGCCAAGAGGCCCCTCTGCTACATTTCTCGCCCAGTCCCAGGCACTTAAAGGAGGTCAGTGTAGCCACAGAATGCTTTTTCACTCCCCTTCTTTTTGGGCTCTCATCAGTACAAGAACAGGAAATGTCTCCAATGTTCCAACATCATCAGCTGTGGATCCATTTCTGAATGAACCACTGCAAGCCTTTTCTGACTCAACAGAAACTAGTGCACATTCTTCCCCCTTTCCATCTTCTTTCCCTGAGGCAGCATTAAAGAATACTGTTATCCCCAAAGAATAGTGGCTTGGAAGAAAGTCTTAGCTCCTGTTGAGAAACTGACTGTCTTCTACATTGGCCCGAAAGGCAGGATCTGCCTAAGGGGCTGAGCTGAGACTCATACTTAACCAAACAGCAGGAAAAGCTAACAATGGCATTTTCTTTGACCATGGTTTACGATTCTGAATTCTAGGCTATAAGTGGAGACATTCTAGAAAGCCCAGCTACCCACCATCCTGGGCTGGAATTAGAACAGAAAGATGATGTTTGAGACAATGTCTTGTTTTAGGGGCAGAACTGTTGGGTACACGTATGGGAAAGGGCAAGCACAGGCTATGACGTCACAAGACCTGGCCCTGCCACAGAGATCTTGGACAACAGGTAACACCAACAGGAGAAATGAAGACTATCTGAGCCCAGTGGGTACCCAACTTTGAGATTTCTTAAAAGACAAAATAGTTTTCCCAGAGACGGCCAACTGAACTAGTAGTAGGGCAAACCACCTGCTACTAAGGAATTTGAAGAGTTGAACGGAATCATGGGAAATATGCAGCTTTTCTCACTGAAGATGGGTGAAAACATAGACTTAAATCACCTATACTAGCCAAAATAAAGTTGGAAGGGCAAGCTTCCATCAAACCAAGAGAGCTCATTCTATGAACTTTGCTAACAATATATCAATAGTGTTGGTGCTTGTAAAACTTCTACTAGCTGGGTGACCCCAGGCAAGTTAATATCCTCTCTGTGCTTTGGTTTCCCCACCTATAAAGTGGGGGGTAATAATACCTAATGTATAAGGATGGAATAAACAGCAGTGATGTGTATAAGGCACCTATGACATCACAGATAAGATTGTAGTAATGCTACAATTATTATGCAATAGAAGTGATCATAAAGGTAATTCTTATTCACACTCTGCCTTTTCCCTTAACCATTGTCAATTTATGGAGTATTTGGAAGAAGAAAGAACATAAGAATTTATGGAGTATTTGGAAGAAGAAAAAACATCATCTGAAATGATGAAACACTACAGAAATGGGTATAACCAAAAGTTATAAAAGAACTCCCAGAACCTATATGTGAAGTATAGCTGACATGGAGATTATGGTGAGCAAAGAGATAGGAAAACATGAAGCATGGACA
Organism: Phataginus tricuspis; assembly: GCA_029783875.1. Taxonomy (NCBI): domain Eukaryota; kingdom Metazoa; phylum Chordata; class Mammalia; order Pholidota; family Manidae; genus Phataginus; species Phataginus tricuspis. Next base: position 117,640,730 of record JAQQAC010016209.1, on the reverse strand, counting down.
CAGGTTCATAAACTGTCCAAAACCATGGCAGCAAATTTGAAAAGCAAAAGCTGATCATGACTTAATATGGCTTTTCTGAAGATGTGGAAGAAATACGTAGGGAAATATCATTGGTGTTCTAGTAACAAGGCTACTCAGTGATCTACAGACACTCTATGCCTGCTCCTACCACTGAGCACGTGGCTCCATGAAGACGTCTCTGATGCTTTCTGGCCTCCTCAGAACCCTATTGCACCTCCTGGTCTGTGTCTCTCAGAACATCCTTTACACGCTACCTCGTGTTTCATTTTTGCATATCCATTTAGTGGCCCACAATTATAAGCTCCTTTATAGGAGGATTTGATCCTACATCCTTAAATTAAATTATCAACACAGCAAAAGTCCTGGCATTGCGTGAGTGTGCTCAGTAAATGTGTTAATGTAATGAAGAACACAACAGCCATGCTGTCCCGGTCTCTGATCACAATAGCATTCTCTCCAATTCTCTGGCCAATTCTTAAAATTATTTCCACTTCTTCGACCCTCTGTGATCTCCACCTCACTGAGCACAGGGCCCAACAAGTAGGTCAACAAATAAGTTGAATTAATGAAAGGCACACACCCGAGTTTCATGCTATCATATTCTTTCATCACTATATGCAACCAAGTTCTTTAGGTTGCCGATGAGAGGTTGGGAGATAACCTGTTGCAAACAATCCAAAGGGGATAGGAAGTTTGTCCCCCCTCTTTGTACATCAGGAGTGGCAATGCAGAGTCTGCTCCTGGGACAAGCTTTGAAATGGCATGATTACCAACTAATAATGAGATAGATACCCTACAGTATTGGAATGGACTACTGCAGCACATTCAGAAATGCCACTTTGGTTTGCAGTATGATGCAGTAAAGCCATGAGCAGCAGCACCTGTGAGCTCAGTGGTTCCAGACAAGATGGTGTGCATGGTATGCGGTAAAGTTAGGGAAGGTGGGGAAGGGGAGGTATTTGAAGACAAGGAAAAATAAAACCCTTGGAGCTATTGTCATAAAAAAATAACGCTGCTAAGGAATTAAAAACTTAAAAAAAAGACGGTGTGTGTATTGCAGCACTTTTTACAATAGCCAAGATATGGAAGCAACCTAGGTGTCCATCAGTAGATAAATGGATAAAGAAGATGTGGTACATATACACAATGGAATATTATCCAGCCATAAGAAGAAAACAAATCCTACCATTTGCAACAACATGGATGGAGTTAGAGGGTATTATGCTCAGTGAAATAAGCCAAGCCGAAAAAGACAAGTATCAAATGATTTCACTCATATGTGGAGTATAAGAACAAAGAAAAAAACTGAAGGAACAAAACAGCAGCAGACTCACAGAACCCAAGAATGGACTAATAGTTACCAAAGGGAAAGGGACTGGGGAGGATGGGTGGGAAGGGAGGGATAAGGGGGGAAAAGGGGCATTACGATTAGCAGATGTAATGTAGGGGGGGCATGGGGAGGACTGTACAACTCAGAGAAGACAAGTAGTGATTCTATAGCATCTCACTACGCTGATGGACAGGGACTGTAATGGGGTTGGTGGGGGGCACCTGATGAAGGGAGTAGTTTAATAACCATAATATTGCACATGTAATTGTAGATTAAGGATACCAAAAAAAAATTTTAACAATGTCATTCTTCTCATAAATTCAAGTTATTTTTCATAAAAGTATGTTATTTACATTGACATGTAGTTGTAGGTTTATTGGTGTTACTTTTAAATATATTCATAAATATTTTTTTAATTTCTCAGTTGAAAAAACTGTGTGTATGTGTGTGTGTGTGTGTTCAACAAGACTGTCAGCTGTTTTAGGGACAGGGACGGGGTCTGCTTCTTCACAGCATGCCACTCCTGGTACATGCTGGATGCCTAAAAGATGCTCATAGAAAGTTAAATGAGATTACAAAGTATGGGTAAGGGAGAAAGAACCTGACAAAGATGAAAAGGAATCTTTACGAGATCTGTAAAGAAGGAAGGAGCTTATCACAAAAAAAAGACAGGGTACACACATAAACAAAATCAGGAACAAAAAAGGAATAATCACAATGAACACCACAAAAATACAAAGAATTATTAGAGAATACTATGAAAAATTATATGCCAATAAACTGGACAACCTAGAAGAAATGGACAACTTTCTAGAAAAATACAACCTTCCAGAACTGACCTAGGAGGAAACAGAAAATCTGAAAAAAACAATTACCAGCAATGAAATCAAGCCAGTAATTAAAAAAAAAAACTACTTAAAAACAAAACCCTTGTTCAGATAGTTTCACAGCTGAATTTTATCAAACATTTAAAGAGATGATACCCATTCTCCTTAAGTATTCCAAAAAATAGAAGAGGAGGGAATACCTCCCAACTAATTCTATGAGGCCAGAATCACTCTAATATCAAAGCCAGACAAAGACACCACAAAAAAGAAAATTATAGACAAATATCCCTGGTGAACATAGATGCAAAAATCCTCAAAAAAATATTAGCAAACAGAATTCAAAAATACATCAAAAAGATCATCCATTGTGACCTGGATTCATTCCAGGGATGCAAGGATGTACAATATTCATAAATCAATGAATATCATATATCACATCAACAAAAAGGACAGAAATCACATGATCATCTCAATAGATGCTGAAAAAAGATTTGACAAAATTCAACATTCATTCATGATAAAAACTCTCAACAAAATGGGTATAGAGAGCAAGTACATCAACATAATAAAGGTCATATATGACAAACCCACAGCCAACATCATACTTAACAGTGAAAAGCTGAAAGCTTTTCCTCTAAGATTTGGAACAGGACAAGGATGGCCACTCTCACCACTTTTATTCAACATAGTACTGCAGGTCCGAGCCACAGCAATCAGACAACACAGAGATAAAAGCCCTCAAAATTGGTAAGGAAGAAGTAAAACTGGCACTATTAGCACATGACATGATATTATACATAGAAAACCCTAGAGAATCCACCAAAAATCTATTAGAACTAATAACTGAATTCACCAAAAGTTGCAGGATACAAAATTAATACAAAGAAGTCTGTTGCATTCCTATATACTAACAACAAATTAGCATAAAGAGAAATCAGGAAAATAATTCAATTCACAATTTCATCAAAAAGAATAAAATACCTAGGAATAAGCCTAACCTAGTAGATGAAAGACCTATACTCTGAAAATTATAAGACACTCAATGGAAAAATTAAAGAAGACACCAATAAATGGAAATCCATGCCACGCTCATGGACAGAAATAATTAATATTGGCAAAATGGCCACCCTGCCAAAAGCAATATAAGATTCAATGCAATCCCTATCAAAATACCTACAGCATTCTTCAACGAACTAGAACAAATAGTTCTAAAATTCATATGGAACCACAAAAGACCCCAAATAGCCAAAGCAATCCTGAGAAGAATAAAGCTAGAGGGATTATGTTCCCTGACTTCAAACTACAAAGCCACAGTAATCAAGACAATTTGGTACTGGCACAAGAACAGACCCATAGACCGGTGGAACAGAATAGAGAGCCCGGATATAAACCCAAGCATATATGGCCAATTAATATACAATAAAGGAGCCATGAATCTACAATGGGGAAAAGAGAGCCTCTTTAACAACTGATGTTGGGAAAACCGGACAAATACATGTAAGAATGAAACTGGATTATTTTCTAACTCCATACACAAAAGTAAACTTGAAATGGATCAAAGACGTGATTGTAAGTCAGGAAACCATAAAACTCTTAGAAGAAAACAAGGCAAAAATATCTTAAATATAAATATGAGAAACTTTTTTCTGAACACATCTCCTCGAGCAAGAGAAACAAAAGCAAAAATGAACAAATAGCACTGCATCAAAATAAAATCTTCTGTACAGCAAAGGACACCATCAGTAGAACAAAAAGGCATCCTACAGTATGGGAGAATATATTCATAAATGATATATCTGATAAGGGGCTAACATCTAAAATATATAAAGAACTCACATGCCTCAACACCCAAAAATCAAATAACCTGACTAAAAAATGGGCAGAGGATATGAACAGACAATTCTCCAAAGAAAATTCGGATGGCCAACAGGCACATTAAAAGATGCTCCACATCACTAATTATCAGGGAAATGCAAATTAAAACCACAATGAGATATCACCTCACACCAGTAAGGATGGCCAGCATCCAAAAGACAAAGAACAACAAATGCTGGTGAGGATGCAGGGAACCTACATTGTGGGTGGGAATGTAAATTAGTTCAACCATGTGGAAAGCAATATGGAGGTGCCTCAAAAAACTAAAAATAGAAATACCATTTGACCCAGAAATTCCACTGCTAGGAATTTACCCAAAGAAAACAACTTCTCAGATTCAAAAAGACATATGCACCCCTACGTTTATCACAGCACTAGTTACAATAGCCAAGATATGGAAGCAACCTAAGTGTCCATCAGTAGGTGAATGGATAAAGAAGAGGTGGTACATATACACAATGTAATACTATTCTGCCATGAGAAGAAAACAAATCCTACCATTTGCGACAACATGGATGGAGCTGGAGGGTATTATGCTCAGGTGGAGAAAGACAAGTACCAAATGATTTCCCTCATTTGTGGAGTGTAAAAACAAAGCAAAACTGAAGGAACAAAACAGCAGCAGATTCACAGACTTCAAGAAAGGACTAGTAGTTACCAAAGGGAAGAGATTGGGGAGGGTGAGTGGGGAGGGAGGGAGAAGGAGATTAAGGGGCATTGTAATTATCACTCACAATATAGGTAGGTCACGGGGAAGGCAGTACAGCATAGAGAAGACAAGTCATGACTCTATAGCCTCTTACTACACTGATGGACTGTGATTGCAATGGAGTGGGGTGGGGTGGGGGAAACTTGATAATATGGGTGAATGTTGAAACCACAATGTTGCTCATGTGATACCTTCATAAGACTGTATATCAATGATACTTTAATTTAAAAAAAAAAGAAAAGCAAAAGGAATAGAAGAGCAGTGGTCCCATAGACATCAAGAAGGGACTAGTGGTTACCAAGGGGAGGGGTTTGGGAGGCGGGGGAGGAAGAAGGGGATTAAAGGACACAATAATTTACAATCACAATATAGGTAGGTCATGGGGATGATAGTCAGCACAGAGAATACAATTAATGACTCTATAACACCTCACTACATTGATAGACAGTGACCTCACTGAAGGGTGTGAGGACTTGATAAATGGGTAAATGTTGAACCACTGTGTTGTGTATTTGAAACCATCGTAAGATTGTGTATCAATGATACTTTAATAAAAAAAGAAAAGAAGAAGAAGGAAGGAGCAAACCAAACCTGGGTGGGAGTGGGGGCCAGTGTGGGATTATACACATCCTCTGTTCACTTAAATGCTTTAATCTTTACCCTAAATTCCAACTTTGAGAATAAGATAGTTGCTTTTTTTTTCACCTGCCAACAAAGTGGTTAAGCTGCTAGCTGACCCTCTCCCTGGAGGTCATTCTCTTTCCCCAACTAAGCTCTATGGACCTGAGGATACCCCATCTCCTCTAAACACCAGTAACAAGATACCACAGTCTGATTTCTGGCAGGATCTACTCTGGTTTAGCAAAGTTTGAAAGAGTTCTTCCTATCTGGAAAGCCAATGGGACATCTGCAGCTACATCTTGCTCTTTCATGGCTGGTTGACAAGCTGTTACTGCAGTCAGTTCCTACAGAATCAATAACCACACTTCATGTAATCTTTTTTTTTTATTTTTTATTAAGGTATTGATAGACACTCTTACGAAGGTTTCACATGAAAACACAATGTGGTTACTACATTTACCCATATTATCAAGTCCCCACCCATACCCCAATGCAGTCACTGTCCATCAGTTTAGTAAGATGCCACAGATTCACTGTTTGCCTTCTCTGTGCTACACTGTTCTCCCGCTGACCCCCGCCCACAATATGTGTACTAAACATAACACCCCTCAATCCCCTTCTCCCTCCCTCCACACCCGCCTTCCCAACTCCTCCCCTTTGGTAACCACTAGTCCCTTCTTGGAGTCTGTGAGTCTGCTACTATTTTGTTCCTTCAATTTTGCTGCATTGTTATAATCCACAAATGAGGAAAATCATTTGGCACTTGTCTTTCTCCGCCTGGTGTATTTCACTGAGCATAATATCCTCCAGCTCCACCCATGTTGTGGCAAATGGTAGGATTTGTTTCTTTCTTATGGCTGAATAGTATTCCATTGTGTATATGTACCACCTCTTCTTTATCCATTCATCTACTGATGGACACTTAGGTTGTTTCCATATCTTGGCTATTGTAAATAGTGCTGTAATAAACGTAGGGGTGCATATGTCTTTTTGAATCTGAGAAGTTGTATTCTTTGGGTAAATTCCAAGGAGTGGGATTCCTAGGTCAAATGGTATTTCTATTTTGAGTTTTTTGAGGAACCTCCATACTGCTTTCCACAATGGCTGAACTAGCTTACATTCCCACCAGCAATGTAGGATGGTTCCCCTTTCTCCACATCCTCGCCAGCATTTGTTGTTCTTAGTCTTTTAGATGGTGGCCATCCTTACTGATGTGAGGTGATATCTCACTGTGGTTTTAATTTGCATATCCCTGATGATTAGTGATATGGAGCATCTTTTCATGTGTCTGTTGGCCATCTGAATTTCATCTTTGGAGAACTGTCTCTTCATATCCTCTACCCATTTTTTAATTGAGTTATTTGCTTTTTGGGTGTTGAGGTATGTTAGTTCTTTTTATAATTTCGATGTTAACACCTTGTCAGATACATCATTTACAAATATATTCTCCCATACCGTAGGATGCTTTTTTGTTCTGTTGATGGTGTCCTTTGCCATACAGAAACTTTTTAGTTTGATGTAGTCCCATGTGTTCATTTTTGCTTTTGTTTCCCTTGATTGAGGAGATGCGTTCAGGAAGAAGTCACTCATGCTTATATTCAGGAAATTTTTGCCTATGTAGTCTTCTAAGAGCTTTATGGTTTCATGACTTACATTCAGGTCTTTGATTCATTTTGAGTTTACTTTTATGTATGGGGTTAAACAATAATCCAGTTTCATTCTCTTGCATGTAGCTGTCCAGTTTTGCCAACACCAGCTGTTGAAGGGGCTGTCATTTCCCCATTGTATGTCCATGGCTCCTTTATTGTATATTAATTGACCATATATGCTTGGGTTTATACAGGGCTCTCTAGTCTGTTCCACTGGTCTATGAGTCTGCTCTTGTGCCATTACCAAATTGTCTTAATTACTGTGGCTTTGTAGTAGAGCTTGAAGTTAGGGATCATAATACCCCCGCTTTATTCTTCCTTCTTAGGATTGCTTTGGCTATTCAAGGTCTTTTGTGCTTCCATATGAATTTTAGAACAATTTGCTCTAGTTCACTGAAGAATGCTGTTGGTATTTTGATAGGAATTGCATTAAATCTGTAGATTGCTTTAGGCAGGATGGCCATTTTGACAATATTAATTCTTCCTATCCATGAGCACGGGATGTGTTTCCATTTATTGGTATCTTCTTTAATTTCTCTCATGAGTGTCTTGTAGTTTTCAGAGTATAGGTCTTTCACTTCCTTGGTTAGGCTTATTCCTAGGTATTTTATTCTTTTTGATGCAATTGTGAATGAAATTGCTTTCCTGATTTCTCTTTCTGCTAGTTCATTGTTAGAATATAGGCATGCCACAGATTTCTGCGTATTAATTTTGTATCCTGCAACTTTGCTGAATTCAGATATTAGATCTAGTTGTTTTGGAATGGATTCTTTAGGGTGTTTTATGTACAATATCATGTCATCTGCAAACAAGGACAGTTTAACTTCATCCTTGCCAATCTGGATGCCTTTTATTTCTTTGTGTTCTATGATTGCTGTGGCTAGGACCTCCAGGACTATGTTGAATAACAGTGGGGAGAGTGGGCATCCCTGTCTTGTTCCCAATCTTAGGTGGAAAGCTTTCAGTTTCTTGTTGTTAAGTATGATGTTGGCTGTGGGTTTGTCATATATGGCCTTTATTATGTTGAGGTACTTGCCCTCTATACCCATTTTGTTGAGAGTTTTCATAATGAATGGATGTTGAATTTTTTCAAATGCTTTTTCAGCAGCTACGTAGATGATCATGTGGTTTTTGTCCTTTTTGTTGATGTGGTGGATGATCATGATGGATTTTCGAATGTTGTACCATCCTTGCATCGCTGGAATAAATCCTACTTGATCATGATGGATGATCTTTTTGATGTATTTTTTAGTTTGGTTTGTTAATATTTTGATGAGTATTTTTGCATTATGTTCATCAGGGATATTGGTCTGTAATTTTCTTTTTTGTGGTGTCTTTGCCTGTTTTTTGGTATTAGAGTGATGCTGGCCTGATAGAATGAGTTTGCAAGTATTCCCTCTTCTTCTACTCTTTGGAGAACTTTAAGGAGGATGGGTATTAGGTCTTCACTAAATGTTTGATAAAATTCAGGGGTAAAGCTATCTGGTCCAGGGGTTTTGTTCTTAGGTAGTTTTTTGATTACCAATTCAATTTCGTTGCTGGTAATTGGTCTGTTCAGATTTTCTGTATCTTTCTGAGTCAGCCTTGGAAGGTTGTGTTTTTCTTGAAAGCTGTCCATTTCTTCTAGGTTATCCAGTTTGTTAGCATATAATTTTTCATAGTATTCTCTAATAGTTCTTTATATTTCTGTGGTGCTGTCATGATTTTTCCTTTCTCATTTCTGATTCTGTTTATGTGTGTAGACACTCTTTTTTTCTTGGTAAGTCTGCCTAGCGGTTAATCTATTTTGTTTATTTTCTTGAAGAACCAGCTCCTGCTTTCATTGATTCTATTGTTTTATTCTTCTGGATTTTATTTATTTATGCTCTAATCATTATTAAGTCCCTCCTTATACTTAATTTGGGCCTCATTTGTTCTTCTTTTTCTAGTTTTGTTAATTGTGAGTTTAGACTGCTCATATGTGATTGTTCCTCTTTCCTGAGGTAGGCCTGTATTGCAATATACTTTCCTCTTGGCGTGGCCTTCACTGCATCCCATACATTTTGCAGTATTGAATTATTGTTGTCATTTCTCTCCATATATTGCTTGATCTCTGTTTTTATTTGGTCATTGATCCATTGGTTATTTAGGAGCATGTTGTGAAGCCTCCATGTGTTTGTGGGATTTTTCATTTTCTTTGCATAATTCATTTCTAGTTTCATACCTTTGTGGTCTTAGAAACAGGTTGGTACAATTTCAATTTTTTTGAATTTACTGAGGTTCTTTTTGTGGCCTAGGATATGATCTATTCTTGAAAATGTTCCATGTGCACTTAAGAAGAATGTGTATTTTGCTGCTTTTGGGTGTAAAGTTCTGTAGATGTCTGTTAGGTCCATATGTTCTAATGTGTTGTTCAGTGCTTTTGTCTCCTTACTTATTTTCTGTCTAGTTGATCGGTCCTTTGGAGTGAGTGGAGTGGTAGAAGTCTCCTAGAATGAATGCATTGCATTCTATGTTACCTTCTAATTCTGTTAGTATTTGTTTCACATATGTAGGTACCTCCTGTGTTGGGTGCATAGATATTTATAATGGTTGTATATTTTTGTTGGATTGACCCCTTTATCATTATGTAATGTCCTTTTGTCTCTTGTGACTTTCTTTGTTTTGAAGTCTATTTTGTCTGATACAAGTACTGCAACTCCTGCTTTTTTCTCCCTATTAGTTGCATGAAATATCTTTTTCCATTCCTTCACTTTTAGTCTGTGTATGTCTTTGGGTTTCAAGTGAGTCTCTTGTAGGCAGCATATGGATGGGTCATGTTTGTTTATCCATTCAGTGACTATATGTATTTTGACTGGTGCATTCAGACTTACATTGAGGGTGATTATGGATAGGTATGTACTTATAGCATTGCAGGCTTGAGATTCGTGGTTACCAAAGGTTCAAGGTTAACTTCCTTAGTATCTAAGAGTCTAACTTAACTCACTTAATATGCTATTACAAACACAGTCTAAAGGTTCTTTTTTTCTCCTCCCTTTTCTTCCTCCTCAATTCTTTACATATTAGGTATCATATTTTGTACTTTGTCTATCCCTTGATTGACTTTGGGGATAGTTGATTTAATTTTGCATTTGCTTAGTAATTAACTGTTCTACTTTCTTTACTGTGGTTTTATTACCTCTGGTGACAGCTATGAAGCTGTAGGAACACTTCCATCTGTAGCAGTCCCTCCAAAATACCCTGTGGAGATGGTTTGTGGGAGGTAAATTCTCTCAGCTTTTGCTTATCTGGAAATTGTTTAATCCGTCCTTCAAATTTAAATGATAACCTTGCTGGATAAAGTATTCTTGGTTCAAGGCCCTTCTGCTTCATTGCATTAAATACATCATGCCACTCCCTTCTGGCATGTAAGGTTTCTGCTGAGAAGTCTAATGATAGCCTGATGGGCTTTCCTTTGTAGGTGATCTTATTTCTCTCTCTGGCTGCTTTTAATAGTCTGTCCTTATCCTTGATCTTTGCCATTTTAATTACTATATGTGTTGGTGTTGTCTTCCTTGGGTCCCTTGTGTTGGGAGATCTGTGCACCTCCATGGCCTGAGAGACTTTCTCCTCCCCCAGACTGGGGAAGTTTTCAGCAGTTACCTCCTCAAAGACACTTGCTATCCATTCTTCCCTCTTTTCTTCTTCTGGTACCCCTATAATGTGAATATTGTTCCATTTGGATTGGTCACACAATTATCTCAATACTCTTTCATTCTTAGAGATCCTTTATTCTCTCTGTGCCTCAGTTTCTTTGTATTCCTCTTTTCTAATTTCATTTATCGTCTCCTCCACCATATCTAATCTGCTTTTAAAACTTTCCATTGTATGTTTCTTTTCTGATACTGTGTTCCATAATGATTGGATCTCCGACCGGAATTCATTCCTGAGTTCTTGATTTATTTTTCTGTACCTCCATGAGCACGTTAATGATTTTTATTTTGAAATCCCTTTCAGGCAGATTCATGAGGTCGATTTCATTTGAATCTTTCTCAGGGGTTGTATCCATAATCTTATTTTGAACCGGGTTCCTTTGGCATTTTATATTTGTATATGGCACCCTCTAGTGCCCAGAACTCTTCTCTCTGGAGCTGCTGAGCCCCTGAAGCAATGTCGGGGGTCGCAGGGGAGTGGTATTGGTGCCTTGGGGGAGGAAAGAGCTGTTTCCTGCTTCCCGGCTGCTAGGCCTATCTCCACTGCCAGAACCAGTGGGCCGAGCACACAGGTATAAGCCTCTGTGCTTTGTGTTTGTATTTTCTGTAGACGGGGCTTTCCTCTGGTTGACCTAATGCCAGGGTCGGGTTTGCCAGTTTATGAGCCAGGTGGGGCTGGCCAGGAGAAAGGCTCAGTAGGCTGCACATCATGGAGGGGGTCCTTGGAGCTCTGTAGCCAGCCAGGGAGCTGGAGCTCCTGAAGATAGTGAAAGTTCCCAACCTGCTGGGCAGAGTGCACCCAGAAAATTTTGTCTACCTGTCCTTTCTCCTGAGCAGTAAGCTCTGTGCAATCCTTGCCCCTTTAGCAGCCCTCTTGCTGTTAAGTCTCTCAGATTGCCCGCCTTTCTTTTGTCCCAGAGCAGCCAGATATGGATCCCTGCTTTTCACAAATGGCTAGAATCTCAGTCTCTCCACGTATTCTGCCTGTCTTAGCTTTCCAACCCCCTAATCACGAGAGTACCAAGAAAACACCATGAAATGTAGGTTTGTGCTCCCAGATCAGATCTCTGGAGTTAGGTATTCAGCAGTCCAAGGCCTCCACTCCCTCCCCACTCTGTTTCTCTTCCTCCCACTGGTGAGCTGGGGTAGCGGAAGTGCTTGGGTCCCACCAGGCCATGGCTTTGGTACGTTACCCTGTTCTGTGAGGTTTATTCTTTTCTCCAGGTGTACGCAGTCTGGCGCAGTCATCTTTCCTGTTGCTTTTTCAGGATTAGTTGTATTAATTATATTTTCATATTATATGCGGTTTTAGGAGGAAGCCTCTGTCTCATCTCTCATGCCGCCATCTTTAATCCTCTCAGAGTAGACACTTCATGTAATCTTTAAATAACTCTGAGGTAGACGTTATTTTTCCTGTTTATAAATGAGAAAACTGGGGCTCAGTAAAGTGCCCTGATGGAGATCATATAGCTAGTAAGAAGTAGATCTGATACAGAAATGAAGCCACCAGAATTCACTCACCCACTTTTCTCAGGAATTCATGGACTATTTCACTTCCAGGAAGCAGACAGGGTGACCAACCAACCATCTTAGTGTTTCCAGAGCTGAGGGGTTTCCTGGGATGTGGGATTTCCAGCACTAAACCAGGACCATGTTGGACAAACGGGGGCATATAGTGACCTTAGCAGGGACTGCGTTGGTCTTCTTCACCAATGTATACCTGTGGCACACTGTAGGTACTCAAAAGTTTGCTGCATGAACAAATGAAAGAAGTGAATGATTTCTGATGGCTCCAAGACATGTTTAAGAGCTCCAATTCCTTTATGAAAGGCCATGCAAGGAGTTTTCTGAGCCCCTCCCCACCTCATCAAACAATAAGGGGTGATCATAGAGTAACTGCACATGAGAATTTTGGTGTGAAGAAGGAAAGCTAGAGAGACACCCTAACAAGCAACTGAAATTGAGTTCTGCTTGTCTTTGTTACTCTAATGGAAGAAAATAAATGAATGGTAGAGTTGATTCTTATTTTCAAATAAATTAAACATTCAGAAATGTGTGTTTGTTGCCTACTTTTAATAGCATATTTCTTTCTTAAACAAGATTCCAAGCCAGCCTCCTGTCCAAGTTTTCTGTCATTCCTTATTGTCTAGTCTGTTCAGCTATTTTAAAAAACGTTGAATATCAACAATGGCTTTCAGACAGGCATTGTCAACTTTTGTATGAAGCAATCTTGGTTGAATGAGAAGATCCCAGAGCTTATAGTCCCATCTACTGTGCTGCCCCTGGCTGGGCTTGAATGTGCGTGACTGATAACAGGACACATTTCTACCTCCGTTATTACATTCTTGCTCCATAATTCATTGCCCACTCTCTTTTTAGGAAAGATCATTATGGCACAGCGGGCAGGACAGCAGGTAAGTGCTCTTAGGAGAAAAGTCAGTCCAGCTGCCTCCTGGGCTGCTGAGCCAGGTGGGTTTCTCAGGGTCTGAGACCTCTGCACCACATCCACAGGCCCCCACAGCCTGGTGGCACCCCTTACAGAGGGGATGCATTTCAACCATAGGCACTGACAACTAATGAAACTGTTTACCCGCTGTGATCAGGGTTCGGGCTCTGTGAGAAGGGTTGTGTTTACATGGGGTTTGGCCCGCTTTGGTTTCTTTCTCCTTTTGCCAGGCTAAGATGAAAAATGAACATGCTGATTTGGAATTGCCTTTCTTTCCTGAAGCTGGATTTGCTCCTCTGAGGAATCTCTACGAGCTGCCAACATAATTTCCTGAGTTTGCAGAGGGCTACTAAACTTCAAAGGGGCTTTTTTCTCTGCCCTCAGGTAAACAAGGGTTCATCTGCTGTGGTCCCTTTGTCTCAAACCCAGAACCCTTGGCAGGGTCTCCATGTTCACACACTTCACTGTGCACATGGCACATGGCATTTTAGTTGGCATCCAATGTAAGGGATCTCTAACCAACATGTGGAACATATTAGATATCTGAAGCTATTTGCCATTTTTTAAAGGTAATTTCTAAAATAAATTATCAAAGGTTTACTTATTCTCTTTAGGATTTAATATAGCTTGAGCAAAGGCTAACATGCAAATAGACCATTTGAACAAAGCAATAAAACAATATACTCTTCCTGGTGCCCCCACCTCCACCCCAACTTCTTTTCTTAATGGTAGAAAGCAAAATAAAATTGCACAAAAGAAATGGCCAAAAGAACTATTCACTGGAATCAAATCTAACTGCTTTGGAAGAGGAAAAATCTCACTACTTAAAATGAAGCATTTTCTTCTAAATTCTGCCTTATAAGCTCACAGATTCTGTGCCCCTAATGACCAGGCTAAGACACTGCAGTCTCTGCATAGCTCAGGGCCCTCAAGCTTCTCTCCCTTTATCTGTAGACTCACTGAGAGGTGAACAAAGGCACTAAGGGAGGAAGCAGGCAGAGGGGGGATTAAACTGATTAGAGGTGGATGAATGAGCAAATGAATGGGTGTGTGGCCACCAGGCCGGCTTTTTGCTTTCTTTCTTTCCCACATCTAGGTTTAACCACTCACCTGAGGTTTCACTGGGTTCGGAGGTTTCATGGCAGGAGGCTGCTGGGTTTTGAACTTATGTGTCTACTATCAATAATCAAAAAGTCAAGTATGCTTGGTTTCAGGGGCCTTCTTTTTTTTCAAAAAGGACATTATTTTAACAGTATGTGTATAAAAGATTAGCTGGAGAATTAGTAGAACTGCTGTGAGGAAAGAAAGCCACAAAAGTTAATGATGGCCAAGGTGAGTACTGGAAAACAGAAAAATGTTCTGCTTTATAAGTAAAATACCGTCATATGTACAGTAAATTTAAAAGAATGCAGATATTCACTTTATTTTTCTACTACGTCAATGCTTTTCAAACTTGAAGTACTTTATATAAGGCAACAAATTTAGTAAGACTAAATCCTCCCCTCTTGTTCTTTTCAGGTGGATAGGAATCTAGTCTTGCTTTGCCTCCAACTGTGTGCTGTGTAACCTCGGGCAAACCGCTTCCCTTTCTGGGCTTCAGTTTCTGCCCTTCTTTTGACACAGTTGTAATGAGTTACTTCCAGTGTTCAGAGTTCATGATCTTCTTTCAGTGTGGAAATGGAGGGCATGCTGCTCAGAGGTAAGGCTTGTTTATGGGGTGCAGAAGAGACTACATTGAGAGATGTTTGAAGTAGGTGAGGTTAGAGAGCCAGAAGGCTAAGACCAGCAAAAAGTGCTTAACTCTTCCTGACCCAGGCCAGCCACTCAGCTTCAAATGACAGGTCTTGCAGTGTAAAGGAAGGATGTAGTGACAAGACATACTGCACACCCTGGGCCAAAGTAGGAGGATGAGTGGTAGGACGGTCACCAGAGAAGATCATTGTCTAGGGAGTAAGGATTGCTGTGCTCCAGTCTGGCCAAGAGCACTATTTTCTCTGAAGTACAAAAGACTGCTGAGGTCCAACTACTGCCCTATGTGATGGCTCAGGCAAATGTGTAGTTGATAGGTACTCAGGACTAACAGGACACCATGCCAAACAGAAATGGAACAAGTCAGATTCCTCGTTGTTAGCATCTAAATCCAACAGCTTAGATTCAGCCAAGGAGGGAACTGACCTACTCTGGAAGCGGAAGCCACCCCGAAGGTGCAGCAGAGTCCTGAGGCTTGGCACTGATCTAGGCAGAGAGTCATGTGCAAATGGGCTAGGCAGCCATGCAGAGGAAGGAGGGAAGGTGAAGGAAGAAAGCCCCTGCTAGGAAAGTCAGACATGGCCAGGAAGGAAGAAGCAAAGAGGCAAAAGCAGAAGGCTGGAGAACCCGGAAGAAGGACCCAGAGCCCAGAGAAGATATGAGAGCCCAGGGTGAAGAGATGAGGAGGTCTCTGTGGGAGACACTTCACATGGAAGTGGGATGAGCAACGGAAAGTGGCGAGTGGAGAGGGAACAACTGAGCCCAGATGTTGCAAGAGTGGGTGGGTGGGCCTCCATAAGATCCTCCTGGAGAGAGGGACCAAGTTCTGTGCTTCTGTCCCCTCTGTCTCCACCTCCTCCTGGCATATAAACATGATAGACTGGTAGAAGTAGCAGGCAGAAGCCATCACCATTTGGGAGGAAAAGATCCAGGATGTTTTATGGTAAACTGAAAGTTTGCCTGCTAGGAACACTGAAAAGAAGTTAGATTCCTTAGGATACACACAAACAGAAAGAAGTCATTAGTGTGTGTGCCTGTAAGTAAAGAGCATGTTTAGCAGGATGGAGTCAATGTGAGGTACAACCCTTAATATTCAAAGTGTGTTCCCAGGACAAGCAGCCTGGGAACCATGTGGGAATGTGTTAGACATGCAGGACTGCCGGCTCTGCCCTAGAGCCAGGTGTCAGAATCTGCATTTGAACAAGATCCCAGGGGCCTCATATGCACAATTAAAGTTTGAGAAGCACTACACTATACAGGGGTCAGCAAACTTTTTCCATTAAGGGCTAGATACCGAATAGGCTCTGCAAGTCACATTCCCTGCCTCCCTCCTCCTCCTTCCCCTACTCCTTCCTCTTCTTAACAAGTTCTTAAAAACATAAAATCCATTGGTATCTCACAAGGACTGGTGAGACTCAGCCCACACGCGTTGGTTGCCCCCACACCTCCCCATCCACCCAAACACACACACACAGGCGTGAGCTCAGGGAGAGTGGAGCCATGGACAGAAAGCACAGCACACAGTCTGACAAATTCTTCTATGCCTCAGTTTTCTCCTGTGTAAATGGGATTCCTCGTAGCACCTCCCTCACAGAGCTGCTTGGAAGAGTAATTTAGATACTGCATGCTACAGCACTTTAGAAATATGAGGCTATTATTCTGATTACTTCTGTCTTATTCAAAGCAAAAGAAGAGCTGGCTATCCTGGAGGCCAGTAAGCTGGACTGAAGCTCTTCTCCACTACCCAAATCAGCAACCCTCAAGGGACTCACCACAGGTGGAGGAGACAGGTTGATCAGCTTGAAACTCAAAAACCAAATACAAAAACAAAAAACCAAACCTGAAGCTCACTTTACATCATCAGCCCATAAAATCTCCAGCAACATCTTTGTTTTTGTATCGCCTTGTTGTATTCTGGCACATTCTAAAGTTCTTTTAAACTGGCATTCCACTTGCATTCACTGACATCCAACTAATTCAAGTTGGGCCTCGAATCCCCATGATCCTGCAGATTACAGAATGTTCTGTGTCATATTTTAGTGCTTGTCATGCACTTTCACTTGTGCTAAATGCTTTGTATTACATTACATATTACATATTACATTACAGCATTATCCTCCTAATAACCCTCTTAAGTAGCTATTATCACATACAATATTTTACAGACGAGGAAGCAAACTCAAAGAAGTAACTAGCCCAGTGTCACACAGCTGTGGCTGAGCTGAGCCTGGAACCCTGCAGTCGGACTCCAAAGCCAAGCTCTTAACTGCAAAGACATACAACTAAAGAAGAAAAAGAAAATTAGGGCATGCAGATACTAAATAAATGTGGGAATGGAGTTTAGGACACTCTATTTCAATGCCATGAGACCCTCTGTGCAGATTGTGAGTGGTCAAAAAGTGTCTGGCATTTCTGACATACAATGTGCAGAGGTGACAATAGGCAGGATGTATTTCTAAAAAGGAAAAGGTGCATGTATAAGGTGTCTCACCTTTCTGCACATGGGGCACAAACTTTTCAAGCCCTAGGTGATGGATTCACTCTGCATTGTATTCACTTCCCCTCGTCTAGGGCACCCATGTTTGTACCGAGAAGCTGAGAGGTGCAAAGGCGCACACATCATGAGGCATTCACAGCAGCACAGGCCACCACGGAACATAGTCAATGCACACAAGGCCCTGTGAGCCATATCCCCCTTTCCGTGGTTGGCCAAGGTTACTATTTTGCCTTTTTGACATACTATCAATTATGCTGCCGATAGAGATACTGGACCTTTAGTTTTCTTATAAAATAAGAAACTGGGTTTAATTAAACCATCAGTAACTTGGACCTAATTATTTCAGACAGTATTTAATTAATGTTTCATGGTACCTAATGTAATTAAGGTTCCTTTAATAAGACCTTCTATGACATTAAAATATATGACCTTTATCTTCCTTATCCACCACATTCTGACAACTCAGATTTGTCATTTTCACTAAAAGGCATAGTTTGATTAAATATAACAGACCATAAAATTAATCTGGCAAATTATACTTGTTTGTTTCTTTTTTCCTCCCCCCTGAAGGCCTAATTGTTAAGTCTTTTAATTAGTATTCGTGCTACCATTTTACTTTTAATTTGCCAAAGTGTTTCTTTTGTACATGAATTTTTGTGACCAAAGCAGATAACAACTATCCTTTATTAATCATGGTGAAGGGTTCAATCTTTAAGATATGAAAAATAATGAGCTGTTCTTTACTTTAACAATGACTAGTGATTGTTTTAAGATGTACTGCCGTTAATAAGAGTTTAATGCCTGGTGGCAATAAGCCATTCTAAATATGAAAATCCCTACTGGCATTGAAACAAACACAAACTGCACCCTAAGATCTAAGGTGATTCAAAAGGTGCTCATGACCTTCTCCATCAAAATTCAAAAGGTCCTCATGACCTTCTCCCCAAAAGCTACAAATATGTGAGAGCTGATTGGGAGAAGGGAAGCAAGTCTCACACTGGCTAAGTAGGTGATTTGCTGCGAAATTATCTTGTTCGGTAAAAGTAGGGAAAGGTAGGCTAAGAAAAATACAGCTCAAGTGGGAATCCTTATATTCTCTTCCTGCATTCAAGGCCCCAAAGTCTGGACTCCTTTCTATTTTAGCAACAAAGAGAACAGACTGTTGCTCCTTCTGAAAGACAAGATATGTCTCCACCTTTCAGGAAAAGAGCTAAAGTTGGAAAAGGAAAAAGAAATGTTCTTCCCTGAGGCACTGGCTATCTGGTTGCAAAGTAGTGGACACAAGGGAATATCTGCAGAGGTGTGCAGAGAACCTGGGGTACACTCTCCTGCTGAGTAACACTTCTCAGCACATAGGATGGAGGCTGTCCCTGGTCTAGACCACTATTGTCCAACAGAACTTTCAGCAATGATGGAAATGTCCTATATCTGCGCTGATCAACATGGTAACTATATGGCTAGTGAGCACTTGAAATGTGGCTAGTGCAACTGAGGAACTGATTTTTCCATCTTATTTAATTTGAAGTAATAAAAACTTACATTGAAACAGCAACATGTTACTAGTGAGCACATTACTGGACAGGGCAGCTCAAGACAATTCCCTCCCAGCCCCACTTAACCACAGAAGGGAAGAATGCTCAGTGAAGATGGCCACCCTAGTTGGCAGCCTCCTTTGCAGGACGCCACAATATCTGGGAATCAGCCCACAAATCCCCAGTTACTCGTCTGAGTTCAAGGCCAGACTCTATGGCCTCCCTTGGACAATGCTCCCAGTTCATACTAATTACTTCTTTCCACAGCAGCTCTAGAGAAATGTCCCTATGGAATCATTTGCCTACATGCTGCCACTGACACTTCTCTCTGGTCCAGCAACTGACAGAACTACTGTGCCATGTGAGGAAGAAAGGGAAAAGCAGAGAAACAGGAACTCCTGTGGGCCATTTTCCTGTAGAAAAAAAAGTATATAAAGGGGGAAAGGATGACATTTTGGAAAACAGGGCTAAGATTCTGGAGGTTTTTCTGCTAAGTGGCTTTGAGGTCAAACAAACATAAAATAAAATTCAAATACCTGCCTTCCTGGCTGTGTGATCCTGAGCAAGGCATTTCACTCTCTGGGGAATAACACTGGCCTTGCAGAGTGGCTGTAAAGATCCAAGAAGGTAACAGAAAAAAAAACCCTAAATCAATAACCCCCACATCAATATTCCATTGTTAACCAGAATGAATCTCAAAGCAGGGGAAAATATATATATACTTTTATTAAATGCTTATTGAGTGAATGGTATCCAAACAGCTAGCTTCAGCTAAATGAAATCAAACTTTCACACATTAATGCCCAGCTCAAATTTCAATTAGTGATAGCAGTCCAAAGAGTGGCTAGGAGACCACGTGGGAGTTTGCTGTGGCACTGGGAATGTCCCACACCCTGATCTGGGTGGTGGCTGAATGGGTATATAAATATTTAAAAATTGATCCTTCTCTACACTTAAGATGTAGGCACCTTACTGAATGTAAATTATACTTTAAAAATTGGGTTTATATAATTTCAATTAGTGTAAATTTTGAAAAGGATGACCAACATACCTGGAATAGCATAAACGTCCACTTAAAGAAAGTGACTGGCCCAAGGCCACACAGCTAGCTATGAAAACATAAGCGCAGCATTAGGGTTCCAATGCTCCAACCCCTGCATGAGTGGGACACTTTAGGTTAGGACAGCAAAGTGCAAACTTGTGTTCTGTGTTAGAATAGAACTGACTTTTTTACCAATCAACTTGAGGAGCAATTCTTTGTGGGCAGCACTCACTTACCCAGAAGTGCACTGGGGATCCCAAGCTGGAAACACCACTGGCCTCCTCTCAGTTTTCTCCATCTTTAGTGTGTTCCTAAAGTTCCCTAATACCAACTATCGCAGCCCACATCTGCACCCTGCTTCTCAGGACCACACCGAGGCCAAGCAACACATCTTTGGGCGATAGCTATGAGGGAAAAGAGCTGGGGTCTCCTAGGCATTAGCTCATTCAAATCCCTGAGCTGAGGGTCATGACAAAAGGGCAAAGATGACAAGAATGTTAAAGAAAGAAAACCATAGCTTTAAGAAGTGAATTGTAAAATTTCTGGCCACTCAGTTTCTGGCTCAAAAGTAGCTGAAGCCAAGATGGTTCAAACTCTGTAGATTATCCTCAGAAAGTGGCACTACATGCTTAAAAACAGAAAGTTTAGAAAAGTAATAAGAAATGCAGACACATACCAGAGGAATTCTGGTTATGACTGCTGATTTTTTATTATCACTGACTAAATTTCCATGAGACATTGTGTTGATGGGGATGATTAATTTAACAAAATAGTTGCAGGATGAAGCTTACATATAATAAAGGAGTGTTAATACTCTGATATTAAATGTACCGAAAATATTTCCAACCTGGAGAAAACTATATTTAGACTTGTGCTCTTTTCCCATTAATTCCTGAAATCAGATAATATGTTTGCCATATCCATGGATTATTTTTGGTAAAATAAATAGCTATTTTTCTTACATCTTTCTTTAAAAGCCTCTTGGGCTTAAGAATGTGGACGTAGGGCAAAAATGGAAAACTAGCCACCTTAAAAATAAGATAGACATGATATGAAAAAAGAGTTAGGTGCACAAAGTTAAAAGAAACTCCTAATAGCTGCAATGGAATATTTCACTACAAACACAAATCAGGCATTGTTTTAATCAAATTGAATTTAGATTATAGACTTTCATGTAAAACCTAATTTATTTTGAATTCCCCGGTCACGACTTGTGCGCGCCTTACAGGACAAGGTTAAAGAGATTACATCTGGGTTCCTGTCAGCAGCATCTGGTAGTTAGTCCTCTGCACGCTGATTTAATGAGAGGTTATGCACAGTCTGCTGGAAGGACTTCTGATCCAGGCAGGTGCTTCAGAGAAATCTTCATTTCCATTGCAATGACAACGGGGCTTTCAGAATTAGGAAACCAAAGCATCACTATCTTCGGATGTATAAAATAGTCTGATATTTGACACCACTTAGCTAAACTTACAAGCAGAAATTACAACTAGACCTATTTTTTTTTTGCAGTTCAAAAAGGAAGAATCATTGTTACTCCACAATGTAGCTTTTTAAGAAAACTGATTTATGCACATTTTCCCCAAAATGACAGTCATCCTAAAGAGGTATAGTTCTATGAAACACAATGCTGCACATAATCATATAAGTAATATGTGTATTGTAGAAGGAAAATGCATTAAAGACTGCTTATGCTTAATGAACAGGGGAGGGGAACACAAAAATCATTACCCTGAAAATTCTAATACAAATTTTTTAATAATTTAAATTAATTAAAACATTTTCTATTTCAATTCACAAGTTCTTCAGAGAAGAGCTTAAAGATGTTCCTGTAATTATTGTAACAGGAACGGTTCAAGCCATTAAAATAATCTTTGGCAATTCAGTGTGATTCCCCTTATTTATGCAGCGCTCTTTTCTGAGTGCGTCTAAGTCCCCTTTTGCCTCCACTGAGATGGTCACTTCTGAGCAGTGTATCACAAAGAGGCTCAAATTCCAAAATCAATCAAGTCATTTTGCTAAGGAAGGATTTACAGTCGAGTAATCTGTAATCATATAGATGCCTTACGATAATTATCTTCTTTTCGAGAACGTATCTGTGACCAGGGGTATAAAAAATGGGGTGGAGATGGATGTGGCTCTTGGTATTTCATTAGGATGAGACTGAGAATCCCAAGCATCTTATTTTTATATTAAAACCCACTTTTGCGTATGCCCTACTCACATACCATTGTGCAAACCTAACAACTGGACATAGCTCTTCACAAATCACAGTTTAAATATTCATTTTGAGTATGCATAAAAATTATAATAAGAAGATGGGCAATTTTCTCAACAGGCCTATCATAATCATCAGAAGAACTGATTATTCGTGGTAGGGGATACAGGATGAACAGGTGTTTGGGCTCAAGAGAATGCATTAATTTCTCCAGTTTCAACAACTGGGAGCTTGACTAAAGATGCCAGAAGTTTTTCCACTGCCTGCACACTGGAGGGAAGCAGTTCTGAGCACACTGGAGTAAACTGCAGTCGTTCCAAGCAACCACAATACCTGAATTTGTCTCTGCTTCGGATGTATTCATTGCTTATTTTTTATTTGGTCCTTAGTGAGAGGTAAGCCTCTCGTCAAGCTCCACCTCTCCTCCCAGATGCTGACCACCAGACTGATTGCAAGTGCCACAGGGAAGGCTCCACTGCTCCTGGCAGCTGACACAAGCCTGCACTACCTAAGAGAAATCTGAACGCAAATGGCCTTCCCCACAAGGATTGTGAAGGATTAGGATATTTAAAGACTTAGAAGTTGAGCAATATTGACAATCCTCCCAGTGTTTAATCAAACATTTAACACAAGGTGAAGAGTCAGACAGTCGTTTAATTTGAGGACAATAAACGCAGTCTTGTCCAGACAAGTCAATTTCTGGTAAAGTAACAGCATGTCTGAAATCAAGTCTCTCCTAGCCCCACAGCTACAACAGTGAGTAGATGAGGCGGCCCATTTGACAAACCACCATATGCTCAAGTATACACTGGTCTGAGCTGGTCCCTCATCCAATTCAGTAACATATAAAATAAGAACAAATGACAATAATGGAGCTATTATTACTATCTGTTGGTCCTCTTGGGCATGTGCATTAACTATTAAGGCAGGTTTATGATTATTTAAATTTCTAAAATGTATCCTGTGTGATTCTCCTTGCACCTTTCTGGATGCTCAAAGGATAAACATAGTTAATGAAACTCAATTGCAAAATATATTCTGAAAATAAGGCTGGATGATTTTTCCTGTATTGGGCAAGCACTTCTTAGCTTGGCAGAGGCCTCACCCTTTCACCAGCCTAAAGAGCCATTGCTAGTTGGAACTCTGTCCCTTCAGAAAACTGCAGGACATGAAAACTGGAAACACTTTTTCAAAAAGGCTTTCTTCATATGTCTTAGTGTCGAGTTGGGCAGGTAAAACCTGGGGAGAGCAAACAGAATTTGCATGTCAATAGGTGGGTTTAACATACATTAACACACTGGGGAGTACCGAACCATTGTTTATGTGTTAATGAAGACATTTTCCTAAGGATGGGTATGCATTTTTGCATATCTGTTACATCTCAAGTTTGTGGAAAATTTCACTTCCCCCGCCTAACAGTGGGGGAAAATAAAACAGGGATTTCCCTAGATAAAGAAATGAAAGTTATAGTCAAGGTGGCCAATGCAGAATAATGCAGCATGTTAATAAGCGAAATATCACTATCAATCAACCGGAATTAGAATAAAACTATTTTCTTCTGTGGCATGAAACTGTGGATGTCAAAGTTGAAGAGATGGTGTCCTTCTCAGCATGAGCCTGTAGATTCAAACATTAATCCTGACTCTTAGCAAGTTAGAAAGGTGACTGCCTTGAAGACAACCACTTTCAGTGACCTGGCTTCCTGGAAGGGTTTGTGGGTGGTGGGGTGGAGGGTTGGGGAGTTGAGGAGAGAAAGGGACGATGGGTCTATAAATAAACTCATTAAGTGAATATACCTTGGACAGAGCCTTGAGCTTGTGCTCCGGAAAGGCCAGTTTCCTCAAGGCCACATTCAACCATTTCCTAACATATCACCCTAAAACCATTTTGGGTCCAGTGACAACTTCTTAAAATTAGAAATATTGTGACATCTGTCCAGCTGCCTGTTTCAAGTTCCCACTTTATGGAAGAAATTCTCAAAGATAAGTTGCCCCTTCTCAGCTCAGGCCTAGAAATAGAGAAGGGCTGGATTCCAGGTGAGAAACGCTTTCCCTCCAAGGTCATGCAGAAGGCTTGGGAAGTGAAATCCCTGAATGCCATGGCTCACATTGTTCTCCCCACTCAAAACATGCTCACCTCTTCCCCAACCACTCAGCTTGTCAGGTTCAGGCTATCTCCTGGGGGTTGTGCTAGCAAAGGCGACCCTTTGTGGTCAAGATTTCCCCCTACATCCCCTGCTTGCACCCTGCCCCCTCCCCCTCTCCTGCCCCCCTTTATTTCTCCCTTCCTTCCTCAAACTGGAATAAGCATCTGTTCTCTGCCGGCCCACTGCAAGGCCCTGAGGACACCAAGAGACCAAGCTCTCAGGAGGCTCACATCCTTGTGGCCAGCAGGGGGGCTGACAAACCTGAAACAGCAGCATCCCACTGTGGTCAGGGCTCTCACTGAATTCAATATAGAATATGCCCTCCTGGCACAGAAAAGAGAGCCACCAACCCTGCCCCTGGAACAGAGGACTCAGCACAACTCCTCTCTGGGGAACCTCGTGCTTTGAGGTAGCTAAAATGTGGTCTCCCTCAAAGTGTGAAGAGCCCTGAATTCTATACTGGCAAAAAGGGGAGTATTCACTCTGCAAGGTGAGTGGGAGCAAGTAGGGGATGGTGGGCAGCAGGTGAAAGGGCACCCACCCACCTACCTTCAAACTGCCAAGAGTGTAAACAGCGAAGAAAGTGCCTTTTGCCAAACAGGAAGACAGGGTGTCTATGTCTTTTGTTTAGACTGCTTTAATAGTGCTTAACACCAGTATGTCTTGCCTTAAAATGATATCCAAACTGTTGCTTTTTGCAAGGGAATCCCTTTGCCTCCCACCCAAACAAAAGCTCGTACAGAATCCCAAGAATAAAAGAGATGGAGCAGGATTGCTCCCATTGGAGACAGAGGAAAGGCATTCTGAAGCCACTCCAAAGGGTCTGCAGGCTCTACAGACTGCATAAAATAATTTCTGTCCCCCGCAGCCTCCCCACTAGACTGAGAGACCAACAAAACAGCAACTATATCTTCCTTATGTTCCTATTTCCAGAAACTACCACACTGCTTGGTAAATGGCATGGATTGAAGTGAATTCAATTGAAAAGAAATGCAAGAGAAGGAGAAATAAACCATGTGTCCCAGAGAGAAGCAGAATGTGTCAGTGGAGATGAGAAGTGTAAGTTGGATGGAGGAGGTAAAGCTTAAGCTAAAACATAAAGGTCTGGTCACATAACTGGGAGGGAAGGGAGGGAGAGGCAGGCAGGGACCAGCTCATGAAGACCCTTTCATGCCACATTCAAGAATCTGTCTTTATTCTATAGGAAGTGGAAAGCCATCGAATAATTCAAAACAGGTAAGTGACAGGGTCAGATCTGGATATTATGAAGCTTTAGAATTAAGACGCTATTTTAATAAGGCAGTAAAGAGGTGGTGAGGCAGTGGCTTTGGGCATGGCAAGGAGACCATGGATTTAAGAGCTATAAATTGAAAGAGAAGAACTGGCAGAGGTTGATGGCCCATTCACTGGTTGTTTTTGCTTTCTCCAAAGGAAAGCAGAGTGTCATTTCTAGCTGGATCTCCAACTCTGCAACAGCAGACACTTAGTGAGCTGTAGCCCTGGAGGGCAGGGAAGAGCAAGGGACGGAGGGAGGACTGGATTCTTCTCCTAACTGAGCCCGGGTCAGCCTGGCCTGGAAATATAAACAGGCCTTCTCATCTGCCTGTTTTCTAGGTTCCCAATTCTGAGTTTTCCCAAATGTAGAATTTCCTCTTAGCTGATCAATTACCTGTCACACAGTCTTGAGGCTGAGTCTTTCCTTTCTTAGTGCTTCCAACTTGGACATGATGCTATACTTGTTATTAATTTAATTGCTATAACGGAAGAAAGCTAAAAGGTCCAAGCCAACCACTTTCATAATTTCATTAATATTGTTCCTCTCTAATGAAAGGTGCATGACTTTACCTTACAAAATTGAGGATTTTAAGACAGAGGATTCTCAATTATGTATGATAAAGCTTGACCACCAACCCCATCTACCTGCCTACCCCAGCAGCTGGTAAGAAAACTTATTTAAAACAACCACACCTTGAGTTCCCTGGTTACTTCTGGAGGGGAGACACTACCAGAACTTGATAAGCAGCTGACCCTGTCAATCAGAAAGACATCAGTAATCCCCATCAAAGCCATTTCTTTCCCACTTGAGCTTTTCAGAAAGTTTCCTCAATCACACACATGGCCTACACTCTAGAGTGTTGCACACTTGGGGATACATATCTGCATTACTGAGTTATTACAAGGATTAGATAAGATCATACATAAATAATGCTCAACACATAGCAGACACTCTCTAATAATGGCTATCATTATTATTATCAGCATTTATAGTCATTTGGCCAAGCAGGCAGTAGATAAATATTGATTGATTGAATGAATGAATGAACAAATGAAGTTCCTTAAAGTACCAGGCTCCTACTAGAAGATACTGTCAACTTCGGCAGTTTCAAACTTGTTTAAAAGTATAAATCTCTAACATTTGTTTAGGGCTCTTTCACTTACAAAGTCCTATTATACAACCTTTTCTTTTAATTGAAATTGTAAACTGCTCTCACACCCAGTACACCCATCCCCCCTCACCCCACGCTATTTTTCCCATAGCATTTATCACCTTCTACACAATATTTTTAACTTTCTTATGTTTAACTCTTCATTGGTTGTCTCCCCAACCATGTGCACACAATAGAATGTAAGCTCCAGGAGAGCAGGTATTTCTGTTTTGTTCACTGATGCTCTCTACATGCTTATAATGTTGCTTGATATATAGTAATAACACCTCTTGTGAAATAAATGAAGGGATAAAGGAAGAAATTTAAAAAGCTTCTACAGCCCATTGGTTAGCAGGACAAAACAATTAGGCTCCAAGATCACTTGCATGGGAAAAAAATGTTACAGTTGGGTTGAGTGTGGGGGAGTACAAAATAAATTTTCAAAACTGAAAGGAGGCCTGGGGGCCTGGGGTGGGAAATCAAAGTAGGAGACACACCACCTCCCAGCACTGGCCCTAGGCTAAATGGGCTCAAATGCCTGCAGGAGTCTCTCCTTTGGAATGCAGCTTCATTGAAACTTTCTGTTCTCAATAAATTACAGATAGTATTTTAGAGTTATTAAAAATATTTTCTCTATCACTTGATTAACATAACCATCTGAGAAGGCAATGGCCACCCTCCTTTCACAGATGAGCACCAGGAGGCTCACAGTAGGGAAGTGACTTGCCCCAGGTGACAGGAGCAGTGTGCACACCACCAAGCCAGCGCTCAAACTCAGGGCTCTGGGCTGTCTGGTGCAGTACCGCCCAGCTTCTCCACATTGCCTCTCTTGTGCACTGATAATTACTAAGGCATTTTCTTTCTTGAATTGATATCTCAGAAAAACTGAAAAAAGCCCAGATCCATTACAACAAATAACTGATTTTGAACATCACTATAATGATTACTCTCTTGTTCAAAAGTTGTTGATACACGGTATGTAAATCCTCCTCTAGAGCAGTGGCAGGGGGAGGGACGACTTGGAGGCAGGGGGGCTTTGATAGAGACTTATTACACAGGGAATAAAAGCAAAGTCCTCAGCTTGGCCTTCAATGTCTTCCACAATTTAGTCCCAACTCCCACCTTACTCCATGGTGCCTTCTAGCTCTTAGCCACACTCATCTCCTCAGTTTCCCAAACACACCTTGCAGTAGCTGCTTCTTCATCAGGGCTCCTCGCCAACTGTATCTTGTAAGGCACACCTCACAACTCAAGAGCCCACCTTCCCCAAGAATCCTTTCTAAAACATGTCAGACAAAACAGCTCCCTCTCGGCCCTCTACTCCTACAGAACCTGATACCTTCGCAAACGCCCTGAGGAGAGGCTGGCTGTTGTTTCAGTTGTTCTAATGGGCTGAGCTCCTGGACACCAGGCTCTGTCTCTTCCATACAGTCCAAGGCAGAGTAACTGATTTTTAAAATGAGCATTTAACAACACTACCATCAGGTTAGCTTCTTGACATAATACAACTGTAAATGGCTAGGCAATTATTTCTTTCCTACCAACATAAAGCTTATTTATGTCAGGTATATGTCTAATCTCTACCTGAACTTTGACTATGATTTCCTTCGTTAAACTTACCAAAATGAGGAGAAAGAGCAACGACAACGCCTGTTACAACAGAGTCTGCTTTCTCATTTATAGAGTCCTTCCTGGAGGCCACCCACTAGAACTGCCTCTTTTCAGAGAATACCACCACAAGTTTAAAAAATGTAATTGAAATCCCAAAACCAAGTGGAAATTATGTTGGGTGAAAGATAGGAAGGCTCTAATGAAACAGACTAGAGGAGAACTCAGGTTATCCGAGCTGAGGGTCACTAAGGGAAAGGAAAGAACCAAAGTTCACAATGAACAAATGAATGAACAAACAAAACAGATCACCTGCAGTTGAAGAAACTGAGACCCAGGGGCAGGAAGTAATCCCTCTAAGGTCACACTTGTGCTGATGAGAAACAATTTAACCACCCAAACAATTAACATCCATTGAGTGCCAACCACATACCAGGAGTTTTCACAATCATTTTTTCCAATAATCACAAATCACCCTGGGAGATATACTCAACAGCCAGAATGGAGAAGTCTGCTGTCTGGGCTGGCATCTATTAAACTAGTCAAAATTAGCAAAGACAATCATTCAAAGACTCTGGAGATTGATCAAAGGCTTACAACAAATTGAGAAGCATTTATTCAGTACAATACTCTATCATGGGAGGCCACAGCATTCAAGTTAAGGGCACACACACATACACACAGAGCTCTACCTTACAGATTGGAAAACTGAAATCATATGATTTAAATGACTTATGTTAACTGAAATGTGAACCCAGAACATTTTTGCCTCCAGTTTTATTACGACCTCCTCCTCAGCACTAACGTGAAGTTAGAGAAGAAAGATGCCTCAGCCTTCTAACCTCCCGTTTTAATACTCCAGTTCTTATCAGCACAGAGGGAAGACCTCTCCTCTAGAATCCCAAAGATTACCCCTACATCCACAGGGCTGAAATGTGAGGACAGACTCAGGATGACAGTGCCAGGTTTAAGAAGTTCCAATGCACACTAGCATCCTGTTCTCCTGTTCTGTTCATCCACACAGATGCAGGCCAGTACCAGGGCATGCAGTTCAGCAAGGAGAGCATGGAATGCACAGCCATATGTGCTCTCTGTCCCCTCACTCCACCACCACTATGGGTAAAATCAGAAGGGTAGCCAGGGTACCTGCCGCATAAGGGTGGGAGAGGAAATATTAGCAGGGGGCCCGTGGCCAGTGTTACAGTCCTGAGTATGCCTTCTTGCTTGATGCTTTCCCAGCCCCACAAGCAATGCCAGACCTGCTCACTGGAGGATCAGCTCCTTCCTACTGAGCTGAGAGCTCCTTGAGCACAGGATCCAAATGTTATTTGGCTCTATGAAAACCCATTTCGGTGTCCACCATGGGCCTAATCAATTCAATTGTCACGTGCTGACTAAGTACCTCCCATGCACCTGGCTCTGGGCTAGGTGCTGAGGAAGCCAGGAAGAAAGAAGAAAGTCCCTGCCCTCAAGGAGCTCACAGTGAAGGGGTGGATGGACAAATAAACAGACGGTGGTGAAACAGTGTGGCCAGAGCTCTGAGAGAATAAATGCATGGGTGGTCTGGGAGCACCATGGAAAGGCACCTAACCCAGCCTGGAGTGTGTGTGGGGTTGGGGAGAATCAGGAAATATGTTATAGAAAACGGGCAACTGGAGCTGAATCTTGAAGAATCTAGCCCTGTGATGGAAGGAGGAACTGTGGGTGGTTAGGGAAGGAGTTCCCAGCAAAGGAAGCACATTTGTAAAGATGGAGGCAAAAGAGCAGAACGTGAGCAGGAACACCAAGTAAGCAACTCCTCACAGTGCATCAGAGACAAGGCAAGGGGAGGCATGAAAGATGAGGCTAAAGAGATAAGAAAGGGGCTTTCAGGAGTGGGAGGCATTGCCACAAATCTCATGTAAGATGCTGAGCATGTAGCTGGCAACGGTTGTTGCTCTAGGTCACCTTTCGACCCCTCTACTCGTCCAACTTGCCTTTGCCAGCCAGGCTGCCATAACAAAGCCCCACAGACTGGGTAGCTTCTGCAAACAGGCATGTATGTCTCCCAGTTCTGGAGGCTGGGAAGTCCAAGATCAGGGCATCAACACGGCTGGGTTCTTCCTGCTGCATCCACACTCAGCAGAAAGAGTGCAAGCTGGCTCTCTGGCTTCTTCTTAGAAAGGCACTAATCCCATTCCATGAGGGCTCTGTCCTCATGACCTAATCACCTCCCAGAGGCCCTCCCCCTCTCCAAATACCCTCACACTGGTAATTAGACTTCACTATATGAATTTGAGAGACACACAAACATTCAGTATGTCACACAAGCCCAGAGGCTTTCCTCCTACTCCAGCCCACAGCAGACTGGGATGCCTTCTCTTGCAGATTAAGATCTGGAATCTGGCTTTCCTGGCTTAATTCTGCTTCTACAAGGTTTCACTTGCTGCCAGAGTGGTGGAACTGCTGACTCTCACCAGTATATCTAGGAGAATGGCCACTTCTGAAGCAAAGCAAGGACCACATCAGTTTACTTAGTATTAAAAATGGCATCATATGGGTATTTTTAGGATCTTCAAAATCTTACAATGGAAAGGCCCTTAGAAAGCATCTAGTCCAGCCCCCTCATTCCACGTATTGGGAAAGTGAGATCCAGAGGGTGGAAGTGCCTCTGTCTAAAATCGCACAATAGGGAATCAGGCCCTACCAGGGCAGTGTGGTGGAAAGAATCCATCATTGGGAGATAGAACAAATCTTAAAGTTTTGTCACTGTGTGTGTAACCTCAGACAGGTTGCTAGGATGAAACAAACACCACCACATCTGTAAGGCCAAATACAGTGTCAGCCAGTAGTAAGTGTCAATAAATGGTCACCATCACTATAATTTCCTGGGACCTTTGGCAAAGCCATCCTTGCATGTGCCTGTCTTATACAAGCCAAGATATTAACACTGGGCAAAGTGAGAGGTCATAATTCACTGCTGATGAATTGGATGCTAGGTCATAAGACTGCTTTGCTATGACTTCCAATGTGAGGCCCACCTGGCTGGGCTGATGAACAAAACATAGGAATCTTTTGACTCCTAAAAATGAAAGGAAATAAGCATCATTGTGGGAGATTAGTGTGCACAGTCTGAGAAGCTCACACTAGTATATTGGTTTACCTATTTAATCCTGAATCTCAGTGGCAAATTTAATGATTCTAATTAGTGTGTCTTGGGAACTGGTGATGTCTCTCTCCAGCTCTCCTCTGGGGGAACAACCTGGGGTATGTAGGGCCCCTCCTCATTCTTCCTCTGCCACTTGTCACTGTTCATTCAGACATCTGGCCATCATTAGGGGCTTTAAATACAGGGAGAAATGGTGCTTCTTAATATGGTATGGTATCAATAACATTGTAGGCTATACAACCTAATCAGAAATACACTCATTACTAAAGTGCAAGCAAATTATAGTTTGGAGGAAAGATAACTGGACAGGGAGTCAAGAGGGGTCCTTTCCATGCCTGATTTTGCCAACAATAAGTCCCACCATTTTGGACAAGTCACTTAACCCTTCTAGGCCCATTTCCATATTTGTTAAAATATAAATGTTTGCCCTCCCATCTGCACTACACAGCTCACAAGCTTGCTGTGATGATGATGATGATGATAACCTAGCTTTTCCTGAATCCTATGACTATGTATCAGGCACCGAGTTCCATACTTTATTTACAGAATCTCATTTATTTTCCACAATCACTTAAAGGTGTATGATCAATTCCCATTTTTACAAATGAAACTGAAGCTCAGAGAAGTTAGATAGCTTCTATCAAGGGCCAGGGGCAGGATTCACACCCAGTTCTGGGCTCTTAACCATTCTTCTGTTGCACTTTTCTCCACCAGAGCCCTACTTTGTCTTTCAGCAAGAATTTTAACCAGGAGTCAAAGTTTCATGCAAGATCTCTTTCTTCAAGTGAGATGACACAGACTAACCACAGAATTACTCTTAATCTCAACTGCAAAGTCTCTCTTATTTATTTATTTAAAAAACGATTTTTGTAATTCCCTCAGTCTTTTTAGAAGCCATTGTAAGGAACAATAAGACTAATCTCTGCAGGTGATTAGTACTATTTTTTAAAATTTGGCTTGATCAATAGTGCCTATTTCTGAGACCTCAGGGAAAATTTAAAAGTTAGGAAGTCTAAACAAGACTTCTCTCCCGGCTCAACAGGACTCCTGATGCAGTCTGTAGAATGAATATACTTTCTACTGAGCTCTGAAAGAAAAAAATTAGAACTAACATTTTAAGCAAAAACAAAGGATTTAAGATCCATATGACACCAACTGTATATTTTTAACAGCAAGCATGTCTCTATTATCAGGGATATTTTATGTTATCTCAGAATTAAACACAAGAGGCCCCTCTGTTTCAAACCAAGGCCCCCATCATCTCAGTGAGTGCTCTGTAGAGAGCCTTGACAGAAACAATCTCAAGTGACTGTGGCGAATGTGGGAGAATTCTATGCAGAACTGGAAACATGGAATAATTAGTTCATTTTTTTCTTTCATCAAAGAGGACTTTCTCAAGGAGTATGATTCATTCCACAAACATCTGTGCAAAGCCATGTAAGAGATAGGAAAAGTGACATGGTCCTCTCTCCCCCACACTAGAGGAATTTTCAATTCTGTTTCAGGGGAATAAGAAAGCCTAGTTGAAAAACTAGACAACTCTTAGTTGAATTTGCTCTGTGCTGAACAGAATGCCAAGTGCCTTCAGGTGTATTATCTCCTTGAATCTCCATCTTAACCCAGTGAACAAGGCCTGACTACCCAGCTCTTTCAGATGAGAAAATTGAGGTTCAGGGGGATTAATAAGCTTGCCCACTATAGTTAATAATACTGTATTGTATATTTGAAAGTTGCTAAGAGAGAGGATCTTAAAAGTCCTCATCAAAAGAAAGACAAGTTTGTAACTATGTGTGGTGATGGATGATAATCAGACTTATTGTGGTGATCATTCTGCAATACATGCAAATATTGAATCAATCAGTGTGTTGTACACCTGACACTAATCTAATGTTATATGTCAAGTCTACCTCAATAAAAAAAAGTTGCCCAAATCATACAGATAGTATAAACACCCAGGCTGTATTTCATGTCAACATCCTGAGAAACAGTTCTTTCTATTCCTCTTCTAAATATACTGTCCCCTTCCAAAGCTGCCTTGAAAGCGTCAGGTCTCTCTGTGGGCAGCTTTGGTACTCCCCCAAATTTCATTCCACATCACATATCTGATTCTTCTTTCCAAAATGAAACCCATGTGCTGCAATACATAAAATCCGACACACCAAAACACTTATGCAGCTCTCAGTCAGTCTGGACAAGTCTCAGGTTATGATCTGCAACCACACACTATGCATTACAAAATCTCACCTTGGGAAGCTGTCCACTTCCCCCATGCTCCTATAAAATTCTTTCTGAAAAGAGGCACCATCTCATGCCACAGATAAGAGGAACAGTGTCACACCTGGATACCAGTAAGACTGCATGTTCTATTGTAGGAGCCGAGGATAGGGAAAGTCAAGGGACTTGATTGCTAAGGAGTCCGTTCTTCCAGCTGCCAAGGAAATCGGATGTGGCGACTCTGCACTCTTTAGCAAAATGCTCTTACCGACTCTATTCTGACATCCATTTGAACAGAGCAACAAAGAAGTTAATGCTCAAACACACAATGCAAACATACTAATTTACTCGATATCAAAAATATGGTAGGAAGCGATCAAATGGAATCACCCTCAACAAGGAATGCACGCTGAAAAGAGGAGCATGAGAACCAGTTTGGTAACAATTTCTTGTAATTGTTCTTTAGAAATACTTTGAATAGCCGTCCTAGTGGCTCTACTCATGTCAATTCCTTCCTTCTCAGTTGGCAGACTATCTCTAAGTTGTTTAAAGGATAAAGGGAATGATACCACTAAGGGATAAATCCATGGTTACATTGTGATTATTTTGTTTAAGTGATTTTACAGTCATGTAAAAATATTTCTTTATATTATAGTGAGTGAATTGATTATCTTTCATTGAATTTTAAAAAATGATTCTAAGTTCTTCTATCAGCACAACTCCAAATAGTAAGTTCCCAGACCAACCCTATAGGATTGCACTATTTTGTAGGTCTTCAAGGAATTAACATATTAGTGATTTATCAAGATCAGATAGATTAAAAGGTATTCTACTTTCAAAGGAAGCAAAGCCTTCCTAGCCTCTAGCCCTATTTCAGTGTTTCTAGAACATGCATCTAAAGGCTTACTAAGACTCTGGCATTATTGTGGAATATTTTTCTCATATTATTACTTTATGTATGTTGAAGGTTTTATTTTGTAGCACATTCTACAAATGGGATTTTTTTCTTCTTGCAGGCTAGATAATGTCACCAAGGTGGTATAGACTTTGTAAGTTTTTAAAAATGAAATTACATCTAATGGCACCAAACCAATGAGGTTAGCAAATTTCAAAACCCATATATTTAAAACACAAAGATGTATAAACCAAATTATGGTCTAAAGGGCACAGAAAAATTATCTGGAGATAGAGTTAGCTCTGTGAACAATTAGAAACAATACTGAAAGCTGCTCATTTTGTCCCTCCCCTGGCATCACCTCATCCAGGTCTTTCAATAATAGACTAAGAAATATAGGGGGGGGGAATAAAGTAGAGTTTTCAATATGGTTTTTCTTTGGGGAACAATAAAAACATTAAACTTTATACATTTTAGTGTCTGTGTACCGAATGGTAGCCCTTTCATGGGAGTCCAGCTTGGGCTTTGTCTGGGTGAGGAAAGGGGGAGGGAGTCTGTGAATACCCTCAGAGTCATTTAAAATATATAGTATTAGCTAATTGATGAGAGGACTAAAAACAATAGTAAGTAGGCAGCCTGGCTGCATGCCAGAAGCAAGGCTTTATGGTGAATTCGAGTTTACATTAGAGGCCTGTTTTTCCCCTTTCCTTATATGAAATGAACAGCTGTAATTGAAAAGCAAGGAGCTCTATGGTTTATAGAAATAGGTGTTGTGAAGAGCCTTGGCCGTCTAATTTTCTTCCTATTGCAGGGCAGGCTTCCATTGTCTGTTTTTTAGAGCTAATTTCTTTTCTGATCAAAAGGCCCACGTCGTTGAAAAGGTAGTAATGACTATTCATTTGGCTGAAGCCTCTATTCTCCAGACTGCAAGCTTTATTTAGAAATGGCTATTTCTTTCTAAAAGGAAAAGCTCATTTATGTCCTCTATAATGTCAATTAAAGTAGAATATATTTTAATTATTTATCCTGAGGAGAAACCTTTTAGGAACTTAATTTAGTATACCCATGCTATGCAGACACTACAATATGTGAATGTGGAATGATATCTAGGCACATGGGTTTTATTTTATTTTACCACTAATGAATAGTTTATTTGCAACTAATTAACAAGTTAAATCGGTACAATTAGTGTCGGATTTCTTTAATAATATAACTCATAAAGGGATAGCCACTGGAACTAGAAAATAAGGTTGGTTGTTGGCTTTGTAAAGAAACCATTCCACAAAAGGGGCAGTTTTTTCCCATTAGAAAGGGTTATGGGGACGTTCTTCCCGTGGCTTTTTCAAATGAAAGCTGGGCTGCACTGGGGGAGGAAGTATGTTCAGAAGCAAGGGGAAAGGGGAAACGGTGTTAATTACACAAACATCACATTAGCAAAGCCTCGAGGTCGTCACCTGGCGACGCTTTCCGAAGAAATGGAATTGGGGTGACGGTGGCCTAGGCGCCAAAACGCCATTGCGGCCAGGCCTCGCGACAGACCGCGCTTTGTCAAATCGTTTGGCCGCCGGCCGGCACGGAAACGGGTCGGCCTGCGGACAGGCATCGTCCATACCTGGCAAGCAGCAGCACGCTAGCTGATCGCGGGCGCGTCCTCCGCCCGGCTCTCCGACGCGAGCGACGGCCTCAGAGCCTCGCCTGCCCGCCGGGCAGACGGTCGGCGGCGCCGAGTCGCGCGGCAGCCGGGGCTTCCGGCACGCGGGAGCCTCTGCGGCCGCCGCTCCGCCCGCGCGCCTAGGCGCGGGCGCGGGAAAGCGCGCGCCAGGGAACGAGCGTGGCCCCTGCCGGTCCAGCGCGGCGCCCGCCCCAGCCCTGCGCGGGCTTCCCCCAGCCGCCGCCGCCGCCCGCGGCGGAAGGGGCAGGAGCGCTGCCTCGCACCGTGCGTGGCGCACTGCGCGACACCCAGTAGGTGTGCGCCAAAGGTTCCGTGAAATGAAAAGCCGTGACGGCCGAAAGGAGAGGCCAGAGAACGTAGACATTCCGCGCGTCGAATTCCAGAGCCCCCCCACGCCCTTCATAGAAAATGAAAAAGAGAAAAGGACGGAGAAAACGAAAGGAGAGAGGAAAAGAGCAGCTGGGTGCTGCTTTGAGATTTAAAATGTTCTACAGCACGCTCTCCCCAGCCCTCAGCCCGCCATACTGCGCCCCCTGCGGTTGGGGCCGCTGGCCTCGCCCGGTCACACTGGAGGGGCCGCGGTCTCACGTGCCCCCGTCTGTCTGAATACGCGTGTGGGGTGGTGGGCATGTGGAATAACACAGGCACCATTGCGTACTGATAACGATTTTTAGATTGTTCTCTCGGCCCCGGCTGCCGGCAGGCCATCTTGCCGCTGTGGAGGGCCGTACCTCTGCAGCCACCCGAGCGAGTGGAAAAGGCAGCCGGCGCAGCGGGAGGCAGGCCTGGCCGCAGGGTGCCGGGTTCCGGGCGAGCACTTGGCTTTGAGCGCCGGGGCGGCCCGGAGATCTGGATAGGTGCGGGGAGTCGAGGGCGGAGGAGGGAGCCAAGCGAAGGGGTAGATGACCCGGAAGACCCTCGGGAAGTAGGACCCAGTTGTCGGGCAGAGCCTTCATTCCTCCAGCAAGATGGCAGTATTCCAGCTGTGTCCGGGTTGTGAGGACTGCGAGAGGGCGCTCAAGGCAAAGGTGGCCACATTCCTCGAAGTTTGCTAGGCACCCAGGGAAAGGAGAGCTGGTCATCAATCGCAGTGCCCAGTGAGTGAAAGGAATCTTTGCGATGTAGCGCCAAGGTGTGGGACGAGGGGATCCCTAGTTTATCGACCAACTAGGCTCAGCTCGTCAAGGGAATGGAATTCGGAATCCCGCGTTTGAAAGTACACCCTCCCTCCCCAAAAGGGCTACACCAAAGTTCAACAGAATACAATTATACCGCCCACAGAAGATTTTTGGTTACCGCGAGGACCAGGTCACCACACACCTCCGTAGCTCCTAGTAACCTTTCTTTAGACAGCTTCAACTATTACTGTTTGCAACCCGCACCCCAACCTAGCTCCTTCCCAGACCTGTAGGAACCAGTGTTTCATTGGAGGGTGGTGCGTGTGGGCGGGTGTCGGTTAGGAAAGAGGGATCCAACTGAACTGTCGGAGAACTGGAAGGTGCTGTCTCTCCTCTCTCGTTGAGTGCTGGTGACCTTTCCGACCTCTCAGAAGAGATGGTTCTACAACAGACCCAAGCCTCTGATTTCTTGATCACGACCCTCCATCCGTGGGCTAAATACAAAATCTTGGCTAGGAGCCAGAGTAAATAGTCAAGGGATGTTCTCAAGAAAGAAATAGGAATCACTGCCTTTAGAAAAGCGAACTTTTTTTTTTTTTTTCCTGCTGGAACGCAGAGCGTTTCTGAGTGTCTCCAGGATACGTCTTTCGCACTTCCTCAAAGCCAGACCGCTCGCTGGCTCGGATGCACTTGGAAAAGGCCAGTACTCAACCCTACTGTCAGGCCTCAGTCCCGGGTGTCGCACCGACCCTCAGCACCCCGTCCCACCAAGCATGCAAAGGGCACCTCTTTTAAGAGGCTGGGTCCTAATCGAGCCAGAGACCCTGAAAAGGGTCCCCCATGAGCAGTTGCTGAGGAGAAATCACCGCGGGCAACCCCGCGCAATTGGTGGGACGTCCACTCTTCTGCTCTGCTCTACCTATGCTCTAAGGCACAACTGGTAAAGGTGTACTTTGCAGATATGATGCCCTTGATACACCTACTTTCTGCCAGGGCTTGAAACCAGAGGAAGGCACAGTGGGAGTTCCCTGGGCACCTGGAGCCCGCGAAACCCACCACGCTAAAGCCTGGGCCCCCCGAGTTTTGTGGTAACGAGCCAGCTAAGACTGGACACCACTTCTGCCCCGCGGCGAAGCGAGCTGCCTCTTCTTGTAAGGTTGGGACGACCGCTAAACCCAGGAGGGTGGGAAGGGGGCTTCTGGGTGAAGTTTCCAACCCAAGCCAACAAACGGCGCTGTTGCCGCGCCCTGGGTCCTGGGAGTCCCAGGCCCAGCCCCAATCGGAGGGAGCCGTAGCTCTCAAGGAAGGGTGGGGGAAATAGGGAGGGGTGTTTGTCCGGGTTCCCAGCCCGCCATCCCGGGCTCTGTATGCCGCCACGGGCTCCCGGAAGCCCTGAAGGACGAGAGAGCTGCCGAACACGCTGTCTTCTCCGAAAAAGGTCGCAAAGGATTATTTTCTGAATAGCTCTGTGTCCCTCTGCTTTCCTCACTGGGTTCAGGGTGCGTGTCGGAAATACTGGTACTGGCTCCGCCGGCAGTCTTGCATCCCCTCAGACCCGGTCTGAACTAACACCCCCTCGGGCCTTAGTACCTGCCGCGACACTTCTACAGACCCCCAGCGAAAGTCGCACGGCTCGGCAGGTGCTAGTGGGCCAAGAGAACGGTTTCCTGTCAGCCTTCCCCTCATCTTCCTACGCACGTAATGGTTACCTGGCTTGTCTATTGAGATGGCAGTTTGGCCTAAGGACGTTTCCTCGGAAATGTTCTGAAGTAAATTCGGTGTGACTATTAACCTGGGGGCTGTGCAGACCACCCCAGAGCCACCAGGCAAGGAGACCAATTTAATCACGGCCTCCGAGAGAAGCCAAGAGTGTGGGACAGGGTGTCTGGTCCTGGCAAAGGACTGCTGTAAATCTGGCAGAATGTAATGTGAAAATGAGCCCACCTAAGACACAGGCTAGGTGTGATCAAATGACAAACAGCTGGGGCAGTAACTAATTCCCTAGATAATCAGCTGCGGGGAGGAGCCCGAGCCCAGCACCGCATCCCTTGCCTTGGGAAACAGGCAGCCCAGGCGCTGTCACCACAACGGCTTACTTGGGTCCTAAAACTTGGAAAGAATCCTTACATCT
The DNA here is from genome assembly GCA_029783875.1 of Phataginus tricuspis. Taxonomy (NCBI): domain Eukaryota; kingdom Metazoa; phylum Chordata; class Mammalia; order Pholidota; family Manidae; genus Phataginus; species Phataginus tricuspis. The sequence goes on along the minus strand of JAQQAC010016209.1, from coordinate 117,601,185 downwards.
GTCAGGCTACTGGACGCCAGGCCGCGCGTCGGTTGGGTAGTTTCCTAAAACGCGCTTCACTTAGCAACAGCCTCGGAGGCCCAGAGAACCAGAGGGCATCTGGAGACGACTGCAGGAGGGCAGGGCTGCTGCACATTGACTTCTTCGGGAAAAGGTGGGTTTGCCTAGGAAAATGTGCCTTTGTCAGCCACTTTGCCTAGAAAAACAGGTGCAGGTGGGGATTGTCGAATCATTCCGTTTTCTGAGACATGCCTTCCAGTCCGTGTCACCTTGAAGTGTGCACACACACACACATATAAGACCCCTACACAGAACCATTCCAGATACTTTACTTTAAAACCCTAAATCCATACACCCATTCAAATGATCGTAGTCCTTGACTGTGAATGTTTGTTTCCTTCCGACCTGATGCACAAGAGAACGTAGACCAGGTGGAACCCAAAGTTAAGGGGCGGGTTAAGAGAACCCAAAATTCCAGGAGATGATGCCGGCTCGGACCCGGGATTCTGGTACCATTGGTCCGCCCTCCCCAGAGGCAGCCTGAACGCCGGCTGTACTCATCCCCCAAGCCACACCAGCGTACTTTTAAATTCGTGCAGGAAAGGGGGGAGCTCCCGGTGAGCAGGCGTCCCAGGACCGCCTGGGCTTGCATTAGTGCTAAAAAGCTAAAAGCCTGCTTTTTTTCTCTTTTTCACACTTAGGATTTATGCCGTTCTTTTGGTTCCCCACCTTTCCACGAGGCTGGTGGGTGGGGTGCCACACTGCGCGGACACCTTATTTCAGTCTCTGCCACTTCTGCCCGGCAGGTTTCTCCTCACCCGTCGCCTCGGGCGGCTCAGGGAGTTTCAAACGCTGTGCCACTCGCTCGGGCAGGAGAAGGCGATTGCTGGGGTTCCCTCTCCCCGCAGCTGGAGTTTCCGCGCCGCTAGTCTTTGGTAGACAACCCAACGTGCGGGTGAGTGTCCCGCTCCGAGTCTCGAGGCTAAGGTCAGGAAGGCTGTAAATCAAAAAAAGGAGGACGGAATCCGTTAGCAGAGCCTGCTCCCCGGGGAGGCGGCGCGGCTGCGCCGCTAGAGCTGCGCTCAGTGGTCCTGGCAGGTGCGCGGCCAGCGGAGGGGGCCCGGCGGTCCACCCCGAGGACGGCCTCGGCTCCTCTCCGGCCACCATCCCCCCCGCCAAGAAACTTTTCTTTCACTTGGAGAGGCTCTGTGTTGCCATGAAAACGGATTTTCCAAGGGGCCCGACCCTCCCCCTCAGGGGCATCGGACTGGAAAAACCGAAATGGCCAGAGAGCAGAGACAAAAAGGGGCCGCTAAGCGGGGGCCTGAAGCGAGAGAGACGAGTCCGGCTCACCCCCTCCACCCCACACAAACTCCCCGCACCAGCGCCTGGGAGCGTCTCCGCCCGGCCGGGCAGCGGGCGGCTGACTGCTCGCCCTCACACCCTCCAGCTGGGAACCTCACAGCCCCCGTGCGCTCTGCGGTCCCGAAGCCGGTCTCCGGTGCCCCGGTGCCCGACTCCCGCTCAGTCCTGGGCGCGCCGGCCCGCGACTTCTCGGCGGAGGCTCCTGCTGGAGAGGGGCCGATTCTAGGAAGGGCTTCTCGGAGCTGCAGCCCTGGGCATCTCCGCTGCGCCCTGAGTCCCCAAGCCCGCCTGGGTAGCTGGCGATGCTGGGGTCCCCTGGGTCCTCAGCGCTGGTGGCAGAAGTGGTCCGAGGACCAAGTCGGAGACAGTGGGAAGCTTTGCAGGGTGGCCCGGCGCCTGGTGCCATTCGGCCCTGACAGGGCTGCAAAGCTGTTTTCTGAACCGCGTGGGTGCCCCTCTGTCCCCTTCCCCCCAATCTTGCTTGTGCGCCCCTCCCCCCTCCGTCACCTCCTAGAGTTTCGTTCTTTCAAACTTTTTGAGACCCTAATTGGTGGTCTCTGAGCGGCTCTCCAGGACTCCCGCCTCCTGAATAACTTTCATCACGTCACCGGGCCCAAGAGGGGCGTGGGGGTGAACGAAAGTGCTCCCCGAACTTTTTTTTCCAGCGGGGCCGAACGGGGGCTCCATGATGATTGGCCAGGGCGCATCACTGCGAGCCTGTCAATCACAGGGCCTCCCGGTGGCGAGGGGCGGATCAAGCCCCAACCCCAGGGGATCCGAGCAGGTATATAAGGGGCCCTGAAAGCGCCCGGCCAGACTGCGAATGCGACCGGCTCGAGAGAACGTATCAGGTGCGAGTAGCCTGGGGGTTCCTGCCGACTTGGCGCGGAGCACTTCGGCAAGCCTGCCCTTCCCGCCCGACTCGCCGGCCGACCGGCCCCCAAGCGTTCCTCCGACGGAGTCCCCTGGCCTTTTCACCGTGGCTGCTCCAGCCCCTGGAGCGCCTTCTCCTCCCGCCACTCTGGCACACCTTCTTCCCGCCCCGGCCATGTACAGCCTGCTGGAGACTGAGCTCAAGAATCCCGTGGGGCCACCCACCCCAGCGGCAGGTGCTGGCGGCCCCGCAGGGCCAGGCGGCGCGAGCAAGAGCAGCGCGAACGCAGCCGGCGGCGCGAACGCAGGCGGAGGCAGCGGCGCCGGCGCGAGCGGCGGCGGCGGGGGCAGCGACCAAGACCGCGTGAAGCGACCCATGAACGCCTTCATGGTGTGGTCCCGCGGGCAGCGGCGCAAGATGGCCCTGGAGAACCCCAAGATGCACAACTCTGAGATCAGTAAGCGTTTGGGTGCCGACTGGAAACTGCTGACCGACGCCGAGAAGCGGCCGTTCATCGACGAGGCCAAGCGACTGCGCGCCGTGCACATGAAGGAGTACCCGGACTACAAGTACCGGCCGCGCCGTAAAACCAAGACGCTACTCAAGAAGGACAAGTACTCCCTGCCCGGTGGCCTGCTGCCCCCCGGCGCTGCCGCCGCCGCTGCTGCCGCCGCCGCCGCCGCCGCCGCCAGCAGCCCGGTGGGCGTGGGCCAGCGCCTGGACACGTACACACACGTGAACGGCTGGGCCAACGGCGCGTACTCACTGGTGCAGGAGCAGCTGGGCTACGCGCAGCCCGCCACCATGAGCAGCCCGCCGCCGCCACCCGCGCTGCCGCAGATGCACCGCTACGACATGGCCGGCCTGCAGTACAGCCCCATGATGTCGCCCAGCGCCCAGAGCTACATGAACGCGGCCGCCGCGGCCGCCGCGGCCTCGGGCTACGGGAGCATGGCGCCCTCAGCCGCCGCTGCCGCCGCCGCCGCCTACGGGCAGCAGCCCGCCACCGCCGCCGCCGCCGCCGCCGCCGCCGCCGCCATGAGCCTGGGCCCCATGGGCTCGGTGGTGAAGACCGAACCCAGCTCACCGCCGCCCGCCATCACTTCGCACTCGCAGCGCGCGTGCCTCGGCGACCTGCGCGACATGATCAGCATGTACCTGCCACCCGGCGGGGACGCGGCTGACGCCGCCTCGCCACTGCCTGGGAGCCGCCTGCACAGCGTGCACCAACACTACCAGGGCGGCGGGACTGCCGTCAACGGAACCGTGCCGCTGACCCACATCTGAAAGCCAGACCGCGCTCGCCGCCCCTCCGCCCCCACCCCATCCCGCACCCCCAAGTTGGGACGCCTTGTTGTTTAGCTTTGCTTGCCTGGGACTGTTGCCTTGTGCTGATGAGGGGAGGACAGAAAGTTTTGCTGTAGCTGTCGGGTTTTGTACAAAAGCTAAAAGAAGTCCGGAGCAGCGGAAATGGGACTTTCTAGAGCTCGCCTGCCCCTCGCTGCTGCCCCTCCCTCTCCTTTTGTAGGCTGGGAATCGCTGTGATGTTTGCAAAGAGAAAGCAGCCCCCTCCTCCTGGGTTCCTGGGTTTTTCTGTTGCATTTGAAAATGTCGTCTCCTTACTTTGCTGTTAGCCGAGGAGTGAGTGGATGGAAGAAACGTACTCTCGGGTGAGGCTGGCCTGAGAACTGCAACGCCCCCTCCCCCAGTCGCGTTGCATCTGTTTCCTCGTGGGTTTTTGGGGGGCTGACCGCGCGGAGCCGCGCGGCAGCTAAGGCCAATGTTAATTTATAGCCAGGTATATGCGTGTGTATCCCGCTTCGCCGCCCTTGGCGGCGGGACAGAAGACAGTTTCTGTCCAGTCCGGATTTAGGCTGTTGAGTTGGTGGTTTCTGCAGTGATCTGTTTGATATTTCGTCGCGCTAGTGTATTCGGATTTCGTTTGGGTAGTGGGGAAGGGGCTGTTTTGTTTCAGGTTTTTCCAGGTTTCACTCTTAATTGCTAAATGAGAGATCAATAAATTTTATAACCAATATAATGGAGTCCTGATAATTTTGCGGGCCTGAAAGTTGAGGAGAGCGTCGGGGAGGGTGGCACCATCATCACTCGGTCTGGCACCAAGACCGTGGTCCCGTTCTGGGGACTGAAAGGGGCCAAGGGGGAGGCGAGCGTCATCGGAAATGGTTGCTTAGTCCTGGTAATCCAAAACACACCGGCTCCCAATATTTTCAACGCAAACTCAGAGAAGAAAGCAGTTTGTCTTCCTGGGAGCGGGCGCACTGCCGAGCTGAGGCAAACAGCCCGCGGCCATGCACTTGTTGATCGCGGGGATCGTCCCCTGGAGGAGTGTCTGCCACCGCGACCATGTGGGCCTGGAAGGGGCAGCCCGCGGCCGCAGAGACTGGGCCCCAAGGTGGCACGTTTACCTTTGTGCACTGGGGCGGGGAGACACTTGAGCAGACCTGAAATATTTACAAAACGAAAACCCTAAGGAAATCTCAATTATCCTATTAAAAATAAATGGTTACAGGAATCCCCAGCAGGAAGTAAGTACATTTCAATCGTGGTGGCTGAAGCAGTGGAGCCCCATCTAACGCTAGAAAATTTGGATTTTAAAAGTACACCTTAGATTTGTAAAGATCTATGGAACTCCTCCGATGCCTTTTTCTTTTTGACCTGTCAACCCAGTCCACTTACTTGTTTTCTAGAAGAGGCTCCCTCTCACTCGAAGCCTTGAGCCCGCTTCACCTCCTCCCCCACCCCCCACCCCGCCCCGCGCTTTCCCCCAATCCCTGACCCTTGGGCATTCCACTGAGCCCCCCGAAAGGCCTTTTCGTTTCGCGCCCGGCCACACGGCCCCAGTGTATCTATTTGGGGCCTAGGAGGAAAACAAATAGAACCAGTGTTTTTTTACCCCCTCCTCAGCTGTTTGAGGTGATTTCCTTAATCCCTTTAATCCTGTTACCTCGCTATCCCAGAATAACTAAACTCAGTCTTTCCAATAAGCTTGGCCTGGTGCACTGTTTTTATCCTATCCACTCCTGACCACAGGTTTCTTTGCTTGAGGTCTGCTGGGACTCTGGGCGACAGAATCTCCCGTAAATTGGTCCGAATTCCACATTTCCAACCGGCTTCCTTTGTGCGGGCCAGCCATTCACCTGCGGGCCGGGGCGGACCTCAGGGGGAGGGGCAGAGGCTTTCTGCGGCTTCGGGGGTCGTGCCCGCTTTTTACACATCACTGCGGATCCTGGAGACTAGGCTCACCACGCCTCTCCAAGAAAGGTCGGGTCTCCCTGGGAAGGCAGCGCCACCCCTCCCCCGCAGACGCTGGCATTGCCCCTCCCCCAGCGCACCCCACCCCCTACTGTGCCGCCTAGGGTGGGAGGGCTCCAGGCCATGATTTACAGACCGCAGGCAGTACCCTCCTCTCGGTGCTCTTCCCGGGTCTGCCGCGTCCGGACTGAGCTGGGCTGGAACTCGGCCTCCCTACCTCTCCTCTGCCCATTCCAGGGCCGCAGATTGGGGCTCCTCCTGGCTGATGGGTGCTGCGACTTTTGCCGCTGCCATAGGAGCAAACCCACAGGCTGCCAGGTCGCTGAACTCGACCCTCCACCCTGCCCCCGGGCTCCAAGGTCCCAGGAGCGAGAGGAAACTCTCCTGTCATATGCACCCCCCGTTCGTATCTTTCACAGTGTTTGGGCCTCAACAAAATACCTGTTGTAGTTACTCTGGATTCAGATTGCTAGCATTTGTGGACTCAAGTTTGGTCTGAAATGACTCCAGGAAAGGGAGGGTGAAAACAAGCAATTCCGCCCCACTGAGGGGGCGGTGCCAGCGAAGGAATAAACTGACACTGCTTATGTGGCAGACTCCATTGTACTGCTGCCTTCTTCGAAGTGCCAGGGTCACCCTTTCAGCGGGTCTCACATACTGCTCACCCCCTCTCTAAACATCCATGGCTTTGTGCTCCACTGTGTCTGATTTCCAAATTGCCTTTAAGAGAAAGTTTTCATCAATCAGCACATTTGGAGGATTTAAATATAGATGAAAGATAAATTGTTTTTAACTTCAGCAACAGGGAAGAGAATTGAATTGAACTGCAGAGAAACTCCCATCCTCCAGGCCAGAGTTTTCAACCTAGAGTGCGCCCTCTCCCTCCCTCCCTTCCCCTACACACTTCCACCAGGATGGATGCCCTTAATCTGTTTTATAGATTGGGGTTCCGGTAAGATTTAATTTGAGGTAAGAGTTCTGCTGCTTACATCGCAACAAGAACAAAATCCGGTCAAACCCCAACTCTGCCTCCTCTGGTTTGTTTTACAGAGCAGGAAACTGGCCCCTTAAGCAGGATGCGACAGTGCTCAAGGTTGCCTGGCTGGTTCTATGGCAGCTCAGAGGAATGAGACTCCCAGGCCTGGAGGCCTCACTGCCCCACCAGAGGTGATCAAAACAGAAGAAATCCTAGCCCCTGCTACCCTGCAAATCCATAATCCGGTGGGGTCTCTAGAAAAACGAGGTAATTCCTGGCACAGACATCTAGTAGCCACCATTTGGCAAATGGTAAAGCGATGTGGGGAGCACAGGGTCCTCAGAGTGGAAAAGACCAGCCCATCTTTTAGTTTTCCTCTGGGAGAAGCAGAGGTACTTTTTGGTGGGAATTATTCTGCATACAGATCTTCTTTCCTGCCCTGTCTATACAACTCCCTTCATTAACCTCCTTTCTAGAACTCTGAAGGGAGAGAGGGCATCCAAAAAGCAGACCAACATTTATTAACTGAGTTGTGCATCACAGACTTCTTTATAATGGTAAAAGTTACACACAACCCAAATATCCAACAAATAGGAAGAGGTTGTGTAAAATGTTTTCAAAAAAGACCAGTTTGGAGATATTAAAAATTGTGTGTGGAGAAATTTTAATGATGCAGGCAAATGCTTAGAACACAAAGTGAAAAAAGCAAGACACACAAAAGTGTATTCAGTATGTATGACCTATTCAAAAATAACTATACAGGACTAGAAAAATATGCAAAAGTGCAGGGCAGTGCTGTGAACACTAGTTAGTCTTCCACATATTTTCTCAAAGTTTCCAATTTTCTCTTGTAAGACTGTGTTCCTGTTATCACCAGAAAAGGCCAGTTTAAAATACATTCTTTCCCTGACAGAAATACAAACGTGTGTCTCCTTGTGCAAGAAGAAAGTTCAAGCTTTCCCTGGTTTGTTTTGGGGTGAGGCGGGGGCAGGGAGCCCCAGGAGCACTAATCCTCCAGCTCTCCTCGGGTGGGGGCCTGCAGGGAACTCAAGCAGGAAGAGCACACCAGAGCAACCCCCCGCCAAGCACCCTCCTCAGGAAGCAGGAGCGGGATCAGATTAGTGCTGGCTTCGTCATTCTTCAGAGCCACTCACTGGAGAAAAAGACCTCCTTGGGAGCCAAACTGAACAGTCTGGTCTGCGGGAAGCAGGGGCCAGTGAGGAACCAGAAGGCACACAAACACAGGAGCCTGAGCAATCCTCGCTGACCTCCTGGGAGGCAGGCAGAGAGCAAGCCCAGGGGGTGGGTCCCAAGCCAGGTGGAGGAGGTAGTAGGGGCACACCCATCAGCTCAGGGAAGTACCGTGTGCTGTGTCCCTCCTCCCCGTCACTACCATCCTCATCCACACTGCTGTCATATCTTCAGGACTACGGCCATGGCCTCCTACCTGTTCCTGATTCCACTGTGTTCCCCACCACTCTATTATCGTTAGTCTTGTCATTGTCACTGCCCCCTTTTTAATGACCTTTTGGTGGCTTATTGATTGCTCTTGGAAAAATATACCAGCTCCTCCAAAGCTTTGCCTGATGTGGCTCCTGCCTACGTCTCTTGGCTCAACGCCCCCTCCTGCAACTCTAGCCAGGATGCCTTTGAGAAGTATTGAATAAACAAATAGTTCCTGGTAATTTCATATCTAAATAAATTTTAAGGTCCATAATGGTCTTAGATAAAAATTATTATGCAGAGTACCTATTTATTCTACATCTGTGGGATTTCCCCAAATCTGCATATCAAGTGCAGATTTCCTGGCAATTAGTAGACTCTGCTGGCAAAAAAAAGACACCATTTCTCCTGCCTCAGGGCTTTTGAACTTTCTGTTGCCTTTTCCTGGAATTTTTTTCCCCAAGCTCTTCCTTCAAATAGTCCACTGGCTTCTGGAAGATCTCAGTTCAAGTGGCACTTCTGTGAAGTCTTCCATGATGCCCTCCTCCAGAATGGGACAGCTCTCCTTTTGTAAGCTCTCAAAGCTGATAACAGTACCTCTTCACAGCACTGATCCCAGTGTCATTTTACATTTATTTGTGTGATTGTGTCTCTCGCCTAGTCTGTAAGTTCCATGAGGGCAAAGACTGTGTCTGGTTTGTTCACCAATACCTAGTACAATGCCTATTCCATGGCAGGCTCTCAAAAATATATGTGTAGTGTTTACTGCATGTTTAAAGAATGGCGGTCTGGGTCTTTGAAGCAAATGGGATCAATGCAAGTAGGTGACAATCAAGACTGAATTTGCTACATTGGCTCCATTCCTTGCCAGCTGTAGGACATCACTTACTCTGAACATTAGTTTCTTCAGATGTCAACTAGGAACAACAATGTCTCTGGTATATTGTGAGAATTCATAAAAAATGCTTTGAGTGCTAAGTACCGTGTCTGGCATACAGCCATTAGGCAGTAGGTGTTAGTAACGATTACCACCTTTTTCTTTAGCAGCTTCTCTTGACTCTTCAGGGAGGAGCTAGTGCTCTCTGGTCAGATTTGTACTTCCCACAAACATGAGTGATGTTTCTCATTGCAGAGTCCAATTTTTGTTATAGAAAGAAGGCAGAATAAGACATCACCATTAAAATGAACAAACCATCTGACACCAAAAGCATAAACACAAAAGAGAAAATAGGTAAAATGGGCTTTGTCAAAATTAAACTTTTTTGCTTCAAAAGACACTACTAAGACAGTGAAGAGATAACCCACAGAATAGGAGAAAATATGTACAGATCATGTATCTGACAAGGGGCTTGTATTTAGACTATATAAAGACTTACAACTCAGTAATAAAAAACCATATTGCCCAATTAAAAATGGACAAAAGACTTGAACAAGCATTTTTCCAATGAGAATATACAAAAGGCCAACAAATTCATGTAAAGATGTTCAACATCATTAGTCATCAGAGAAATGCAAATCAAAACCACAATGAAATACCAGTTCACTCTAAGTAGGGTGACTATAATAATAATTTTAAAGGCAATAAGAAGTGTTGCTGAGTATATGGAGAAATCAGAACCCTTATAAAGTGCTCAATATAAAGTGGTAAATCTACTTTGAAAAACAGCTCTTCAAAAGGTTAAACACTGAGTTACCATATAACCCAGAAATTCTATCCCTAAGAATAACCAAGAAAAATGAAAACATAATGTTCCCACAAAATTTGTATACTAATATTCATGGCAGCATTATTCATAACATCCAAAAGTAGAATAAACCTAATTGTCTATTAACTGATCAATGGATACATGAAATGTGGTATATCCATACAATGGTATATTATTCTGTAACAAGAAGAAATTGAGTACTTGCATATATACAGGTTAATATACATATATATACTACCTGGCTCTGTCAACAGGTGAGAAGGCCTAGAAGCAGCAACACCCCAGTGGCAATGAGCACACCCAGCATCCAGATCTTAGTTTCTAATATTACTCTTCACAAAAAGGAACCAGGGCTCTTTGGGAAAATGACTGATTCTAGGAATGGGGCCAGAAGTATACAAAAAAGTCTGGAGCATTCTGTAAAGGCAGAAAGTAAAGGAAAATGAAATTAACAAAGAGAGAAAGAAAGAGGGTAAAAGAGAAGATGGAAGGAAGGAAGGGAGGGAGGGAGGGAGGAGGAAGGGAGGGAAGGATGGAGGGAAGGAGGGAGGGAGGAAGGACAGCCATGATGGGGGTGTGTCACAAGGTCACAGGAGCCAACTAAAAGAGCTCCCAATGACCAAATCTGGAACAATTTAAACAACAAAATGAATAAAGTAGTATTAGATTATAACCCAAAGTATACAACAAATATCCATGCATCCATACTGATATAAATACATAATAAATACATAAATGAGGGGAGGGGAAGAGACAAATCTCCTATGCAGAAGTCCAAATCATTTAGGCAAATAGTATTACCTTCAGGGAGGTGGAGCATAGCTCCCCACCCATTAAATGCAGGGAACTCATAGTGACTACCTTCCAAAGAGAATAGTATGGAAAGAGGCAAAAGAGTAACTTTTCAGTGGAGAAACTTGACAAATAACTACCTCAGCCAGAAGATCAAGGTTATCATCAACAGTGGTAAGTTAATAAAGCAGCTATTTTTAAAAAACAAAAACAAACACCCTGATGGATGGTGGTTGTAGAGGTGTTTGGGAGGCAACCTGTCCAGTGCTAAGGGCTGCTGTACATACCAGGTGTCACCTCACCCCTGAATGCATTCTCCACACCTAGTTGTTAGAGCAGGAAGAGGCATCAGAAATCATCCAGTCTAGCACCCTCATTTTACATAGAGGGAAACTGAGGCCCAGAGGGACACGGACATGCCAAGGTCACACAGCTTGTTAATGCCAGAGTCAGTGAACTGAGACTTGAGTGTCCTGGGTCTCTGTTCAGTGATTTTTATAACTATCTCCCAAGCTGCCTTTAAAAAGTTTACTATGTTTCTGTCTACCTCCACCCAGGAACCTCTTCTCAGGTGGAGAGTACATGAAAAAGGGCAAACGATTACCAAAAGAAAAACAAAATAATCTTTTCAGTTACTGAAAACCTAGTTTAAATCTCCAACTGGCTTCTTGTGGTAGCAACTCTGCTCAAAAGTCATTTTAGAAGGGAGCACTTTGTGTGTTAAAGGAAATCTTCAATGAAGAAAACAAATCTCTGATAAAAAAGTAATTAAGAGCTCATTTATTTTTGAAATATGCTATTCTCTATGGAAATGTCAATACGATTTAACAGAAGTTTAAATTACCATATATATTTTACTCTTAGATTTTACTAATATGATTTTATATGAGGATCTTAGAAATCCCTGAGGAGCAAAAATAAAACATGTAACACTTACTAGACATTATTCAAAACATCTCCGGAACTTTAATTTTTATTTAAATATGAAACCATCAGGGACTTTTGAAATATGTCTGAAAACCTTTGCCAAAGCCCATGATTTATTTATTCCATAAACATCTTTAAAGACATTCTATATGTCAGGAAGTGTGCAAGGATCTATGGACAACACGACATCACAGGGCTCATAATGTAGGGTTGCAGAGCAAAGATCAACAGGGGTGTCTGTCTTGAGACAGTATGCCACCTTAGAGCCAGGATGTGAGAGGGCCACAGAGGGGCTTCCTAGAGGCCAGATCATCTAAGCTGAACCTTACACAACATGTGACCCTGTTAGAGGAAGAGAAGTACTGGTGGACATTTCAGGCTGATAGAACAGCATGGAAAAGATACACTCCTGTATCTTGGAGTCAGGGAATTTCATGTGGTTAAATAACAAGGCTGCAGAGAGAGAAGATGGAGGGATGTTGTGGGCAATGAGGCTGTACAGGTAGCAAAGCTCCTAGTCATGGGCCTTGAATGTCATGCTAATGGGTTGCACCTTGCTCCTGTACTCAATGGGAACCATGAAAGGATCTTAGTAAGTGCTTCATAAAGATCAAGCTGACTGTAGTAAGAGGACAAATTGGAGGGAGAAGGGACAGGAGGCAAGGAGATTAGGCAAAAGGCAATTTGCTTCAGGCAAGAGAGAAAGATCTGATGTATGTACTGGCAGTGAGAATGAGAAATGGTAAGATCGAGACAGGAATCTGTTTCGCCTTGAGTGGGGGTACACAGAGAGGGAGGTAGCACTAACAGAGATACAGAGCACAAGAAAAGGAGCCTAAGTTCTTAAACTTTTAAAGTGAAGAGAATGAATTTTTATATGTGACTTTAGCTTGGTACAATATGCTGTGTACACAATCACAATCATTTATATGCACATCACTTTTGTTCAAAAGAACTACTGGTCCACCAAACTTAATATGGTTTTGCACCGTAATAAAGCCAACTCCATCTACTGATATTGCTCACTTGAAAATAATTCTCTTTGTTGCTTTACTGATTGCTCAATTGAAATACCATTGATTATTTGCGAATACATAATTTGAAACGTTTGGAATTAGTCTGTGCACTCTGTTCAAAAAAGGACCACTAACGCGCCTGCTAACTTTAAGCTTCTTCAAGTCTCTGTGTACAGGAGTAGGATATCTGTAATATCAAAAGCCCCAAGCAGTTCAGCAAAATTGGAATGGTAGCAAGCTTCCGCACTCACAGCCTGGGTAGGACAGTGGTGTCAACGCCTCCAGCAGAGCTGATAGAGCTGTCTCTCAGTCTGTCTGCAGGCTGTGTTTACATTCTGCAGGCTGACTAGAAACACTCTCCCACCACCACCAAAAAAGATCTCTGGGTCAACCTGACATTTTCTAGACTCTGCGTGTACTGTATTTCTTCCTGTAATAAGCTCTCCTGCTATGTTACTTCATATGACCTATTTTCAAAGAATAAATTAGTCTGAGTGTGTAAACAATATATGAATTCTAGAGATGTTGCCAGTAATTACAAGCAGTGGAAATGAACAGTTGATTTGGATAGCGTTCTTTCAACTGGAATGTGTCCCATTTGTACAGGACTCAGGGAAACCTGCAAGGTGGATAGATTCACTAAAATTTGGAGTCTTTAGTAAGGTAACACCGGGACCAAAATATGGCTGTAAAGCAAAAGGAAAGTACTTTAGTATGGGAGGTAACTTCTTAGGAGAAGATATACATAGACAAAACACACACACACACATGCACACACACAGATAGAACAACAAAGGACAGTCTCTTAACTGTGGAATATCTCCAGCATTCTAGCCTCAGTCTGTGCACTTACTGACACCTCTACATTGATACTCTCAGAAGTCCAGTCCACATGGTTTTCCTGAGCCTCAGATCTCTGGGTCCAACAGCACCTTGAATATTCACTGGTGTGTCCCATGGGCCCTCAACCTTCGGCCAGACCAAACTAATTCATCCTTTTCCTCCCCAAAGCAACACCTTCTACTCTATTTTCCACCTCAATTAAACAGCACCCATGTCTGCATGGACATTTCCTTCCCCCTCACACTCCAACCCAACTCCTTACCATTTGCAGAATCTGTTCTTCATTCACACTGCCTTAGTGGGGCTTGTATTACTTCTCCATTGCTGTGTATGAAATTACCCCACATGTTACCAGTATAAAACAACAGATACTTATTACCTCACTATTTCTGTGGGCTAGGATCCAGGCATGGCTTGGCTGGCTCAGGGTTTCTCACAAGGCTGCAGCCAAGGTGCTGGCTGGGAGTACAGTTGTTGAAAGGCTCCACTGGGGTAGGATCTACTTCCGAGGTCACCCATGGGACTCTTGGCCTGCATCAGATCCACATTGGCTGTGGCCAGGCCTCTGTCCTAGCTCATTTTTTTACCAGAAATACCAGTTATTTGCCATCTGGGCCTCTCCACAGCATAGCTCACAACATGGCAGCTGGCCTCGAAAGTCACAGTCTTTCTGTAACCTAACCTTGAAAGTGACATCCCATTACCTTTGCCCTATAGGGCCTGAGATGCCAGGTGCAGCCTGCGCACAAAGGGAGGGGATCACACAAGGGCATGACTATCATGGGGTGGAGATCATTGTCCCCCAGAGGCCCTTACCCTTTCTCTGGAATATAAGTCAGAGCTCAGGCACTAGCAGGCTAACTGGCCTCCAGAGTCTCCCCACTCCAGGCCATCCTCCATACTGAGACCTGAGTCACAGTCCTGCAAAAACAATCTGATCGGGTGATTCCACTTGTAAAAGACCTGTGTTGGCAACAGGTGCTGTCCCCATGACGAAGTACAAACTCATTGACAAGCCATTCACAGCCCTCCACTGGCTATTCCTGACGTCTTAGCTCTCTAGCCTCCTTTCCTACCAGCACACACCCGCCTACAGCAATAGCAGAAGTCTCATGGGCCCCAGGTTCCCAGAAGCAAGCTGGCTCTTTTTGGTCCTTCCTCAGTTTCCGCGGGAGCACAGAGGACATGCCCCTCTGCTCTCTGGTCTAGCTTACTGCCCCTCATCCTTCAGGGCTCAGCCTCACAGGCACCTCCTCTGAGATACCAGCCAGGGGTCTCCCTGGGTCTCCAACTTCTATTTGAGGAAACTGCACAGTGCCTGGCCCATACTATGACACAGTGGATGAAGGTTTGTCATTTTCTTCGATAAAATCAATTAATGCTAGAGCTCTAGGAAATGCAAAAGGAGGAAAGAGAAAAGAGAAAAAGGGCACAGATCACTGAAGTTCAAATGAGGGAAGACTTGGAGGCCCTGAGAAGAGAAAGTAGAGGGCTTGGCCAAGGTCACAATGCTATTTGGTGGCAGGGCTGGGATAGCTAACTAGCTTAGCTAGACCTGTTCACCCCACCTCAAGGGCTCTTTCTCCTGCTACCTAGTGCCTCCACTGCTTTCAGGCTCCCGTCTGCTCCTTGAATCCTATGATTATCAGAGGGTGGGAAAAACAGTTTAATAATAACGCTGCACATAATGTTTCTCCATTCCTCTTTGGGGCCATTTCAGTCCTTGTTTTATCTCCAGCTTGTGTGAATGTGAACTTCCTTTACGGGAAGGTAGTGAGAATCACATTCTCATCTTGGGGAAAGAAAGGTGAACACACTGCACCCACTTCTCAGTTTTTGTTGTAGAGCTGAATTTGTTTGTGGGGGCTTAACGGGCCCCCGGGGACCACTCTTGCTCTTCCCCTGGTAGTTGAGTTCTCCATTTCCTAGAGGGCCACCCAGCACTCCTTTCTGAGTGTGTGGATTTCCATTTCCAGGGCTACAAACTCCACGATATTCAGGAGAAAAGTACAGGCTGCAACAGAAGGTTCTCCTTTCGTTTCTCTTCTTCTACCGAATAAATCCTTAACATACCAAAAAGAGCTGTCCAGAGATAACACAGACTTGCAGCATGTGCTGCCTGAGTAGCTACAGCAGCAATGGCAGTGGCAGTGACAGTCCAGTCTCCGACATCAGCAGGAACGAGGAATCTGACAGGAGGTGCTGAGAAGGAGGACGCGGCAACAGCTCATGAGGTGCTGATGGGAGGAGGGCCGCGGCAGGGCTGCTGGTCGCGCTTTAACATCCTAAGATATAGTTAGGTCCCTGCTAGCTAGTCTGTGCTTTCAGTGGGCAGAGAAGAAAACTGGGGCTCATACTGTAAAAGCCAGCGAGCAGGGCTTCCAGAGCTTAGTATTATCATCAGATGGACTAGCTCTCCCACGGTCTCTCTGTTGGTTAGATTTCCTTGAACATGTTTTGTTAACTTCCCTGAGACTCAAGTGGCTCTTCTGTAAAATGGAGAAAAAAGTAGTACTTACATTATAGCATTGCTTGAAGTTTAAATAGGATGATGCATATAAAGGGCTCATCACTCAATACATGTAAAATATTACATTTATCATTGCAGACCTGGGAGGATCCAAAACACCCACATTTCAAATGAACATTACACTATGACCTCTAATACATCAACACATAGAGGTTTCCAAGCCAGCTACTCTGCTTACTAGCTGTGTGATCTTGCACATGTTTCCTAACCTCTCTGTTTCTCCAATTTCCTTCTCTGTAAAGTGGAGATAATAATGCCATTGCCTTTATGGAATCCAGTAATAAATATTCAGTTAAGAACGTAGCACAGTGCCTGGTTGTTTATTATTATCATCATCATCATCATTATCGTAGCCCTTCTACAGCTTCATGTGACCCAAGTTTATTTTCCTGCTGCAGTGGAAAGAGCACAGGCTTTAAAGTCAGACAGATCTCAGTCTGAGATGTTTAGAGAATAGATTCCAGAGTCCAGTGCCTGGGTTTTTCAATCCCAGCTCCATCACTTACTGGCTGTGCAACATTGGGTAAGAACTTTAACAAGAAGTCAAAAATTCATCTGAGATCCTTTACTTGCATAGAATATTCTTAGGTCTGAATAAAAATCTTAGCAGTATATTGATTTTCAGGAGTAGTTTCTGAAATAGTAAAAATAACTAGTATTTCTGACAATAACTTTGTCAGCCTTTTTGTGGCCCCTGCGCATTACTTTAACCTTTCTAGTCCTCCGTTTCTTCATCTGTAAAATGTTGATTATACAGCATATCCCTCAGGGTCCCTTTGTGGCCATCCACCCCAAGTTTGGTTCCAGTGTAAAGATGGATAATGTCAAACACACACCACAAGGATGTGAGAGGTTTTATTAGTTACATAATGGGGTCTTTCTGCGGAGAGCAGGGCAGGCCTCCCAAGCTGGTCCACAGATGGCCTGAGGGAGCAAGGGAAGGAGACTGGGCGGGGTTTTCCCTTGAGTAGGGTAGGTGGAGGTGAGGTCCCCACAGGTGGGCAGGAGGGGCATCCAAGCTTTCTTATGGGCTTGCCCAGCTGCGGGGAACAATGGGAAGGGGGTGAGCTTGAAAGCTAGCTAGCTGTCAGGAGTCAAACATCAAAAACTGGAGTCAGATTCCTCATTACATAGTACAACCCAATAAATGAGAAAACACACCTAAAGTACTCAGGAGCAATGGCTGTTATTATCAAACCACAAATCTTGATAGCCATTGGCCTGCTGTATATTGCAAATGCGTGATTTCGTTGTATGGGGGCGGGGTGTTCACGATGTAGTGGAAAAAGTACTTAGCAGGCCCTGGGACAACTTGAGATCTGTCCTCCATTAGCCCTTGTGAACCTAGCTTAGTCAGTTCTGTTCTGGGCCTCTGGAGTATAATGAGGGGTAGGACGAGATGTTCTCTAAGGCTCCCTGCAGGTCTAAGTTTTTGAAAGCCACAGTGGCTGGCTCACTCATCAAGTGGTATCACTACAGAATGATGAGACATTTGGTTTTTTTTCAGCCCACTTTTTGCCATATTCCAGATATAGTTAGACCCCATGCTATTCATACCTTTAAGACCGATTTAAGCCAGCAGAGTAAGAAGTCAACCAAAAATAGAGACTGAAAAGACTAGTTCTACTTAAGTCTCAATAGATCAACCATTGTTCCACAACTTTACTGCAGTCTGAAAAAAATGCTACATACCACCCATGTCTGCAAAAAACCCAATTTCACCATTCTTACACAGCACTCTTTTTTGTCTTTATTGTAAAGACATGTCCACTGAAAAATAATTCATCTGGAATGAAAATGGATGGGAGAGATGGGAAAGAAAAGTCCTAGCAATATGAAAAAAATTTTAAAGTCATCCCCAGAAATTAGAAGATCATATGTCATTTGCATAAATGACTATTTCTAATCAAATAATATTTCCATTAATGGGTAAGTGAGCACTACCATGTCTGGAGGGGTACTGGTTTGCAGGACAAGACACAAAACTATAGCAAGTCTTTGAAGGACATTTCTCAGGGACACATGAAGTTGAAAGGTAGTCTCCCCAGAATTGGAACTTATTGATTCAGACTAATTCCTGATGTCTGAACTCTCAGACGTCCCTCAACTCAGCCACACATAAGAACATTCTTGTCGACAGTAGGTTTCAATTGACTTTTGATCACTTTCTTCAAGCTTGTCAGCACTTCAATTGCCGCTCATTTAAGAAGGATGGAAGGGCCTAGACTCTGAAAGAGCATAGTCAACTAGGAGGGAAGCCACCCCCAAGAGGGCACTGCACAGGACTGCACTTGATATCTTCACTTAGGATGACCATGTCTGCCTTAGTCAGGACCACTCTCCGTTCTTTGGACCTGGGACTGTCACAGAATGCCTGTCCTTTCTGGTAGAAGATGAACCCTACCCAAGTTTGCCATATTTTCTACTGAATCTCACACCTGAGATATGTACCTATACATCTATATATCTATATAGCTACATATCTATAGATCTATAGAATTATATGAATGCTCTAGGGGAGATACTCTACTATTTCCATGTGTTGAAGATTGTTATGTCATGTGCCATGATCTCAGGGTCACATCCATATGACTTTGGAATCTCCTCTTTAGCATTCCAGCCAAATGGATGGCCAGCTTGAATACTTCCAGAGATGAACAAATCACTACTATGTAGGGCAACCTGTCCCCTGTTTGGGAAGCTGTTGTTTACAATTCTGTATTGCAACTTCCATCCATTCCTCTAGTTGGGACTTGCAGTGGTTACTCCCCATTTGTTCTAGGGCAGCCCTGTGCTCTAAAGTTGTTCATCTTCAGGACAATCTCACTTCTCTCTATTTTTTCCTACTTGGATGGTTCTAGGTGTTCTTTAGCACTCTCATATCTCCCTTCAAAAACATTTGTATACATCTTACAATATCCATCAGCCCAATGTAACAGCTAGAACTGAACACAGTTGTCCCCCTGGGTAGGGTTTGACTAGTGCACAGCAGTGCAGAACTCACTTCCCCATTCCAGACAGCAACAGGCACATTGCACTGTTGACTCACCTTAAATGTCCTATTATTTAATTTAGCTACTCAATCCAACTTTAATTGCCACGTCCTGATTTTGTCATCCAACATAGCCATCCCAGCTGTCATTCTGTATGGGTAGTTTGGCACAATTTTACATGTATAATCATATATGTGGGATAGGTATTCATCATATGTAGCAGATATATGTATGGGATATATATTGACACTGGGATTGCCACTCAGAATTAAAGAAAGCTAACTCTGGTCACTGACTAAGCACCTCCATATATTTTTATTTCCCCCATCTGTACAATAAAGTGAAAGAAACACTGATTTCTACTAAGATTCACCTTCCAGTTCTGTGCATTTATATAAGCTACCTGCGGACTTACAGCCATTTGATTCGTGGAATGTCATCTGGACCTTATTCCTCTCATATTTATATCAAAGTCTCTGCCCATGCTGAAGTTAAGTCACCAGAACATTGAACCCTTAGGCCCTTTGACCCAGGACACAGAATTTCAGTTTGAAAGCTACCCCAAAGGAATCGTGTCAGATGTAAAAAGAAGTGACTCTGACAGTGAGGGCCACCCACTGGGCCAGGTTCCTGGGAGCGGCTGGGGTGCTCTTGGAAGTTCTTTTCAGGGAAGGATTCTAAAAGGAAGGAGAATCAACTTCTTACATAGTTAGACCTAGACCCCAGAGAGCTCCTAGAAAACAGCCAGCAAGAATGAGAACTCTACCAGCAGGGTAGCCTCTAAGCAACCCCCTGCAGTCACCTAGCTCTGCGTCATTGCCATCCTAAGAGCTCAGGGACAGACTGAAACAATACAGACATGCTTGCCTGTCACAGACAATGATTTTAAAATATAGAAAGTCCATGGAATCCCTGACTCTAATTTCCACAGTGGCTGTTAAATTGAACAATCTACAATATTTTTGGTCCCAAATATTAGCAACACCACCCAGGTTTCAGCACATAGGAAACTACTTGCTAGAACTGTTGCTTCTCAGCAACATCCTTCGAATCTACCAGAAGTAGCCAAACTCCAAGAGCCTCTACTCTGTGATTCACTGACCATGTAATTGACCATGGAATGTATCCAGTCTACTCTTTTACTTATTATCTAAACATATAGGAAAGTGTTTTTTAGTTGTGCAGAACTTAAGTGTAAGAGCTTGGGGTATATACCCTGAGCAATAAAGCAATTTTATTCCCTGAAGTAGATAAATAAAAAGACGCACACACATTCATAGAATCCTGTGGAAGGGCCAGAAATGTCATATCCTAGTCCAAACCCTCTTCCTACAGATGGGAAATGCAAGCCCAGCAAGGGGAAGGGATTTCATCAAGGTCACACCAGGAGTTGGTGGTGAAGCCTGAACTAGGATTTACGGCTTTTGACTGCCAGCTGAGTCCTTGCCTCCATACAGTGTTAAACATGAATTTAAAAACTAATCTACAAAGAAATACATCACATATCTTTGTTAGTGACTGAAGGGAACTCTGATAGAGAAGGCCAACATTTCATCTAGAGTGAGAAGCACCACTTCCTTTTTCCTCCCTTTCCTTTGGTAAAAATGAAACATTCTTCAGAATTTGTTTTGAGATATATTCATTCACTCATGAAAGTCAATATCTAGATAGATTTGAAAGTTTATTTAAAAATTCAAATATGTATGCACAGTGGGTGCTCAAGAAACACCACTGTGCATACATATATAAATGTAGTAACCATGGAACACTGGTCCTGAGTTCAACAGCTCACTATGTCTCTAAGTACATTTGCATTTGGCAACAATGACTTCTAATCTTTGCTTCAAAACTGTGTCACCACTTACATAACCTTATATTATGATTAATGTAATCCATATAACAATATATAACATGATAGTGTTGTCCAGCATAAATCAAAAGAATTAAGACCATTTTACCCAGAAGTTGGTCTCCACAGAACTGAGAGCTGATATTAGATTCTCCAGTTTTGTTGTCAACTGCTTTCTTGGCATGCTTTTTCTCAGTTAGGTATGAGACTGAGCCCAAAACGTCCCTGGACATCTCATCCATATGTTGGCAGGAAGAAATACAAGCAAGCAGGAAATGCTTAGCAGCTAGCCAGAGGTCCTTCTCGTCAGAGAACTAAGGAAACATCTGGTTAATAAAGCACTTTTCCCTCATGCCGCTTAGTTTCTTGGTTCAGTTTCTTGGTTAGCTCAGCATCTTCTGAGCACACTTGAATTCTCTCCGTAACTGCCTGTTTTCTTATCAGAATTTTGTTGTTAGCTATTACTATTGAATTCTGAGAGTTCTTTATATATTCTAGATAGTTATCCTTTGTCAGATAAATGGTGTGCAAATATTTTCTCCCAGTCTGTAGTTTGCTTTTGCATCTTAATGGCATCTTACCCAGAGCAGAACTTCTTAGTTTTGATGAGGTCCAATTTATAAATTTTTCCTTTGACACATTGTACTTTAGGTATCAAGTCTAAAAACTCTTGCTCAAGCCCTAGATTTCAGAGATTTTCTACTGTGCTCTTTTTCTAAAAGTATCTATAGTTTTATGTTTTATAATTAAGTTCATGATTCATTTGAGTTAATGTCTGCATAAGATGTGAAGTTTAGGCAGATGTTAATATTTTTTCTTGAAGTGTAGTTGACATACACATTACATTGGTTTCAGGTGTACAACATAGTGATTAAACAATTATATACATTATGAAATGCTCACTATGGTAAGTGTAGTTACCAGACAAAAATATTAAAATATTATCGACTATATTCCCTATGCTGTATTTTCATCTCCATGACTAATTTATTTTATAATGGAGGTTTGTACTCTTTATCCCTTCCACCTATTTCGCCCATACCCTCACTGCCTCTCCTGGGGCAACCACCAGTTTGTTTTCAGTATCTGTGGCTCTGTTTCTGTTTTGTTTTGTTTGCTCATTTTTTAAATTAAGATTTCACATATAAGTGAAATCATATGGTGTTTGCCTTTCTCTGACTTATTTCACTTAGCGTAATACACTCTAGGTCCATCTATATTGTCACAAATAGCAAGATTTCATTCTTTTTTATGGCTGAATAATATTCCATTGTACCACCTCTTTATCCATTCATCTGTCTATGGACACTTAGATTACTTCCATATACTGGTCATTGTAAATAATGCTGCAGTAAACATAGGGGTGTATATATCTTTTTGAATTAGTGTTTTTGTTTCCTTTGGATAAATACCCAGGAGTAGAATTGCTGGATTGTATGGCAGTTCTATTTTTTATTTTTTGAGGAATCTCCATATTGTTTTCCATAGTGGTTCTACCATTCTAAATACTCACCAACAGTGCACAAGGGTTCTTTTCTCCATATCCTTTCCAACATTTGTTACTTCCTGTTTTGTTGATATTAGCCATTCTGACAGGTGTGAGGTGATATCTCATTGTGATTGTGATTTACATTTCCCTGATGGTTTATGATGTGGAGCATCTTTTCATGTGCCTGATGGCCATCCATATGTCTTCTTTGGACAAATGTCTATTAAGGTCCTCTGCTCATTTTTAAGTTGGATTGGTTTCTTGGACACTGAGTTGTGGAGTTTTTCATATATTTTGGATATTAACCCCTTATAGTTATATCATTTACAAGTATCCTCTCTCATTCAGTAGTTACCTTTTCATTTCGTTGATTGTTTCCTCCACTGTGCAAAGTTTTTCAGTTTGATGTGGTCCCATTTGTTTATTTTGCTTTTGTTACCCTTGCCTGAGGAGATAGATCCAAAAAATATTGCTGAGACTGACGTCAAAGAGCTTACTGCCTATGTTTTCTTCTAGGAGTTTTATGGTTTCTGGTCTTACATTTAAGTCTTTAATCCATTTTGAGTTTCTTTTTGTACATGGTATAAGAATGTGGTGCAGTTTCATTCTCTTGCATGTAATAGTCCAGTTTTCCCAACACCATTTGTTGAAAATTGTCTTTTCCCCATTGTATTCTCTTTCCTCCTTTGTCAAAGATTAATTGATCATATAAGCATGGGTTTACTTCTGGACTCTTTATTCTTTTCCATTGATCTGTGTGTCTGTTTTTGTGTCAGTATGGTTTTGATTATTGTAGCTTTGCAGTATAGTTTGAAATCCGGAGTGTAATGCCTCCAGCTTTGTTCTTTTTGTTTTTGTTTTGGTCCATGGACATCTGATTATTGCAACATCATTTGTTGAAAATGGTACTGAATTGCTTTTATACCTCTGTCAAAAATCACTTGGGCTTATTTGTATGAGTCCATTTCTGAATTCTCTATTCTGCTACATTGATCAATGTATGTATCCCTCTGCCAATATCACTTTGTCATGATCACTGTAGCTTCAGAATGAGCCTTAATATCAGGTACCCTGGTTCTTCCTATGTTATTCTTTTTCAAGGATGTTTTAGATATTCTAGGGGCCTGTCTGTGCCTTTCCTGGTAAATTTAGAATGTTTGTCCATGTCTACTAATAAAAACAAGACCAGCTTTTACTCACTTTCATTCTGGTATTAGAATTCTCTCTAGACAATACTCCCTATCTTTGCTTGCATTTGGGGTAGGCTGCTTTTACCACCCTGCCCTTGGTAGGCCACTTATTCACCACAAGCTTCTTAATAAGAAAGTGTCCTAATTCATGTGGGGTTTTTGGCCTCCAAGCACCATTAGTGTATGGGGTGCTGTCAGTGACTTTCTGTACAGTTTTCTGGTCCTTGAGGACATTTAGCTGCTTATAGCATCAGGTGGGATACAGCATACAGCACTATGAGGTAGGTGGCCTGCAGGCAGTTTTGTTGTCTTTTTAGGAGGAGTGTCATTGAAATGTTGTCATGCCAACACATATCATGCTTCAACCCATCTTGGGCCCTCCCCAACATATACATGAGTGAGAAAAACCAAGTCCATTCTCTTATTTGCTGGTGGGATGAAGTGCTGAGGAAATTAGTCTTCCATGCCCAGCCCTCACCTTGTCCTTATCCTCTGGCTAAAGTCTGGCTAACTGTGGGCCTGCTGATCTGGCCCCCAGCCCTTGCAGGGCCCCACATCCCTCCCTTCTCACATATCTGCCTCTTTCCATCCTTCCCTCCCTCCTCACCATCAAAGAAGTCACAGAGAAACACACACACAAATATCTTTTTTTTTAATATTGTTGATTTTATTTTAATCATCACTATTGGTGTACCCTGTAGGTGTAAGATTTGGTCTCTACAAGTCTATTTCCCCACAGCCTCCTCTGGAGATGCAACAGAGATAGTTCTAGGTCTCTGGGCCTCACAATGCACAGGAAATTACTTGGATTAGTGGAGTTCTCTAGGATCTCTTGGTTATGATTCTATTTCTTATTCAACAATTATTTGTCTTGTTTCTCTCATGCTTTCTTGAATGGATGAGAGCTGTTTTAGAGGATCTTTCAGCTGCACAGGCTTGCAGGGGCATGTCTATCCACTTGGCTGTCTTCTGCACCCAGAAGAGCAACAAGGTGAGCACAGAGGGCATTAGTTTGGGTGAAGAGGATGGAGACTTGGTGGGAAGGGGCTTCATAGGAAGGGGTGCAGGCTGAGGGGGGAGTTTTGTGCCAGGCAAGGACAGAGTAGGGGTGTTGTTGGGGCATGAATGGGGAGGAAGAGGAGCATGGGTAGGGTCATCTGACCTTGGAACTGTCTCTACACTTGTATTGACAGTGGGTCATCCTCTCTTTTCTTTCTGGAGCACTTGTGGATGGTTGGTCTGCATCTGTGCTAAGCTGAAACCTCCCAGTGGTCTACCCCAGGCCTACTACCTTCCCCATACATAACCTCCCAAGGGCAATGAGCAGCCACATGCCCTTAGCTGTGTTTGGTCACTGAGGCACTGCTCCAGCCAATGGTAGTCCCAGAGAGGCTTAAATATCACCAAGCCCTGCTCCTGACACTGCCATGGGGGGATGAAAGGGGGGAAGTTGCTGGAGAGGCAAGTTGAAGAAAGGGGTTTTCTTTAACACCTCGTAAAGAGCCTTCCCAAACTGACCTGCTGCCCCTCCTCCTTTCCCCATGTTCCATTTTGTTGATCCACGTGGCAGAGAGAGGGTGTTCCCTTTAAGTTGTTCCCTACCGCCACCTTATCAGCAGTTTGTTCTGTTCCTTCCCACCCTTCTCATTACCTAACGTTCCTCCAAGCTAATGTGGCTACATCTAAGTATCTCTGTGAAGATGTGAATCATCCCACTTGTCTTCAACAAATTTCTCTCATGTGCTTGTTTTTATATGACCTTCAAGCTAAGCGTAGTTTTTCATTTTTAAATGGTTGAAAAAAGAAAAAGAAAAATATTTCATGGCACACAAAACCTACATGAAATTTAAATTCCAGTGTCCACAAATAATGTTTCATTGGAACACATGTTTCACTCATTTAGGTATTTGTCTGTGGCTGCTTTTGTGCTGAAACAGCAGAGTTGAGTAGCTGGAATAGAGACCATAACTGTAAAATATTTGCTATTTGGTCCTTGTGTGATCAAAAGTCCAATTGCATAACCAAGTGGGTGAGTTGCATTGGAAAAGCACTCAAAAGACTGCAGATGTCATATGAGACATGAGAGTTTATTGGGACTTATATACCAGAATACAGGAGTCCATCCCCACTGTCATGGACAGGGAGGGAAGTGCTTATATGTGGTGAGGGGGCAAAGACTATGATCTTTGCAAGAAGAGATCATTATTGTGCTACCAGTGCCCCAAGGAACAAAACCTTGGTCAAAGGGATCAACCTCCCAATAAGATGTTTCCATTGATAAGGCCAGCCTGGATTTGGCTAACCCCAGGCTACCAACATACCTTACACTTAGCATACCACCTGAAGGCGGGGACCATGTGGACACATGGTTATTTAGGGACAAAAGGTTACAAGAGGGCAATGCTTGTCCCCATAGTCCTTTTGAAAAAGTTTGCCAACTGCTTGTCTATTCTATTCTTTTGACATATTTGCTTATTCAGCTCTGTTTAAGCTTATCGTTCTTTTTTCTAGTTTCTAAAAGGTAGGAGTTGAGGTCATTGATTGGAGACCTTCTTTTCTAGGCATTTGGTGCTATAACTCACCCCCCATAACTTCTTCTTTAGTGGCTTCCCACAAATTCTGAAATGTGTTTTCATTTGCACAGTTCAAATTACTAATTTCACTTTTGAGTTTACTTTAATGCATGGTTCATTTAAAAATATGTTACTTAGTGTCTAGATATTTAGGAATTTTCAGATCTTTTCATTATTGATTTTTAATTTAATTCTCTGTGGTCAGACTCTGTATGACTTGGATCCTTCTAAATGTATTGAGACTCATTTTGTGTTCCAGAATATGGTCTCTCCTGGTTCAGGTTTTGTGTGAACTTGACAAAAGATGTATTCTATTGTTGTTGGGTGGAGTGTTCTATAAAGGTCAATTGGTCAAGATCATTAACAGGAATGTTCAAGTCTATTAAATCCTTGAAATTCTTCTGTCTACTGACACTTAATTTCAGGATTGAAATTTGCATTGAAATCCTACCCATTCTTCAAGATGAGGCAAAAAGATCACTCATTTAGGAACTGTACAGACTTACGCTTAAATCATGGCTCTACCACTAATTGTTTGTGTGTCCTTACATTAGTCACTTCACCTATCTAGGCCTCAGTTTCCTCCTCTGTAAAATGGGCATAATTATATTACCTACCCCACAACTTCATTGTAGGGTTGTGTGAGAAAGCATCACACAGCTAGAGACTTTCTCATGTGGAGTTTCAGAGGATAAGAATTGCCTCCTACAAATTTCCTTATTATGTGGAAAATTAGTAGGGTGGTAAAGGCCCTTGTCAATATTCAATTATTCTGTCCCTCTTTTTTAATATTGTTATTTATCTGGTCATGTAGTCACTAGCTATTTAACCAAAAGGGATGTAGATTGGGTGTTAACTGTCTGTAAAGCAATAATTGAATATAAAATAAATAGATTTCAAATAAAGAATAGTTAATAGTCCTTTCCCTTCACTAGCCCCACCCAAAGAAAGATTGAGAGGTAAGGACAAATGCAGGCATCACAAAAAACCAGCTGAATCTGATGTTTTGCTACTGTTTACTTTTCAGTCTGGCTATTACAGAAATATCCTGGCAACAAGTTATCCATTGCAACTTAGGTCCAAGTGCATTTGAGTGAAAAAAACAACAAACAAGTAAAGAACTTCAAGTGGGCTTTTAAAACCCAAACTAATGAGAAATTGCAGAAAAAAAGACAGCTCCCTCTCTCTCTCTGCTGAAACATAGTCTCTCAAATAAATCATCATTTTCTGGCATCCAGGGAAGTCAGCATAGTGTGGGTACCTCAAGCATAAACTTTAAAACCCAGGAAAAAATGGGGCTGAATTTCATATTTTGCCACTCACAACTGATGTGACCTGACCTAGGCAGATGTCATATGTAAGACATGGAGCTGGCAATACCCAGCTGCCTGTGTTGTGGTGAGGGCTGCATGAACTGGTACTGTTTAGAGGCCAGCACTCTGCCTGAGCTGGGCAGAGTTGCCCAATCTTTTGAAAGAGTTCCTTTCGCTTTCTGAGCCTGATTTTGATTAACAGGTTACTAATGACAGCCTCGCTTGTGGTTTTAGGTCTGCTGCTCCTATGCAATGTACATCCTTTCAATTTCTTATTTCTATAATTATTTCTAAATTATTCTTATTTCCATAACTAGAAAAATCATACAACTATGTGGCCTTGTGGACTGTGAAATCATCTGGGCCCACAATCTCAGCCTGAAATTTTCTTGTCACTGGTCAACTTCTTATTCTATCCAACTATTCAAAACCTCACCACTCAAAAGTCAATCCTTGAACTGATTGCTATGTCCCACACTCTCAGCAGATGACCTTGCCTGTCCCTCACAGGGAAAGTCCCTCAGATTCCTGAGCAGTCCTCTGCTCACTTGTTTCCATACTCATCTGTTCCTTATAATTTCCCTCTTCAAAGAACCGGCTCTCCTTTTCTAACCTGAGCTTTGGATCTCAACCTTCTTGACTCCTTAGGGGCTTCTTTCTATCAGTTCCCCTCACCCCTCCTGTATTTCAATCTCATGCTGTTTATTGGAGTCTTCCAGTAATCTTGGAAATATGATCAAAGTTCTCTTATCATCATATCATCAACACCAAATCCTTCTCTTGACTCAACATCCACTATAGCTATTGCCCTAGCTGACCCTCCTTTTATAGATGAACTTCTTGAAAGAGTTGTCTACACTCACTGTCTCTAGTTCCTCACTTCCTCCATGTTCTTCAACCCACTGTCATATAAGTTATGTCCACTCGATCTATTTACATCCAGGTAAGTAATAAGTTTCTTACTGTGCACCTTATTATTTAGGCTGTAGATTCTGCTGCAAGAAACCCAAGATAAAAGTGGCTTCAACAAGATGGAAGTTGATTTCTCTCTCATGTAAACCATCTGGAGGAAGGTAGCCCAGGGCTGGTATAGAAACACTACTCATTGAATTATCAAGGAACCCACATTCCTTCTTCCATGATACTCTAGGTCATTACCCTATCTGTAGGGTCAAAGATGGCTCACCATGATGTCTAGCCCATGGGAAGGGGAAAAAGGGAGTGGTAAGGAATGTCTTTTCCATTTAAGGCAATAACCCAAATGCCCCACATGTCACTTCTGCTCACACTCCAGGGGCCAAAATTTAGTCTTATGGCCAAACCCAACTCTGCAATGGAGATTGGAAATATGGTCTTCATTCTGGATGGTCATGTGTGTGCCTAAATATTCTGTTCTTATTGAAGGAGTAAAGAAACATTGGGTAACAGCTAGCAGTCTTTGTCACACACTAACTGCATCATCTTAAAAATCATGCTGGCACCTGTGAGAGCAGAGTCTGGTTTCTGGAAGTGTCCTTCCAGTATACTCACCGCCAAAACATACTCTACTAGGTAACAGAGCTGACTTGCACTCCTAACGTTGTGCTATGGATGTTGAGTTCTTTCTCAGACTTGCATAAGGATATGGCAGCACAGGGTGGTAGACAGAATAGTGAACGCTCATTGAGAACAGGCTTCTTGCCTAGCTTTTTGATTGCTCTATCTTTGGAACCTAGAAAATTGTCTAACACATAGTAAGTACTTTATAAATATTTGCCAAGTGAATGGATATGTACACACACATTTAGTTAAGAGAAGATGGCAATAGATTTTACCATCGTGAAGACCTTGAGAAGACCCAGGAACAAGGCTGAGTTTGAAGCAGTAGGAGGTAAGAGTGAGTTGATGAATCTGATAATGTCACTTCCCTCCTTAATATCTGTTAGCTTCCCCATTACTCTACAGCAGAACTCAATCTTATCCTAACTTACTCTGTAAAACATAGCTTTTGCCTAGATGATCAGCTTCATAAATATAAGGGTTGGGGATAGGTGGGTGCAGGACTAGGGCGGTCTCATGCCTGGATGTTTCCCTGGTGAGTAGTTCCTTCTAGAAGAAACCTTGTACCATAAAATGTCCTTGCAGTTTTCCTGAATGACTTCTAGCAGTTTCCAAACCTTACTACCCATGAGAATAACCAGAGACACTTCTTTAAATTATAGACTCTTAGCCTCACACCAGGAGTGTCTGTTGTTTGGGACCCCCTGCTCTAATAGTGACTTGGATGCCTCCAGGTAGTCATGAGATTGGGTAATTCATGCAAAGAAGGAGTAACACTGGTTGATGTAAATAGGACAGGCCACTTACAAAATCCAAACTGACAGTCACACATGGATGGAGGTGGGTGTCTGGATGGGCTATCCTTTACAGAACTCCATAGTTTTTAGGCAGTTAATTTCTCAGAGCAAAAATGTCCTCAACCAATTCCCTCTACACTGGACACAAGGGCAACACAAAAATCTCTATATGTCCTTAATACGGAGGAGTGGGAATTTGGGATTAAAGGAGTCTACAATTTCAGATACTTATCTGAGTCATCCACATTTCGGTTTACCTGGTATCTGGCAGAAGGGGTCATTCTGGTTTGCTCTTGGGAGGTCAGGCCAAGAGTACATGGATATATTATTAAGTTATTTACGCATGTCAAAAAACATGGCCAATTATGCTCATTGCCTCAACCATATCTGAAAAGTCATTTTTCAGGTATTTTCCTGCTGGATTCAACCAAAGATCTTTGTTCTGGGGAGGTCCAGATTCGTGAATACCTGGGCCCCTCTGAGATGACAGGAGAAGTAAGAGAAGAGTGGGAAGAAGTAGCTTGTCCTGCCATCTCAGGGCTTAGTGCTGAGGCCAAGTGGATTTGGGCAGAGCCTAAACTCCCAGTTTCCCTCGTGGGTTATGAATCCCACTTGTTTTCCTATTGGTAATTCAGGAGGGTAGCACTTGCAGGTTGAACAATGAATACACTCTTCTTCCTGGAGCCTAGATGGAGACTGTGATCCCAGTAGATCTTCCTTTTTTGTAGGTAGTGCATTTCCTGGCAATAGGTTCTGGGTCTCCCAGACAGGGCATACATTTAAGTGCCAAGTGAGACTGCCCAAAAGCTGAAGCAGAGCAGTAGATGCACTCCTATGAGTTCAACCAGTGTAAATCTGATCCTTCCTGAACGGACTTAGAGCTGTCCTTACAGTATGGGCCTTCTAGTGTAGCCTTAAGCCAACAGTTCCAATTTGGAGGCTGATGAACAGACCATTTCTTCTGGTGAAAGTGTCAATATCCAACTTTAACAAGGATATTATATTGCATATTCCCTTTATGCCACCAGGAATCCTGCGTAAATCTCTTAGCAAACATTATCAGGTTGTACATATGAGACTGATTGTCAGTGCCATTTTTTCAGATTTCCCAACATTTCAGGGTTGTCAAAAAGATATCTTGGAAAGATTTATTTTTTGTTTGTTTGTTTGGTGTCATTAATGTACAATTACATGAGCAACATTATGGTTACTAGACTCCCCCCATTATGAAGTCCCTACCACATACCCCATTACACTCACTGTCCATCAGTGTAGTAAGATGCTATAGAATCACTACTTGTCCTCTCTGTGCTATACTACCTTCCCCGTGCTCCCTCCCCGCATTATGTGTGCTAATCGTAATGCCCCTTTTACCCTCTTATCCCTCCCTTCCCACCCATCCTCCCCAGTCCCTTTCCCTTTGGTAACTGTTAGTGCATTCTTAGGTTCTGTGAGTCTGCTGCTGTTTTTTTCCTTCAGTTTTTTCTTTGTTCTTATGCTCCACAGATGAGTGAAATCATTTGACACTTGTCTTTCTCCGCCTGGCTTATTTCACTGAGCATAGTACCATCTAGCTCCATCCATGTTCTCTTGGAAAGAATTATAATGGCACCACAGGGGCAGAGATGCCTAATAGGTTGGTTCCTGTCAATACCCTGAGTAAAATCCTACTGTGAGATTTTCGTTGGGCATCAAAATGCCCGTTCTTGATCATTGTGTGCCCGCATCATAGAAGCTAGAAAAACAAAATACTAATTCTTCCAGTGTTCCTTGAAGTTACAGTGACCATATTACCCAATTGTAGCCAATGAGTTACAAGCTTCAATCTACTGGGGGATCCTAGGTAAATTTTTGCCTTCATGAGAGCAATCTCTTTTTCCCTTTTAACTTACTTGAATATGGATATGATGCCTGCAGCCATGGTGGCCATCTTGTGACTATGAGGCAGTAAGTCTGAAGGTGAATGCCAATACAATCAGGATGATGAATAATGAAGACAGTGCCTGGGCATTGCTGAGCTTCTGAACCAAAGCCAGCAACTGCCTGTCTTAATAGTTCTTGTTATATTTGAGAAAAAATATATTAGTAATTTTCTACTACTTACAGCCAGTGCCTTCCTAACCAGTAATCCATACATGGTTTCCTGTGTACTCAGGATAAGGTCCACACTCTTTAACATGATAAATAAGGCCCAAAATGATCTAGCCCCTGCCTATCTCCCTTGTTTTGTTTCTCCCACATTTCCCCATGCTTTGGAGGATCAGGTAATACAGAGTTACTTCTGCTGCCATAGGTATGCCATGCTTTCTCATGCCTCCTAGCTTATCTATGCTGACAGGATACAGGCAAGAACTGTCTTCCTCATCTGTGCATCCCTAAAATGTAGCACAGTGACATACAGTAAGGAAATTACCCCAGAATGCTATTACCTGACTCTCTTTTGATAACAAAAGAACTACTTCATGACACTTTTCCATTTTATGCATCATTTAATATTTCAGTATCTCTTCACATATGCAAAGAAGTGGGCCAGGCTTATGTTCTGATTTTGAAGGATCTCCATGGTAGAATGTTAAGTTTGTAAAACAAATCTCAGAAGGATGCACCTGCTATGATCCATCACTGTAAAAAACGAAACCCAATAAAATTGTTTACCCATGTATATGTGTGTCTATGATAGATATGTATCTTACAGATATATATAATACAGAGAATGAGCCTTGGAAATATCATTAAAAAAATGTTAACAGTGGCACTTCTCTGGAAGGGCAAGGCCATGGGAATTAGACCTTTTACTCTTCAAAAATCCTTATGGTTTGAATTTTTACAGCCTGAATGTATTTACATGTAAATTGTGAAGTTAAAAATCTAAAACTCAAAAGGCAGGAATAGGCTGAAGAAAGAACGCAGGAGATGGAATTTAACAGATTTAGACTCAAGCCCCTGCTCTGCTACCAACAAGCTGTGTGAGTTTGAGGGATATACTTGCCTCGGCCCGCGGGGCTGGTTATTAGCGGGTCTCGAGGAGGATCCCTGTACCTAAACGATGGGACAGAGTGAGAGAGACGGAAGCCAAGCAAATTGTCAATGCTTCGTTTATTTTTAGAAACGGCAGGGAATATATAGCATTTGAAGGGGCATGGTAGTGTGGCTTCTTCTCGTTGGTTGCCCATTATGATAATGAGATGACCCACAAAGTCCAATCACACACCGAGTTGTGCACATGCGCAGTTGTCACTGACGCGGGCAACTGACCTGATTGAGAACACCTGGCAGGAAGCTATGGCGGGAAAATGGCAAAGAAGAAGTAAACAACAAGATGGAGTCTTTAAAACAAAATGGAGTCCCATTGTTCTAGTGTAAATCTATTCTATATGCTGACTATAAAGGTTAGGTTAGTTTCCCAAGCAACGAAATGCAGAATACAGAATGAAGCTGGGTTGGGCTAAGATCTCTAAGTTCTCTGTGCCTGTGCAAAGTCCAAGGTGGTCACCAACATATACTTTTTACCATTCAGCATCAATTTCTCATCTGTGAAATGGTGATTCATTCATTGGTTCTTTCATTCCCCTGAGCAAACATTTGTCAAGCACCTGCTTAAGTGTTAGACACTGTTCCAAGCACTGGGGATCCAAAGATGAGCACATAAACCCCTGTCCTCATGAAGTTACAATTTAGTGGGACAGGTAGACAGTAATCAAATAGAGAAATCAGTGTAAAATTACATGTGTGAAAGTTCTAGAAAGGGAAAATCCACGGGGTCATGACAGCCTGTACCGGAAAAACTGGACCTAATCAAGAAGATCAGAGAAGGCTGGGCTCTGAAGGGGATGGTAATGGAGAGAGATTGGCTTGAGAAAGAGGAGGAAGGGCATTCTAGGCAGGAGGAACAGCATGTAAAAGACCTTATCATGGCAAAAGCATGACTTGTTTAAGATTCTGAAATACAGCTAGTGTGGCTGGCATATGTATACGTGTATCTGTGAGGGGAGGTACGGTAGTGTAAAATGAGGCTGGAAAAGGTTGGTGTGAGACAGCATTTAGGTCATGAGTTTGATCTTTTATCCTACCAGTAAGAACAAGGTGATGCTTAATAAGTGTTAAGCAAGGTGATAGCATCACCACATTTGAGTTTGGAAAGGGTCACTCTGGCTGTAAGAACAAATTTGGGGGGGGGGCAGGATGGAAGCAGGGACCAGTTAGGAGGCCATGACATTGGTCCAGGTGAGAGAGGAAGGCAGCTTGGATCACAGTGGTAAGAATGGACGTGGGGAAAGTGCTTTGCCTCAAGAGAAGCATTTAGGAGGTAGAGTCAACAGAACTTGAAGAAGGGTTGGACATGGTGACAGAGGTATGGGAAAGGGACAAAGAATGTGGAGTCAGGGATGACGCGTGTGTTTCTGGCTCGACTAACTCAACAGATGGTGGGTTCAGTTCTTTGAGATCACTGGAAAAGATCTAGATTTTGAAGGGAAAGTCCTAGGTTGGGTTTTGGAGCTGCTGATTTGGGGGCTTTTGCAGCCTCCTGTGCCACCTCCCTCCTTCGCCTCTCTTTTTCAAATCCTTCATCATCCAGGCCCTCTCTCGCCACCTTACCTAGAATTTCAATACTCCTCCAACATTTCCTATTCTCTTCTCTGCTTTATTTTTTACCTTAGCTCTTCTTACCATCTGGGTATTTCCCAGGTTTTTTTTTCTTACTGTGTTTCCCCTGCCAGAATAAGCTCCGTGAAAAAGGGATTTTTGTCTATTTTATATATTGTTATAATCCTCAGCATCTAGAACTATGCTTGCTATATAGTAGGTGCTCAGTAAATACCTGCCCAATGAACACATGAATAAATTCAAGTAAGAAGTCATGTAGGAATTGGGACTCCTGCTCTGGAATGCTCAGAGAAGTGTGGGCTAAAGAAAGGCATTAGTCATCCATCTGAGGATAGATACTAACTGTAGCTGTGGGTATGGATGAGATCACATAGGGAGAGGGAATGAAGGAAGGAAAGAGAGTAGAGTAGTACCCGCCTCAGAGGATTATTGTAAGGATTAAATGAGATTGTGCAAGTCAAGGATTTAGCCTGGTGCCTGGTACCTGGTAGGTGGTCAAGGCTTGTTAGCTTTTATTAGTGTTGTTATTACAGACCCATGGGACTTGAAGGACAGCAGACTGAGTGGATGGCAGGATGTGGCATCTAATACTCTCACCAGAAAACTCCCTACCTTTAGTAGGAGAGAGTCAAATGAGCAGGGCTGGGACAGAATCTAACTTGCTACTTGCTCTGCTATATGACCAAATCCAGTTAGTTACGTAAGCTTCGTGAGCCTGATTCCTTGCCTGTAGATCACTGTTGATGGCGACACTTTCCTCACAGGATGGAGTATTTGCTTGGCACCAAGTCAATTCTGAGTCCCCAGCACCTTGCCCAGTGTTACTGGCACTCGGGAAGGGCTCAACAGGTCATCTGTTGGCGGAAAGTGCACCGGGCTTGGAGTCACAAGCTACTTACAGCCTGTTTGATTTGGCCCAAACCACATACTCTCTGAAGACCATCATATCTAAGTCACAGGATTGTTTCGAGCATCTCATTTGACTGTGTATTTTTAAAAAATATTATTTATTTATACCTTGCATCACACCAAAAAAGGTTTGTGGTGGCTCACAGAGATGTATCAACTTCTACACGAGAAAAAAAAAAAAAAAGATGAGAAAGCTGA
Organism: Phataginus tricuspis; assembly: GCA_029783875.1. Taxonomy (NCBI): domain Eukaryota; kingdom Metazoa; phylum Chordata; class Mammalia; order Pholidota; family Manidae; genus Phataginus; species Phataginus tricuspis. The sequence goes on along the minus strand of JAQQAC010016209.1, from coordinate 117,565,985 downwards.
AGCACCTTACTTCCCAAGGGCGGGGAAGTAAGAAGGAATCAGAGCTAAGAACAGTATTTGAAATCTATTCCCGGAGAGTTCAAATCTAATAAAATAGTGTGACCAGCCACGGCACCCGACAGTGGCTGTCCCTCTCCTGTTTACCTCCTCCCACCCGATACTGGCTCACTGAGAGACCCAAGTGGTGCTTAAAATAGCACCAGCCTGTGTCCCCCTCCTCACCGAGATCCCCAGGGTTCTCAGCAGAAGGATGCGGTTGCTTCCCCAGGTGAGCAGCTCCCCAGTGGTTCCTCAGACTGTTCCAGCAGACCTCAGGGGCTCATTTCCTTTCCCACCTCTTCTAGACATCTGGAGTGTTCCTTTACCTGCTCATAGGCACTTCACATGACTGCTCTAGGGCATGACGAGCTTATGACAATCTCATATCCCGAATATTCCACTAGTTCCCCTGGTTTAATTCCAAGTATTCTGCTAGTGGCCTGGGAGAAAAAGCCTCTTTCAAATATCCACATACCCCAGCTCAACCCACAAGGGGGGCCCCAACTCAGGGGGCTGTATGGTAAGCACAAGGTCTTATGCTCTTAGTGTTATGCTACATCCTACATCAGCAACCTGAACTTTGGAGCATCCCAGAATTGCCACAGTATCTTCAAGGCAATGATTCCAGAAGTTCTGATCAAATTTTACTGAGCACTTACTATGTTCTAGTCACTAAACGAAGTGAAGAGGGGCAGTACAAAGATTAACAATAGTCCCTGACCTATAGTAGTTCACACTTTGGAGTGGGAATTACAGGGTCATATTACAAAAAGAGATGTCACTTACTGAGTGTTTACTAGGTGCCAGGCACTAAGTTTTACATGTATAATCTCACATCATCCTAAAAATCACGCTAAGTAAATTTTATTATTTCTAGTATGCTTATTATTATTATCTGACATTATTATTTCTAGATGATGAAAAAGAGGGCTTAAAGTGTTAGTAAATTTTAGGTCTAAGGCCACACTAGTGGTAAGTGTTTCCAAGTCTGGTCTCCAGACTCCTAGGCTTGTGTTCTTAACCAGTTGGCCATACAAGGAAGGTTGTGTTGAGTTCTTAACAGAGAAACTAGGTGTCTTGGTCATAAAGATAAAGGAGAGATAGATTCTCCATGCTGGTACGGAAGTAGAGATGGTGGCTGTGCCCCAGAGACCAGGTGTATTGGAGGAAGGATTTGACCTTTGCCGGCTGACTGGACTATGGCAAAGGCACATACAGAAAAGAGCATTCTGGGTGATGTGGCTGCACCTGGAAAGGCACAGAGGCAGAAAAATACAGGGCATATTTAGCGATGTGGGTAGAGTAGGTTGGGGGGTAGAGGAGGGAAACAAGTAACAGCAAAGAGGTTGCAAAGGGAGAGCCTGGGGGCAGATGTGGGGATGGTGTTAGTAGGACCTTGAATGCCCAGAGTTATGAAGAGTAATACTAGGTGCTCTAGGCCTCAAAGACGACATTCACTCAGCACCCTGCCTTGCAGTAACTGTGCCCTCTCTGGTATCTGGACATGTCCAGGTTGCCATGGCCCGACTATCACTTGCTAGCCACCTATTTCAAGGCCTGTGCCCTGGGCAAACTCCTTGATTTCCTTCAGGAACCAGCTCATGCCTCCCATGAGAAGTCAAGCTGTTCACAACCTGAGAGGTCCTGTGACTGCTCCTACTGGGGTACCCCCTCACCATGGGGCACTCTAACTGCCTGCCACATGCCTGGCTCCACCACTTGAGTATTCCTCCAGGGGAGGGTATGAGGTGTGTGCATCTCTGCATCCCTGGAGCCCAGCGCACTGCAGGGCTCAATAGTCTGCTGTGGAAAGAAGAAAAGGGGTGGGAGGCTCACTCACTCTGATAACCTCTTTATCAGGACTCAAAACATTTAATATCACAAAAGGGGAACATAGCAATACTCCCACATCTGCATCCTCTGGATTTTGTGGTTAACAGCATCCACAACAATAAAATCCACTTCAACTTGATGAGCAGTCCCAGGCTTGTATAGCGTGGGAGGGATGTAATTTGGAGGGACACAGCACTCATGCCAGCAGCCTCTGGGGGCCAGATGCACACAAGGCTATGGAAAACATCAGGACTCTTAATGGCTGCCCTCCTGCCACCATTGCCCAGCTGGCTCGTGTCAGACATCTTGGCCTTGTCATCTTCTTTATTCTCTATTCCCTGCCAAGCAGCCAAGTGCTTCTTGCAGTGGCTGTTCGAGTGGCAGTGGGCAGGCAGGGCCATGGCTTCCCTCCCACACTTGTTCCAGCAACACAAAGAGAACCGGTGATGACTCACTCACTATCTCCTTTGACCCTCCTTCCTGGCTTTCCACTGCTTAGAAACAAGCCCAGAAAAATGTGGCTGGAATTAGAAGAGGTGCTGTTTCCCTTCTCCCCCTTTATTCTCCATCCTGAGGGGTGGGGTGCAGGGGCTGGGTACAAAGTAGGACACAAGGCGAATAGGGGAAGCCCAGTACACCCTGAATGTCAGCAGACCATTTGCTCCTTGAGTCCCCCCAATCTGGCAAGCCTAAATGATCACTATGCTTTAGAGATGAGGAAACAGAGGTCCAGAGGATGCAGGCCATCCGTTGGCAGGGAGGGAGTTAGGATCTGACCTCAAGTTACCAGGCTCTGGAACTGTGCTCTGCACTGCCATACACTCTGGTGGCCTGGAGCACCTGCTCTCCCTTGGTCCTCTCCACGCCACTCTGGGGGTGGTGCCCAAGCTGATGGGGAAACTGAGGCTTAGTGACCGCTTACTGACCTGTTCTAAGCAAGGAGAATGGGCTGCAGAGTATAATGAGTTTCGTTCTGTTCCACTTCCCTCCTATCCACCCTCCCCACCAGCCACTCATCAAGAGCGTATCCCCTCCTGAGCCTCATGGTTGATGGGTAGCATGGGGTAGTGGGAAGCGCACTGTCCTATTTTTTTTATTAAAGTATCATTGATATATTAATATACAATCTTATGATGGTTTCAAATACACAACACGGTGGTTCAGCATTCACCCACATTATCAAGCCCTCACCCCCTCCAGTGTGGTCACTGTCTATCAGTGTAGTAAGATATTACAGAATCATTAACTGTATTCTCTGTGCTGTACTACCATACCCGTGACCAACCTATATTGTGAATGAGAATTATTGGGGCACGGTTCTGTTTTCATTTCATTCTTTTCAAAATTAAAATGGCTTTCCCTCTGATGATTCAAATAGTGCACTTTGTTGTGAATACAAACAAAAACTAGAGAAGCACAAAAAAGAAAAAAAATCGCTTCTAAGCCTACCACCTATGACCATTGTCAACATTTTGGGCTATATTCTTGTAGACATTTTTTCTAAACACGAACACATCTGTCAAAATGGGATTACACCATTCATACTGTGTGCCAGTCTTTAGAAAAATTTTCACAATACATGTATTATCTCAGTTATTCCTTATAACAACCCTGTGTTGTGGGTATCATCAGCCCCTTGTTAATGCAAAGGAAATTAAGGCCTAGAGAGGTCATGCAGCTACTATCTGGCAGAGCCAGAATTTAAACTCAGATCTGCCTGCTCCTAAAACTCACACTTTCCCTATTACACCTTCTCATTCATTACAAACTGACCCCAAAATGATCAAATCACTGTGGTACTGGTGCCGACTTCTTTCACTCATTTGTGTTCTATGGATGGTTATGGGCATCCATAACTACTAGATGCCAAGCCCCACTCCCAGTGCTGCAGCTAGAACAGTAAACAGGACATGGAGCCTTTAAGCTGGTGAGGAAGGCAGGTAATAAACACATGTAATATCAGGAAGTGATGAGTGCTGCCAAGCAAAAGGGACAGAGAGTAACAAAGGGAGCAGTTTTGTTCCTTCAAAGAAGTAGAGCTTCTTTGAGGAAGTGGTAGCGCATCAGTGACCTGAATGAATTAACAGAGCAAGCTATGCAGATGTCTGGGAGAAGAGTATTCCAGGAAGATGGAACAGCCCATGTAAAGACCCTGAGGCAGGAGCATGTTGGACATGGAGGACCTGCAAGGAGACCAGTGTCTCTGGAGTGCAGCACGCAAGAAGGATGACGAAGGAGATGCAGGCTGGGAATTAGGTCATGTACAGCCCTGCAGGCTATGGTCAGCCTTTTGATTTTATTCCAACTCTAAGTCAGTGCAGGGCTTTGAGCAGAGGACTGACATGACCTGAATTCCCTTATGAAAAGTCTACTCTCGCTGCTGCTTGGAGAGGGTGACAGCAAAAACAGGAAGGCAAATGAGGAGGTATGCAGAGGGGAGCAACATGGGGCCGGCAATCCCAGGAGAGCCAGCAGAGGCAGGCCTGTGTGCTGTGAGCTCTGCAACCAGCAGAGAATGCTTCATTTTGCCAGGGGTCTCGGGTGAGGGAAGGCTTCACAACGGCTTGATTTGGGTAGAATCCTGAAGGCCCAATGAGGGGTAGGCGAGCCAGGAGAGGAGGCGGGATGGGGATGGGCATTCCAGGTGGAGAGAGCGCACAAGCAAAGGCTCCGAGAGACGCCCACTCAGGCTGCTTTCGAAAAATGCCCTTTCATTAGTGTTGCCAGATCTCATCAGGGTCGACTAAAAGCAAACAAATCAAGGCAGCAAATATAGCTGGGTTTATTTTCGATTCCTGCCCTGGAACTTTAAACATGTTAGAACATTTTAAATTGCAAACAACCATTGAGTGCAATAGTTGGCAAACTTTTCCTGTAAAGGGCTAGATAATAAATATTTTAGGCGTTGTGGGCCATATGGTCTCTTTTGCAACTACTCAACTCTGCCATTGTAGTGTGAAAGCAGTCATGGGAAATACGTAATGAATGAGCATGGCTGTGTTCCAATAAAACTTCAATTACAAACCCAGGCAGTGGGCCAGATTTAGTCCGTGGGCTGTAATTTGGCAGCCCCTGAGCTAGTCCCTCAGCCCCTAGGGCCGTGCTCGATGCCCCCCCACCCTTACCCTACAGGTGCCTATTGAAGGGGCAGGTGGCCTGACCTATGGTCATTCATTCTGGGGGGACAGACAGGTATTAATCCCTTCTGGAGATTACTGAGGCCACTAAATCAGTTTTAAAGTAAAAGATGGAAGTGCAGGGATTTTATGCCAGAGGATGTTAATGAATGGAAGGGGAGACCAGGCAGAGGTGCTAGGCCTAAGAACCATGTCTGAAATCAGGTTAACAATCATTATGTTAGATAAAGCAGAAGATAAAGGCATATGTTCCTGCTTGTATGTTTAATCTGGAATCCAAATGTAGCCCTGACAATGCCTTTCTGTCTCTCTGTCCCTATTAAAAGTTTCAGTGTAATTTCAAATTAATTTCTTACACTGCACTATTGAAACTGGACCACACCAATAACACCGTGTATCATCTACCTACTTATCTCTCTATCTTTCTATCATCTATCTATCATCTGTCTAACTCATTCATTTTCCAACTATTAAGGAACATGAAAGAAGGAAATATGGTGCAATGTCAGTGATTTCAGGGTACTAATCTCTGCGATTTTCAACCTGATTATAACAAAACCTAATTCTGACCACAAAACAATGGGCTCTGCAAAAGCCAAGTCCTGCTCTTGAAGTGGACCGTTAGCTTCCACACTGGGCTCATGTATTGATTAGTTGCCACCGTTTATTTGTCATTTTCCTTTTAATTTCATCCTAGGGCATCTCCCTAGGCTAACTGTCCTGAACGGCCTCACTTGCTCAGACGGGCTCTCAGTTCCAACATTTCCAGGGACTTGATGCCCAGAACAACGGGTTCGCCTTTCCTCACACTGGTTGTCTTGAGGGCCAATGGCTCTCCACTAGACACGTTTTCTCCACAGTCTTTCCACAATGTCTCTCTGAGGAAAGGAAGGCAATTTTTTAGGATATCTGAAAGAATTCATTCGGGACAGGATAAGAACTTCCAAGCAGCACAAGTCTCCAAGCCGACACCATTGTTCTCATTACTACTGTCACTTTACTCTGGCCCAGGCATGACTCCATGCCTCTTGACATCATTTTCATTAAAGTCTCACAAAACCCTCTAAAGTATTACTTTCATTTTGCTGAGACATGAAGAGCATATGTGATATGTCCAAGCTCTCACCCCTGCAAGTGGCCAATCCAGGATCTAAATCCGAGCAGTCAGGCATGAGCCCACACACTTCACCCTTAGCTATACAACATTGCCTTCTGGTTGAGTTTTACGGAGGATACATCTTAGTTTTGAAGTATTAGCCAAACTTCTACTAAAAGTAATGTTAAGTTTCTTGCCATGTCTTGAAGTTTTCATATAGTTAAACTCAGTTTGTTAGGCAAAAAGCAGCTTTCCTGTTTTCCCTGAGCGATAAGTATACCATCTCCATATTTCAAGACATAGGAAACCTTCCCTAGCTTTCTAGATCTTATTTCTCAGAAAATGCTACTGGGCATTTTCATGTAAGTTATTTTAGTTGATGCAGACAAACTGTAGATGAGGTAACTGAAGTCCAGAGTCACTAAATAACTTGACCATAATTCTTATGACTATAATCAGTAGTTCACTAGTAAGTTCCAAGGTCTCACTTTTGCTTCTACCTATTTCCTTCCTTGGGCACAAGCTGATTTAGAATGGACCAGAAGTATTCTGTTCAAGTGATTGGACTTGATTGATTTTTATTACATTTGTGGGAATCACATTGCTAGTATCTCTGAAAGGACTATAGTTTTAAAGGTACAAAATCATTTGAAATTACTATGGAATCCAATTATTATTTATGTTTTGCTGCATTAAGGGGATCATGCTAGTTGGAACCTGGACATTTGTGAGATCCAGGAACCATGAAAAGTCATGTAGCCCATATGCTGTCTCCAGTATTCTCTCTAATTAAAATTTTTTATTTATTTATTTTTACTTTTTAAAAATGAAGATAATTGACCTATAACATTATATTAGCTTCGGGTGTACAATATAATGACTGATTCAATATTTGTATGTATTGCAAAATGATCACCACAATAAGTCTCGTTAACATCTATTATCACACACAGTTACAAACTTTATTTCGTGTGATGAGGACTGTTAAGATCTATTCTCAGCAGCTTTCAAATATACAATACAGCATTATTAACTATAGTCACCGTGCTGTACATTACATCCCCAGGGATTATTTATTTTATAACTGGAAGTTTGTGTCCTTTGACCACCTTTAACCACATCCCCATGCTCCTGACAGCCACCAATCTACTCTGTATTTGTATGAGTTTTACTTTATTTTAGATTCCAGGTATAAATGAGAACACACAGTATTTGTCTTTGACTTGTTTCACCTTGAGGTCCATCTGTGTTGTCACAAACGGCAGGATTTCCTTATTTTTTTATGGTTAAACAATATTTCATATCACACATACACCTCTTCTTTCTCCATTCATCCACTGATGGACACTTTGGTTGTTTCCATATCTTGGTTATTGTAAACAATGCTACAGTGAACATGGGGATGCAGATTTCTTTTCGAGTTAATGTTTTCATTTCCTTTGGATAAATACCCAGAAGTGAAAGTCATATCGTAGTTCTATTCTTAATTTTTTGAGGAACCTCCATATTGCTTTCCATAGTGGCTACACCAATTTACATTCCCACCAACAGTGCACAAGAGTTCCCTTTTCTCCACATCCTTGTCAATACTTATTTTTTGTCTTTTTGATGGTAGCCCTCTGACAGGTATGAGCTGGTATCTCATTGTGGTCTTGATTTGCATGTCTCTGTTGGTTAGTGACGCTGAGTACCTTTTCATGTACCTGTTGGCCATCTGTGTGTCTTCTTCGGAAAGATGTCTGTTCAGATGCTCTGCCTGTTTTTAAATTGGATTTTTTTTTTTGCTATTGAAATGTATGAGTTCTGTATATATTTTGGAGAAAATACTGGGGCCCTCCTCACCCTCACTCTCTGTTACCTTGTAGGGCAGAGGTTCCACACTCTGAGAGCTAAGCCAAGGTGACCAGAGGCTCCCATCCCCGTGTAATGCTCAAGGAATGGCTCGGAGGCAGAGTCAGTTCATAAAAACATAAAGCTCTGAAGCCCTCCCTATAGGAACCGAGTTTATGTAAGAATATGTGCTCCAGAAAACAAAGAAGATTTTGATGGTGAGCAAGTAAGAGGAGGCTGGAAGCGCTTTGAGAACAACAGGCTAAACTGTAGGCCATATTGTTTATCAGAGATAACCCAGCTAAGAAGAGATATTATTTATCAGAGACAATCTCCCTAAGAAGAGCCTTCCTGTAGTTAAAACCTTAAAACCTTGCATCATGAAGCTAATTCATGCTGAACTGAACTGAATCAAACAGTGCAGCAATTTATGCCTCAAGAATTGTTGAAAACAATAGAGAAATCAGCCAAAAATTAGTGTCACCTAACAGAAGCAAGCAGACAGCTTCACAGAGATACCAGGGAAAGAGATAAAGAAAGCCCTGCTGAAACCACTGTTTTCCCAGGTGACTGTGCTCATGCCCAAAGCTGCGCCAAAGTGACGTCAGAGGCTTTGGTTGTATGGTATGTGAATTATATATAGCTCAATAAAGTTATTATTTTAAAAGTGGCACAAATAAGAGCAAAATCAACACTTCTATTTTCCTGCCTTCAAAAGTCATTTTAGAAGAGCAGAGGCCTGCAATTCTTTTGTGGTTGTGTTTATCGTGTTTTGTTTTGTTTACCACAGAAGCCATGATGTATATCAAAAGAAAGCAGATTTCGTGGCAATTCTGCCAGTTGAATCTCCCTCCCTGCCAGTGTATCTTGGGGCATGGTTGCCTAGACACCTTCAGCACTGGAATAGCAGGAACATCAAATAGGGAGACACAGGGCAGGTTGGGAGGGCCTGATGAGGTTAATTATTTTTTAACTCTATACCTGGTAGAGATCCTGATGCTTGGTTCCAGGCCTGCTTTGATGTCTCTTCTAGGTCTATTTAGGAGTACCACATTAGACACACCCCAAATTTAAATCAGAAAAAGAGAGCAAGTAGCAAGCATCATCCCTGCTGCTAAATCTCTTTCTTTGGAAGTCACTGTTATACCTGGATGACACACACAGACCTCAAATTTGTATGTTCCAAACTGAGCTTGTCATCCCCTTCCCACCTCCACCACCCCTGCTCCTCCTGTACCCCCAACCCTGGCTGTAGCAGAACAAACCAGAACACTGAGTCATCACAGACCCTGCCCTCTCTCTCAGCCACACATCTAGTCAGTCACTCATGGTCTACCTCTCAAGCAGCTCCACATCTCTCTGCTCTCTTTTACTTCTCGTACAGGCCTCAAGAGCTCAGGCCCTCAACAACTCCCCCTGGGGCCTTCATTGCCCAGCACCCTCCTAGCTTATACCCCTGCCATTAGTCTTCTCCCCATCTAATTTGGTTTTACACAGGATCAAGTCCATGGTTCCCAGTTCCTCAGCATGGTATATAAGGTCCTTCATTATCTGATTCCTGCTTATCATCCAAACTTCTCCGCTCAGCACTCCAGGCTCAGGTCCATTGCCATACTGTTCCCTCTGTCTGGACTGACTTTGCCCATATTTTTGACCCAGCTAAATGTTATGCAACCCTTCAGAATCAGCTCAGGAATCATCTCCTCTGGGTAGCCTTCCCTGACCTCCAGGCTGCATTAATGGTCTGTGCTCCATTTTCCTACAGCTCTTGTGCATGACCCAACCTCTACACTGTACTGCAAGTTAGTTTACTTGGAGGTTTTCCCCCATTAGACAGTGAGCTACTTAAGGACATGGACTGTGTCTTATTTTTCCTTATATCTCCAGTTCCTGGAGCAGAGGGGATGCTTGATGCATGTGCTGCCAGAGCAATCTCCAAGTTGTTGCTCAGTCAATGTTTATTGAATTTATACTTCCTGATGGGACAGGGACCGTGGGCTTAGACAGAGTAGGGTGAGGGCCTCTGGAAAAAAACAAGATAACCATTGTGAAGTTTGCACAGGAGCCCAACTTATTTTCTAACTTTACCCAAGTGCTGCCTTCCTTCCTCCAGCCCTAAACAAATGATTTGTTGCAACTTGGGCAATGTAGCAAACAAGCCCAAAACAACATCAGGCAGGAAGGATTTCATGAAACCCAATTAGTTAAAAAGTAAAACAATGACTCAGCCCACCTTTGGAGCAAAGCGGGCAGCCTTGAGTGATAGGCTCCCAGACCAGGAAGCTGCTATCCTGGGAGGAAATTAGATCAATAACGTTCTTGTAAATAACCAGGAAGATTAAGAAACTTAGTATTTCTTCAAAAGTATTTGGAACCACTTAACAGGGGTACGTCCCTAGCCCTTTGTCTCTCACCTGCCTATACAAACCCCTAGACAACGTACCACCTGGGGACTCTCTTGTCCCCTCCTGGCGTGAGCCGGGAGCTCTGTCCTTTCACTCTATCTCTGAATAAATGCCTGTACCTTGCTCTCCTACCTTGACTGTTCGCAAAGTTCATTCTTCGGCTTCGTGAACAAGAACCCGGGCATCACTGACTCTTGACACTTAATGATGCAGTTGATTTCTAGTTGGATGGACTTCCTTTATGCTCCCAGTGTTCCCTACCACAGGGACTATCACCCTCTATTTTATGGCATTTGCTTATTTATTTACTTGTCTGACTCCTCACTAAATGGTAATTAGCTCCTGGAGAGAAGGGCCCAGGTCTTGTCTTGCTTACTGCTGAGTCCTGGGTGCACAGCTTACTCAGTATGCTTGGCAGAAAGTTCCCTCTGGGCAGGTGAGCCGATTTGAAAGGAGACACTGTGTTGGGCATGCCTAGGCCTGCCTCACTGTACCAATCAGATGGAGTGGGGAGAGACTGTCAGTGTCACTCTCTCAGAAGTACCCCCAGGACAACACAAGCCGAGAGAAATGGAGGATCCTACTAACCACAATTACCAGCTAAACTAGATTACAGTTGTGGTATTCAACTTCCAGAATGGCCCAGTTGTTGCCACAGATTTCCTTCCTTGGCAGCTACTGGAGAGTGAGGAATAAAGACAGAATCTAAAAAGAGAAAGGACCGCTGCTGCAGAGGGCTGTGCTGAGAAGGGGACTGGTCAATGCAAGATGGCATCAGTTGTAACCAACTTCACTGCAAACACAGAATTTTAAAAGAGCATGTCCGTGGTCAAATGGAGATTAAACCACAGAATCCTGATAGAAGGTAAATGTTCAGGTATCGGTAAATGTGTCAAATGCCTCCTCTCCTGTGGTCACCTTCAGGCACCCTCTCCCCTCTACTGAGGCCACAGTTTTCAGCACATGACCACCAGCAGAATTTCAGGTGTCCCTCTAAAAATAAGAGAAAATCGTTGACTACTTTTCAGTGAAAACACAAGGACATACTGAATATTCGTCAATGCTGGGGTTATGTGGGTCAGCCCACACAGAGGCAAGCAAACTTTGTCATTCCTCCCAAATGAGCCAGTGGCCAAGGGAGATGTTATTTATTTGAGCAGGCCCATGTCACTGTCACTTTGAACAAAAGATGCTGGTCCAATGCCCCAATGTAAACTATTACTAAAACAAACTTTGCTGGAGAAGAAACTTCTTTGTAGTTTGAGTTTGTTATGTGCCCATCCTCTCATCTACCTCCTGGATGCTCTAACTCTAACATTAATTTCTAACATGAAGGTTGTATAAAACTACTTGTGTTTGGGAAATTTCTTGAGATTTCCTATGATGACCAAGACACTGTCAAGTGGGGCTGAGCCCTAAACTTGGGTTTTGCTCCCCTAGAAGGGAAAGTACACCAATGTGTGTTGAGTGTCCACTGTGAATCAGGCAGCGACCTATGCATTTTACATGTACTATGTACTTTCTTCTCTTTAACACTTGAAATAATCCAGTGAGATAGGCATTCACATCCCTGTTTTCCAAATAAAGCTATCAAGGCTCAAGAAGAGTTAAAACTTCCATAAAGTCACAAGGCCATCACTGATAGAACTAGCATGCGACTAGTATGCTCTGGCTCACTCCAAAGGCTATGTCCTTGCTTACTCCTCCACCACACTGTACTCTTTGTCACTGGGTGCTTGAGAGAACCACATCTAGCTAAAGGTGATCTACAGCTTACAAGTCAGTATTCTGGAAGATTATCAGTTCAGAGAGCAGTTGTTTTACGATAGCTTTTACATTGGCAATGCAGTGGGACTGTGGATTTCCCACCAATCCGAAAAGACTGGCATGTTGTGCTAACCATCACAATGCTTGAAATAAATACTGATAATTTTAACACCTTCCCTCATATCTCAAAACAGAGAGATGGTGATGCACAAAGGGAGTGCGTTACACCAAAGGCCCATTTAGGCTTTTACCAAATTCATTGAATTGTAAGCCAAACACTGAATGGAGGGAATTCTTAGGTAAACAGTTAAAATGCATAGCTTTCCTGAAAGGCTGTTAATGGTGGGTGTTCATAAATATGTGTACAGGTGCTATTAATTTTTAATTTATCATCTGTAGAGTTTGTACTTCCAAATCACATCTTTGGGGTCTCTAATTGGGAAGTGTTCCAGGATGAGTATTGGAGATGGCAAGGATATTCCAAACCAATACCTGTTCAGATAAATGGAGATGTCATTAGCAACAAGAAGTAAGTGATCATGGCTTCTCCCGTTTTTCATAAATTACACTAAATAACCATAATGCTGCAATTTAGTGGTCCAAAGTTCATTTTATTCAGCGGGCCATCCATAGTCAACAGTTTAAAGAAAAGGAACCTGCTGAGAAAATAGTGGTCTAATCAGATGCCATAAAATCGAGCTGATGAGATGAGTCCCATTTCTTTTTTTGTAAGGGGATTCTAATGAAGCAAGGCTTGGAGGGGATTCATAACTTTGGGCCCCCTGTTTCATTATTCAGGTCAGCTGCACCCAGTTCCAAACGAAGCTAGAGAACCTGATCCTGCTGGCTATATGCTGGTTTCTGTAGGCAACTTACTAAAATCCCAAATTCCTAGCTGCTAAAGTGTGCACATTGTCTTGGTTTCTGTAAGGATTAGGAGGACGCTTTTGGGGGAAAAGCGTATCACAGGGGACAGTAATCCAGTTTGAAGAACTGGATGATGGTGCCTCAAAAACTAACTCATCAGATGCTGAAAGTGGGAGACAAGAGGGCTCCGTTTGTGCACAGCACCGTAACAGCTCTCATGATGGAGTAAACACCTCCTAGGCTCAGGTGGGCAAACACAGGCAGGTTCAAGAGGGAAGTTTCTATGACATATCTAGGACACCTTCCTTTCTGTAAAGAGCCTGAGGAGGGAGGGGAAAGCCAGGTGACCATCTACCTAGCATTTCCCAGTCAGGCCCATGGGCCTCCAGAAACCATCCACCTGTCAATATAGAAGTATCTACTTCCCAGAGAGGCAGAAACAGCCAAACTAGTAGTTCCTAAATTTATTCTACTAGTACTTTTCCACTGGAACATAATTTCTCATGGGAATCATAGTTAAAGCAATTCCAATATGGTCAGTAGAAAATGAATATATTTCCTTTTGGCAGTATTGAATAGATTGGGGATGTATTTGTATTTTTAATGCCCCACCTTCAGCACTGGAAGCCAGACACTGGAATCAGTCAGCAGCTCCTAGAAAGCAGGGAGCCTTCCTTGCTGTGGCTCCTGGCTTCTGCCTCCTTAGATCCCTGGCCCCACCACCAGTTGTTTCACTTTCTCATAGGAGAAACTGAGGCCCTGGAAAGAAAAGTGTTCAAGCTGTTAAGATTAAATGAGCATGCAAAGCTCTTAGCAAGGTGCTCAGTAAATGATAGCTAATATTATTATTATTATTGCCATTACTATCACCGTCATATCATAAGAGAAGGTATATCACTTTTTTCATATTATTTTTACTATTTATTTTTATTACTTTTATTTTACTGTGGAAAGGACATAACATGAGATCTACATTTAACAAATTTCAAATTTACAGTATATTATTATTGACTATAGGTAAAACGTTGTACAGATCACCAAATTTACCCATCTTATTTGACTGAAGCTTTATGCCCATTAATTAGTAATTTGCCATTTCTCTCCATCCCCCAGCTCTTGGAATGTACCATTTCACTCTCTGATTCTACGAATTTGACTATTTTTGATACCTTACATGGGCAACCATGCACCATTTGTCTTCCTGTGACTGGCTCATTTCATTAGGTGTCATGTTTTCATGCTTCATCCATGTTGTTGAATATTGCAAAAAAATTTTTTAAAGCTGGGAGTATTCCATTATGTTCATATGTCACAGTTTCTTTACCCATTCATCTATGAGTGGTCATTTAGGTTGTTTCTACATCTTGGTTATTGTGAATAGTGCTGCAATGCACATGGGAATGCTGATAATATCTCTTGGAGCTACTGATTTCAGTTCTTTTAGATAGATGCTTGAAAGTGGAATTGATGGATAACATGGTAGTTCTATTTTTAACTTTTTGAGAATCCCCCATACTGTAGTGGCTTCATCATTTTGCATTCCCACCAATAGTGTAGAATGGTTCCAATTTCTTCACATTCTTGCCAACATTTGTTTTCTTTTTTTTTTGATAAGAGCCCTCCTGACAGGTGTGAGGTGATACCTTTTTTTATTAAGGTATCATTGATATACACTCTTATGAAGATTTCACATGAAAAAACAATGTGGTTACTCCATTTACCCATATTATCGAGTCCCCGCCATACCCCATTGCAGTCACTGTTTATCAGCATAGTAAGATGCCAGAGTCACTACTTGTCTTCTCTGAGCTACACTGTCTTCCCTACACTGGGTGACCCCCCACACACCATGTACACTAATCATGATACCCCACAATCCCCTTCTCCCTCTCTCCCCACCTGACCTCTCCCACCCCTCCCCTTTGGTGTCTTATTGTGGTTTTGATCTGTATTCCCCTGATGACTAATGATGTTCAGCATTGTTCATATACATGTTAACCATTTGTATGGTCTTCTTTAGAGAAATGTCTATTTGAGTCTTTAGCCTATTCTTAATTGGGTTATTAGTTTTCATTTTTACTACTGATTTGTAAGAATCCCTTGTATATTTCAGAGATTAACCCTGTTATCAGATATATGGTTTGGAAATATTTTTTCCCATAGGTTGTCCTTTCACTCTGATGATTATATTTCCTTTTTCTGTAAAGAGGCTTTTTAGTTTGGTGCAATCTCATTTGTTTATTTTTTATTTTATTGCCTGTGTTTTTAGCGTCATATCCATGAAATCGCTGGCAAGACCAAAGTCATGAAGATTTTCCCCTGTTTTCTTCAAAGAGTTTTACTGTTTTGGTCTTATGTTTAAGTCTTCAATCCATTTTGTATATTTGATTTTTTTGTGTGTATGGTGTAAGACAAAGGTCCAATTAAAATTCTTTTGAATGTGGATAATCAGTTTTGCCAACACCATTTGTTGAAGAGACTATCATTTCCCCATTGTTTATTGTTAGCACCTTTGCCAAAGATCAGTTGACCGTACATGCATGGGATTATTTTCGGACTTTCTATTCTTTCCCATTGGTCTATATGTTGTTCTTTATGCCAGTACCATACTATTTTGATTACTGGGGCTTTGTAATATATTTTGCAACCAGCGTGATGCCTCCAGCTTTGTTCTTCTTTCTCAAGATTGATATGGCTATTCATGCTCTTTTCTAGCTCCATATGAATTTTAAAATTGTTTTTTCTATTTCTGCAAAAACACCTTTTGGATTTTGATAGAGATAGTATGGACTTTTTAACAATATTAATTCTTCTGATCCATGAACACAGGATGTCCTTCCATTTGCTTGTGTCTTATTTAATTTCTTTTATCAATGTTTTATAGTTTTCCATATACAAGTCTTTCACCTCCTTAGTTGTTTATTCCTAAGCAGTTTATTCTTTTTGATGTTATTATAAATGATATTGTTTTCTTAGTTTCCTTTTCAGATAGTTCATTGATATTGTAGAGAAATGCAACTGATTTTTATGTTGATTTTGTAACCTGCAACTTTACTGAATTTATTTATTTGTAAGGTCTTTAGGACTTTCTATATATCAGATAATCTCATCTATAAACACAGACAATTTTAACTTCTTCCTTTCCAATTTGTTTGCCTTTCATTTATTTTGCTTGCCTAATTGCTCTGGCTAGGACTTCTAGTACTATGTTGACCAGGAGTGGCAAGAGGGGCATCCTTGCTTTGTTCCTTGTTTTAGAGGTAAAGCTTTTGATTCTTCACCATTCAGTATATTAGTTGTAGGCTTTCATATTTGGTCTTTATTATATTGAGATACATTCCTTCTATACCTACTTTGTTGAGGGTTTTTATTATGAAAGGGCATTGAATTTTGTCAGATGTTTTTTCTTCATCTATTGAGATGATCGTGTGATTTTTGTCCATTATTCTGTTAATGTAGTGTATCACATTAATTGATTTTCATGTGTTGAACCATCCCTTGCATCCCAGGGATGAATGTCACTTGGTTATGGCATATGATCCTTTTAATACACTGTTGGATTTGGTTTGCTAGTATTTTCTTGAGCATTTTTGCATGTAAGTTTATTGGTCTGTAGTTTTCTTTTCTTGCGAAGCCTTTGTCCGGCTTTGAATATCAGGGTAATGCTGGACTCATAAAATGAATTTGAAAATGTCACCTCCTCTTTAATTTTTTGGAAGTGTTTGAGAAAGACTTGCATTAATTCTTCTCTAAATGTTTGGTAGAATTCACCTGTGAAGCTACCTTCATTTTTGTTGGCTGGGAAGATTTTGATTATTGATTCATTCTCCATACTAGTTACAGATCTGTTCAAATTTCCTAATTCTTCATCATTTAATCTTGGTAGATTTTATGTTTCTAGGAATTTACTAATTTCTTCTAGTTTGTTCAATCTGTTGGCATATAATTGTTCACAGTATTCTCCTTGATCCTTTTCATTTCTCTGACATCAGTTATAATGTCTTGATTTTGTGTCCTCTCTTTTTCTCTGAACCAGTCTGAGGGTTTGCTGATTTTGTCTTTTCAAAATGTCAACTCTTAGTTTCATTGATTTTTGAAATTGGTTTTCTATACTCCATTTCTTTTTGCTCTAATTTTTATTACTTCCTTCCTTCTGATAATTTTGTGCTTTCTTCTTTTCTAGTTCCTCGAAGTGTAAAGTTAGGTTGTTTATTTGAGATCTTTTACCATTTTTAATATAGGTGTTTATTGCTATGAATTTCCCTCTTAGTGCTACTTTTGCTGCATTCCATAAGTTTTGGATGTTGTTTTCATTTTTGTCTTGAAGTATATTCTAATTTCCTTTTTGATTTGTTGTTTGACACAATGGTTGTTTAAAAGGTATGTCACTTTTAATATGTTGAAATTTTTATAGGAATTTTGTTTCCTAAGGTCCTAGTTACACTTTATGTGTCCAGTATGGGATCACCAAAGTGAGATCAACTTGTCTTGCCAGATTAAATCCATTCAGTACAACTTGATCCACCTTAACAAAACAATAAGGCAAGTGGCCAATGACCCATAGTTCAAATAAAACAGATCTCTCCTCTGGGTATTACATAGCTTAGAAACCAAGAATCAGGGGTAGCCCATCTCTGGCCTCATTCATTAACTGAACAAACTTTGGCTGACCACCCACAAGATTCCAGGTGTACCACTGGATTTTGGGAATAGAGTGATGAGAAAAATAGACACAATCCTGCCTTCATATAGTTGACAGTCTGGTGGGGGTGGGAGGAGGGATGAGGGGAAGGGAAGAGGCAGACATTGAACTTAACCTACTAGAAGGTTGAGTGCTTGAAACAATGTTAATGATCACAAAATGAGTATATGAAAAGGAAATTTCCCAGAAGAATAATATGAAATGTTTTCAGTCTGTCATTTTCAGAGCATTGGTACCTGAGGTCAGTTATTTGCTTACTAGACATAGTTAAAAGAAATCACTGAAGCTGCTCCAGGGCCTGACTTCTCCACCCAGAGGAAGAGGCAAAGCATAGAAAGAAAATCTGTGAGACCACTTCCACCCTCACAGTGCTCCATCTGAGGGTGAAGTTAAACACAGATCAGATGTGGCCTCCCAAGAGTATGGGAGTGAAAAAGAGGTGCCTCTAAACTGCCTTCACTGGTGACTCCCTATGATCATTCACCCTTTCAAAACATATTTATTGAGTCCCTACTATATTCCAGGGGATACACAGTGGTCCATGCTCTCACAGAGCTTACATTCTAGTGATTGGCTCTGCATCACCAGCCAAAGTGGTGGTCTCGTGCTTTGTGGACCATGCTGTGAGCAGTGGCTCATCTGTGTTCTTAAAAGTAAGAGATAACTAAATAAAGATGGGGGAGACTGTCAGTGGAGGTCAGGCAAAGAGAAGAGCAAATGTAAAGGCCTGGGGACAAAAAATAAGCTTGAAGTATATGAGTGACAGGCGAAAAATCCATGGATAGGAGCCTAGTGAGGGAGGGAAAAAATTGGTGGCAGAGAGGGCTGGAAAGATTTCTGGCTTGTGAATACATGGTGGTTCCAATCACTGGGATAGGGACTATGGGAAAAGTAGGTCATTATATATAAATTGCTACAACTCCCTCCTCACTGCACAATTTTGCCACATGACTGTCCTAGGCTTGAGGTCACTGAGGTCATTCCCAACTTACCAATAGATAAGTTTTCAAAGTCTATTTATGAAGCAACTGTTTAAAACACAGAGACTTTTGTCCCTTACAGTATTGTTATATGTAGTGAGTAGATGGGGTGTTGTATTAGAAATTTCATTTTCTTGGACCTGACTGTGTGGCTAGAGTAAACCCAGACCAAGTGCCATCTGGGGAAGGCTTCTATCAATGTCAAGGCCCTAGAGCAGCCACTGGCACCATCTGAATGCTGTCTGTAGCTCAGTTAGTGCTCACTGACAATTGCTGCTCTCCCCACATTTCCCAGCCTGCTTCTAGTTGGGCATGACCACGTGTTTAGCTCAGGCCAATGAACCATGAACAGAAGTGATATGAGTCAATTCTAGGCCAGAGCATTAATGGCTGATAAGCAACTCTTTCTAGATGACAACCAAAGTGGCCACACGTTCCTTATGGTATAGCCACAAAATAGAAGAGGCTCTGTCAGTCTAAGTCTCTGAGTATGTGGTACAAAGCCACACTGACACATGTAAGACATGTAGCATGCAAGTGAAGCACAAACATGTATTATACTAAGCCCCTGAAATGGTGGGTATTTACCACACTGTAAGTTAGTCCACCCTGACCAGTACAGTGGACATCTGTTCCTTGGCCCTCTAAATACACTGGGCCTTCCTATGTACATGCCCCATGCCACATTTGGAGGAGGGGTCAAATTGGCCATGAATAATACACCTGTTTCAGATGTCTAGCTAGGCTTGTCCTCCTACTCACTTTCTCAGCATGCTAGTGTTTGCTCTCATTTCCTCCACTCCCTGGCTGCACAGCCTGGCTTTCAGTAACTGCCTCCTCAGCTTCATGACATGTTTGCATGCATGTCTCTTCCTTATTGACTTGGAGTTGCCATTTGTTTCTCCTCCGTGCACATTCACTTGATTTGGGCATCCATGATGCTCTATCCAGGATACTCTCACCAACAACCCTAACACTGTAGAAGCCTCACTCCCCACACGGTAAGGGAATTTAGATAACAGCAAAGAAGGTAACCAGTGGTTTTTGCTGGAGAAGCAATACTGAACATGAGGTATGTAGGGTAAAGGTGAGACTGACACTGAGCGATGAGGTCAGGAGCCAGGAGGACTGGGAACTAGGACAGAGTGTAAAATGTCTCAGGACCAAAGCTCTGAATGGTGCCAGGCTGACGGAGATGAACTCCCCACCCCACTTCCGTATGTGGTGCCAGCTGTGTGGTGTAGCCGCAGGCCTCACAGCTGAAAAAGCAGAAAAGGTCGAATCCAACATCTATAAAACTCAAGACTCCAGATAACATGGCTTCTGTGAGAAAACTTCCCTAGCATTTTTGCAGCTTAGCCTAACGAGCACACAGCCCTGCCCTGCTGCCCTGGAAGATGCAGAAGCAGGCAGAGGGGGCAGGAACCCCTGGTAAGGACTTCTACCCCTGAAGGCACTTTCCAGTGTTGGGACCTAGACTGAAGTCTTGGAATTTTTTTTTCCCATGAAAGGGATCTGCTTTAAGTCATACACTGGGAGTCTGCTTTGTTTGGGTCTAAGCCAGTTTGGGATCAGAGCATATACATCAATGGTGTAGGCCCTCTTGTGTACAATGTCTTGGTGGCTTTTGCTTAAGGAGCTTTTTTTCCCCAGTTGAAGACAGATACTAAGTAAGACAAGAAAAAAAGAAAATAGATGGCCTTGGGGCCAGAAACAAAAGACATTATGAGATATTAGCTCCAGACACCCTACTTCTACAGCTGGCTGGACTGTTAAAAATCTCTAGTTCTAAGCTGCCATCTCTCATTCCCTAACACAAGCACTTTCTCTGTCATAGTTTTATGAGCTAACTTTTCTGCAGGAGGAGCAAAGTCACTAGCTCCTTTTCTCTCTGGCTCTATCTCACCTTGCAGTTAGTTGCTCAATGTTTCTTGCCCTGAGATGTTTGTATCTGAAAAGCAACCATCCCAGTACCTTTCCTTTCCCACTCTAATGAACCCCAACCATCTATCTCACTTCATTTTACTTTCTTTCCATCAACCCTAGAAATACCAGAACATGGTCTGTACAATGGAAGTGCTAAGATTTCAGAAGGAATATATGCTTGCTTCTCTGCTACCTTGGAGACTCATCAGGACCACAGGGGGAGAGTCAATTAACTAACAAGTAGCTACCGAACACCCACAGTGTGCCAGGCAGAAAACAGCAGGGTAGTTATAGCTCCTTGGAGAAAGCACCAGACATAAATGATAGTTTCATTAATAGTTTCCATGTTTTTTGCTTTTTCCCCATATGAAAGGGCTGCTGGTTCTAGTTATTCAGTATGTCATCCTTGTTATTGGCTTTCTCTGTGTCTTCATAGACAATGCAGGTCTAGACATTAGAGCAGGTAGCAGGCCAAGAAAATTCAATTTATTTTGATTAGTTATAATTTGTAGAACACTTTCTGGCTTTTACAAAGGGTATTTGCAGCACTTCCCAGTAGTGTCCTAGGCCAAGTTCTTGACAAGGCAGGGGAAGTTGAAATGTTTTAAGGTGAATTTGACATTCTTCAAGAACAGTCTTTTAGTGTAGTGTCCTGTGAACTATGGCCCATGAGCCAAATTCCACCTGCTGGCCACCCATTTTTGTAAATAACATTTTATTAGAATACAGCCATGCCCATTTCTTTTACATATTGTCTATGGCTACTTTCATGCAGTAACAGCTGTGGATGAGTGAAAACAACTGAAATCATTTCCCTGTATCAAATGTCCAATGTTAGCCAGGGCTGTCACATTCATTATTGCACACAATCCACATGACCCCTCTGACGTAATAATAGCTGGCATTTATTGTACTAATCAGAGTTTTGTTCTTAATCTGGTATTCAAAAACTCGGATGGGAAAAGATGACAACTTATTTCCACTTACCTCTAACTGAAGCTAGCATTCCTTTAATTATGAATGTAGGTGACCTATCAAAGTTGCTGTAGCAATACTTGTGACTTTATCGCCAGTAGAAATATTACAGATACTTTTACAGTACATTATAGGCACTCCACTATCTCACAATACCACTTCCATTTATTCCTACTTTGAAATAGTGATATATATGTTAGATGTCTAAATCTTGTTATTTAATGTGCTATTAAGGAAGCATGGACATCACATATTTGTTTTTAAAAATACATGATAACTTTATTTCATTGTAACTAGTTTCCCCTTTGTAACCTAGAGTATTTTATTTACACATTTAAAAGGATTGTTCTGAGAAGGGGTCCAGAGGCTTTAGCAGACTGTCAAAGGAAGCTATGCCCAGACAGGGGAGGAAGCTCTAAGCCAAGTGCATTAATTCACTGAGAACTCACAACCACTGTGGGTAATGTGTACTATTCCCAGCCCTTGCCCACATGTCTGCACAAAGGAGTGTAATGGGGGAAAGGGAGAAGGGTTAAATCACCACAGTCACCCAGCTAGTAGTGGGACTGAGATTTGGGCCCAGACAATCTTGAGTCCAGAGCCCAAGCTCTTAGTCAATATCCTATACTAACCTACCTTTCATGCAAGTGGCATTATCCCCATTTTATAGATGAGGAAAGCAATCCTTTTTATAAAGGAGGAAGGTGATGGCTGTTGTGAGTAGTAAGAAGGAACGAGCATTTCTTGAGCACCTACTGTGCCAGGCTCTTTTCACACTTACCCCATTTGATCCTTTTACTAGTCCTCAACATTTTGACTGATGAGTGAACTGAGACCTAGGCAGGATAAGCAACTTGCTCACTATCACACTGCTATGAAGTCATGAGCCCATGCTTGCTAGCTTCTGGAGCCTGCCCTGCCTCTCCCCTCCCCTCCCTCTCAACTACACTGTGCTACCTAATTAGTATGTAAATTATCTCATACAATCCTGAAGTCCTATTTCATTCATGGGTTTTCCAGTGAAGGGAAAACATTGCAAAGAAATATTCATGCCCTCTTTCCTACTAAAGCCAAGAAATTTTTAATCAGAACAGATGGGCCAAGTCAGTATGGATTTGCATGGTGCATTTTTAAGAAAAATATTTCTTGCGAGGTTTAAGAATTTCACAAAACCACATGTAAGAACTAAATTTAGAAATAAAGTAGTAGGTTGATATTCATTACTATGATGAATGTTTCCAGTGAAAATATAATACTGGCAGAGGATACTTTCAAGCAAGAAAACTGACATCAACATAAAGAAATTTTTAAAAAAGGAATTGTAAAAAATTATGGTGCAAACCTGTTTCAAAGATTTCATATAAAATGTTTTGTTTAAACAATACTGACTTAACATCAAAAAGTATATTCTTGCTCAACTAATTGGCCTGATTCCCTCAGTAAACTTCAAATCAAGGCAAAGTTTAAAGTATTTTGTATCAGTTATGATTTACAAGTTAGGGAAAGCAGCTAGGGATGGGAAATTCTTAGTTTCTGAGTAAGAACTGCTTTGCTTAGATCTGAACTGTTTATACTCACAAATCACAGTGTCGTTCAGACGCGGTCCAAGCTTTTCCTTGGCAATAATGCTAAAGTTGTCCCTAAGAGAATGCAGAAACCCCGCCCCCAGAAAGCCGTTTCATTAGCAGCCTGCTTCTTCCTGCTAGGAGAGCTTCGTTTCCCAAGGCTCTCCGTAGTCACAAACCACGTTTCTAATGCAACTAAAGGATTCCTCTTCACGGACACTTAATGATGCCGAGTGTGTCATTACGACAAAAACAAACAAAACCTTGTGTCTTCAGAAAGGAAATCTGGAGCCTCATAGTCCAGAAATGAAAACAGAGGACTGAAATGAAATAGCCCTTCAGGATTCTCTGGGGGGCGGAGGGGAAGGTGCCCTGGATTTGCATTTGGCAGATTTCAGTCCTGGCTGCAAAACACTTCGCCCCTCTGAATCTCAGCTACTTGGTTTGTTCAATGGCACTGGATTCCACCAGCAGCGGATCCAGCGATTTATTTATTCAATGCCGTGTGCCAGGTCCTCTCTTAAGTATGGGGTGACTGTGGTAAGCAAGGCGTGTGACCTGTGCATGTGAGAATAGTTGGCTACTGGGAATATGTAAGATACCAACATCATTACCTTGTCATGTCAGTATCTCTGAAGCCTCTCTTCAGTTCTGTTTAGTCTGTTTTATTTCTGTTTTTAACAATGTTGATATTTTCTCTATATAAATCATTTGTGACCATGTTCAATGATCTGGAAGACACAAAGTGCAAAGAGAAAAACAAAACACCTATAACCATGTTCAAACAAGAAAAGGCCACACACACAGTCAAAAATACTTACTAGGCAAGAACCAAGAGAACGGAAACCCATCTGGTTGAAGCACCGGTCTATGCACGCGCCCTGCCCACCGTCCATCCAATTCGTCCCTCCCTCCAACGAATAGCGCAGGCAGCGCCGGTGCTGGGTCAGTGAGGAGCACCGCATGGCGTGGGACCGCAGTCACCGGTGCGGATGGAATGCAGGACGCAGGGGAAGGGGCGGGGGTGGGAACGCGCCTCCACCCCTCCACCGTGTCCAGAGGAGGAAGAGAGCCCAGCTTTGCGGGGCTGACCCCGCGGCGTGCCTGCTGCCCACTGCAACCGGGCAGACACTCCTGCCCCGGCCCCTCGGGTTCGAGGGCTCGCTCCACCCGGAGGGCCCTCGCTCAGGTCGGGGGATTCCTTCATTTCTAAGAGCTCCTCCTGTGCGGCCGCCGGGCCCCGCAGGCTCCCGCGCACCCCTCCCCGCCCTCGGCCCCTCCCCAGGCCGCCGCCCGGGGCTGGATCAATCGGCAGAGCGCGCTCCGCGAGGCCTGCACGCCCTGTGATCGCCCAGCCTGGGGTTCGGGCCGAGCGCAGCAATTCAGGCCCACTGAACTGTACTTGCCCAGCCCGCAGCCCGCCCCCTGCCTTTGTGCCGCGCCCGGCCCGCCCCCTTCGCTCACTCTCCCTTCATGCTTTGTTTGGCAAACACAAAACGCCCGGCTCAGCGGCGGGCCCTTTTCAAGCTCCGCGGCCAGCACTTGAAAATGCCGCGAGGCTCGGGTACCTGGGAACACCTCCGGGGCCGGGCCGAGCGGACGCCGACGCCCGCGCCCCCGGTGGGCCCGGCCGGAATGCGGGCCGCGCGCCGCGGGCTCCCCCACCGCGCCACCCCGGATGCCCCGGGCATGGCGACTTCTTCCAGGCGCCGCCGTTCCCTTTGAAAGCCCGGGGCCCTTTGGGGCCCCCTCGCCTCGCCTTTGTGTTTTAAATGGCCCAGAAGTTCACTTGACCACAGTTCAGCGGCCTGAGAACCGGCTTGGACGATGCACCGGGTGCCCTAACCTCAGCCGCCTGCACTGGCTACCGAGGGCTTCAAAGGCCCTGGCTCCAGAAGAAGAAAAGCAGCAACCTAGGCAGGAACAGCAGCTGCCGTTTATTGAGCGCTTACTGTGTGCCAGGCGCTGGGCTAAGCGCGTTACAAGCGTGATGACATTTTGACTTAATGTACAACCTGGCGATGTGGAGAGATGCGGGCCTCTTGGATCAACAAGGAAGCTCAGGATCCGAGGGGCCGAGATTGCTCCTACCCCCCCCCCCCACCGCAAACTTCCTCAGTTTAATGTGTGCTTTACTTAAACCGTGGAATCTGTTGATTTCATTTGGCTCCTTAGAATAATTTTTTTCCTTTTCCTGAACATGCCAGGCTCTGTTGTGCTTTTGCGGGTTGTTTTCACAACCTGAGTTGAAGAAATTTTTTAGGTGTTGTATATAATTATTAGAGTAGCCACACCTTGTTGAAGATTGAAGGTGTGCTAAGTACTTAACTAAGTGATTACGTACATCCTGTCGTTGGGTCTTCACAACCATCCTCTGGGGTGGGTGCGTTCTGCTGTTGTCTCCAGTTTAAGGAGGAGGGGTGGGGACACCGACTCAGCAAGCTGAAGTAACTTCCCAAGGTCACCAGCCAGTGAGGAGGTGGCAGAGCCAAGGCTCCGCTGAAGCCAGTGCTTGTTCTCTGAATGATTAGATATGATACTGCCTTTTATTAGTATTAAGTATGTTTTAATCTCCACAATTCTTCAAAGGATGCCTTTTGTTTTCCAAAAATTGCCTTTCAAGTTAACTGGCAATCCCCTGCTTTATTTTAAGACCCTTTGGGACTACTTTTTTCCTTGAAAATATGAAAATAATTTCAAACTGCATTAACATGAAGGGAAACACCGAGAATGGGGCTCCTTACTTGGGTAAGTCCACCCATCATTAGGTGTCCGTGGGAGGCACAGAAGTGGCCCCTGCCAAACTAAAAAGTTTTAGAATGCCCTGTCTCATTTTCATAGCTGAGGCACCCACCATCAAGGAGAAAATGATGTAGCTAGCTGCCTGACTCTCAGTTTGAGAATTATCTAGCACTGGAAAAGACTTCAGAGATCAGCTGGTCCAACGCTTCCATTGTACAGATCGAGAAACTGAGGCTCAGAGAGGTGTGGGACTTGCTCAAGCTTAAACAAAAGGTGACAACTCCCACTGTAACTCAAGTGTACTGACCCCATGATAGATTAATTCCTGCACCAATTCACCAGACCTTAATCAGGTGCTTACAGTGTCTCAGGCCCTGAGCTGAGGGAAAGAGTGGTTAACAAGATAAGATTTCAGCTTTCATGGAAACTCTGTTCTAGTGGAAGAGAGAAACAATGCACAAATAAAATAAATCAGTAGCAAATCCCAGCTGTGGTGAGGCCTATGAAGGCAAGAGCCAGTGATTCTGTAAGAAGCCATCATGAGAGGATTTAACTCACTCAGGAAGGTCAACACACGAGCTTCCCTAAAAGAGCAACCATTGATGGGAGTCTCAAGGATGAGCAGGAGATGACTTGGCAAAGAGGGGAAGGAAAGGATACCCATGTCAAAGGGAATAGCACATACCAAGGCCTTGTGGTTGGAGGGGATGTGGGGATATGGTAAGTTTCAGGGACTGGATACTCAGTGTGGTTGGAGCATGAAGAACAAGGATGAACTTGGTATGAGATGGGGGCATCTCACACCATGATGGGTTGGACAGGTCTGCCTCTGGGGCCTGGTACTGGAGGGCCCCATAAGCCCCACTAATGATTTGAGTCCAACCCTAAGACCGCTGGGAAGCCACTGAAGAGTTTATTAAGCTGTGGGCTGACATGGCATTCTTTAACGAGTGCTCTAGCTTCAGTCTGCAGAACTTTTGGGAAAGCCTGGTAAATCCTGGGAAACAACTAGTAAGCTACTGTAGCTGTCCAAGCAAGAGGTAATGGAGGCTTGGAGCAGGATGATGACAGTGGTTTTCCACCAACTGGTTGGTTGACTAGAGGCTGCTCACGTAACTTTAAGGATCCGCAGTCTCCTCATCTGCATGTTGTCCCCTAACACCATTAGTCTCACAGAAGTGTTAAGAGGGTCAATCAAGAAAGCACTATACAAATGAAAGCCATTAATGAACACTAACAATAATCCAGGCCTAGTGATTTTCAATCCTAATTAAATGTCTAGCACTTTCCATCACATTAATGACAAGGCAGAGCTGTGCCTTTTTTCTGATCAAGTGTTAAATATATAAGAAACATCTGAATAGGTTCTCCTTGTAATGACTTAAGCCATTACCAATAAGGCTAAAGTCTCCCTTGACTTCCGCCCCAAATCCTGGTCCCTTGTATCTCTCCTGACAGTAATGTTTAAAGTGCTTGAAATTTGGACTTCAGAAACACAGAACAATGATGCAGACCAGCCATTTGTACCAGAATGCATCTAGAAGCATAATTTTTGGGGCACCTAGCAACACCTAAAAGAGGATCTGTTTCTGTTGAGGGCACCAACTTTGTAATGGACATATGTGTTAATGCCCCCCCCCCATATCCCACTATGGTCAAAGGTCATTTGGATCTCTGCAGGGCAACCGTCCCCCACCTGTACTTTAAAACAAGAAATTATTTTTTCCTGTATGTATGTTATACATC